>CM057051.1:69550821-70150821 GCA_029948455.1 Solanum rostratum | reverse complement strand
TAAAGTAGTTGTGAGGGGATTTGTTGCAAATGGACTAGTGCCAACTTTTATATGGTCTAGTGAGTGAAAGATGAAGTCCATTATTGTTTGATAACATCTTACTAGTAGTACAAGAAGACATAATAAGGGTTTTTTTAAAAATGAAGAAGGTAAGACACATCTACTGTCTCTTTCTCAAAGCGCCGGGGATATATGCGGTACTTTAGGGCTATGCAAAATTCAGGTCAAACAGTTAACCCGAACCGATTTTTTGGTTTATTGGACTATTGGGTCGGGTTATTGGCTTATTGGGTTGGTTGACAGTTTATTCAAAGATATTAAAGGGTTATCGCTTATCAGTTCGGGTTTTAGGATTTTAATATCGGGGGACCCGATAACCCGATACCAGACCAATATAAACTTCTGCTATTTCCCAAACCCAATTGGTGAATTGGGCCAATTCCCACTTCGGCACTTCCCAGTTCCAAGACCCATATTTATTACTGCTATTTCCTAGGGCTCATGTATTACTATTAGTTTTATATTTTTATACTTTTATTACTCCTCTTTTGTTTTCAGTTTTTACTTTTCAACAATTAGGAATTTAGGCTTTAGGGTTCGCGTCAGGAATTAGATACTTAATTGAGTTTTTGGACTATACATCTTTAGTTCTATTTTGAAATTTCAAAAATTATTGATATCTAGTAAAAGCTACTTTAAGTTGATTTTGCTGTATGGAAAGTTGGAAACTGGAAAGGGTAAGGATTAGTGAATAGATTGACTCATTGAGTTTTAAGTCTTAAACTAATAATTATTAATGGTTTACCCGATAACCCAACCGATAAAGGTCAATAACCGATAAATCGATATCTTAACGGTTCGTTAATGGTTTAGCATATCTGCGGGTGCGACTTTATGCGGGGTGGGTTCATCAGGGTGGGTTGGGGCAAAAACAAAAGAATTTGCAGGGGGGAGGGCAAAGTCTTTGTGGGTTTACCTTGCACCGCCCTATTCGCCATCGATACTTGTGGGACTACACTGGGTTGCTTAGTTTTGGTTTTAGAAGCCCATATTAATAGATAATTTCTGGGCTTACTACCTTACTTTGTATGATCATGTAGACTGTAGAGGAGATCTCTATGGAATTTTACTTGCTATTGAACTTCATGTTTCTCAGCTTCATATGCCATGTAGAATGGTTTTGTAAATGAGGTCTACACTCAACATGGTGTGTTGTCCTTGAGCTGGATGTTTCTTAGGCCATTACGTGCTTGGACACGAAGTGTTAAAACTTTTTGTTGTTGTGTGGGGGTGTGAGTGGGTGGCGGGGGGATTATTGAGTTACCATTGATTTCCATTATTAAATGTATTCTCAGGACTGTCTTTGCTCTCATGGAATGTGCATGAAAACAGTACTTTAGATGCTATCTAGACTGACCACTTCTTCATTTGGTTGAGGCCGTTTCTGCTGAGAATCTTTTTAGAAGTTAATTATAACATGCGCATACTTTCTTGCTCTTCCATTTGTTACTTTTTAATATTGATGATTGTTCTCTACACACAAAGGTGCATCATGGCATGCAAACATGTGACTGCTTCTATTATCAGTTCTAAGATTTATTGGTTTGTACTTCGAATTCAGGAAATTGCATGGCATAGACTGGATGAACTTCAAACAGGAAGTAACGATGTCATATCTCGTGGGATGACTGGACTAAAGCTCTACATGGTTTCTCCATTTTTAACGTGAGTAAAATGCTTATCTTTAAAACCTGGAGGAAGCCCTTGTTTCTTCACTAATGATTCTTAACTTCACACAGATCTTTGAGATCATGGATATCAGCACATCAGCCTCCTGTAGCGCCTAGATTTGATAGACCTTCAAGAGGTGCAGTTTCTCTTTCTTCATTGCATCAAATCCTCTCCTCTGTACTAGCTAACACTACTATTTTTTTTTTGAGAAGGTAGCTAACATTTTTATCTAGCTCGTTTATTTCATTGTTGACTGTTATTTGAACTTGATCACTTGTTCTATGGAGACTAGCTTAATGAAGTTCCAATTTACTTCGTGAAGCCAATTAGGTTGGGCTCTAGCCAGCCAATTTAATTTTTCTCCCATTTGAGTTCAGTTATTATATTACTACGGCAGATTACCTGTATATCTAACATCAAGCTAATGCGGATTTTTTTTCTTTGCATCAAACTATGAGAAATGAAGGTAACTAAGATGATGATCCAAGTAACATCTCAACAACATGCCCAGTGTAATCCCATAAGTGGGGTCTGCTGGTCTGGGGAGGGTAGGCTGTACACGAATCTTACGTCTACCTTTGTGGGGTAGAGAGATTGTTTCCGATTAAGTGGAAACTTTACTCTTTGCATCACACAATGAGACAGTAAGGTAATTAAGATGATGGTACAAGTAAACATTTCAAACATTATAAATTATTTGGTCCTTATAAAGGGCATGTTGGATCTCCGGTCTTTCAGTCCCTTGACCCTTCTCTTTGGTTACATGCATCTATCTGAATCTCTTCCATCTTCCACACCCAGAAAAGAAGGGGGAAGGGGGGAGTCGTTCATTTCTCCTTTTGGTTGTTTGGTCTCAACAATCACAAAACCGATAACTACTTTGCGTAACTGATCCAATTTTCTTCTCCACAAAACCCACCACAAGCTCCTACAGACTTTATTGGTTAAGGATATACGAGGTAGAAGTAGTTTGTATGATTCAGTTTGGATGGTAGAGGAGAATGTCCCTCTTTGTTTTTTTCATGTGAGGCGTCTTGTAAGATCCAAGGTATATTTTCCTTATTAAAAAAGATCTTGAAGATGATTTCATTAGGGACCCCTGAGATGTACTAAGTACAGGAAAGATGCACTAGTTGTGTGTCAATGATACTTCTAAGCTCTTTTGCACCTCTTGCCAAGTCAAATCAGGTTGAAATAATGGCGTATATTCTCCATGCAACTTTGCCCTGAAGAAAAAAGTTGGGATGAATGATGATGGTTACCTCCCTTCAATACCATGTACTAGCTATAGAAAGAAAAGTTCAATCAAGCCTACTATGGAGGGGCTGGATTACAATTGTCCAGTGGAAGTTTTAACACTAACTCTGTTTAACATCTTGATGTTAGGACACCTTAACATTTTATTCAATTAGCTAATAAGGTTTAGTTCTTTGATGTAGGATTAAGTGTGTGGAGTGCAAAAAATAGTTCTACCGGAAGCAGCTCAGTCTTAACTGAGATTCAACTGAACAAACCTGCAGTTGATGCACGTCCCCCAGACGCAGGTCCTGGCAAAAGCTTCAGAAACTTCCGATTTGACACTGCTGCAATATATCGTGCAATGGAAGCTGGTTTCTCTTCTTGAAGTGTAGAGTATAGTCTCAGTCAATTGTCGTGTTTCATGTGCACATATTTTGTTTAGCTCCTGTCTTCACTACATCAGTCGTTGAGAAAGTATAGGACTCTTCTTCGTGTTCATCCTGCTTAGACAAGTTCATAGTTTTGTGGCTGTTCTTTTCGCTTTTGGGTTTGGGATGTATGTATAGTATGTATGTACAGGAACCTAGTATTGAATAGTCACTATGTTGTTTAGTTAATGCGAAAAAACTCTGTTATTTTGGACACTTATCTTTGCCTACCTTAGCACAGTGCTGACCAACGTCTAAATTATGTCGGTACATCCCTCTTATTTTTTTGTCATTCTTCTTGGGCAAAGGAGGTTCTTTTATGGAGTCCTAAACTTGTGGAGTTTTGTCATCCCTCTGATCTTTCAGCAAAAATCTTGGAAGAGTTTGCTTTGTATTTGTAGGAAGGCCAAATCAAACGAGTTTGGTTAATTCGACCCAAAAGCTTGGAACAGGAGAGTCTGGTTGCTGCCTTGTGTGGCATATACAAGGTACCACTTTCTATCAACAATTATTACATGAAATCTATAGACATGAAATTGAAATTATCTCTATAGATGGCCAAAGTGAAAATCTTACTAAACAATGTGTTCTATGCTTAATGTAGCAAGTATTTCATGGTTGAAACTCGAAGGACAGTTCAGGTATTTCAAGTGGCAATCTACTTAGGGATCATTTGGTTGAGTATATTAGAAGAAATAACACATGAATAGCTTTGTATATTAGTAGTACCTTGTTGGGTACACTTTTTCAAGTCATACATAATAATTAGTTATACACTCTATTGTGTATTGAGGAGTATATTATTAACACAGGAAGTCCATGCTATTAGTAATATAAGGAGATTTAATGGATGCATTAGCAGATTAATGATCAATCACCCCTCAATACTTTTTTTTTTTTTACATATTTTTCACCATATTTTTGTAAGTTAATTTTTTTTAAAAAATTATGCAATGCATGCTATTTTTAATACATTAAACTAAATAATGCAAGTGTTACTAATGTACTCTATTTAGTATTATTTTGATGTATCCTACCAAACAACCTATTAGCAAGTATTCTCTTATAATAATATACCCAGTAAAATCTCACGAATGTGATCCGAGAAGGATAAAATGTTCGCAAATCCTACGATTATCTCGCGGAGATAGAAACACTATTTTCGAAATATCCTCGTAACAAAAATATCATCCCATTTGACTAATAGTTTATAGTTTTGCCTTATGTGAATCATGCATATATTATAGTCCACAATTATATTAAATGAGGGGGACAAAGGAATTTGAGTTTTGGCTCGAATAAAGAACACGTGTTACAGCTCACAGTTGCTAAAAGGAAGGAAAAAAGAAAGCTCCGATAATGATGCTTTCTCATTTTAGGAAATGGATTATGACAACATTTTTTCACATGATAATGAATTCACATATTAGAGCCCCGAAATGCAACCACAGTTTTACGAATTTTTTTTATCGAAAGTCACATCATCGAAAAATTCATAAGTCAAGATATACGAAAAACAGATTTCTTAATTTCTGTTGAGTGGCCCTTAAATGCTAAAAAATGACTTACGAAGTGGGTTAGGGCTATGGGAATTTTTTCTTTAGGTCCTCACGGTCAATTTTACAGGCATCACGAAAAATTGATCGAAAATCATTCTACAAAAAAATTAATGGACTAACATATGAAAAACGAAGAAAATTATCTAATTTTTGTTGGCTGGACCCTAAATGCCAAAAAATGTCACACAAATTGAGCTAGGGCTATCATAATTCTTTTCCATATCCTTACGGTGTTTTTGTAAAGATTTTGCGGAAAAATTGATTGAAAGCCATACTATCAAAAAATTCATGACGAGCCCGCTAAGAGTCCCAATAGGTTCTATGGTGCTGGACGACCCCCCAGAGCATTTTATGGGCTTCGGAAATGGAATCAAGCGATTTCGGCGCAAGACGCTCGGTTGCGCCGCAAGACGCCTGGTAGGATTTTATGGGCCAAGCAACAAAAAACATGCGATTTTGGTATTTTTTCGTGGGTGGCCATGGTTTGTGGCACTGCCTAGGGATCCGGGCCAACTTTCAAGAAAAAATATATCGACCCATCCGTAACGAGCATGACAAGAGGCCTAGGTGGCCCGCGGTGCCGCCAGACGCCTGGTAGGATTTTATGGGCCAAGCAACATGAAACAAGCGATTTTGGCAGTTTTTCGTTAGTTAGTCCATGGCTTGTGGCGCTGCCCGGGAATTTGGGACAACTTTTGCAAAAAATTATACGGACCTGCCTGTAATTAGCTCGACAAGAGGCCTAGGTGGCACGGCAACGCCACAGGACGCCTGTAGGATTTTATGAGGCAAGCAATAGGAAATAGTCGATTTTTGTAGTTTTTTGGGGTGCTAGCCCACGGTTTGTGGCGCTGTCCGGGGATTCGGGCCAACTTTGCTAAAAAATTACACCGATCCGTTCATAACGAGCTTGACAAGAGTCCCAGGTGGCATGGTGGCGCAACAGGATGCCTGGTAGTATTTTACGGGCCAAGTAACATGAAACATGTGATTTGGAAAAGTTTTCGTAGGTGTTAGCCCACGGTCTGTGGCGCTGCCTGGGGATCCGGGCCAACTTTTCCAGAAAAGTACACCGACTCATCCGTAACGAGTGCGGCAAGAGGCCCACGTGGCCTGGCGGGGTCACAGGATACCTAGTAGGATTTTATGGGGCAAGTAATAGGAACCAAGCGATTTTGGCAGTTTTTCGTGGGTGTTAGCCCACAGCTTGTGGCGCTGCCCGGGGATCCGAGGCAACTTTCTCAAAAAATTACACCAACCCGTCCGTAATGAGCCCAACAAGAGGCCCAAGTGGCCCTGCGGCGCCATAGGACGCCTGGTAAGATTTTATGGGCCAAGCAATAAGAAACAGACGATTTTGGCAGTTTTTCGTGGGTGTTAGCCCCATAGTTTGTGGCGCTGCCTGGAGATCTTGGTCAACTTTCCCAAAACATTACATCGACCCATCCGTAACAAGCCTGACAAGAGGCTTAGGTGGGCCGGCGGCACCGCAGGACACCTGGTAAGATTTTATGGGCCAAGCAATAGGAAACAAACCATTTGAGCAGTTTTTCATGGGTGTTAGCCAACGGTTTATGACGCTGCCCGGGGATCCGAGACAACTTTCCCAAAAAATTTCTCTGACCATCCATAACGAGTCCGACAAGAGGCCCAAGTGGCCCGGTGGCGCCGCAGGATGTCTGGTAGGGTTTTATGGGCCAAGCAACAGGAAGCAGGCGATTTTGGCAGTTTTTCGTGGGTGTTAGTCCACGATTTGTGGGGATGTCCGAAGATCCTTACCAACTTTTCAGAAAAATTACACCGACCAGTCCATAACGAGCCCGACAAGAGTCCACGTGACCCAAAGACGCCGCAAGACGCCGTGTAGGATTTTATGAGCTAACAGTTTGACACAGTCGATATTGGCAATTTTTTGTTGGTGTGAATGCACAGTTTGTGGCGTTGCCTGGGGATCTAGGCCAAATTTTCAAAAAATATACTTACCCGTCCATAACGAGCCCGACAAGTGGCCCAAGTGGTCCACCGGCACAACACGATGCCAATTAGGATTTTATGGGCCAAGCAATAGAAACAAGCGATTTATGTAGTTTTCGTAGGCGTTAGCCCACGATTTGTTGCGCTTCCCATGGATCCGATCCAACTTTCCTGAAAATTTACATCGACCTGTCCTTGATAAGCCCCGCAAGAGGCCCAAACGGCGGCGGGGGAGGCCTGGTAGGTTTTATGGGCCAAGGAAGAGGAAAGAGGCGATTTCGTCACTTTTGTGTGGATGTTAGCCCACGGATTCTGGCACTGCATAGGAGTCCAGAAAAAGTTTTCCGAAAAATCATACGAGTGGCTCCGCAATGAGCCCGACAAGAGGCCCAGGCGGCGGGAGAGCCCTAGTAGGATTTTATGGGCCAAGGAACAAGAAATAGGCGATTTTAGCACTTTTTTGTAGGTGTTAGCCCATAGATGCTGGCGCTGCATAGTTGGTCCGGTGCAAGTTTAACAAAAAATCATACGAGTGGGTCTGCAACGAGCCCGACAAGAGGCCCAGGTGGCCCAGCAGTGGCGGGGGAGGCTTGGCAGGATTTTATGGGTCAAGGAACAGGAAACAGGCGATTTCGGCACTTTTCTATGGGTGTTAGCCCACGGATTCTTGTGCTGCATGGAGGTCCAGTGTAGGTTTCCCAAAAAATCATACGACTGGATCCGCAACGAGCTCGGCAAGAGGCCCAAGGGGCCCGGCGCCGGCGGGGGAGGACTTGTAGGATTTTATGGGCAAATGAACAGGAAAAAAGACAATTTTGGAACTTTTCTGTGGGTGTTAGCCCACAGATTCTGGCGCTGCATGAGGGTCCGGCGTAAGTTTCCCAAAAAATCATAGGAGTGGGGCCGCAAGAGGCCCGACAGGAGGCCCAGGGGGCCCGATAGGGTTGGGGGAGGCCAGGTAGGATTTTATGAGCCAAGGAAGAGGAAATAGGCGATTTCGGCACTATTCTGTGGGTGTTAGCCCACGGATTCTGGCGCTGCATGGGGTTTCGGCGCAAGTTTCCCGAAAAATCATACGATAGGGTCCGCAAGAGGCGCGGCAAGAGGGCCATGGGGCCCAGAGGGGTTGGATGAGGCCTGGTTGGATTTTATGGGCCAAGGAATTGGAAACAGGCGATTTGGGCTCATTTTTGTGGGTGTTAGCCCACGGATTCTGGCGCTGCATGGGTTTCCGGCGCAAGTTTCCTGGAAAATCATATGAGGGGCTCCGCAAGAGGCGCGGTAATAGGGCCAAGGGCCCCGACAGGGTTGGATGAGGCCTGGTTGGATTTTATGGGCCAAGGAAGTGGAAACAGGCGATTTGGGCTTATTTCTGTGGTTGTTAGCCCACGGATTCTGGCGCTGCATGGGGTTCCGGCGCAAGTTTCCCGAAAAATCATACGAGGGGGTCCGCAAGAGGGGCAACAAGAGGGCCATAGTGCCCGGCGGGGTTGGATGAGGCCTGGTTGGATTTTATGGGCCAAGGAAGTGGAAACAGGCGTTTTAGGCTCATTTCTGTGGGTGTTAGCCCACGGATTCTGGCGCTGCATGGGGTTCTGGCGCAAGTTTCCCGATAAATCATACGAGGGGGTCCGCAAGAGGCGCGGCAAGAGGGCCACGGGGCCCAACGAGGTTGGATGAGGCCTGGTTGGATTTTATGGACAAGGGAAGTGGAAACAGGCGATTTGGGCTCAATTTTGTGGGTGTTAGCCCACGGATTCTAGCGCTGCATGGGGTTCCGGCGCAAGTTTCACGAAAAATCATACTAGGGGGTCCGCAAAAGGCGCGGCAAGAGGGCCATTGGGCCTGGCGGGGTTTGATGAGGCCTGGTTGGATTGTATGGGCGAAGGAAGTGGAAACAGACGATTTGGGCTCATTTCTATGGGTGTTAGCCCACAGATTCAGGTGCTGCATGGGGTTCCGATGCAAGTTTCCCGAAAATTCATACGAGGAGGTCCGCCAGAGGCGCAGCAAGAAGGCCATGGGGAACGGCGGGGTTGGATTTTATGGGCCAAGGAAGTGGTAACAGGCTATTTGGGCTCATTTCTGTGGGTGTTAGCCCACGGATTCAGGCGCTGCATGGGGTTCCGGCGCAAGTTTCCCGAAAAATCATACGAGGAGATCCGCAAGAGGCGCGGCAAGAGGGCCATAGGGATCGGTGAGGTTGGATGAGGCCTGGTTAGATTTTATGGGCCAAGGAAGTGGAAACAGGCGATTTAGGCTCATTTCTTTGGGTGTTAGCCCATAGAATCAGGCGCTGCATGGGGATCTGGCGTCAGTTTCCCATAATATCATACGAGGGGGTCCGCAAGAGGTGCGACAAGAGGGCCATGGGGCCCGGTGGGGTTGGATGAGGGATGGATGGATTTTATGGGCCAAGGAAGTGGAAACAGGCGATTTTCGCTCATTTCTGTGGGTGTTAGCCCACGAATTCAGGTGCTGCATGGGGTTCCAGCGCAAGTTTCCCAAAAAATCATACGAGGGGGTCCGCAAGAGGCGCGGCCAGAGGGCCATGGGGCCCGACAAGGTTGGATGAGGCCTGGTTGGATTTTAAGGGCCAAGGAAGTGGAAACAGGTGATTTGGGCTCATTTCTGTGGGTGTTAGCCCACGGAGTCAGGCGCTGCATGGGCTTCCGGCGCAAGTTTCGTGAAAAATCATACGAGGGGGTCAGCAAGAGGCGTGACAAGAGGGATATGGTGCCCGACGAGGTTGGATGAGGCCTGGTTGGATTTTATGGGACAAGGAAGTTCAAACAGGCGATATGGGCTCATTTCTATGGGTATTAGCCCACGGATTCTGGGCTGCATGGGGTTTCGGCGCAAGTTTCTCGAAAAATCATACGAGGGGGTCCGCAAGAGGCACATCAAGAGGGCCATTGCACCCGACGGGGTTTGATGAGTCCTGGTTGGATTTTATGGGCCAAGGAAGTGGAAAAAGGCGATTTAGGCTCATTTCAGTGGGTGTTAGCCTACAGATTCAGGCGCTGCATGGGGTTCTGGCGCATGTTTCCCAAAAAATCATACGAGGGGGTCTGGAAGAGGCGCGGTAAGAGGGCCATGGGGCCCCGTGGGGTTGGATGAGGCCTGGTTGGATTTCATGGGCCAAGGAAGTGGTAATAGGAGATTTGGGCTTATTTCAATGGGTGTTAGCCCACGGATTCAGGCGCTGCATGGGGTTCCGGCTCAAGTTTCCTGAAAAATCATACGAGGGGATCCGCAAGAGGCGCGGCAAGAGGGCCATGGGTCCCGACAGGGTTGGATGAGGCGTGGTTTGATTTTATGGGCCAAGGAAGTGGAAATAGGCGTTTTGGGCTCATTTCTGTGGGTGTTAACCCATGGATTCAGGGGCTGCATGGGGTTCCGGCGCAAGTTTCCCAAAAAATCACACGAGGGGGTCCGCAAGAGGGGCGGCAAGAGGTCCATGGGTCCCAGCGGGGTCGGATGAGGCCTGGTTTGATTTTATGGGCCAAGGAAGTGGAAACAGGCGATTTGGGCTCATTTCTGTGGGTGTTAGCCTACGGATTCTGGCGTTGCATGGGGTTCCGGCGCAAGTCTCCCGAAAAAGCATACGAGGGGGTCCGCAAGAGGCGCGACAAGAGGTCCATGGGTCCCGGCGTGGTTGGATGAGACCTTGTTGGATTTTATGGGGCAAGGAAGTGGAAACAGGCGATTTGGGCTCATTTCTGTGGGTGTTAGCCCACGGATTCTGGCGCTGCATGGGGTTTCAGCGTAAGTCTCTCAAAATATTATACGAGGGGGTCCGCAAGAGGCGTGACAAGAGGGATATGGTGCCCGACGGGGTTGGATGAGGCCTGGTTGGATTTTATGGGACAAGGAAGTTCAAACAGGCGATATGGGCTCATTTCTGTGGGTATTAGCCCACGGATTCTGGGGCTGCATGGGGTTTCGGCGCAAGTTTCTCGAAAAATCATACGAGGGGGTCCGCAAGAGGCACATCAAGAGGGCCATTGCACCCGACGGGGTTTGATGAGTCCTGGTTGGATTTTATGGGCCAAGGAAGTGGAAAAAGGCGATTTAGGCTCATGTCAGTGGGTGTTAGCCTACAGATTCAGGCGCTGCATGGGGTTCTGGCGCATGTTTCCCAAAAAATCATACGAGGGGGTCTGGAAGAGGCGCGGTAAGAGGGCCATGGGGCCCCGTGGGGTTGGATGAGGCTTGGTTGGATTTTATGGGCCAAGGAAGTGGTAATAGGAGATTTGGGCTCATTTCAATGGGTGTTAGCCCACGGATTCAGGCGCTGCATGGGGTTCCGGCTCAAGTTTCCTGAAAAATCATATGAGGGGATCCGCAAGAGGCGCGGCAAGAGGGCCATGGGTCCCGACAGGGTTGGATGAGGCGTGGTTTGATTTTATGGGCCAAGGAAGTGGAAATAGGCGTTTTGGGCTCATTTCTGTGGGTGTTAACCCACGGATTCAGGGGCTGCATGGGGTTCCGGCGCAAGTTTCCCAAAAAATCACACGAGGGGGTCCGCAAGAGGGGCGGCAAGAGGTCCATGGGTCCCAGCGGGGTTGGATGAGGCCTGGTTTGATTTTATGGGCCAAGGAAGTGGAAACAGGCGATTTGGGCTCATTTCTGTGGGTGTTAGCCTACGGATTCTGGCGTTGCATGGGGTTCCGGCGCAAGTCTCCCGAAAAAGCATACGAGGGGGTCCGCAAGAGGCGCGACAAGAGGTCCATGGGTCCCGGCGGGGTTGGATGAGACCTTGTTGGATTTTATGGGGCAAGGAAGTGGAAACAGGCGATTTGGGCTCATTTCTGTGGGTGTTAGCCCACGGATTCTGGCGCTGCATGGGGTTTCAGCGTAAGTCTCTCAAAATATTATACGAGGGGGTCCGCAATAGGTGCGGCAAGAGGTCCATGGGTCACGGCGGGGTTGGATGAGGCCTGGTTGGATTTTATGGGCCAAGGAAGTGGAAACAGGCGATTTGGGCTCATTTCTGTCGGTGTTAGCCCACGGATTCTGGCGCTGCATGGGGTTCCGACGCAAGTCTCCCGAAAAATCATACGAGGGGGTCCGCAAGAGGCGCGACAAGTGGTCCATGGGTCCCGACGGGGTTGGATGAGGCCTTGTTGGATTTTATGGGCCAAGGAAGTGGAAACAGGCGATTTGGGCTCATTTCTGTGGGTATTAGCCCACGGATTCTGGCGCTGCATGGGGTTCCGGCGTAAGTCTCCCAAAATATCATACAAGGGGGTCCGCAATAGGTGCGGCAAGAGGTCCATGGGTCCCGGCGGGGTTGGATGAGGCCTGGTTGGATTTTATGGGCCAAGGAAGTGGAAACAGGCGATTTAGGCTCATTTCTACGGGTGTTAGCCCACAGATTATGGCGCTGCATGGGGTTCCGGCGCAATTTTCCCGAAAAATCATACGAGGGGGTCCGCAAGAGGCACGGCAAGAGGTCCTGGGTCCCTGCGGGGTTGGATGAGGTCTGGTTGGATTTTATGGGCCAAGGAAGTGGAAACAGGCGATTTGGTCTCATTTCTGTGAGTGTTAGCCCACGGATTCAGGGGCTGAATTGGGTTCCGGCGCAAGTTCCATGAAAAATCATACGAGGGGGTCCGCAAGAGGCGCGACAAGAGGTCCATGGGTCTCGACGGGGTTGGATGAGGCCTGGTTGAATTTTATGGGCCAAGGAAGTGGAAACAGGCAATTAGGGCTCTTTTCTGTGGGTTTGAGCCCACGGATTCAGGGGCTGCATGGGGTTCCGGCGCAAGTTTCTCGAAAAATCATAAGAGGGGTCTGCAAGAGGCACGGCAAGAGGTCCATGTGTCCCGGCGGGGTCGGATGAGGCATGGTTAGATTTTATGGGCCAAGGAAGTGGAAACAGGCGATTTGGCTCATTTCTATGGGTGTTAGCCCACTGATTCAGGGGCTGCATGGGGTTCCGGAGCAAGTTTCCCAAACAATCATACGAGGGGGTCCGCAAGAGGCACAACAAGAGGTCCATGGGTCCCGGCAGGGTTGGATGAGGCCTGGTTGGATTTTATGGGCCAAGGAAGTTAAAATAGGCGATATGGGTTCATTTTTGTGGGTGTTAGCCCACGGATTCTGGCGCTGCATGGGTTTCCGGCGCAAGTTTCCTGGAAAATCATATGAGGGGCTCCGCAAGAGGCGCGGTAATAGGGCCAAGGGCCCCGGCAGGGTTGGATGAGGCCTGGTTGGATTTTATGGGCCAAGGAAGTGGAAACAGGCGATTTGGGCTTATTTCTGTGGGTGTTAGCCCACGGATTCAGGGGCTGCATCGGGTTCCGACGCAAGTTTCCATAAATATCACACGATGGGGTCCGCAAGAGGCGCGACAAGAGGTCCATAGGTCCCAGCGAGGTTGGATGAGGCCTGGTTGGATTTTATGGGCCAAGGAAGTGGAAACAGGCGATTTGGGCTCATTTCTGTGGGTGTTAGTCCACGGATTCTGGCGCTTCATGGGGTTCTGGCGCAAGTCTCCCGAAAAATCATACGAGGGGGTCCGCAAGAGGCAGGGCAAGAGGTCCATAGGTTCCGGTGGGGTTGGATTAGGCCTGGTTGGATTTTATGGGCAAAGGAAGTGGAAACAGGCGATTTGGGCTCATTTCTGTGGGTGTTAGCCCACGGATTCTTGCGCTGCATGGGGTTTCGGCGCAAGTCTCCCGAAAAATCATACGAGGGGTTCCGCAAGAGGCAAGGCAAGAGGTCCATGGGTTCCGGTGGGGTTGGATGAGGCCTGGTTCGATTTTATGGGCCAAGGAAGTGGAAACAGGCGATTTGGGCTCATTTCTGTGGGTGTTAGCCCACGGATTCCGGGGCTGCATGGGGTTCCGGCGCAAGTTTCCCGAAAAATCACACGAGAGGGTCCGCAAGAGGCATATCAAGAGGGCCATTGCACCCGGCGGGGTTTGATGAGGCCTGGTTGGATTTTATGGGCCACGAAAGTGGAAAAAGGCGATTTAGGCTCATTTCAGTGGGTGTTAGCCTACGGATTCAGGCGCTGCATGGGGTTCCGGCGCAAGTTTCCCAAAATATCATACGAGGGGGTCCGGAAGAGGCACGGTAAGAGGGCCATGGGGCCCCGTGGGGTTGGATGAGGCCTGGTTGGATTTTATGGGCCAAGGAAGTGGAAACAGGCGATTTGGGCTCATTTCTATGGGTGTTAGCCTACGGATTCAGGCGCTGCATGGGGTTCCGGCGCAAGTTTCCCAAAATATCATACGAGGGGGTTCGGAAGAGGCATGGTAAGAGGGCCGTGGGGCCCTGTGGGGTTGGATGAGGCCTGGTTGGATTTTATGGGCCAAGGAATTGGTAATAAGAGATTTGGTCTCATTTCTATGGGTGTTAGCCCACGGATTCAGGCGCTGCATGGGGTTCCGGCTCAAGTTTCCTGAAAAATCATACGAGGGGATCCACAAGAGGGGCGACAAGAGGGCCATGGGTCCCGGCAGGGTTGGATGAGGCGTGGTTTGATTTTATGGGCCAAGGAAGTGGAAACAGGCGATTTTGGCTCATTTTTGTGGGTGTTAGCCCACAGATTCAGGGGCTGCATGGGGTTCCGGCGCAAGTTTCCCGAAAAATCACACGAGGGGGTCCGCAAGAGGTGCGGCAAGAGGTCCATGGGTCACGGCGGGGTTGGATGAGGCCTGGTTGGATTTTATGGGCCAAGGAAGAGGAAACAGGCGATTTGGGCTCATTTATGTGGGTGTTAGCCCACGGATTCTGGCGCTGCATGGGGTTCTGGCACAAGTCTCTCGAAAAATCATACGAGGGGGTCCGCAAGAGGCGCGGAAAGAGGTCCATGTGTCCCAGCCGGGTTGGATGTGGCCTGGTTGGATTTTATGGGCCAAGGAAGTGGAAACAGGCGATTTGGGCTCATTTCTGTGGGTGTTAGCCCACGGATTCTGGCGCTGCATGGGCTTCCGGCACAAGTCTCCGAAAATATCATACGAGGGGGTCCGCAAGAGGCACGACAAGAGGTCCATGGGTCCCGGCGGGGTTGGATTAGGCCTGGTTGGATTTTATGGGCCAAGAAAGTGGAAACAAGCGATTTGGGCTCATTTCTGTGGGTGTTAGCCCACGGATTCAGGGGTTGCATGGGGTTCCGGCTCAAGTTTCCTGAAAAATCATACGAGGGGGTTCGCAAGCAGCGCTGCAAGAGGTCCATGGATCCCAGCGGTGTTGGATGAGGCCTTGTTGGATTTTATGGGCCAAGGAAGTGGAAACAGACGATTTGGGCTCATTTCTGTAGGTGTTAGCCCATGGATTCTGGCGCTGCATAGGGTTCCGGCGCAAGTCTCTCGAAAAATCATATGAGGGGTCCGCAAGAGGCGCGAAAAGAGGTCCATGGGACCCGGCGGGGTTGGATGAGGCCTGGTTGGATTTTATGGGCCAAGGAAGTGGAAACAGGCGATTTGGGCTCATTTCTGTGGGTGTTAGCCCACGGATTCCGGGGCTGCATGGGGTTCTGGCGCAAGTCTCCCGAAAAATCATACGAGGGGGTACGCAAGAGGCTCGGCAAGAGGTCCATGGGTCCCGGCGGGGTTGGATGAGGCCTGGTTGGATTTTATGGGCCAAAGAAATGGAAACATGCGATTTAGGCTCATTTCTGTGGGTGTTAGCCCACGAATTTAGGGGCTGCATGGGTTCCGGCGCATGTTTCCCAAAAAATCATACGAGGGGGTCCGCAAGAGGCGTGACAAGAGGTCCATGGGTCCCGACGGGGTTGGATGAGGCCTGGTTGGATTTTATGGGCCAAGGAAGTGGAAACAGGCGATTTGGGATCATTTCTGTGGGTGATAGCCCACGGATTCAGGGGCTGCATGGGGTTCCGGCGCAAGTTTCCCTAATAATCAGACGAGGAGGTCCACAAGAGGCGCGGCAAGAGGTCCATAGGGCCCGACGGGGTTGGATAAGGCCATGTTGGATTTTATGGGCCAAGGAAGTGGAAACAGGCGATTTGGGCTTATTTCTGTGGGTGTTAGCCCATGGATTCTGGCGCTTCATAGGGTTCCGGCGCAAGTCTCTCGAAAAATCTTACGAGGGGTCCGCAAGAGGCGCGGCAAGAGGTCCATGGGTCCTGGCCGGGTTGGATGAGGCCTGGTTGGATTTTATGGGCCTAGGAAGTGGAAATAGGCGATTTGTGCTCATTTCTATGGGTGTAAGCCCACGGATTCTGGCGCTGCATGGGCTTCTGGCGCAAGTCTCCAAAAAAATCATACGAGGGGGTTCGCAAGCAGCGCTGCAAGAGGTCCATGGGTCCCGGCGGGGTTGGATGAGGCCTTGTTTAATTTTTATGGGCCAAGGAAGTGGAAACAGGCGATTTGGGCTCATTTCTGTATATGTTAGCCCACGGATTCTGGCGCTGCATAGGGTTCCGGCGCAAGTCTCCCAAAAAATCATACGAGGGGGTCCGCAAGAGGCGCGACAAGAGGTCCGTGGGTCCCGGCGGGGTTGGATGAGGCATGATTGGATTTTATGGGCCAAGGAAGTAGAAACAGGTGATTTGGGCTCATTTATGTCGGTGTTAGCCCACGGATTCCGGGGCTGCAAGGGGTTCTGGCGCAAGTCTCCTGAAAAATCATACGAGGGGGTCCGCAAGAGGCTCAGCAAGAGGTCCATGGGTCCCGACGGGGTTGGATGAGGCCTGGTTGGAATTTGTGGGCCAAGGAAATGGAAACATGCGATTTAGGCTCATTTCTGTGGGTGTTAGCCCACGGATTTAGGGGCTGCATGGGGTTCTGGCGCATGTTTCCTAAATAATCATACGAGGGGGTCCGCAAGAGGCGCGACAAGAGGTCCATGGGTCCCGGCGGGGTTGGATGAGGCCTGGTTGGATTTTATGGGCCAAGGAAGTGGAAACAGGCGATTTGGGCTCATTTCTGTGGGTGTTAGCCCACGGATTCAGAGGCTGCATGGGGTTCCGGCGCAAGTTTCCCTAATAATCACACGAGGAGGTCCGCAAGAGGCGCGACAAGAGGTCCATAGGCCCCGGCGGGGTTGGATGAGGCCTGGTTGGATTTTATGGGCCAAGGAAGTGGAAACAGGCGATTTGGGTTCATTTCGGTGGGTGTTAGCCCACGGATTCAGGGGCTGCATGGGGTTCAGGCGCAAGTTTTCCCGAAAAATCATATTATGGGATCCGCAGGCGGCGCGGCTAGAGGTCCATGGGTCCCGACGGGGTCGGATGAGGCCTGGTTGGATTTTATGGGCCAAGGAAGTCGAAACAGGCGATTTGGGCTCATTTCTCTGGGTGTTAGCCCATGGATTCTGGGGCTGCATGGGGCTCCGGAGCAAGTTTCCCGAAAAATCACACGAGGGGTTTCGCAAGAGGCGCGACAAGAGGTTCATGGGTCCCGGAGGGGTTGGATGAGGCCTGGTTGGATTTTATAGGCGAAGGAAGCGGAAACAGGCGATTTGGGCTCATTTCTTTGGGTGTTAGCCCACGGATTTTGGCGCTGCATGGGGTTTCGGCGCAAGTCTCCTGAAAACTCATATGAGGGGGTACGCAAGAGGGGCGGCACGTGTTCCATGGGTCCCGATGGTGTCGGATGAGGCCTGGTTGGATTTTATGGGCCAAGGAAGTGGAAACATGCGATTTGGGCTCATTTCTGTGTGTGTTAGCCCACGGATTCTGGCGCTGCAGGGGGTTCTGGCGCAAGTTTCCCGAAAAATCACACGAGGGGGTCCGCAAGAGGCGCGGAAAGAGGTCCATGGGTCCCGGGGGGGTTGGATGAGGCCTGGTTGGATTTTATGGGACAAGGAAGTGGAAACAGGCGATTTGGGCTCATTTCTGTGGGTGTTAGCCCACGGATTCTGGCGCTGCATGGGGTTCCGGCACAAGTCTCCCAAAAAATCCTACGAGGGGTCTGCAAGAGGCGCGGCAAGAGGTCCATGGGTCCCGGCGGGGTTGGATGAGGCCTGGTTGGATTTTATGGGCCAAGGAAGTGGAAACAATCGATTTAGGCTCATTTCTGTGGGTGTTAGCCCACAAATTCAGGGGCTGCATGGGGTTTCGGCGCAAGTTTCCGGAAAAATCATCCGAGGGGGTCCGCAAGAGTCACGGCAACAGGTCCATGGGTCCCGGGGGGGTTGGATGAGGCCTGGTTGGATTTTATGGGCCTAGGATGTGGAAACAGGCGATTTGGGCTCATTTATGTGGGTGTTAGCCCACGGATTCTGGCGCTGCATGGGGTTCCGGCGCAAGTCTCCCGAAAAATCATACGAGAGGGTCCGCAAAAGGCGCGACAAGAGGTCCATGGGTCCCAGCGGGGTTGGATGAGGCCATGTTGGATTTTATGGGCCAAGGAAGTGGAAACAGGCGATTTGGGCTCATTTATGTGGGTGTTAGCCCATGGATTCTAGCGCTGCATGGGGTTCCGGCACAAGTCTCTCAAAAAATCATACGAGGGGGTCTGCAAGAGGCGCGACAAGAGGTCCATGGGTCCCGGCAGTGTTGGATGAGGTCTGGTTGGATTTTATAGGCCGAGGAAATGGTAATAGGCGATTTGGGCTCATTTCTGTGGGTGTTAGCCCGCGGATTCAAGGGCTGCAAAGGGTTCCGGCGCAAGTTTCTCGAAAAATCAAACGAGGGGGTCCACAAGGGGCGCGACAAGAGGTCCGTGGGTCCCGGCGGGGTTGGATGAGGCCTGGTTGGATTTTATGGCCGAAGGAAGTGGAAACAGGCGATTTGGGCTCATTTCAGTGGGTGGTAGCCCACGGATTCTGGCGCTGCATGGGGTTCCGACGCAAGTTTCTCGAAAAATCATACGAGGGGGTCCGCAAGCGGCGCGGCAAGAGGTCCATGGGTCCCGGCGGGGTTGGATGACGCCTGGTTACATTTTATGGGCCAAGGAAGTGGATACAGGCGATTTGGGCTCGTTTCTGTGGGTGTTAGCCCACGAATTTTGGCGCTGCATGGGGTTCTGGCGCAAGCCTCCCAAAAAATCATACAAGGGGGTCCGCAAGAGGCGCGACAGGAGGTCTATGTGTCCTAGCGGGGTTGGATGAGGCCATGTTGGAGTTTATGGGCCAAGGAAGTGGAAACAGGCGATTTGGGCTCATTTCTGTGGGTGTTAGCCCACGGATTAAGGGGCTGCATGGGGTTCCGGCGCATGTTTACCTAAAAATAACTTGAGGGGGTCCGCAAGAGGCACGACAAGAGGTCCATGGGTACCGGCGGGGTTTGATGAGGCCTGGTCGGATTTTATGGGCCGAGGAATTGGAAACAGGCGATTTGAGCTCATTTCTGTGGGTGTTAGCCCACGGATTCAGGGGCTGCATGGGGTTCCGGTGCAAGTTTCCCTAAAAATCATACGAGGGGGTCTGCAAGAGGCGCGACAAGAGGTCCATGGGTCCCGGCAGGGTTGGATGAGGCCTGGTTGGATTTTATGGGCCAAGGAATTGGAAACAGGCGATTTGGGATCATTTCTGTGGGTGTAACGCCCACGGATTCTGGCGCTGCATGGGGTTTCGGCGCAAGTCTCCCGAAAAATCAGACGAGGGGGTCCGCAAGAGGCACGGCAAGAGGTCCATGGGTCCCTGCGGGGTTGGATGAGGCCTGGTTGGATTTTATGGGCAAGGGAAGTGGAAACAGCCGATTTGGGCTCATTTCTGTGGGTGTTAGCCCACGGATTAAGGGGCTGCATGGGGTTCCGACGCAAGTTTACCTAAAAATCACATGAGGGGGTCCGCAAGAGGCACGACAAGAGGTCCATGGGTACCGGCGGGGTTTGATGAGGCCTGGTCGGATTTTATGGGCCAAGGAAGTGGGAACAGGCGATTTGAGCTCATTTCTGTGGGTGTTAGCCCACGGATTCAGGGGCTGCATGGGTTTCCGGCGCAAGTTTCCCTAAAAATCATACGAGGGGGTCTGCAAGAGGCGCGACAAGAGGTCCATGGGTCCCGGCAGGGTTGGATTAGGCCTGGTTGGATTTATGGGCCAAGGAAGTGGAAACAGGCGATTTGGGATCATTTCTGTAGGTGTTAGCCCACGGATTCTGGCGCTGCATGGGGTTTCGGCGCAAGTCTACCAAAAAATCAGACGAGGGGGTCCGCAAGAGGCACGACAAGAGGTCAATGGGTCCCTGCGGGGTTGCATGAGGCCTGGTTGGATTTTATGGGCAAGGGAAGTGGAAACAGGCGATTTGGGCTCATTTCTGTGGGTGTTAGCCCACGGATTCAGGGGCTGCGTGGGGTTCCGGCGCAAGTCTCCCTAAAAATCACAGGAGGGGGTCCGCAAGAGGCGCGATAAGAGGTCTTTGGGTCCCGGCTGGGTTGGATGAGGCCATGTTGGATTTTATGGGCCAAGGAAGTGGAAACAGGCGATTTAGGATCATTTCTGTGGGTGAGCCCACGGATTCTGGCGCTGCATGGGGTTCCGCCGCAAGTCTCCCGAAAAATCAGACGAGGGGGTCCGCAAGAGGCACGGCAAGAGGTCCATGGGTCCCTGCGGGGTTGGATGAGGCCTGGTTGGATTTTATGGGCCAAGGAAGTGGAAACAGGCGATTTGGGCTCATTTCTGTGGGTGTTAGCCCACGGATTCAGGGGCTGCATGGGGTTCTGGCGCAAGTTTCTCTAAAAATCACATGAGGGGGTCCGCAAGAGACGCGGCAAGAGGTTCATGTGTCCCGGCGGGGTTGGATGAGGCCTGGTCGGATATTATGGGCAAAAGAAGTGGAAACAGGCGATTTGAGCACATTTCTGTGGGTGTTAGCCCACAGATTCTGGCGCTGCATGGGGTTCCGGCGCAAGTCTCCCAAAAAATCATACGACGTAGTCTGCAAGAGGGGCAACAGGAGGTCCATGGGTCCCGGCGGGGTGGGATAAGGCCTGGTTGGATTTTATGGGCCAAGGAAGTGGAAACAGGCAATTTCGGCTCAATTCTGTGGGTGTTAGCCCACGGATTCAGGGGCTGCGTTGGGTTCCGGTGCAAGTCTCCCTAAAAATCACAGGAGGGGGTCCGCAAGAGGCGCGATAAGAGGTCCATGGGTCTCGGCTGGGATGGATGAGGCCATGTTGGATTTTATGGGCCAAGGAAGTGGAAACAGGCGATTTGGGCTCATTTCTGTGGGTATTAGCCCACGGATTCTGGCGCTGCATGGGGTTTCGGCGCAAGACTCCCAAAAACTCATACGAGGGGGTCTGCAAGAGGCACGACAACAGGTCCATGGGTCCCAGCGGGGTTGGATGAGGCCTTGTTGGATTTTATGGGCCAAGGAAGTGGAAACAGGCGATTTGGGCTCATTTCTGTTGGTGTTAGTCCACGGATTCTAGCGCTGCATGGGGTTCCGACGCAAGTCTCCTGAAATATCATACGAGGGGTTCCGCAAGAGTCGCGGCAAGAGGTCCATCGGTCCTGGCGGGGTCTGATGAGACCTGGTTGGATTTTATGGGCAATAAATGGAAACAGGCGATTTGGGCTCATTTCTGTGGGTGTTAGCCCACGGATTCAGGGGCTGCATGGGGTTCCGGCGCAAGTTTCCTAAAAACTCTGACGCGAGGGTCCACAAGAGGCACGACAAGAGGTCCATAGGTCCCGGCGGGGTTGGATGAGGCCTGGTTGGATTTTATGGGCCAAGAAAGTGGAAACAGGCAATTTGGGTTCATTTCGGTTGGTGTTAGCCCACGGATTCAGGGGCTGCATGGGGTTCCGGTGCACGTTTGCCGAAAAATCATATGAGGGAATCCGCAGGCGGCGCGGCAAGAGGTCCATGGGTCCCGGCGGGGTCGGATGAGGCCTGGTTGGATTTTATGGGCCAAGGAAGTGGAAACAGGCGATTTGGGCTCATTTCTGTGGGTGTTAGCCCACGGATTCTGGCGCTGCATGGGGTTCTGGCGCAAGATTACCGAAAAATCATACGAGGTTGTCCGCAAGAGGCGCGGAAAGAGGTCCATGGGTCCCGGCGGGGTTGGATGAGCCCTGGTTGGATTTTAGGGTCCAAGGAAGTGGAAACTTGTGATTTGGGCTCATTTTTGTGGGTGTTAGCCCACGAACTCTGGCGCTGCATGGGGTTCCGACGCAAGTCTCCCGAAAAGTCATGCGAGGGAGTCTGAAAGAGGCACGGCAGGAGGTCCATAGGTGCCGGCGGGGTTGGATGAGGCCTGGTTGGACTTTATGGGCCAATGATGTGGAAAGAGGCGATTTGGGCTCATTTCTGTGGGTGTTAGCCCACGGATTCCGGCGCTGCATGGGGTTCCGGCGCAAGTCTCCCGAAAAATCATACGAGGGGGTCCGCAAGAGGCGCGGCAAGAGGTGAATGGGTCCCGGCGGGGTTGGATGAGGCCATGTTGGATTTTATGGGCCAAGGAAGTGGAAACAGGCGATTTGGGCTCATTTCTGTGGGTGTTTGCCCACAGATTCGATCGCTACATGGGGTTCCGACGCAAGTCTCCCGAAAAATCATACGAGGAGGTCCACAAGAGGGGCAACAGGAGGTCCATGAGTCCCGGCAGGGTTGGATGAGATCTGGTTGGATTTTATAGGCCAAGGAAGTGGAAACAGGCGATTTGGTTTCATTTCTGTGGGTGTTAGCCCACGAATTCTGGCGCTGCATGGGGTTCCGGCACAAGTTTCTTGAAAAATCATACGAAGGGATCCGCAAGCAGTGCGACAAGAGGTCCTTGGGTCCCGGCGGGGTTGGATGTGGCCTGGTTGTATTTTATTGGCCAAGGAAGTGGAAACAGGCGATTTGGGCTAATTTCTGTGGGTAATAGCCCACGGATTCAGGGGCTGCATGGGGTTCCGGCGCAAGTTTCCCTAAAATCACACGAGGGGGTCCGGAAGAGTCGCGACAAGAGGTCCATGGGTCCCGGCGGGGTTGGATGAGGCCTTGTTGGATTTTATGGGCGAAGGAAGTGGAAACAGGCGATTTGGGCTCATTTCTGTGGGTGTTAGCCCACGGATTTTGGCACTGCATGGGGTTTCGGCGCAAGTCTCCTGAAAACTCATATGAGGGGGTACGAAAGAGGGGCGACAAGTGTTCCATGGGTCCTGGCGGGGTTGGATGAGGCCTGGTTGGGTTTTATGGGCCAAGGAAGTGGAAACAGGCGATTTGGGCACATTTCTGTGGGTGTTAGCCTACGAATTCAGGGGCTGCATGGGGTTCCGGCGCAAGTTTCCTAAAAAATCATACGACGGAGTCTGCAAGAGGTGCGGCAAGAGGTCTACGGGTCCCGGCGGGGTGGGATGAGGCCTGGTTGGATTTTATGGGCCAAGGAAGTGGAAACAGGAAATTTGGGCTCACTTCTGTGGGTGTTAGCCCACGGATTCAGGGACTGCATGGGGTTCCGGGGCAAGTCTCCCTAAAAATTACACGAGGAGGTCCGCAAGAGGCGCGACAAGAGGTCCATGGGTCCCGGCTGGGTTGGATGAGGCCTGGTTGGATTTCATGGGCCAAGGAAGTGGAAACAGGCGATTTGGGCTCATTTCTATGGGTGTTAGCCCATGGATTCTGGCGCTGCATGGGGTTCCGGTGCAAGTCTCCCGCAAAATCATACAAGGGGGTCCGGAAGAGGCGCGGCAAGAGGTCCATGTGTCCTGGCAGGGTTGGATGAGGCTTGGTTGGATTTTGTGGGGCAAGGAAGTTGAAATAGGCGATTTGGGCTCATTTCTGTGGGTGTTAGCCCATGGATTCAGGGGCTGCATGGGGTTCCGGTGCAAGTTTCTCAAAAACTCATACGAGGGGTTCCGCAAGCGGCGCGGCAAGAGGCCCATGGGTCCTGGCGAGGTTGGATGAGGCCTGGTCGGATTTTATGGGCCAAGGAAGTGGAAATAGGCGATTTGGGCTCATTTCTGTGGGTGTTAGCCCACGGATTAAGGGGCTGCATGGGGTTCCGGTGCATGTTTTCTTAAAAATCATACGAGGGGGTCCGCAAGAGGCGCGGCAAGAGGTCTATGGGTCCCGGCTGGGTTGGATGAGGCCTGGTTAGATTTTATGGGCCAAGGAAGTGGAAACATGCGATTTGGGCTCATTTCTGTGGGTGTTAGCCCACGGATTCTGGCGCTGCATGGGGTTCCGGTGCAAGTCTCCCGAATAATGAGACTAGGGGGTCCGCAAGAGGCACGGCAAGAGGTCCATGGGTCCCTGCGGGGTTGGATTAGGCCTGGTTGGATTTTATGGTCCAAGGAAGTGGAAACAGGCGATTTGGGCTCATTTCTGTGGGTGTTAGCCCACGGATTCAGGGGCTGCATGGGGTTCCGGCGCAAGTTTCCCTAAAAATCACATGAGGGGGTCCGCAAGAGATGTGGCAAGAGGTCCATGGGTCCCGGCAGGGTTGGATGTGGCCTGGTTGAATTTTATGGGCCAAGGAAGTGGAAACAGGCGATTTGGGCTCATTTCTGTGGGTGTTAGCCCACGGATTTTGGCGCTGCATGGGGTTCCAGCGCAAGTTTCCAGAAAAATCAGCCGAGGGGGTCTGCAAGGATCGCGGCAAGAGGTCCATGAGTCCCGGCGGGGTTGGATGTGGCCTGGTTGGATTTTAGGGGCCAAGGAAGTGGAAACAAGCGATTTGAGCTCATTTCTGTGGGTGTTAGCCCACGGATTAAGGGGCTGCATGGGGTTCTGGCGCAAGTCTCCCTAAAAATCACACGAGGGGGTCCGCAAGAGTCGCGGCAATAGGTCCATAGGTCTAACCGGGGTTTGGATGAGGCCTGGTTGGATTTTATGGGCCAAGGAAGTGGAAACAGTCGATTTGGGCTCATTTCTGTGGGTGTTAGCTCACGGATTCAGGGGCTGCATGGGGTTCTGGCGCATGTTTCCCAAAAAATCATATGAGGGGATCCGCAAACGGCGCGGCAAGAGGTCCATGGGTCCCGGCGGGGTTGCATGAGGCCTAGTTGGATTTTATGGGCCAAGGAATTGGAAACAAGCGATTTGGGCTCATTTCTGTGGGTGTTAGCCCACGGACTCTGGCGCTGCATGGGGTTCCGGCGCAAGTCTCCTAAAAAATCATACGAGGGTGTCCAAAAGAGGCGTGACAGGAGGTCCATGGGTGCCGGCGGGGTTGGATGAGGCCTGGTTGGATTTTATGGGCCAACGAAGTGGAAATAGGCGATTTGGGCTCATTTCTGTGGGTGTTAGCCCACGGATTCAGGGGCTGCATTGGGTTCCGAGGCAAGTCTCCCTAAAAGTCACACGAGGGGGTCCGCAAGAGGCGCGACAAAGGGTCCATGGGTCCCGGCGGGGTTGGATGAGGCCTGGTCGGATTTTATGGGCCAAGGAAGTGGAAACAGGCGATTTGAGCTCATTTCTATGGGTGTTAGCCCACGGATTCAGGGGCTGCCTGGGTTTCCGGCTCAAGTTTCCCTCAAAATCATACGAGGGGGTCTGCAAGAGGCGTGACAAGAGGTCCATGGGTCCCGGCAGGGTTGGATGAGGCCTGGTTGGATTTTATGGGCCAAGGAAGTGGAAATAGGCGATTTGGGATCATTTCTGTAGGTGTTAGCCCATGGATTCTGGCGCTGCATGGGGTTTCGGCGCAAGTCTACCGAAAAATCAGACGAGGGGGTCCGCAAGAGGCACGACAAGAGGTCAATGGGTCCCTGCGGGGTTGGATGAGGCCTGGTTGGTTTTTATGGGCCAGGGAAGTGGAAACAAGCGATTTGGGCTCATTTCTGTGGGTGTTAGCCCACGGATTCAGGGGCCGCGTGGGGTTCCGGCGCAAGTCTCCCTAAAAATCACAGGAGGGGGTCCGCAAGAGGCGCGACAAGAAGTCTTTGGGTCCCGGCTGGGTTGGATGAGGCCATGTTGGATTTTATGGGCCAAGGAAGTGGAAACAGGCGATTTGGGCTCATTTCTGTGGGTATTAGCCCACGGATTCTGGCGCTGCATGGGGTTTCGGCGCAAGTCTCCAAAAAACTCATACGAGGGGGTCTGCAAGAGGCACGGCAAGAGGTCCATGGGTCCCTGCGGGGTTGGATGAGGCCTGGTTGGTTTTTATGGTCCAAGGAAGTGGAAACAGGCGATTTGGGCTCATTTCTGTGGGTGTTAGCCCACGGATTCAGGGGCTGCATGGGGTTCCGGCGCAAGTTTCCCTAAAAATCACACGAGGGGGTCCACAAGAGACGTGGCAAGAGGTCCATGGGTCCCGGCGGGGTTGGATGTGGCCTGGTTGAATTTTATGGGCCAAGGAAGTGGAAACAGGCGATTTGGGCTCATTTCTGTGGGTGTTAGCCCACGGATTTTGGCGCTGCATGGGGTTCCGGCGCAAGTTTCCAGAAAAATCAGCCGAGGGGGTCTGCAAGGATTGCGGCATGAGGTCCATGGGTCCCGACGGGGTTGGATGAGGCCTGGTTGGATTTTATGGGCAAAGGAAGTGGAAACAAGCGATTTGAGCTCATTTCTGTGGGTGTTAGCCCACGGATTAAGGGGCTGCATGGGGTTCTGGCGCAAGTCTCCCTAAAAGTCACATGAGGGGGTCCGCAAGAGTCGCGGCAATAGGTCCATAGGTCTAACCGGGGTTTGGATCAGGCCTGGTTGGATTTTATGGGCCAAGGAAGTGGAAACAGTCGATTTGGGCTCATTTCTGTGGGTGTTAGCCCACGGATTCAGGGGCTGCATGGGGTTCTGGCGCAAGTTTCCCAAAAAATCATATGAGGGGATCCGCAAACGGCGCGGCAAGAGGTTCATGGTTCCCGGCGGGGTCGCATGAGGCCTAGTTGGATTTTATGGGCCAAGGAAGTGGAAACAGGCGATTTGGGCTCATTTCTGTGGGTGTTATCCCACGGACTCTGGCGCTGCATGGGGTTCCGGCGCAAGTCTCCTAAAAAGTCATACGAGGGTGTCCAAAAAAGGCGTGACAGGAGGTCCATGGGTGCCGGCGGGGTTGGATGAGGCCTGGTTGGATTTTATGGGCCAAGGAAGTGGAAACAGGCGATTTGGGCTCATTTCTGTGGGTGTTAGCCCACGGATTCAGGGGCTGCATTGGGTTCCGGCGCAAGTCTCCCTAAAAATCACACGATGGGGTCCGCAAGAGGCACAACAAAGGGTCCATGGGTCCCGGCGGGGTCGGATGAGGCTTGGTCGGATTTTATGGGCCAAGGAAGTGGAAACAGGCGATTTGAGCTCATTTCTGTGGGTGTTAGCCCACGGATTCAGGGGTTGCATGGGTTTCCGGCGCAAGTTTCCCCAAAAATCATACGAGGGGGTCTGCAAGAGGCGTGACAAGAGGTCCATGGGTCCCGGCAGGGTTGGATGAGGCCTGGTTGGATTTTATGGGCCAAGGAAGTGGAAACAGGCGATTTGGGATCATTTCTGTAGGTGTTAGCCCATGGATTCTGGCGCTGCATGGGGTTTCGGGGCAAGTCTACCGAAAAATCAGACGAGGGGGTCCGCAAGAGGCACGACAAGAGGTCAATGGGTCCCTGCGGGGTTGGATGAGGCCTGGTTGGATTTTATGGGCAAGGGAAGTGGATACAGGCGATTTGGACTCATTTCTGTGGGTGTTAGCCCACGGATTCAGGGGCTGCGTGGGGTTCCGGCGCAAGTCTCCCTAAAAATCACAGGAGAGGGTCCGCAAGAGGCGCGACAAGAGGTCTTTGGGTCCCGGCTAGGTTGGATGAGGCCATGTTGGATTTTATGGGCCAAGGAAGTGGAAACAGGCGATTTGGGATCATTTCTGTGGGTGAGCCCACGGATTCTAGCGCTTCATGGGGTTCCGGCGCAAGTCTCCCGAAAAATCAGACGAGGGGGTCCGCAATAGGCACGACAAGAGGTCCATGGGTCCCAGCGGGGTTGGATGAGGCCTGGTCGGATTTTATGGGCAAAAGAAGTGGAAACAGGCGATTTGAGCACATTTTTGTGGGTGTTAGCCCACAGATTCTGGCGCTGCATGGGATTCCGGCGCAAGTCTCCCAAAAAATCATACGATGTAGTCTGCAAGAGGTGCGACAAGAGGTCCATGGGTCCCGGCGGGGTGGGATGAGGCCTGGTTGGATTTTATGGGCCAAGGAAGTGGAAACAGGCAATTTGGGCTCAATTCTGTGGGTGTTAGCCCACGGATTCAGGGGCTGCGTGAGGTTCCGGTGCAAGTCTCCCTAAAAATCATAGGAGGGGGTCCGCAAGAGGCGCGACAAGAGGTCCATGGGTCCCGGCTGGGTTGGATGAGGCCATGTTGGATTTTATGGGCCAAGGAAGTGGAAACAGGCGATTTGGGCTCATTTCTGTGGGGTATTAGCCCACGGATTCTGGCGCTGCATGGGGTTTCGGCGCAAGTCTCCCAAAAACTCATACGAGGGGGTCTGCAAGAGGCACGAAAAGAGGTCCATGGGTCCCAGCGGGGTTGGATGAGGCCTGGTTGGATTTTATGGGCCAAGGAAGTGGAAACAGGCGATTTGGGCTCATTTCTGTGGGTGTTAGTTCACGGATTCTGGCGCTGCATGGGGTTCCGGCGCAAGTCTCCTGAAATATCATACGAGGGGGTCCGCAAAAGTCGCGGCAAGAGGTCCATGGGTCCTGGCGGGGTCTGATGAGGCCTGGTTGGATTTTATGGGCAATAAATTGAAACAGGCGATTTGGGCTCATTTCTGTTGGTGTTAGCCCACGGATTCAGGGGCTGCATGGGGTTCCGGCGCATGTTTCCTAAAAAATCTGACGCGAGGGTCCACAAGAGTCACGACAAGAGGTCCATAGGTCCCAGCGGGGTTGGATGAGGCCTGGTTGGATTTTATGGGCCAAGAAAGTGGAAACAGGCGATTTGGGTTCATTTCGGTGGGTGTTAGCCCACAGATTCAGGGGCTGCATGGGGTTTCGGTGCACGTTTGCCGAAAAATCATATGAGGGAATCCGCAGGCGGCGCGGCAAGAGGTCCATGGGTCCCGGCGGGGTCGGATGAGGCCTGGTTGGATTTTATGGGCCAAGGAAGTGGAAACAGGCGATTTGGGCTCATTTCTGTGGGTGTTAGCCCACGGATTCTGGCGCTGCATGGGGTTCTGGCGCAAGTTTACCGAAAAATCATACGAGGGTGTCCGCAAGAGGTGCGGAAAGAGGTCCATGGGTCCCGGCGGGGTTGGATGAGGCCTGGTTGGATTTTATGGTCCAAGGAAGTGGAAACTTGTGATTTGGGCTCATTTTTGTGGGTGTTAGCCCACGAACTCTGGCGCTGCATGGGGTTCCGACGCAAGTCTCCCAAAAACTCATGCGAGGGTGTCCGAAAGAGGCACGGCAGGAGGTCCATAGGTGCCGGCGGGGTTGGATGAGGCCTGGTTGGACTTTATGGGCCAAGGATGTGGAAAGAGGCGATTTGGGCTCATTTCTGTGGGTGTTAGCCCACGGATTCTGGCGCTGCATGGGGTTCCGGCGCAAGTTTCCCGAAAAATCATACGAGGGGGTCCGCAAGAGGCGCGGCAAGAGGTGTATGGGTCCCGGCGGGGTTGGATGAGGCCATGTTGGATTTTATGGGCCAAGGAAGTGGAAACAGGCGATTTGGGCTCATTTCTGTGGGTGTTTGCCCACGGATTCTGTCGCTACATGGGGTTCCGACGCAAGTCTCCCGAAAAATCATATGAGGGGGTCCACAAGAGGGGAAACAAGAGGTCCATGGGTCCCGGCAGGGTTAAATGAGGTCTGGTTGGATTTTATAGGCCAAGGAAGTGGTAATAGGCGATTTGGGCTCATTTCTGTGGGTGTTAGCCCGCGGATTCAGGGGCTGCATAGGGTTCCGGCGCAAGTTTCCTGAAAGATCACACGAGGGAGTCCGCAAGAGGCGCGATAAGAGGTCCATGGGTCCCGACGGGGTTGGATGAGGCCTGGTTGGATTTTATGGGCGAAGGAAGTGGAAACAGGCGATTTGGGCTAATTTCTGTGGGTAATAGCCCACGGATTCAGGGGCTGCATGGGGTTCCGGCGCAAGTTTCCGTAAAATCACACGAGGGGGTCCGGAAGAGTTGCGACAAGAGGTCCATGGGTCCCGGCGGGGTTGGATGAGGCCTGGTTGGATTTTATGGGCGAAGGAAGTGGAAACAGGCGATTCGGGCTCATTTCTGTGGGTGTTAGCCCACGGATTTTGGCGCTGCATGGGGTTTCGGCGCAAGTCTCCTGAAAACTCATATGAGGGGGTACGCAAGAGGGGCGGCAAGTGTTCCATGGGTCCTGGCGGGGTTGGATGAGGCCTGGTTGGGTTTTATGGGCCAAGGAAGTGGAAACAGGCGATTTGGGCACATTTCTGTGGGTGTTAGCCTACGGATTCAGGGGCTGCATGGGGTTCCGGCGCAAGTTTCCTGAAAAATCATACGACGGAGTCTGCAAGAGGTGCGGCAAGTGGTCTACGGGTCCCGGCGGGGTGGGATGAGGCCTGGTTGGATTTTATGGGCCAAGGAAGTGTAAACAGGAAATTTGGGCTCACTTCTGTGGGTGTTAGCCCACGGATTCAGGGACTGCATGGGGTTCCGGGGCAAGACTCCCTAAAAATCACACGAGGAGGTCCGCAAGAGGCGCGACAAGAGGTCCATGGGTCCCGGCTGGGTTGGATGAGGCCTGGTTGGATTTTATGCCAAGGAAGTGAAAACAGGCGATTTGGGCTCATTTCTATGGGTGTTAGCCCACGGATTCTGGCACTGCATGGGGTTCCGGTGCAAGTCTCCCGAAAAATCATACAAGGGGGTCCGCAAGAGGCGTGGCAAGAGGTCCATGTGTCCTGGCAGGGTTGGATGAGGCTTGGTTGGATTTTGTGGGCCAAGGAAGTGGAAACAGGCGATTTGGGCTCATTTCTGTGGGTGTTAGCCCATGGATTCAGGGGCTGCATGGGGTTCCGGTGCAAGTTTCTCAAAAAATCATACGAGGGGTTCCGCAAGCGGCGCGACAAGAGGTCCATGGGTCCCGGCGAGGTTGGATGAGGCCTGGTCGGATTTTATGGGCCAAGGAAGTGGAAACAGGCGATTTGGGCTCATTTCTGTGGGTGTTAGCCCACGGATTCAGGGGCTGCATGGGGTTCCGGTGCAAGTTTTCCTAAAAATCATACGAGGGGGTCCGCAAGAGGCGCGGCAAGAGGTCCATGGGTCCCGGATGGGTTGGATGAGGCCTGGTTAGAGTTTATGGGCCAAGGAAGTGGAAACATGCGATTTGGGCTCATTTCTGTGGGTGTTACCCCACGGATTCTGGCGCTGCATGGGGTTCCGGCGCAAGTCTCCCGAAAAATGAGACGAGGGGGTCCGCAAGAGGTGCGGCAAGAGGTCCATGGGTCCCTGCGGGGTTGGATGAGGCCTGGTTGGATTTTATGGTCCAAGGAAGTGGAAACAGGCGATTTGGGCTCATTTCTGTGGGTGTTAGCCCACGGATTCAGGGGCTGCATGGGGTTCCGGCGCAAGTTTCCCTAAAACTCACACGAGGGGGTCCGCAAGAGACGTGGCAAGAGGTCCATGGGTCCCGGCGGGGTTGGATGAGGCCTGGTTGAATTTTATGGGCCAAGGAAGTGGAAACAGGCGATTTGGGCTCATTTCTGTGGGTGTTAGCCCACGGATTTTGGCGCTGCATGGGGTTCCGGCGCAAGTTTCCAGAAAAATCAGCCGAGGGGGTCTGCAAGGATCGGGGCTAGAGGTCCATGGGTCCCGGCGGGGTTGGATGAGGCCTGGTTGGATTTTATGGGCCAAGGAAGTGGAAACAAGCGATTTGAGCTCATTTCTGTGGGTGTTAGCCCACGAATTAAGGGGCTGCATGGGGTTCTTGCGCAAGTCTCCCCAAAAATCACACGAGGGGGTCCGCAAGAGTCGCGGCAATAGGTCCATAGGTCCAACCGGGGTTTGGATGAGGCCTGGATGGATTTTATGGGCCAAGGAAGTGGAAACAGTCAGTTTAGGCTCATTTCTGTGGGTGTTAGCCCACGGATTCAGGGGCTGCATGGGTTTCCGGCGCAAGTTTCCCTAAAAATCATACGAGGGGGTCTGCAAGAGGCGTGACAAGAGGTCCATGGGTCACGGCGGGGTTGGATGAGGCCTGGTTGTATTTTATGGGCCAAGGAAGTGGAAACAGGTTTGGGCTAATTTCTGTGGGTAATAGCCCACGGATTCAGGGGCTGCATGGGGTTCCGGCGCAAGTTTCCGTAAAATCACACGAGGGGGTCCGGAAGAGTCGCGACAAGAGGTCCATGGGTCCCGGCAGGGTTGGATGAGGCTTGGTTGGATTTTGTGGGCCAAGGAAGTGGAAACAGGCGATTTGGGCTCATTTCTGTGGGTGTTAGCCCATGGATTCAGGGGCTGCATGGGGTTCCGGTGCAAGTTTCTCAAAAAATCATACGAGGGGTTCCGCAAGCGGCGCGACAAGAGGTCCATGGGTCCCGGCGAGGTTGGATGAGGCCTGGTCGGATTTTATGGGCCAAGGAAGTGGAAACAGGCGATTTGGGCTCATTTCTGTGGGTGTTAGCCCACGGACTTTGGCGCAGCATGGGGTTCCGGCGCAAGTTTCCCAAAAAATAATACGAGGGGGTCCGCAAGAGGCGCGACAAGAGGTCCATGGGTCCCGGTGGGGTTGGATGAGGCCTGGTTAGATTTTATGGGCCAAGGAAGTGGAAACAGGCGATTTGGGCTCATTTCTGTGGGGTATTAGCCCACGGATTCTGGCGCTGCATGGGGTTTCGGCGCAAGTCTCCCAAAAACTCATACGAGGGGGTCTGCAAGAGGCACGAAAAGAGGTCCATGGGTCCCAGCGGGGTTGGATGAGGCCTGGTTGGATTTTATGGGCCAAGGAAGTGGAAACAGGCGATTTGGGCTCATTTCTGTGGGTGTTAGTCCACGGATTCTGGCGCTGCATGGGGTTCCGGCGCATGTCTCCTGAAATATCATACGAGGGGGTCCGCAAAAGTCGCGGCAAGAGGTCCATGGGTCCTGGCGGGGTCTGATGAGGCCTGGTTGGATTTTATGGGCAATAAATTGAAACAGGCGATTTGGGCTCATTTCTGTGGGTGTTAGCCCACGGATTCAGGGGCTGCATGGGGTTCCGGCGCAAGTTTCCTAAAAAATCTGACGCGAGGGTCCACAAGAGGCACGACAAGAGGTCCATAGGTCCCAGCGGGGTTGGATGAGGCCTGGTTGGATTTTATGGGCCAAGAAAGTGGAAACAGGCGATTTGGGTTCATTTCGGTGGGTGTTAGCCCACAGATTCAGGGGCTGCATGGGGTTTCGGTGCACGTTTGCCGAAAAATCATATGAGGGAATCCGCAGGCGGCGCGGAAAGAGGTCCATGGGTCTCGGCGGGGTCGGATGAGGCCTTGTTGGATTTTATGGGCCAAGGAAGTGGAAACAGGCGATTTGGGCTCATTTCTGTGGGTGTTAGCCCACGGATTCTGGCGCTGCATGGGGTTCTGGCGCAAGTTTACCGAAAAATCATACGAGGGTGTCCGCAAGAGGCGCGGAAAGAGGTCCATGGGTCCCGGCGGGGTTGGATGAGGCCTGGTTGGATTTTATGGTCCAAGGAAGTGGAAACTTGTGATTTGGGCTCATTTTTGTGGGTGTTAGCCCACGAACTCTGGCGCTGCATGGGGTTCCGACGCAAGTCTCCCAAAAAGTCATGCGAGGGTGTCCGAAAGAGGCACGGCAGGAGGTCCATAGGTGCCGGTGGGGTTGGATGAGGCCTGGTTGGACTTTATGGGCCAAGGATGTGGAAAGAGGCGATTTGGGCTCATTTCTGTGGGTGTTAGCCCACGGATTCCGGCGCTGCATGGGGTTCCGGCGCAAGTTTCCCGAAAAATCATACGAGGGGGTCCGCAAGAGGCGCGGCAAGAGGTGTATGGGTCCCGGCGGGGTTGGATGAGGCCATGTTGGATTTTATGGGCCAAGGAAGTGGAAACAGGCGATTTGGGCTCATTTCTGTGGGTGTTTGCCCACGGATTCTGTCGCTACATGGGGTTCCGACGCAAGTCTCCCGAAAAATCATATGAGGGGGTCCACAAGAGGGGAAACAAGAGGTCCATGGGTCCCGGCAGGGTTAAATGAGGTCTGGTTGGATTTTATAGGCCAAGGAAGTGGTAATAGGCGATTTGGGCTCATTTCTGTGGGTGTTAGCCCGCGGATTCAGGGGCTGCATAGGGTTCCGGCGCAAGTTTCCGGAAAGATCACACGAGGGGGTCCGCAAGAGGCACGATAAGAGGTCCATGGGTCCCGGCGGGGTTGGATGAGGCCTGGTTGGATTTTATGGGCGAAGGAAGTGGAAACAGGCGATTTGGGCTAATTTCTGTGGGTAATAGCCCACGGATTCAGGGGCTGCATGGGGTTCCGGCGCAAGTTTCCGTAAAATCACACGAGGGGGTCCGGAAGAGTTGCGACAAGAGGTCCATGGGTCCCGGCGGGGTTGGATGAGGCCTGGTTGGATTTTATGGGCGAAGGAAGTGGAAACAGGCGATTTGGGCTCATTTCTGTGGGTGTTAGCCCACGGATTTTGGCGCTGCATGGGGTTTCGGCGCAAGTCTCCTGAAAACTCATATGAGGGGGTACGCTAGAGGGGCGACAAGTGTTCCATGGGTCCTGGCGGGGTTGGATGAGGCCTGGTTGGGTTTTATGGGCCAAGGAAGTGGAAACAGGCGATTTGGGCACATTTCTGTGGGTGTTAGCCTACGGATTCAGGGGCTGCATGGGGTTCCGGCGCAAGTTTCCTGAAAAATCATACGACGGAGTCTGCAAGAGGTGCGGCAAGTGGTCTACGGGTCCCGGCGGGGTGGGATGAGGCCTGGTTGGATTTTATGGGCCAAGGAAGTGTAAACAGGAAATTTGGGCTCACTTCTGTGGGTGTTAGCCCACGGATTCAGGGACTGCATGGGGTTCCGGGGCAAGACTCCCTAAAAATCACACGAGGAGGTCCGCAAGAGGCGCGACAAGAGGTCCATGGGTCCCGGCTGGGTTGGATGAGGCCTGGTTGGATTTTATGCCAAGGAAGTGAAAACAGGCGATTTGGGCTCATTTCTATGGGTGTTAGCCCACGGATTCTGGCACTGCATGGGGTTCCGGTGCAAGTCTCCCGAAAAATCATACAAGGGGGTCCGCAAGAGGCGTGGTAAGAGGTCCATGTGTCCTGGCAGGGTTGGATGAGGCTTGGTTGGATTTTGTGGGCCAAGGAAGTGGAAACAGGCGATTTGGGCTCATTTCTGTGGGTGTTAGCCCATGGATTCAGGGGCTGCATGGGGTTCCGGTGCAAGTTTTCTCAAAAAATCATACGAGGGGTTCCGCAAGCGGCGCGACAAGAGGTCCATGGGTCCCGGCGAGGTTGGATGAGGCCTGGTCGGATTTTATGGGCCAAGGAAGTGGAAACAGGCGATTTGGGCTCATTTCTGTGGGTGTTAGCCCACGGATTCAGGGGCTGCATGGGGTTCCGGTGCAAGTTTTCCTAAAAATCATACGAGGGGGTCCGCAAGAGGCGCGGCAAGAGGTCCATGGGTCCCGGCTGGGTTGGATGAGGCCTGGTTAGAGTTTATGGGCCAAGGAAGTGGAAACATGCGATTTGGGCTCATTTCTGTGGGTGTTAGCCCACGGATTCTGGCGCTGCATGGGGTTCCGGCGCAAGTCTCCCGAAAAATGAGACGAGGGGGTCCGCAAGAGGTGCGGCAAGAGGTCCATGGGTCCCTGCGGGGTTGGATGAGGCCTGGTTGGATTTTATGGTCCAAGGAAGTGGAAACAGGCGATTTGGGCTCATTTCTGTGGGTGTTAGCCCACGGATTCAGGGGCTGCATGGGGTTCCGGCGCAAGTTTCCCTAAAACTCACACGAGGGGGTCCGCAAGAGACGTGGCAAGAGGTCCATGGGTCCCGGCGGGGTTGGATGAGGCCTGGTTGAATTTTATGGGCCAAGGAAGTGGAAACAGGCGATTTGGGCTCATTTCTGTGGGTGTTAGCCCACGGATTTTGGCGCTGCATGGGGTTCCGGCGCAAGTTTCCAGAAAAATCAGCCGAGGGGGTCTGCAAGGATCGCGGCTAGAGGTCCATGGGTCCCGGCGGGGTTGGATGAGGCCTGGTTGGATTTTATGGGCCAAGGAAGTGGAAACAAGCGATTTGTGCTCATTTCTATGGGTGTTAGCCCACGGATTAAGGGGCTGCATGGGGTTCTTGCGCAAGTCTCCCCAAAAATCACATGAGGGGGTCCGCAAGAGTCGCGGCAATAGGTCCATAGGTCCAACCGGGGTTTGGATGAGGCCTGGATGGATTTTATGGGCCAAGGAAGTGGAAACAGTCAATTTGGGCTCATTTCTGTGGGTGTTAGCCCACGGATTCAGGGGCTGCATGGGTTTCCGGCGCAAGTTTCCCTAAAAATCATACGAGGGGGTCTGCAAGAGGCGTGACAAGAGGTCCATGGGTCACGGCGGGGTTGGATGAGGCCTGGTTGTATTTTATGGGCCAAGGAAGTGGAAACAGGTTTGGGCTAATTTCTGTGGGTAATAGCCCACGGATTCAGGGGCTGCATGGGGTTCCGGCGCAAGTTTCCGTAAAATCACACGAGGGGGTTCGGAAGAGTCGCGACAAGAGGTCCATGGGTCCCGGCGGGGTTGGATGAGGCCTGGTTGGATTTTATGGGCGAAGGAAGTGGAAACAGGCGATTCTGGCTCATTTCTATGGGTGTTAGCCCACGGATTTTGGCGCTGCATGGGGTTTCGGCGCAAGTCTCCTGAAAACTCATATGAGGGGGTACGCAAGAGGGGCGGCAAGTGTTCCATGGGTCCTGGCGGGGTTGGATGAGGCCTGGTTGGGGTTTATGGGCCAAGGAAGTGGAAACATGCGATTTGGGCTCATTTCTGTGGGTGTTAGCCCACGGACTCTGGCGCTGCATGGGGTTCCGGCGCAAGTTTCCCAAAAAATAATACGAAGGGGTCCGCAAGAGGCGTTGAAAGAGGTCCATGGGTCCCGGTGGGGTTGGATGAGGCCTGGTTAGATTTTATGGGCCAAGGAAGTGGAAACATGCGATTTGGGCTCATTTCTGTGGGTGTTAGCCCACGGACTCTGGCGCTGCATGGGGTTCCGACGCAAGTCTCCTAAAACATCATACGAGGGTGTCCAAAAGAGGCGTGACAGGAGGTCCATGGGTGCCGGCGGGGTTGGATGAGGCCTGGTTGGATTTTATGGGCCAAGGAAGTGGAAACAGGCGATTTGGGCTCATTTCTGTGGGTGTTAGCCCACGGATTCAGGGGCTGCATTGGGTTCCGGCGCTAGTCTCCCTAAAAATCACACGAGGGGGTCCGCAAGAGGCGCGACAAAGGGTCCATGGGTCCCGGCGGGGTTGGATGAGGCCTGGTTGGATTTTATTGGCCAAGGAAGTGGAAACAGGCAATTTGGGCTCATTTTTGTGGGTGTTAGCCCATGGAGGCTGTATGGGGTTCCGACGCAAGATTCCTGAAAACTCATACGAAGGGGTCCGCAAGTAGTGCGGTAAGAGGTCCATGGGTCCCAGCGGGGTTGGATGAGGCCTGGTTGGATTTTATGGGCGAAGGAAGTGGAAACAGGCGATTTGGGCTATTTCTGTGGGTGTTAGCCCACGGATTCTTGCGCTGCATGGGGTTTCGGCACAAGTTTCCCGAAAAATCATACGAGGGGGTCCACAAGAGGCGCGGCAAGAGGTCCATGGGTCCCGGCTGGGTTTGATGAGGCCTGGTTGGATTTTATGGGCCAAGGAAGTGGAAACAGGCGATTTGGGCTCATTTCTATGGGTGTTAGCCCACGGTTTCAAGGGCTGCATGGGGTTCCGGCGCAAGTTTCCCAAAATATCATACGATAGGGTCCGCAAGAGGCATGACAACAAGTCCATGGGTCCCGGCGGGGTTGGATGAGGCCTGGTTGGATTTTATGGGCCAAGGAAGTGGAAACAAGCGATTTGGGCTCATTTCTGTGGGTGTTAGCCCATGGATTCTGGGGCTGCATGGGGCTTCGGCGCAATTTTCCCGAAAAATCACATGAGGGGGTTCGCAAGAGGCGCGACAAGAGGTCCATGGGTCCTGGAGGGGTTGGATGAGGCCTGGTTGGATTTTATGGGCGAAGGAAGTGGAAACAAGCGATTTGGGCTCATTTCTGTGGGTGTTAGCCCACGGATTCTGGCACCGCATGGGGTTTCGGCGCAAGTCTCCTGAAAAAACATATGAGGGGGTACGCAAGAGGGGAGGGAAGTATTCTATGGCTCCCGGCGGGGTTGGATGAGGCCTGGTTGGATTTTATGGGCCAAGGAAGTGGAAACAGGCGAGTTGGGCTCATTTCTGTGGGTGTTAGCCCACCGATTCTGGCGCTGCATTGGGTTCAGGCACAAGTCTCCTGAAAGATCATACGAGGGGGTACACAAGAGGTGCGACAAGAGGTCCATTGGTCCCGGCAGGGTTGGATGAGGTATGGTTTGATTTTATAGGCCAAGGAAGTGGTAATAGCCGATTTGGGCTCATTTCTGTGGGTGTTAGCCCGCGGATTCAGGGGCTGCATGGGGTTTCGGTGCAAGTTTGCCGAAAAATCATATGAGGGAATCCGCAGGCGGCGCGGCAAGAGGTCCATGGGTCCCGGCGGGGTCGGATGAGGCCTGGTTGGATTTTATGGGCCAAGGAAGTGGAAACAGGCGATTTGGGCTCATTTCTGTGGGTGTTAGCCCACGGACTCTGGCGCTGCATGGGGTTCCGGCGCAAGTTTCCCAAAAAATAATGCGAGGGGGTCCGCAAGAGGCGTGGAAAGAGGTCCATGGGTCCCGGTGGGGTTGGATGAGGCCTGGTTAGATTTTATGGGCCAAGGATGTGGAAACATGCAATTTGGGCTCATTTCTGTGGGTGTTAGCCCACGGACTCTGGCGCTGCATGGGGTTCCGGCGCAAGTCTCCTAAAAAATCATACGAGGGTGTCCAAAAGAGGCGTGACAGGAGGTCCATGGGTGCCGGCGGGGTTGGATGAGGCCTGGTTGGATTTTATGGGCCAAGGAACTGGAAACAGGCGATTTAGGCTCATTTCTGTGGGTGTTAGCCCACGGATTCAGGGGCTACATTGGGTTCCGGCGCAAGTCTCCCTAAAAATCACACGAGGGGGTCCGCAAGAGGCGCGACAAAGGGTCCATGGGTCCCGGCGGGGTAGGATGAGGCCTGGTTGGATTTTATTGGCCAAGGAAGTGGAAACAGGCGATTTGGGCTCATTTTTGTGGGTGTTAGCCCACGGAGGCTGTATGGGGTTCCGACGCAAGTTTCCTGGAAACTCATACGAAGGGGTCCGCAAGCAGTGCGGTAAGAGGTCCATGGGTCCCGGCGGGGTTGGATGAGGCCTGGTTGGATTTTATGGGCCAAGGAAGTGGAAACAGGCGATTTGGGCTCATTTCTGTGGGTGTTAGCCCATGGATTCTAGGGCTGCATGGGGCTTCGGCGCAAGTTTCCCAAAAAATCACACGAGGGGGTTCACAAGAGGCGCGACAAGAGGTCCATGGGTCCTGGCGGGGTTGGATGAGGCCTTGTTGGATTTTATGGGCGAAGGAAGTGGAAACAAGCGATTTGGGCTAATTTCTGTGGGTGTTAGCCCACGGATTCTGGCACCGCATGGGGTTTCGGCGCAAGTCTCCTGAAAAAACATATGAGGGGGTACGCAAGAGGGGAGGGAAGTGTTCTATGGCTCCCGGCGGGGTTGGATGAGGCCTGGTTGGATTTTATGGGCCAAGGAAGTGGAAACAGGCGAGTTGGGCTCATTTCTGTGGGTGTTAGCCCACGGATTCTGGCGCTGCATTGGGTTCAGGCACAAGTCTCCTGAAAGATCATACGAGGGGGTACACAAGAGGTGCGACAAGAGGTCCATGGGTCCCGGCAGGGTTGGATGAGGTATGATTGGATTTTATAGGCCAAGGAAGTGGTAATAGCCGATTTGGGCTCATTTCTGTGGGTGTTAGCCCGCGGATTCAGAGGCTACATGGGGTTCCGGCGCAAGTTTCCCGAAAAATCACACGATGGGGTCCGCAATAGGCGCGACAAGAGGTCCGTGGGTCCCGACGGGGTTGGATGAGGCCTGGTTGGATTTTATGGGCGAAGGAAGTGGAAAGAGGCGATTTGGGCTCATTTCTGTGGGTGTTAGCCCACGGATTCTGGCGCTGCATGGGATTCCGGCGCAAGTTTTCCGAAAAATCAGCCGAGGCGGTCTGCAAGGGTCGCGGCAAGAGGTCCATGGGTCCCGGCGGGGTTGGATGAGGCCTGGTAGGGTTTTATGGGCCAAGGAAGTGGAAACAGGCGATTTTGGCTCATTTCTGTGGGTGTCAGCCCACAGATTCTGGCGCTGCATGGGGTTCCGGTGCAAGTCTCCTGAAATATCATACGAAGGGGTTCGCAAAAGTCGCAACATGAGGTCCATGGGTCCCGGCGGGGTTGGATGAGGCCTGGTTGGATTTTATGGGCCAAGGAAGTGGAAACAGGCGATTTGGGCTTATTTCTGTGGGTGTTAGCCCACGGATTCTGGCGCTGCATGGGGTTCCGGCGCAAGACTCCTGGAAAATCATACGAGGGGGTCCGCAAGAGGCGCGGCAAGAGGTACATGTGTCTCGGCGGGGTTGGATGAGGCCCGGTTGGATTTTATGGGCCAAGGAAGTGGAAACAGGCGATTTGGGGTCATTTCTGTGGGTGTTAGCCCACGGATTCAGGGGCTGCATGGGTTTCCGGAAAAAGTTTCCCTAAAAATCACATTAGGGGGTCCGCAAGAGGCGTGGCAAGAGGTTCATGGGTCTCGGCGGGGTTGGATAAGGCCTGGTTTGATTTTATGGGCCAAGGAAGTGGAAACAGGCGATTTGGGCTCATATCTGTGGGTGTTAGCCCACGAATTCTGGCACTGCATGGGGTTCCGGCGCAAGTCTCCCAAAAAATCATACGACGGGGTCCGCAAGAGGCGTGACAAGAGGTCCATGGGTCACGGTGGGGTTCGATGAGGCCTGGTTGTATTTTATGGGCCAAGGAAGTGGAAACAGGCGATTTGGGCTCATTTCTGTGGGTAATAGCCTACGGATTCAGGGGCTGCATGGGGTTCCAGCGCAAGTTTCCCAAAAAATCAGATGAGAGAGTCCGAAAGAGGGACGACAGGAGGTCCATAGGTCCCGGCAGGGTTGGATGAGGCCTGGTTGGATTTTATGGGCCAAGGAAGTTGAAACAGGCGATTTGGGTTCATTTCGGTGGGTGTTAGCCCACGGATTCAGGGGCTGCATGGGGTTCCGCGCAAGTTTCCCGAAAAATCATATGAGGGGATCCGCAAGCGGTGCGGCAAGAGGTCCATGGGTCCCGGCGGGGTCAGATGAGGCCTGGTTGGATTTTATGGGCCAAGGAAGTGGAAACAGGCGATTTGGGCTCATTTCTGTGTGTGTTAGCCCACGGATTCTGGCGCTGCATGGGGTTCTGGTGCAAGTTTCCCGAAAAATCATACGAAGGGGGTCCGCATGAGGCGCGGAAAGCGGTCCATGGGTCCCGGTGGGGTTGGATGAGGCCTGGTTGGATTTTATGGGCCAAGGAAGTGGAAACATGCGATTTGGGCTCATTTCTGTGGGTGTTAGCCCACGGACTCTGGTGCTGCATCGGGTTCCGGCGCAAGTCTCCCAAAAACTCATGCGAGGGTGTCCGAAAGAGGCGCGACATGAGGTCCATAGGTGCCGGCGGGGTTCGATGAGGCCCTGTTAGATTTTATGGGCCAAGGATGTTGAAAGAGGCGATTTGGGCTCATTTCTGTGGGTGTTAGCCCACGGATTCTGGCGCTGCATGGGGTTCCGGCGCAAGTCTCCCGAAAAATCATATGAGGGGGTCCGCAAGAGGCGCAGCAAGAGGTCCATGGGTCCCGGCGGGGTTTGATGTGGCCATGTTGGATTTTATGGGCCAAGGAAGTGGAAACAGGCGATTTGGGCTCATTTCTGTGGGTGTTAGCCCACGGATTCTGGCGCTGCATGGGGTTCCGGCGCAAGTCTCCCGAATAATCATACGAGGGGTCCAAGAGAGGCGCGACAAGAGGACCATGGGTCCCGGCGGGTTTGGATGAGGCATGGTTAGATTTTATGGGCGAAGGAAGTGGAAACAGGCGATTTGGGCTCATTTCTGTGGGTGTTAGCGCACGAATTCTGGCGCTGCATGGGGTTCCGGCGCAAGTCTCCTAAAAAACCATACGCGGGGGTCCGCAAAAGGCGCAGAAAGAAGTCCATGGGTCCTGGCGGGGTTGGATGAGGCCTGGTTGGATTTTATGGGCCAAGGAAGTGGAAACAGGCGATTTGGGCTCATTTCTGTGGGTGTTAGCCCATGGATTCTGGGGCTGCATGGGGCTTCGGCGCAAGTTTCCAAAAATCACACGAGGGGGTTCGCAAGAGGCGCGACAAGAGGTCCATAGGTCCTGGCGGGGTTGGATGAGGCCTGGTTGGATTTTATGGGCGAAGGAAGTGGAAACAGGCGATTTGGGCTCATTTCTGTGGGTGTTAGCCCACGGATTCTGGCACCGCATGGGGTTTCGGCGCAAGTCTCCTGAAAAAACATATGAGGGGGTACTCAAGAGGGGAGGGAAGTGTTCTATGGCTCCCGGCGGGGTTGGATGAGGCCTGGTTGGATTTTATGGGCCAAGGAAGTGGAAACAGGCGAGTTGGGCTCATTTCTGTGGGTGTTAGCCCACGGATTCCGGCGCTGCATGGGGTTCCGGCGCAAGTTTCCCAAAAAATCATACGAGGGGGTCCGCAAGTTTACCGAAAAATCATACGAGGGTGTCCGCAAGAGGCGCGGAAAGAGGTCCATGGGTCCCGGCGGGGTTGGATGAGGCCTGGTTGGATTTTATGGTCCAAGGAAGTGGAAACTTGTGATTTGGGCTCATTTTTGTGAGTGTTAGCCCACGAACTCTGGCGCTGCATGGGGTTCCGACGCAAGTCTCCCAAAAAGTCATGCGAGGGTGTCCGAAAGAGGCACGGCAGGAGGTCCATAGGTGCCGGCGGGGTTGGATGAGGCCTGGTTGGACTTTATGGGCCAAGGATGTGGAAAGAGGCGATTTGGGCTCATTTCTGTGGGTGTTAGCCCACGGATTCCGGCGCTGCATGGGGTTCCGGCGCAAGTTTCCCGAAAAATCATACGAGGGGTCCGCAAGAGGCGCGGCAAGAGGTGTATGGGTCCCGGCGGGGTTGGATGAGGCCATGTTGGATTTTATGGGCCAAGGAAGTGGAAACAGGCGATTTGGGCTCATTTCTGTGGGTGTTTGCCCACGGATTCTGTCGCTACATGGGGTTCCGACGCAAGTCTCCCGAAAAATCATATGAGGGGGTCCACAAGAGGGGAAACAAGAGGTCATGGGTCCCGGCAGGTTAAATGAGGTCTGGTTGGATTTTATAGGCCAAGGAAGTGGTAATAGGCGATTTGGGCTCATTTCTATGGGTGTTAGCCCGCGGATTCAGGGGCTGCATAGGGTTCCGGCGCAAGTTTCCGGAAAGATCACACGAGGGGGTCCGCAAGAGGCGCGATAAGAGGTCCATGGGTCCCGGCGGGGTTGGATGAGGCCTGGTTGGATTTTATGGGCGAAGGAAGTGGAAACAGGCGATTTGGGCTAATTTCTGTGGGTAATAGCCCACGGATTCAGGGGCTGCATGGGGCTCCGGCGCAAGTTTCCGTAAAATCACACGAGGGGGTCCGGAAGAGTTGCGACAAGAGGTCCATGGGTCCCGGCGGGGTTGGATGAGGCCTGGTTGGATTTTATGGCGAAGGAAGTGGAAACAGGCGATTTGGGCTCATTTCTGTGGTGTGTTAGCCCACGGATTTTGGCGCTGCATGGGGTTTCGGCGCAAGTCTCCTGAAAACTCATATGAGGGGGTACGCTAGAGGGGCGGCAAGTGTTCCATGGGTCCTGGCGGGGTTGGATGAGGCCTGGTTGGGTTTTATGGGCCAAGGAAGTGGAAACAGGCGATTTGGGCACATTTCTGTGGGTGTTAGCCTACGGATTCAGGGGCTGCATGGGGTTCCGGCGCAAGTTTCCTGAAAAATCATACGACGGAGTCTGCAAGAGGTGCGGCAAGTGGTCTACGGGTCCCGGCGGGGTGGGATGAGGCCTGGTTGGATTTTATGGGCCAAGGAAGTGTAAACAGGAAATTTGGGCTCACTTCTGTGGGTGTTAGCCCACGGATTCAGGGACTGCATGGGGTTCCGGGGCAAGACTCCCTAAAAATCACACGAGGAGGTCCGCAAGAGGCGCGACAAGAGGTCCATGGGTCCCGGCTGGGTTGGATGAGGCCTGGTTGGATTTTATGCCAAGGAAGTGAAAACAGGCGATTTGGGCTCATTTCTATGGGTGTTAGCCCACGGATTCTGGCACTGCATGGGGTTCCGGTGCAAGTCTCCCGAAAAATCATACAAGGGGGTCCGCAAGAGGCGTGGTAAGAGGTCCATGTGTCCTGGCAGGGTTGGATGAGGCTTGGTTGGATTTTGTGGGCCAAGGAAGTGGAAACAGGCGATTTGGGCTCATTTCTGTGGGTGTTAGCCCATGGATTCAGGGGCTGCATGGGGTTCCGGTGCAAGTTTTCTCAAAAAATCATACGAGGGGTTCCGCAAGCGGCGCGACAAGAGGTCCATGGGTCCCGGCGAGGTTGGATGAGGCCTGGTCGGATTTTATGGGCCAAGGAAGTGGAAACAGGCGATTTGGGCTCATTTCTGTGGGTAGCCCACGGATTCAGGGGCTGCATGGGGTTCCGGTGCAAGTTTTCCTAAAAATCATACGAGGGGGTCCGCAAGAGGCGCGGCAAGAGGTCCATGGGTCCCGGCTGGGTTGGATGAGGCCTGGTTAGAGTTTATGGGCCAAGGAAGTGGAAACATGCGATTTGTGCTCATTTCTGTGGGTGTTAGCCCACGGATTCTGGCGCTGCATGGGGTTCCGGCGCAAGTATCCCGAAAAATGAGACGAGGGGGTCCGCAAGAGGTGCGGCAAGAGGTCCATGGGTCCCTGCGGGGTTGGATGAGGCCTGGTTGGATTTTATGGTCCAAGGAAGTGGAAACAGGCGATTTGGGCTCATTTCTGTGGGTGTTAGCCCACGGATTCAGGGGCTGCATGGGGTTCCGGCGCAAGTTTCCCTAAAACTCACACGAGAGGGTCCGCAAGAGACGTGGCAAGAGGTCCATGGGTCCCGGCGGGGTTGGATGAGGCCTGGTTGAATTTTATGGGCCAAGGAAGTGGAAACAGGCGATTTGGGCTCATTTCTGTGGGTGTTAGCCCACGGATTTTGGCGCTGCATGGGGTTCCGGCGCAAGTTTCCAGAAAAATCAGCCGAGGGGGTCTGCAAGGATCGCGGCTAGAGGTCCATGGGTCCCGGCGGGGTTGGATGAGGCCTGGTTGGATTTTATGGGCCAAGGAAGTGGAAACAAGGGATTTGAGCTCATTTCTGTGGGTGTTAGCCCACGGATTAAGGGGCTGCATGGGGTTCTTGCGCAAGTCTCCCCAAAAATCACACGAGGGGGTCCGCAAGAGTCGCGGCAATAGGTCCATAGGTCCAACCGGGGTTTGGATGAGGCCTGGATGGATTTTATGGGCCAAGGAAGTGGAAACAGTCAATTTGGGCTCATTTCTGTGGGTGTTAGCCCACGGATTCAGGGGCTGCATGGGTTTCCGGCGCAAGTTTCCCTAAAAATCATACGAGGGGGTCTGCAAGAGGCGTGACAAGAGGTCCATGGGTCACGGCGGGGTTGGATGAGGCCTGGTTGTATTTTATGGGCCAAGGAAGTGGAAACAGGTTTGGGCTAATTTCTGTGGGTAATAGCCCACGGATTCAGGGGCTGCATGGGGTTCCGGCGCAAGTTTCCGTAAAATCACACGAGGGGGTCCGGAAGAGTCGCGACAAGAGGTCCATGGGTCCCGGCGGGGTTGGATGAGGCCTGGTTGGATTTTATGGGCGAAGGAAGTGGAAACAGGCGATTCTGGCTCATTTCTGTGGGTGTTAGCCCACGGATTTTGGCGCTGCATGGGGTTTCGGCGCAAGTCTCCTGAAAACTCATATGAGGGGGTACGCAAGAGGGGCGGCAAGTGTTCCATGGGTCCTGGCGGGGTTGGATGAGGCCTGGTTGGGTTTTATGGGCCAAGGAAGTGGAAACATGCGATTTGGGCTCATTTCTGTGGGTGTTAGCCCACGGACTCTGGCGCTGCATGGGGTTCCGACGCAAGTTTCCCAAAAAATAATACGAGGGGGTCCGCAAGAGGCGTTGAAAGAGGTCCATGGGTCCCGGTGGGGTTGGATGAGGCCTGGTTAGATTTTATGGGCCAAGGAAGTGGAAACATGCGATTTGGGCTCATTTCTGTGGGTGTTAGCCCACGGACTCTGGCGCTGCATGGGGTTCCGACGCAAGTCTCCTAAAACATCATACGAGGGTGTCCAAAAGAGGCGTGACAGGAGGTCCATGGGTGCCGGCGGGGTTGGATGAGGCCTGGTTGGATTTTATGGGCCAAGGAAGTGGAAACAGGCGATTTGGGCTCATTTCTGTGGGTGTTAGCCCACGGATTCAGGGGCTGCATTGGGTTCCGGCGCAAGTCTCCCTAAAAATCACACGAGGGGGTCCGCAAGAGGCGCGACAAAGGGTCCATGGGTCCCGGCGGGGTTGGATGAGGCCTGGTTGGATTTTATTGGCCAAGGAAGTGGAAACAGGCAATTTGGGCTCATTTTTGTGGGTGTTAGCCCACGGAGGCTGTATGGGGTTCCGACGCAAGATTCCTGAAAACTCATACGAAGGGGTCCGCAAGCAGTGCGGTAAGAGGTCCATGGGTCCCAGCGGGGTTGGATGAGGCCTGGTTGGATTTTATGGGCGAAGGAAGTGGAAACAGGCGATTTGGGCTCATTTCTGTGGGTGTTAGCCCACGGATTCTTGCGCTGCATGGGGTTTCGGCACAAGTTTCCCGAAAAATCATACGAGGGGGTCCACAAGAGGCGCGGCAAGAGGTCCATGGGTCCCGGCTGGGTTTGATGAGGCCTGGTTGGATTTTATGGGCCAAGGAAGTGGAAACAGGCGATTTGGGCTCATTTCTATGGGTGTTAGCCCACGGTTTCAAGGGCTGCATGGGGTTCCGGCGCAAGTTTCCCAAAATATCATACGATAGGGTCCGCAAGAGGCACGACAACAAGTCCATGGGTCCCGGCGGGGTTGGATGAGGCCTGGTTGGATTTTATGGGCCAAGGAAGTGGAAACAAGCGATTTGGGCTCATTTCTGTGGGTGTTAGCCCATGGATTCTGGGGCTGCATGGGGCTTCGGCGCAAGTTTCCCGAAAAATCACATGAGGGGGTTCGCAAGAGGCGCGACAAGAGGTCCATGGGTCCTGGAGGGGTTGGATGAGGCCTGGTTGGATTTTATGGGCGAAGGAAGTGGAAACAAGCGATTTGGGCTCATTTCTGTGGGTGTTAGCCCACGGATTCTGGCACCGCATGGGGTTTCGGCGCAAGTCTCCTGAAAAAACATATGAGGGGGTACGCAAGAGGGGAGGGAAGTGTTCTATGGCTCCCGGCGGGGTTGGATGAGGCCTGGTTGGATTTTATGGGCCAAGGAAGTGGAAACAGGCGAGTTGGGCTCATTTCTGTGGGTGTTAGCCCACCGATTCTGGCGCTGCATTGGGTTCAGGCACAAGTCTCCTGAAAGATCATACGAGGGGGTACACAAGAGGTGCGACAAGAGGTCCATTGGTCCCGGCAGGGTTGGATGAGGTATGGTTGGATTTTATAGGCCAAGGAAGTGGTAATAGCCGATTTGGGCTCATTTCTGTGGGTGTTAGCCCGCGGATTAAGGGGCTGCATGGGGTTTCGGTGCAAGTTTGCCGAAAAATCATATGAGGGAATCCGCAGGCGGCGCGGCAAGAGGTCCATGGGTCCCGGCGGGGTCGGATGAGGCCTGGTTGGATTTTATGGGCCAAGGAAGTGGAAACAGGCGATTTGGGCTCATTTCTGTGGGTGTTAGCCCACGGACTCTGGCGCTGCATGGGGTTCCGGCGCAAGTTTCCCAAAAAATAATACGAGGGGGTCCGCAAGAGGCGTGGAAAGAGGTCCATGGGTCCCGGTGGGGTTGGATGAGGCCTGGTTAGATTTTATGGGCCAAGGATGTGGAAACATGCAATTTGGGCTCATTTCTGTGGGTGTTAGCCCACGGACTCTGGCGCTGCATGGGGTTCCGGCGCAAGTCTCCTAAAAAATCATACGAGGGTGTCCAAAAGAGGCGTGACAGGAGGTCCATGGGTGCCGGCGGGGTTGGATGACGCCTGGTTGGATTTTATGGGCCAAGGAACTGGAAACAGGCGATTTGGGCTCATTTCTGTGGGTGTTAGCCCACGGATTCAGGGGCTACATTGGGTTCCGGCGCAAGTCTCCCTAAAAATCACACGAGGGGGTCCGCAAGAGGCGCGACAAAGGGTCCATGGGTCCCGGCGGGGTAGGATGAGGCCTGGTTGGATTTTATTGGCCAAGGAAGTGGAAACAGGCGATTTGGGCTCATTTTTGTGGGTGTTAGCCCACGGAGGCTGTATAGGGTTCCGACGCAAGTTTCCAGGAAACTCATACGAAGGGGTCCGCAAGCAGTGCGGTAAGAGGTCCATGGGTCCCGGCGGGGTTGGATGAGGCCTGGTTGGATTTTATGGGCCAAGGAAGTGGAAACAGGCGATTTGGGCTCATTTCTGTGGGTGTTAGCCCATGGATTCTGGGGCTGCATGGGGCTTCGGCGCAAGTTTCCCAAAAAATCACACGAGGGGGTTCACAAGAGGCGCGACAAGAGGTCCATGGGTCCTGGCGGGGTAGGATGAGGCCTTGTTGGATTTTATGGGCGAAGGAAGTAGAAACAAGCGATTTGGGCTAATTTCTGTGGGTGTTAGCCCACGGATTCTGGCACCGCATGGGGTTTCGGCGCAAGTCTCCTGAAAAAACATATGAGGGGGTACGCAAGAGGGGAGGGAAGTGTTCTATGGCTCCCGGCGGGGTTGGATGAGGCCTGGTTGGATTTTATGGGCCAAGGAAGTGGAAACAGGCGAGTTGGGCTCATTTCTGTGGGTGTTAGCCCACGGATTCTGGCGCTGCATTGGGTTCAGGCACAAGTCTCCTGAAAGATCATACGAGGGGGTACACAAGAGGTGCGACAAGAGGTCCATGGGTCCCGGCAGGGTTGGATGAGGTATGATTGGATTTTATAGGCCAAGGAAGTGGTAATAGCCGATTTGGGCTCATTTCTGTGGGTGTTAGCCCGCGGATTCAGAGGCTACATGGGGTTCCGGCGCAAGTTTCCCGAAAAATCACACGATGGGGTCCGCAATAGGCGCGACAAGAGGTCCGTGGGTCCCGGCGGGGTTGGATGAGGCCTGGTTGGATTTTATGGGCGAAGGAAGTGGAAAGAGGCGATTTGGGCTCATTTCTGTGGGTGTTAGCCCACGGATTCTGGCGCTGCATGGGATTCCGGCGCAAGTTTTCCAAAAAATCAGCCGAGGCGGTCTGCAAGGGTCGCGGCAAGAGGTCCATGGGTCCCGGCGGGGTTGGATGAGGCCTGGTAGGGTTTTATGGGCCAAGGAAGTGGAAACATGCGATTTTGGCTTATTTATGTGGGTGTCAGCCCACAGATTCTGGCGCTGCATGGGGTTCCGGTGCAAGTCTCCTGAAATATCATACGAAGGGGTCCGCAAAAGTCGCAACATGAGGTCCATGGGTCCCGGCGGGGTTGGATGAGGCCTGGTTGGATTTTATGGGCCAAGGAAGTGGAAACAGGCGATTTGGGCTTATTTCTGTGGGTGTTAGCCCACGGATTCTGGCGCTGCATGGGGTTCCGGCGCAAGACTCCTGGAAAATCATACGAGGGGGTCCGCAAGAGGCGCGGCAAGAGGTACATGTGTCTCGGCGGGGTTGGATGAGGCCCGGTTGGATTTTATGGGCCAAGGAAGTGGAAACAGGCGATTTGGGGTCATTTCTGTGGGTGTTAGCCCACGGATTCAGGGGCTGCATGGGTTTCCGGAAAAAGTTTCCCTAAAAATCACATTAGGGGGTCCGCAAGAGGCGTGGCAAGAGGTTTATGGGTCTCGGCGGGGTTGGATAAGGCCTGGTTTGATTTTATGGGCCAAGGAAGTGGAAACAGGCGATTTGGGCTCATATCTGTGGGTGTTAGCCCACGAATTCTGGCACTGCATGGGGTTCCGGCGCAAGTCTCCCAAAAAATCATACGACGGGGTCCGCAAGAGGCGTGACAAGAGGTCCATGGGTCACGGTGGGGTTCGATGAGGCCTGGTTGTATTTTATGGGCCAAGGAAGTGGAAACAGGCGATTTGGGCTCATTTCTGTGGGTAATAGCCTACGGATTCAGGGGCTGCATGGGGTTCCAGCGCAAGTTTCCCAAAAAATCAGATGAGAGAGTCCGCAAGAGGGACGACAAGAGGTCCATAGGTCCCGGCAGGGTTGGATGAGGCCTGGTTGGATTTTATGGGCCAAGGAAGTTGAAACAGGCGATTTGGGTTCATTTCGGTGGGTGTTAGCCCACGGATTCAGGGGCTGCATGGGGTTCCGCGCAAGTTTCCCGAAAAATCATATGAGGGGATCCGCAAGCGGTGCGGCAAGAGGTCCATGGGTCCCGGCGGGGTCAGATGAGGCCTGGTTGGATTTTATGGGCCAAGGAAGTGGAAACAGGCGATTTGGGCTCATTTCTGTGTGTGTTAGCCCACGGATTCTGGCGCTGCATGGGGTTCTGGTGCAAGTTTCCCGAAAAATCATACGAAGGGGGTCCGCATGAGGCGCGGAAAGCGGTCCATGGGTCCCGGTGGGGTTGGATGAGGCCTGGTTGGATTTTATGGGCCAAGGAAGTGGAAACATGCGATTTGGGCTCATTTCTGTGGGTGTTAGCGCACGAATTCTGGCGCTGCATGGGGTTCCGGCGCAAGTCTCCTAAAAAACCATACGCGGGGGTCCGCAAGAGGCGCAGAAAGAAGTCCATGGGTCCCGGTGGGGTTGGATGAGGCCTGGTTGGATTTTATGGGCCAAGGAAGTGGAAACAGGCGATTTGGGCTCATTTCTGTGGGTGTTAGCCCATGGATTCTGGGGCTGCATGGGGCTTCGGCGCAAGTTTCCAAAAATCACACGAGGGGGTTCGCAAGAGGCGCGACAAGAGGTCCATAGGTCCTGGCGGGGTTGGATGAGGCCTGGTTGGATTTTATGGGCGAAGGATGTGGAAACAGGCGATTTGGGCTCATTTCTGTGGGTGTTAGCCCACGGATTCTGGCACCGCATGGGGTTTCGGCGCAAGTCTCCTGAAAAAACATATGAGGGGGTACTCAAGAGGGGAGGGAAGTGTTCTATGGCTCCCGGCGGGGTTGGATGAGGCCTGGTTGGATTTTATGGGCCAAGGAAGTGGAAACAGGCGAGTTGGGCTCATTTCTGTGGGTGTTAGCCCACGGATTCTGGCGCTGCATTGGGTTCAGGCACAAGTCTCCTGAAAGATCATACGAGGGGGTACACAAGAGGTGCGACAAGAGGTCCATGGGTCCCGGCAGGGTTGGATGAGGTATGGTTGGATTTTATAGGCCAAGGAAGTGGTAATAGCCGATTTGGACTCATTTCTGTGGGTGTTAGCCCGCGGATTCAGAGGCTACATGGGGTTCCGGCGCATGTTTCCCGAAAAATCACACGATGGGGTCCGCAATAGGCGCGACAAGAGGTCCGTGGGTCCCGGCGGGGTTGGATGAGGCCTGGTTGGATTTTATGGGCGAAGGAAGTGGAAAGAGGCGATTTGGGCTCATTTCTGTGGGTGTTAGCCCACGGATTCTGGCGCTGCATGGGATTCCGGCGCAAGTTTTCCAAACAATCAGCCGAGGGGGTCTGCAAGGGTCGCGGCAAGAGTTCCATGGGTCCCGGCGGGGTTGGATGAGGCCTGGTAGGGTTTTATGGGCCAAGGAAGTGGAAACAGGCGATTTTGGCTCATTTCTGCGGGTGTTAGCCCACAGATTCTGGCGCTGCATGGGGTTCCGGTGCAAGTCTCCTGAAATATCATACGAAGGGGTCCGCAAAAGTCGCAACATGAGGTCCATGGGTCCCGGTGGGGTTGGATGAGGCCTGGTTGGATTTTATGGGCCAAGGAAGTGGAAACAGGCGATTTGGGCTTATTTCTGTGGGTGTTAGCCCACGGATTCTGGGGCTGCATGGGGTTCCGGCGCAAGACTCCCGGAAAATCATACGAGGGGGTCCGCAAGAGGCGCGGCAAGAGGTACATGTGTCTCCGCGGGGTTGGATGAGGCCCGGTTGGATTTTATGGGCCAAGGAAGTGGAAACAGGCGATTTGGGGTCATTTCTGTGGGTGTTAGCCCACGGATTCAGGGGCTGCATGGGTTTCCGGAAAAAGTTTCCCTAAAAATCACATTAGGGGGTCCGCAAGAGGCGTGGCAAGAGGTTCATGGGTCCCGGCGGGGTTGGATAAGGCCTGGTTTGATTTTATGGGCCAAGGAAGTAGAAACAGGCGATTTGGGCTCATATCTGTGGGTGTTAGCCCACGAATTCTGGCACTGCATGGGGTTCCGACGCAAGTCTCCCAAATAATCATACGACGGGGTCCGCAAGAGGCGTGACAAGAGGTCCATGGGTCACGGTGGGGTTCGATGAGGCCTGGTTGTATTTTATGGGCCAAGGAAGTGGAAACAGGCGATTTGGGCTCATTTCTGTGGGTAATAGCCTACAGATTCAGGGGCTGCATGGGGTTCCAGCGCAAGTTTCCCAAAAAATCAGATGAGAGAGTCCGCAAGAGGGACGACAAGAGGTCCATAGGTCCCGGCAGGGTTGGATGAGGCCTGGTTGGATTTTATGGGCCAAGGAAGTTGAAACAGGCGATTTGGGTTCATTTCGGTGGGTGTTAGCCCACGGATTCAGGGGCTGCATGGGGTTCCGGGCAAGTTTCCCGAAAAATCATATGAGGGGATCCGCAAGCGGTGCGGAAAGCGGTCCATGGGTCCCGGTGGGGTTGGATGAGGCCTGGTTGGATTTTATGGGCCAAGGAAGTGGAAACATGCGATTTGGGCTCATTTCTGTGGGTGTTAGCCCACGGACTCTGGTGCTGCATCGGGTTCCGGCGCAAGTCTCCCAAAAACTCATGCGAGAGTGTCCGAAAGAGGCGCGACATGAGGTCCATAGGTGCCGGCGGGGTTCGATGAGGCCCTGTTAGATTTTATGGGCCAAGGATGTTGAAAGAGGCGATTTGGGCTCATTTCTGTGGGTGTTAGCCCACGAATTCTGGCGCTGCATGGGATTCCGGCGCAAGTCTCCCGAAAAATCATATGAGGGGGGTCCGCAAGAGGCGCGGCAAGAGGTCCATGGGTCCCGGCGGGGTTTGATGTGGCCATGTTGGATTTTATGGGCCAAGGAAGTGGAAACAGGCGATTTGGGCTCATTTCTGTGGGTGTTAGCCCACGGATTCTGGCGCTGCATGGGGTTCCGGCGCAAGTCTCCCGAATAATCATACGAGGGGTCCAAGAGAGGCGCGACAAGAGGACCATGGGTCCCGGCGGGGTTGGATGAGGCATGGTTAGATTTTATGGGCGAAGGAAGTGGAAACAAGCGATTTGGGCTCATTTCTGTGGGTGTTAACGCACGAATTCTGGCGCTGCATGGGGTTCCGGCGCAAGTCTCCTAAAAAACCATACGCGGGGGTCCGAAAGAGGCGCAGAAAGAGGTCCATGGGTCCTGGCGGGGTTGGATGAGGCCTGGTTTGATTTTATGGGCCAAGGAAGTGGAAACAGCCGATTTGGGCTCATTTCTGTGGGTGTTAGCCCACAGATTCAGGGGCTGCATGGGGTTCCGGCGCAAGTCTCTCGAAAAATCATATGAAGGGGTCCGCAAGAGGTGCGGCAAGAGGTCCATGGGTCCCGGCGGGGTTGGATGAGGCCATGTTGGATTTTATGGTCCAAGGAAGTGGAAACAGGCGATTTGGTCTTATTTCTGTGGGTGTTAGCCCACGGATTCTGGCGTTGCATGGGGTTCCGGCGCAAGTCTCTCGAAAAATCATACGAGGGGGTCCGCAAGAGGCGCACAAGTGGTCCATGGGTCCCGACAGGGTTGAATGAGGTCTGGTTGGATTTTATGGGCCAAGGAAGTGGTAATAGGCGATTTGGGCTAATTTCTGTGGCTGTTAGCCCACAGATTCTGGCGCTGCATGGGGTTCCGACGTAAGTCTCCCGAAAAATCATACGAGGGGGTCCGCAAAAGGAGCGGCAAGAGGTCCATGGGTCCCGGCGTGGTGGGATGAGGCCTGGTTGAATTTTTGGGCTAAGGAAGCGGAAACAGGCGATTTGGGCTCATTTCTGTAGGTGTTAGCCCACGGATTCAGGCGCTGCATGGGGTTCCGGTGCAAGTTTCACAAAAAATAAAACGAGGGGTCCGCAAGAGGCGCAGAAAGAGGTCCATGGGTCCCGGCGGGGTGGGATGAGGCCTGGTTGAATTTTTGGGCCAAGGAAGCGGAAACAGGCGATTTGGGCTCATTTCTGTTGGTGTTAGCCCACGGATTCAGGGGCTGCATGGTGTTTAGGCGCAAATTTCCCTAAAAATCACACGATGGGGTCCGCAAGAGGCGCGAAAAGTGGTTCATGGGTCCCAGCAGGGTTGGTGAGGCCTGGTTGGATTTTATGGCCCAAGGAAGTGGAAACAGGCGATTTGAACTCATTTCTGTGGGTGTTAGCCCACGGATTCTGGCGCTGCATGGGGTTCCGGCACAAGTCTCCCGAATAATCACACGAGGGGGTCTGCAAGAGGTGCAGCAAGAGGTTTATAGGTCCCGGCGGGGTTGGATGAGGCCTGGTTGGATTTTATGGGCCAAGGAAGGGGAAACAGGCGATTCGGGCTCATTTATGTGGGTCTTAACCCACGGATTCAGGGGCTGCATGGCGTTCCAGCGCAAAATTCCTGAAAAATCACACGAGGGGGTCCGCAAGAGTCGCAGCAAGAGGTCCATGGGTCCCGGCGGGGTTGGATGAGGCATGGTTGGATTTTATTGGCCAAGGAAGTGGAAACAAGCGATTTGGGCTCATTTCTGTGGGTGTTAGCCCACGGATTCTGGCGCTGCATGGGGTTCCGGCGCAATTCTCTAAAAAAATCATACGAGGGGGTCCGCAAGAGGCGCGGAAAGAGGTCCATGGGTCCCGGCGGGGTTGGATGAGGCCTGGTTTGATTTTATGGGCCAAGGAAGTGGAAACAGGCTATTTGGGCTTATTTCTGTGGGTGTTAGCCCACAGATTCTGGCGCTGCATGGGGTTTTGGTGCAAGTTTCCCGAAAAATCATACGAGGGGGTCCGCAAGAGGCACGACAAAAGGTTCATGGGTACCGGCGGGGTTGGATGAGGCCTAGTTGGATTTTATGGGCCAAGGAAGTAGAAACAAATGATTTGGGCTTAAATCTGTGGGTGTTAGCCCACAGATTATGGCGCTGCATGGGGTTCCAACGCAAGTCTCCTGAAAAATCATACCAGGGGGTCCGCAAGAGGCACGGCAAGAGGTCCATGGGTCACGGCGGGGTTGGATGAGGCCAGGTTGGATTTTATGGGCCAAGGAAGTAGAAACAGGCGATTTGGGCTCATTTCTGTGGGTGTTAGCCCACTGATTCAGGGGCTGCATGGGGTTCCGGCACAATTTTCCTGAAAAGTCACACGAAGAGGTCCGCAAGAGGCGCGGCAAGAGGTCCATGGGTCCCAGAGGGGTTGGATGAGGCCTGGTTGGATTTTATGGGCCAAGGAAGTCGAAACAGGCGATTTGGGCTCATTTCTGTGGATGTTAGCCCACGAATTTTGGCGCTGCATGGGGTTCCAGCGCAAGTCTCCCAAAAATTCATACGAGGGGGTCTGCAAGAGGCACGGCAAGAGGTCTATGGGTCCCTGCGGGGTTGGATGAGGCCTGGTTGGATTTTATGGGCCAAGGAAGTGGGAAAAAGCGATTTGGGCTCATTTCTGTGGGTGTTAGCCCACAGATTCAAAGGCTGCATGGGGTTCCGGCGCAAGTCTCCCAAAAAATCATACGAGGGGGTCCGCAAGAGGCGCGGCAAGAGGTCCATGGGTGTCGGCGGGGTTGGATGAGGCGTGGTATGATTTTATGGGCCAAGGAAGTGGAAACAGGCGATTGGGACTCATTTCTGTGGATGTTAGCCCACGGATTCAGGGGCTGCATGGGGTTCCGGCGCAAGTCTCCCAAAGAATCATACGAGGGGGTCCGCAAGAGGCGCGGCAAGAGGTCCATGGGTCCCAGCGGGGTTGGATGAGGCATGGTTGGATTTTATGGGCCAAGGAAGTGGAAACAAGCAATTTGGGCTCATTTCTATGGGTGTTAGCCCACGGATTCTGGCGCTGCATGGGGTTCCGGCGCAAATCTCACAAAAAATCATACAAGGGGGTCCGCAAGAGGCGCGGCAAGAGGTCCATGGGTCCCGGCGGAGTTGGATGAGGTCTGGTTGGATTTTATGGGCCAAGGAAGTGGAAACATGCGATTTGGGCTCATTTCTCTGGGTATTAGCCCACGGATTCAGGGGCTGTATGGGGTTCCAATCGCAAGTTTCCCTTAAGTCCGCAAGAGGCGCGGCAAGAGGTCCATGGGTCCCGGCGGGGATGGATGAGGCCTGGTTGGTTTTTATGGGCCAAGGAACTGGTAACAGGCGATGTGGGCTTATTTCTGTGGGTGTTAGCCAACGGATTCAGGGGTCGCTTGGGGTTCCGGCGCAAGTCTCAAGAAAAATCATACGAGGGGGTCCGCAAGCGGTGCGTCAAGAGGTCCATGGCTCTCGACGGGGTTGGACAAGTCCTGGTTGGATTTTATGGGCCAAGGAAGAGGAAACAGGCGATTTGGGCTCATTTCTGTGGGTGTTAGCCCACGGATTCAAAGGTTGCATGGGGTTCCGACGCAAGTCTCCCAAAAAAACATACGAGGGGGTCCGAATGAGGCACGGCAAGAGGTCCATGGGTCCTTGCGGGGTTGGATAAGGCCTGGTTGGATTTTATAGGCCAAGGAAGTGGAAACAGGCGATTTGGGCTCATTTCTGTGGGTGATAGCCCATGGATTCTGGCGCTGCATGGGGTTCCGGCGCAAGTCTCCCGAAAAGTCATACGAGAAGGTCCGCAAGAGGCGCGGTAAGAGGTCCATGGGTCCCGGCGGGGTTTGATGAGGCATGGTTGGATTTTATCGGCCAAGGAAGTGGAAATAGGTGATTTGGGCTCATTTCTGTGGGTGTTAACCCACGGATTCTGGCGCTGCATGGGGTTCTGGCACAAGTCTACCGAAAAATCATACGAGGGGGTCCGCAAGAGGCACTGCAAGAAGTCTATGGGTCCCGGGGGGTTGGATGAGGCCTGGTTGGATTTTATGGGCCAAGGAACTGGAAACAGGCGATTTGGGCTCATTTCTGTGGGTGTTAGCCCACGGATTCAGAGGCTGCATGGGGTTCCGGCGCAAATTTCTTGAAAAATCACACGAGGGGGTCTGCAAGAGGCACGGTAAGAGGTCCGTGGGTCCCGGCGGGGTTGGATGAGGCCTGGTTGGATTTTATAGGCCAAGGAAGTGGAAACAGGCGATTTAGGATTATTTGTTTGGGTGTTAGTCCACGGATTCTGGCGCTGCATGGGGTTCCGGCGCAAGTCTCCCATAAACTCATACGAGGGGGTCCGCAAGAGGTGCACCAAGAGGTCCATGGGTCCCGGCAGGGTTGGATGAGGCCAGGTTGGATTTTATGCGCCAAGGAAGTGCAAACAGGCGATTTGGGCTCATTTCTTTAGGTGCTAACCCACGGATTCAGGGGCTTCATGGGGTTTCGGGGCAATTTTCCGAAAAAATCATCCGAGGGGGTCCGCAAGAGGCGCGGAAAGAGGTCCATGGGTCCCGGCGGGATTGGACGAGGCGTGGTTGGATTTTATAGGCCAAGGAAGTGGAAACAGGCAATTTGGGCTCATTTCTGTGGGTGTTAGCCCACGGATTCTAGCGCTACATGGGGTTCCGGCGCAAGTCTCCCAAAAAGTCATACAAGGGGGTCCGTAAGAGACGCGGCAAGAGTTCCATGGGTCCCAGCGGGGTTGGATGAGGCCTGCTTGGATTTTATGGGCCAAGGAAGTGGAAACAGGCAATTTGGGCACATTTATGTGGGTGTTAACCCACGGATTCTGGCGCTGCATGGGGTTCTAGCGCAAGTCTCCCGAAAAATCATACGAGGGAGTCCGCAAGAGGCGTAGCAAGAGGTCCATGGGTCCCGACGAGGTTGGATGAGTCCTGGTTGGATTTTATGGGCCAAGGAAGTGGAAACAGGCGATTTGGGCTCATTTCTATGGGTGTTAGCCCACGGATTCAGGGGCTGCATGGGGTTCCGGTGCAAGTCTCTCGAAAAATCATACGAGAGGGTCTGCAAGCGGCACGGGGAGAGGTCCATGGGTCCGGCGGGGTTGGATGAGGCCTGGTTGGATTTTATGGGCCAAGGAAGTTGAAACAGGCGATTTGGGCTCATTTCTGTGGGTGTTAACCCACGGATTCTGGCGTTGCATGGGGTTCTGCCGCAAGTCTCTCGAAAAATCATACGAGGGGATCCGCAAGAGGCGCTGCAAGAGGTCCATGGGTCTCGGCGGGGTTGGATGAGGCCTGGTTGGATTTTATGGGCCAAGGAAGTGCAAACAAGCGATTTGGACTCATTTCCTTAGGTGCTAACCCACGGATTCTGGCGCTGCATGAGGTTCCGGCGCAAGTCTCCCGAAAAATCATACGAGGGGGTCCGCAAGAGGCACGGCAAGAGGTCATGGGTCCCGTCGGGGTTGGATGAGGCCTGGTTGGATTGTATAGGCCAAGGAAGTTGAAACAGGCGATTTGGGCTCATTTGTATGGGTGTTAACCCACGGATTCTGGCGCTGCATGGGGTTCTGGCGCAAGTCTCCCGAAAAATCATACGAGGGAGTCTACAAGAGGCACAGCAAGAGGTCCATGGGTCCCGACGAGGTTGGATGAGTCCTGGTTGGATTTTAGGGGCCAAGGAAGTGGAAACAGGCGATTTGGGCTCATTTCAGTGGGTGTTAGCCCACGGATTCAGGGGCTGCATGGGGTTCCGGTGCAAGTCTCTCGAAAAATCATCCGAGAGGGTCCGCAAGAGGCACGGAAAGAGGTCCATGGGTCCCGGCGGGGTTGGATGAGGCCTGCTTAGATTTTATGGGCCAAGGAAGTTGAAACAGGTATTTTGGGCTCATTTTTGTGGGTGTTAACCTACGGATTCTGGCGCTGCATGGGGTTCTGGCGCAAGTCTCCCGAAAAATCATACGAGGGGGTCCGCAAGAGGCTCTGCAAGAGGTCCATGGGTCCCGGCAGGGTTGGATGAGGCCTGGTTGGATTTTATGGGCCAAGGAAGTGGAAACAGGCGATTTGGGCTCATTTCTGTGGGTGTTAGCCCACGAATTCAGGGGCTGCATGGGGTTCCGGCGCAAATTTCCTGAAAAATCACACAAGGGGGTCCGCAAGAGGTGTGGCAAGAGGTCCATGGGTCACGGCGGGGTTGGATGAGGCCTGGTTGGATTTTATGGGCCAAGGAAGTGGAAACATGCGATTTAGGCTCATTTCTGTGGGTGTTAGCCCATGGATTCAGAGGTTGCATGGGGTTCCGGCGTAATTCTCTCAAAAAATCATATGAGGGGGTCCGCAAGAGGCGCGGTAAGAGGTCCATGGGTCCCGGCGGGGTTGGATGAAGCCTGGTTGGATTTTATGAGCCAAGGAAGTGGAAATAGGCGATTTGGGATTATTTCTGTGGGTGTTAGCCCACGGATTCTAGCGCTGCATGGGGTTCCGGCGTAAGTCTCCCAAAAATCATACGAGGGGGTCCGCAATAGGTGCACCAAGAGGTCCATGGGTCCCGGCGGGGTTGGATGAGGCCAGGTTGGATTTTATGGGCCAAGGAAGTGCAAACAGGCGATTTGGGCTCATTTCTTTGGTTGTTAACCCACGGATTCAGGGGCTGCATGGGGTTTCGGCGAAATTTTCTTGAAAAATCATACGAGGGGGTCCGCAAGTGGCGCGGCAAGAGGTCCATGGGTCACGGCGGGGTTGCATGAGGCCTGGTTGGATTTTATGGGCCACGGAAGTGGAAACAGGCGATTTGGGCTCATTTCTGTGGGTATTAGCCCACGGATTCTGGCGCTGCATGGGATTCCAGCGCAAATATCCCGAAATATCATACGAGGGGGTCCGCAAGAGGCGTGGCAAGAGGTCCATGGGTCCCGGAGGGGTTGGATGAGGCCTGCTTGGATTTTATAGGCCAAGGAAGTGGAAACAGGCGATCTGGGCACATTTATGTGGGTGTTAGCCCACGGATTTTGGTGCTGCATGGGGTTCTGGTGCAAGTCTTCCAAAATATCATACGAGGGTGTCTGAAGAGGCGCGGCAAGAGGGCCATGGGTCCCGGTGGGATTGGATGAGGCCTGGTTGGATTTTATGGGCCAAGGAATTGGAAACAGGCGATTTGGGCTCATTTCTGTGGGTGTTAGCCCACGGATTCAAAGGCTGCATGGGGTTCCAGCGCAAGTCTCCCAAAAAATCATACGAGGGGGTCCGAAAGAGGCGCGGCAAGAGGTCCATGTGTCCCGGCGGGGTTGGATGAGGCCTGGTTGGATTTTATGGGCCAAGGAAGTGGAAACAGGCGATTTGGGCTCATTTCTGTGGGTGTTAGCCCATGGATTTAGGGGATGCATGGGGTTCCGGCGCAAGTCTCCCGAAAAGTCATACGAGGGGGTCCGTAAGAAGCGCAGTAAGAGGTCCATTGGTCCCGGCGGGGTTGGATGAGGACTTGTTAGATTTTATGGGCCAAGGAAGTGGAAACAGGCGATTTGGGCTCATTTCTGTGGGTGTTAGCCCACGGATTCGGGCGCTGCATGGGGTTCCGGTGCAAGACTCCCAAAGAGTCATACGAGGGGGTCCGTAAGAGGCGCAGCAAGAGGTCCATGGGTCCCAGCGGGGTTGGATGAGGCCTGGTTGGATTTTATGGGCCAAGGAAGTGGAAACAGGCGATTTGGGATCATTTCTGTGGGTGTTAGCCCACGGATTCAGGGGCTGCAAGGGGTTCCAGCGCAAATTTCCTGAAAAATCACACGAGGGGGTCCGCAAGAGGCGCGGCAAGAGGTCCATGGGTCCCGGCGGATTTGGATGAGGCCTGGTTGTATTTTATGGGCCAAGGAAGTGGAAACATGCGATTTGGGCTCATTTCTGTGGGTGTTAGCCCACGGATTCAGGGGCTGCATGTGGTTCCAACGCAAGTTTCCCTTAAAATCGCACGAGGGGTCCGTAAGAGGCGCGGCAAGAGGTCCATGGGTCCCGGCGGGGTTGGATGAGGTCTGGTAAGATTTTATGGGCCAAGGATGTGGAAACATGCGATTTGGGCTCATTTCTGTGGGTGTTAGCCCACGGATTCAGGGGCTGTATGGGGTTCCAGCGCAAGTTTTCCTTAAAATCACATGAGGGGGTCCGCAAGAGGTGCGGAAAGAGGTCCATGGGTCCCACCGGGGTTTGATGTGGCCTGGTTGGATTTTATGGGCCAAGGAAGTGGAAACATGCGATTTGGGCTCATTTTTGTGGGTGTTAGCCCACGGATTCAGGGGCTGTATGGGGTTCCGGCGCAAGTTTCCCTTAAAGTCACACGAGGGGGTCTACAAGAGGCGCGGCAAGAGGTCCATGGGTCCCGGCGGGGTTGGATGAGGCCTGGTTTGTTTTTATGGGCCAAGGAAGTGGAAACAGGAGATTTTGGCTCATTTCTGTGGGTGTTAGCCCACGGATTCTGGGGCTGCATGGGGTTTCGGCGCAAGCCTCCCGAAAAATCATACGAGGGGTCCGCAAGAGGCGCGGCAAGAGTTCCATGGGTCCCGGCAGGGTTGGATGAGGCCTGGTTGGATTTTATGGGCCAAGGAAGTGGAAACAGGCGATTTGGGCTCATTTCTGTGGGTGTTAACCCACGAATTCAGGGGTTGCATGGGGTTCTGGCGCATGTTTCCCATAATATCATACGAGGGGGTCTGCAAGCGGCGCGGCAAGAGGTCCATGGATCCCGGCGGCGTTGGATGAGGCCTGGTTGGATTTTATGGGCCAAGGAAGTGGAAACAGGCTATTTGGGCGCATTTCTATGGGTGTTAGCCCACGGATTCTGGCGCTGCATGGGGTTACGGCGCAAGTCTCCCGAAAAATCATACGAGGGGGTCCGCAAGAGGCGCGGCAAGAGGTCCATGGGTCCCGGCGGGGTTGGATGAGGCCTGGCTGGATTTTATGGGCCAAGGAAGTGGAAACAGACGATTTGGGCTCATTTCTGTGGGTGTTAGCCCACGGATTCAAGGGCTGCATGGGGTTCCGGCGTAACTCTCCCGAATAATCATACGAGTGGGTCCGCAGGCGACGCGGCAAGAGGTCCATGGTTCCCGGCGGGGTTGGACGAGGCCTGGTTGGATTTTATGGGCCAAGGAAGTGGAAATAGGCGATTTAAGCTCATTTCTGTGGGTGTTAGCCCACAGATTCTGGCGCTGCATGGGGTTCCAGCGTAAGTCTCCCAAATATTCATACAAGGGGGTCCGCAAGCGGCGCGGCAAGAGGTCCATGGCTCCCGACGGGGTTGGACGAGGCCTGGTTGGATTTTATGGGCCAAGGAAGTGGAAATAGGCGATTTGGGCTCATTTCTGTGGGTGTTAGCCCACGGATTCAGGGGCTGCAAGGGGTTCCGGCGCAAGTCTCCTAAAAAATCATACGAGGGGGTCCGCAAGAAGCGCGACAAGAGGTCCATGGGTCCCGGCGGGGTTGGATGAGTCCTGGTTGGATTTTATGGGCCAAGGAAGTGGAAACAGGCGATTTGATTTCATTTCTGTGGGTGTTAGCCCACGGATTCAAAGGCTGCATAGGGTTCCAGCGCAAGTCTACTGAAAAATCATACGAGGGGGTCCGCAAGAGGTGCGGCAAGAGGTCCATGGGTCCCGGCTGGGTTAGATGAGGCCTGGTTGGATTTTATGGCCCAAGGAAGTGGAAACAGGCGATTTGGGCTCATTTCTGTGGGTGTTAGCCCACAGATTTTGCCGCCTCCTGGGGTTCCAACGTAAGTCTCCCGAAATGTCATACGTGAAAGTCCGCAAGAGGCGTGGCAAGAGGTCCATGGGTCCCAACGGGGTTGGATGAGGCCTGGTTGGATTTTATGGGTCAAGGAAGTGGAAACAGGCGATTTGGGCTCATTTCTGTGGGTGTTAGCCCACGGATTCAGTGGCTGCATGGGGTTCCAGCGCAAGTCTCTCAAAATATCATACGAAAGGGTCCATAAGAGGCGCGGCAAGAGGTCCATGGGTCCCGGCGGGGTTGGAGGAGGCCTGGTTAGATTTTATGGGCTAAGGAAGTGGAAACAGGCGATTTAGGCTCATTTCTGTGGGTGTTAGCCAACGGATTCTGACGCTGCATGGGGTTACGGCGCAAGTCTCCCAAAAAGTCATACGAGGGGGTCCGTAAGAGGCGCGGCAAGAGGTCCATGGTCCCCGGCGGGGTTGGATGAGGTCTGGTTGGATTTAATGGGCCAAGGAAGTGGAAACATGCGATTTGGGCTCATTTCTATGGGTGTTAGCCCACGGATTCAGAGGCTGCATGGGGTTCCGGCGCAAGTTTCCCTTAAAATCACACGAGGGGGTCAGCAAGAGGCACGGCAAGAAGTCCATGGGTCCCGGAGGGGTTGGATGAGGCCTGGTTGGATTTTATGGGCTAAGGAAGTGGAAACAAGCGATTTAGGCTCATTTCTGTGGGTGTTAGCCCACAGATTCAGGGGCTGCATGGGGTTCCGGCGCAAATTTCCCAAAATATTACACGAGGGGGTCCGCAAGAAGCGCGACAAGAGGTCCATGGTTCCCGGTGGGGTTGGATGAGGCCTAGTTGGATTTTATGGGCCAAGGAAGTGGAAACAGGCGATTTGGGCTCATTTCTGTGGGTGTTAGCCCACGGATTCAAGGGTTGCATGGGGTTCCGGCGCAAGTTTCCCTAAAAATCATACGAGGGGGTCCGAAAGAGGTGCGGCAAGAGGTCCATGGGTCCCGGTGGGGTTGGATGAGGCCTGGTTGGTTTTTATGGGCCAAGGAAGTGGAAACAGGCGATTTTGGTTCATTCTGTGGGTGTTATCCCACGGATTCAGGGGCTGCATGGGGTTCCGGCGCAAGTTTCCCTTAAAATCACACGAGGTGTCCGCAAGAGGCGCGGCATGAGGTCCATGGGTCCCTGCGGGGTTGGATGAGACCTGGTTGGATTTTATTAGCCATGAAAGTGGAAACAGGCGATTTGGGCTCAATTTTTGGGTGTTAGCCCATGGATTCTGGCGCTGCATGGGGTTCCGGCGCATGTTTCCCTAAAATTCATACGAGGGGGTCCGCAAGAGGCGCGGCTAGAGGTCCATGGGTCCTGGCGGGGTCGGATGAGGCCTGGTTGGATTTTCTGGGCCAAGGAAGTGGAAACAGGTGATTTGGGCTCATTTTTGTGGGTGTTAGCCCACGGATTCAAGGGCTGCATGGGGTTACGGCGCAAGTTTCACAAAAACTCATACGAAGGGGTCCACAAGCGGCGCGGCAAGAGGTCTATGGCTCCCGGCGGGGTTGGATGAGGCCTGGTTGGATTTTATGGGCCAAGGAAGTGGAAACAGGCGATTTTGGCTCATTTCTGTGGGTGTTAGCCCACGGATTCTAGTGTTGCATGGGGTTCCAGTGCAAGTCTCCCGAGAAATCATACGAGGGGGTCCGCAAGATGCGCGGCAAGAGGTCCATGGGTCCCGGCGGGGTTGGATGAGGCCTGGTTGGATTTAATGGGCCATGGAAGTGGAAACAGGCGATTTTGGCTCATTTCTGTGGGTGTTAGCCCACGGATTCTAGTGTTGCATGGGGTTTCAGCGCAAGTCTCCTGAAAAATCATACGAGGGGGTCCGCAAGATGCGCGGCAAGAGGTCCATGGGTCCCGGTGGGGTTGGATGAGGCCTGGTTGGATTTTATGGGCCAAGGAAGTGGAAACATGCAATTCGGGCTCTTTTCTGTGGGTGTTAGCTCACGGATTCAGGGGCTGCATAGGGTTCCAGGCACAAGTTTCTCGAAAAATCATAAGAGGGGGTCCGCAAGCGGCGCGGCAAGAGGTCCATGGGTCCTAGCGAGGTTAGATGTGGCCTGGTTGGATTTTATGGGCCAAGGAAGTGGAAACAGGCGATTTAGGCTCATTTTTGTGGGTGTTAGCCCACGGATTCAGGGGCTGGATGGGGTTCCGGCGCAATTTTTCCAAAAACATCATACGAGGGGGTCCGCAAGAGGCGCGGCAAGAGGTCCATGGGTCCCGGCGGGGTTGCATGAGGCCTGGTTTGATTTTATGGGCCAAGGAAGTGGAAATAGGCGATTTGGGCTCATTACTGTTGGTGTTAGCCCACGGATTCAGGGGCTGCATGGGGTTCCGCTGCAAGTTTCCCTAAAAATCATACGAGGGGGTCTGCTAGAGGCGCGGCAACAGGTCCATGGGTCCCGGCGGTGTTGGATGAGGCCTGGTTGGATTTTATAGGCCAAGGAAGTGGAAGAAGGCGATTTGGGCTCATTTCTGTGGGTGTTAGCCCACTGATTCAGGGGCTGCATGGGGTTCTGGCGCAAGTTTTCCAAAATATCATACGAGGGGGTCCGCAAGCGGCATGGCAAGAGGTCCATGGGTCCCGGCGGGGTTGGATGAGGCCTGGTTGAATTTTATGGGCCAAGGAAGCGGAAACGGGCGATTTGGGCTCATTTCTATGGGTGTTAGCCCATGGATTCATAGGCTGCATGGGGTTCCGGCGCACGTTTCACGAAAAATCATACGAGGGGGTCCGCAAGAAGCGCAGCAAGAGGTCCATGGGTCCCGGCGGGGTTGGATGAGGCCTGGTTGGATTTTATGGGCTAAGGAAGTGGAAACAGGCGATTTGGGCTCATTTTTGTGGGTGTTAGCCCACGGATTCAGGGGCTGCATTGGGTTCCGGCGCAATTTTCTAGAAATATTATACAAGGGGGTCCGCAAGAGGCACGACAAGAGGTCCATGGGTCCCGGTGGGGTTGGATGAGGCTTGGTTTGATTTTATGGGCCATGGAAGTGGAAACAGGCTATTTGTGCTCATTTCTGTGGGTGTTAGCCCACGGTTTCAGGGGCTGCATGGGGTTCCGGCGCAATTTTCCCAAAAAATCATACGAGGGGGTCCGAAAGAGGCGCGGCAAGAGGTCCATGGGTCCTGGCGGGGTTAGATTTGGCCTGGTTGGATTTTATAGCCAAGGAAGTGGGAACAGGCGATTTGGGCTCATTTCTATGGGTGTTAGCCCACGGATTCAGGAGCTGCATGGGGTTCCGGCGCAAGTCACCCGAAAAATCATACGAGGGGGTCCGCAAGAGGTGCGGAAAGAGGTCCACTGGTCCCGGCAGGATTGGATGAGGCCTGGTTGGATTTTATGGCCAAGGAAGTGGTAACAGGCGATTTGGGCTCATTTCTGTGGGTGTTAGCCAAAGGATTCAGGGGCTGCATGGGGTTCCGGCGCAAGTTTCACGAAAAATCATACGAGGGGGTCCATACGCGGCGCGGCAAGAGGTCCATGGGTCCCAGCGGGGTTGGATGAGGCCTGTTTGGATTTTATGGGCCAAGGAAGTGGAAACAGTCGATTTGGGCTCATTTCTGTGGGTGTTAGCCCACGGATTCAGGGGTTGCATGGGGTTTCGGCGCAATTTTCCCAAAGAATCATACGAGGGGGTCCGCAAGAGGCGCGGCAAGAGGTCCATGGGTCCCGGCGGGGTTGGATGAGGCCTGGTTGGATTTTATGGGCCAAGGAAGTGGAAACATGCGATTTGGGCTCTTTTCTTTGGACGTTAGCCCACGGATTCAGGGGCTGCATGGGGTTCCAGCGCATGTTTCCCAAAAAATCATACGAGGGGGTCCGCAGAAAGGCGCGGCAAGAGGTCCATGGGTCCCGGCGGGGTTGGATGAGGCCTGGTTGGATTTTATGGACCAAGGAAGTGAAAATAGACGATTTGGGCTCATTTCTGTCGGTGTTAGCCCACAGATTCTGGTGCTGCATGGGGTTCCGGCGCAATTCTCCCGAAAAATCATTCGAGGGGGTCCGCAAGAGGTGCGACAAGAGGTCCATGGGCCCCGGCGGAGTTGGATGAGGCCTGGTTGGATTTTATAGGCCAAGGAAGTGGAAGAAGGCGACTTGGGCTCATTTCTGTGGGTGTTAGCCCACGGATTCAGGGGCTGCATAGGGTTCTGGCGCAAGTTTTCCAAAATATCATACGAGGGGGTCCGCAAGCGGCATGGCAAGAGGTCCATAGGTCCCGGCGGGGTTGGATGAGGCCTGGTTGAATTTTATGGGCCAAGGAAGCGGAAACGGGCGATTTGGGCTCATTTCTATGGGTGTTAGCCCATGGATTCATAGGCTGCATGGGGTTCCGGCGCACGTTTCACGAAAAATCATACGAGGGGGTCCGCAAGAAGCGCAGCAAGAGGTCCATGGGTCCCGGCGGGGTTGGATTAGGCCTGGTTGGATTTTATGGGCTAAGGAAGTGGAAACAGGCGATTTGGGCTCATTTTTGTGGGTGTTAGCCCACGGATTCAGGGGCTGCATTGGGTTCCGGCGCAATTTTCTAGAAATATTATACAAGGGGGTCCGCAAGAGGCACGGCAAGAGGTCCATGGGTCCCGGTGGGGTTGGATGAGGCTTGGTTTGATTTTATGGGCCATGGAAGTGGAAACAGGCTATTTGTGCTCATTTCTGTGGGTGTTAGCCCACGGTTTCAGGGGCTGCATGGGGTTCCGGCGCAATTTTCCCAAAAAATCATACGAGGGGGTCCGAAAGAGGCGCGGCAAGAGGTCCATGGGTCCCGGCGGGGTTAGATTTGGCCTGGTTGGATTTTATAGCCAAGGAAGTGGGAACAGGCGATTTGGGCTCATTTCTGTGGGTGTTAGCCCACGGATTCAGGAGCTGCATGGGGTTCCGGCGCAAGTCACCCGAAAAATCATACGAGGGGGTCCGCAAGAGGTGCGGCAAGAGATCCACTGGTCCCGGCAGGATTGGATGAGGCCTGGTTGGATTTTATGGCCAAGGAAGTGGTAACAGGCGATTTGGGCTCATTTCTGTGGGTGTTAGCCAAAGGATTCAGGGGCTGCATAGGGTTCCGGCGCAAGTTTCACGAAAAATCATACGAGGGGGTCCACACGCGGCGCGGCAAGAGGTCCATGGGTCCCAGCGGGGTTGGATGAGGCCTGTTTGGATTTTATGGGCCAAGGAAGTGGAAACAGTCGATTTGGGCTCATTTCTGTGGGTGTTAGCCCACGGATTCAGGGGTTGCATGGAGTTTCGGCGCAATTTTCCCAAAGAATCATACGAGGGGGTCCGCAAGAGGCGCGGCAAGAGGTCCATGGGTCCCGGCGGGGTTGGATGAGGCCTGGTTGGATTTTATGGGCCAAGGAAGTGGAAACATGCGATTTGGGCTCTTTTCTTTGGACGTTAGCCCACGGATTCAGGGGCTGCATGGGGTTCCAGCGCATGTTTCCCAAAAAATCATACGAGGGGGTCCGCAGAAAGGCGCGGCAAGAGGTCCATGGGTCCCGGCGGGGTTGGATGAGGCCTGGTTGGATTTTATGGACCAAGGAAGTGAAAATAGACGATTTGGGCTCATTTCTGTCGGTGTTAGCCCACAGATTCTGGTGCTGCATGGGGTTCCGGCGCAAGTCTCCCGAAAAATCATTCGAGGGGGTCCGCAAGAGATGCGACAAGAGGTCCATGGGCCCCGGCGGAGTTGGATGAGGCCTGGTTGGATTTTATGGCCAAGGAAGTGGAAACAGGCGATTTGGGCTCATTTCTGTGGGTGTTAGCCCACAGATTCAGGGGCTGCATGGGGTTCTGGCGCAAGTTTTCAAAAAAATCATACGAGGGGATCCGCAAGCGGCGTGGCAAGAGGTCCATGGGTCCCGGCGGGGTTGGATGAGGCCTGGTTGGATTTTATGGGCCCAGGAAGTGGAAACGGGCGATTTGGGCTCATTTTTGTGGGTGTTAGCCCACGGATTCAAAGGCTGCATGGGGTTCCGGCGCAATTTTCCCAAAAAATTATATGAGGGGGTCCGCAAGAGGCACGGCAACAGGTCCATGGGTCCCAGCGGGGTTGGATGAGGCCTTGTTGGATTTTATGGGTCAAGGAAGTGGAAACATGCTATTTGGGCTCATTTTTGTGGGTGTTAACCCACGGATTCTGGCGCTGCATGGGGTTCCGGCGCAATTTTCCCGTAAAAATCATACGAGGGGGTCCGCAAGAGGCGCGACAAGAGGTCCATGGGTCTTGGCGGGGTTGGATCAGGCCTGGTTGGATTTTATGGGCCAAGGAAGTGGAAACAGGCGATTTGGGCTCATTTCTATGGGTGTTAGCCCGCGGATTCTTGCGCTACATGGGGTTCCGGCGCAAGTCTCCCGAAAAATCATACGAGGGGATCCGCAAGAGGCGCGGCAAGAGGTCCATGGTCCCGGCGGGGTTGGATGAGGCCTGGTTAGATTTTATGGCCAAGGAAGTGGGAACAGGCAATTTGTGCTCATTTCTGTGGGTGTTAGCCCACGGATTCAGGGGCTGCATGGGGTTCCGGCGCAAGTTTTCCGAAAAATCATACGAGGGGGTCCGCAAGCGTCACGGCAAGAGGTCCATGGGTCCCGGCGGGGTTGGTGGAGTCTTGGTTGGATTTTATTGGCCAAGGAAGTGGAAATAGGCGATTTCGGCTCTTTTTTGTTGGTGTTAGCCACGTATTCTGGCGCTGCATGGGGGTCCGGCGCAAGTATCCCGAAAAAGCATACGAGGTGGTTTGCAAGAGGCCTGGCAAGAGGCCCATGGGGCCCGGCAGGGTTGGTGGAGGCCTTGTTGGATTTTCTTGGCCAAGGAAGTGGAAACAGGCAATTTTGGCTCATTTTTGTGGGTGTTTGCCCACGAATTCTTGTGCTGCATGGATTTTCGGTGAAAGTTTCTTGAAAAATCATACGGGGGGTTCGCAAGATGTCCGGCCAGAGGCCCATAGGGCCCGGCGGTATTGGTGGAGGGCTGGTTGGATTTTATGGGCCAAGGAAGTGGAAACAGGCGATTTTGGCTCATTTCTGTTGGTGTTAGCCCACGGATTCTGGCGCTGCATGGGCGTCCGGCACAAGTTTCCCGAAAAATAATATGAAGGGGTCCGCAAGAGGCCCGGCAAGACGCCCATGGGGCTCGACAGGGTTGTTGGAGGCCTGGTTTTATTTTATGGGCCAAGGAAGTGGAAACAGGCGATTTCGGCTCAATTCTGTGGGTGTTAGCCCACGGATTCTGGCGTGGCATGGGTTTCCGGCGCATGTTTCTTGAAATATCATACGAGGGGTCCGCAACAGGCCCGGCAAGAGGCCCATGGGGCCTAGCGGGGTTAGTGGATGCCTTGTTGGATTTTATGGGCCAAGGAAGTGGAAACAGGCGATTTCGGCTTATTTCTAGGGGTGTTAGCCCACAGATTCTTGCGCTGCATGTGGTTCCGGCATACGTTTCCTGAAAAATCATACGAAGGGGTCCGCAAGAGGCCCATTGGGCCCGGCGGCGTTGGTGGAGGCCTTGTTGGGTTTTATGGGCCAAGGAAGTGGAAACAGTCTATTTCGACTCATTTTTATGGGTGTTAGCCCACGAATTCTGGCGCTGCATGGGGGTCCGGCCCAAGTTTTCCAAAAAATCATACGAGGGGGTCAACCAGAGGCCCAGCCTGAGGCCCATGGGGCCTGACGGGGTTGGTGGAGGCCTTGTTGGATTTTTTGGGCCAAGGAAGTGGAAACAGGCGATTTTGGCTCATTTCTGTGGGTATTAACCCACGGATTCTGGCGCTGCATGGGGATCCGGCGTATGTTTCCCGAAAATTAATACGAGGGGCTCCGCAAGAGGCCCGGCAAAAGGCCCATGGGACCCGGCAGCGTTGGTGGAGGCCTTGTTGGATTTTAAGGGCCAAGGGAGTGAAAACAGGCAATTTTGGCTCATTTCTTTGGGTATTAACCCATAGATTCTGGCGCTGCATGGGGATTCGACGCAAGTTTCCCAAAAATTCATACGAGGGGGTCCGCAAGAGGCCCGGTAAAAGGCCCATGGGACCCGGCGGGGTTGGTGGAGGCCTTGTTGGATTTTATGGGCCAAGGAAGTGGAAACAGGCGATTTCGGCTCTTTTTCTGTGGGTGTTAGCCCACGGATTCTGGCGCTGCATGGGAGTCCGGTGAAAGTTTCCTGAAAAATCATACAGGGGGGTCCGCAAGAGGCCCGGCAAGAGGCCCATGGGGCCCAGCGGGGTTGGTAGAGACCTTGTTGGATTTTATGGGCCAAGGAAGTGGAAACAGGCGATTTCGGCTCTTTTCAATGAGTGTTAGCCCACGGATTCTGGCGCTGCATGGGGATCCGGTGAAAGTTTCCCAAAAAATCATAGAGGGGGTCCGCAAGAGGCCAATGGGGTCCGGCGGGGTTGGTGGAGGCCTGGTTGGATTTTATGGGCCAAGGAAGTGGAAACAGGCGATTTCAGCTCATTTTTGTAGGTGTTAGCCCACGGATTTTGGCGCTGCATGGTAGTTCGGCACAAGTTTCCTGAAAAATCAAACGAGGGGGTCCGTAAAAGGCCCATAGGGCCCGGCGTGGTTGGTGGAGGCCATGTTGGATTTTATGGGCCAAGGAAGTGGAAACAGGAAATTTTGACTCATTTTTGTGGGTTTTAGCCCACAGATTCTGGCGCTGCATGTGGTTCCGGCGCAAGTTTTCTGAAAAATCATACGAGGGGGTCCGCATGAGACTCCGCAAGAGGCCCATTGGGCCTGGCGGGGTTGGTGGAGGCCTGGTTGGGTTTTATGGGCAAGGGAAGTGGAAACATGCGATTTCGGCTCATTTCTATGGGTGTTAGCCCACGGATTCTTGTGCTGCATAGGGTTCCGATGCATGTTTCCCAAAAAATCCCGCAAGAGGTCCATTGGGTCCGGCAGGGTTGGTGGAGGCCTGGTTTGGTTTTATGGGCCAAGGAAGTGGAAACAGGCGATTTCGACTCATTTCTGTGGGTGTTAGGCCACGGATTCTGGCGCAGCATGGGGGTCCGGCGCAAGTTTCCTGAAAAATCATACGAAGGGGTCCGCAAGAGGCCCGACAAGAGGCCCATGGTTCCTGGCGGGGTTAGTGGAGGCCTGGTTGGATTTTATGGGCCAAGGAAGTGGAAACTGGCGATTTCGGCTCATTTCTGTGGGTGTTAGCCCACGGATTCTGGCGCTACGTGGGGGTACGGAGCAAGTTTTCCAAAAAATCATACGAGAGGGTCCGCAAGAGGCCCGACAAGAGGCCCATGGGTCCCGGCGGGGTTGGTGGAGGCCTAGTTGGATTTTATGGGCCAAGGAAGTGGAAACAGGCGATTTCGGCTCATTTCTGTGGGTGTTAGCCCACGTATTCTGGCATTGCATGGGGTTCCGGCGCAAGTTTCCCGAAAAATCATATGAGGGGGTCCGCAAAAGGCCCATGGGGCCCGGCGCGGTTGGTGGAGGCCTGGTTGGATTTTATGGGCCAAGGAAGTGGAAACAGGCGATTTCGGTACCTTTATGTGGGTGTTAGCCCCCGGATTCTGGCGCTCCATGGGGTTCCGGTGCAAGTTTCCAAAAAATTCATACGAGGGGGTTCGAAAGAGGCCCGGAAATTGGCCCATAGGGCCCGGTAGGGTTGGTGGAGGCCTGATTGGATTTTATGGGCCAAGGAAGTGGAAACATGCGATTTCAGCTCATTTCTATGGGTGTTAGCCCACTGATTCTGGCGCTGCATGGGGTTCGGGCGCAAGTTTCCAAAAAATCATACGAGTGGCTCTGTAAGAGGCGCGGCAAGAGGCCAAGAGGCGCGGCTGGTTGGCGGAGGCCTGGTTGGATTTTATGGGCCAAGGAAGAGGAAACAGGCGATTTCGGCACTTTTTTGTGGGTGTTAGCCCACGGATTCTGGTGCTGCATGGGGTTCTGGCGCAAGTTTCTCGAAAAATCATACGAGTGGCTCCGCAAGAGGCGCAGCAAGAGTCCCAGTGGGCCCGGCGGGGTTGGGGGAGGCCTGGTTGGATTTTATGGGCCAAGGAAGAGGAAACGGGCGATTTCGGCACTTTTCTGTGGGTGTTAGCCCACTGATTCTGGCGCTGCATGGGGTTCGGGCGCAAGTTTCCCGAAAAATCATACGAGTGGCTTCGCAAGAGGCCTAGGGGGCCCGGCGGGGTTGGGGAAGGCCTGGTTGGATTTTATGGGCCAAGGAAGAGGAAACAGGCGATTTCGGCACTTTTCTGTGGGTGTTAGCCCACGGATTCTGGCGCTGCATGGGGTTCTAGCACGAGCTTTCCATAAAATCATACGAGTGGCTCCGCAAGAGGCGCGGCAAGAGGCCCCGGGAGCCTGGCGGGGTTGGGGGAGCTCGCTAAGAGCTCTAGTAGGCCTAGTGGCGTCAGACGGCACCCAATAGCATTTTATGATCTTTGGAACAGGAATCTGGCAACTTCCTCAGTTTTTCGTGGGTTTTAGCCCATGAATTCTGGGGATGTCGGGGTTTCGGGCCCATTTTTCTTGCAAAATTCCACATTACTGTCCGTAACGAGCCCGCTAAGAGTTCTAGTGGGCCCGGTGGCATCGGACGCCACCTGAGAGCATTTTATAGGCTCTAGAATAGGAATCAAGCGATTTTCTCAATTTTTCGTGGGTGTTAGCCCAAAAATTCTGGGGTGCCAGAGCTCCAGGCTCATTTTTCTCGAAAAATTCCACGTAACCCTTCGTAAAGAGCCCGCTAAAAATTCATAGGCTAATATACACGAAATCACAAAGCCTCTAGATGCTAAAAAATGCCCCACACGCTTGTAAATCAAAAGCTAAATCAAGAATGTATGTGCCATGACAGATGATTGCTTTCCAATTCACTTTTTTCAACTTTGAAATCATTTGAAACTTCCTTTGCCATTAAAATTTTTTGTGAATAGATGCGACACAAAACTCAATTTGAACTAAAATTAGACATTTTCCTTAAGAAAGTCGTCGCTCAATCTATCATGGGAAAATACAAATCCAATTCAACACAAAAAGACTCAAGAAAAATAAAAAGAAAAAGAAATTTTTTGCTCCTTGAAATGGAACGCCATAAAGAACTCTCTTGAATATAGATTTCTCTTTTAGTATATTCGACTAACTACTATTTACGAAGGCAATGTTGAATCATTCGCCACGAAGAATTCAAGGTCCATTGGAAGGCACTAAGAGCAAATTCTAAGTAGGGATAGTAAGACAATGGAGAAATAAAAAATCAACTTGAGTAACTATGAAACAAATTTTCACATCTACCAATATAAAACCCACCAAGGGCGCAAAAATTTAAGAACTTGTTCATCAAACTTACGGTCCATGATTTTTTAGAAATATGTCTGACCAACTCTATTTAACCCCAAATTTTGTGGGTTCATCCATCATAAAATATGTATGTGTTTGTTGCTTGGTTGAAACCCATCGTAGTAGCAACGTGAGTCTCTATTTATTAGGTACTCTTTGAGTTAGAAAAATCACGTGTTATCGTCCCCAATCGTCAAAAAAGGAAAATACTAGGTGGTTGCTTTTCAACTTCTAGCCGTGATGAACAAAGTTATCTAGTACTTATGGCTGGTGGAAGGTGATAAGTATCTCGTAAGATTAATCGAGGTGCGCATAACTTGACCTGAACACCATGGGGGAAAAGGGAAGGGGGGAGTTAGGGATACATACATTTCGGCCAAACTAGTTTACCAACAAGGCCGAAGTAAACATACCCATAACTATGGCTTGAGAAAATATCAGAGCTTTGCCTTGTGTCAAGCACACGTGTAATAGCCACAATTGTCAATCAAAATGAGGGGGGATAGTGTTTTATCTCATGTGTATGTGCTTGTTGCTTCGTTGGAATCTGTTGCAGACGCAATATGGGTTTTACCTTTATTTGCTTCGTCGGAATTGTTGTAGACGACACGATGTGGTTCTTTTACTTCATGCGTCCACAACAGATTCTAATGAAGCAACAAGCACAAAGACACGGGGCAAAACTCTAGGGTTGCAGGTAATGGACCACAAGGGAACTCGAAAACAGCAGAAATGTAGCTACAACTATCTCAATAAAACTATTCCAAACGAAAAATGTGCAAGGAACTGATATATTCTAAGACTACATAAAGACTTTCAAACTAAATCCCAGAAGGGCAGAACAAAAGCGTACTGAAGTTTCTGTAGTTTGTAACATGCCATTCCTGGCATACACCAATCAAATCTCCAGCTGTTTCAAATTCTCAATTTCCAGAGAACCATGTGGCTTCTCCTCAGCTGCAAGCTTCGTTCCTTCCACCGGCATTGTCTCACTGCTTGAAACTTCAAAGTCAATTGGCTCCTCTTCAGGATGGTCATGTGGCTTCTCCTCAGCTGCAATCTTGGTTCCTTCCACCGGCATTGTCTCGTTGCTTGAAACTTTCAAGTCAATTGGCTCCTCTTTCATAGTTGGTTGGAGTTCAGAACATGATTTCTCTTCAGCATGGTCATGTGGCAGTTCGGCCACGCCTAGCACCGCTTTACAAGTCGGTAAGTCAAGTACCTGAATTTCGGGTGCCTTCGACACTAGTGGTTCGTCAACAAGAAGAGGTGGAGCTTTAGGAACAGGAGGTACAGCATAAACCGGCGCCACCCCCAGAGCTGAATGCCTCATCACCCTATCTAATGTGGGGAGTTCCTTTGCCCGAACAGGGGGTGCAGCATAAACCGGCACGGCTTGTCTTATACAGACAGGTGGTGCCACTCCCAGACTTGGAGGCCTCATCACCCTAGGAGGCTGAGATGATTGAGGAAGCGGTGGTGCAGAGAAAACAGGAATCGCATTCCGTATGGTCACCGGAGGAGCCATCCGATGGTGTGAGCCAAAATGCCTGACAGGAATATATGGTGCTGCACCAGCAGCAGGGAACTTCTCTGGTCGAACCCTGTGACTATCCATAGCAAAGGTGTCATTTAAAATATTATTTATGGTTTGAGCAGTCCTTGGACTCAATGAAGCATCACTTCCTGTAGTCTCAACGGGTCTACTTTGAGAAGCAGGTTTTAGACATAATGGACTGACTGGTCTACCGCGAGGAGCCGTTCTTGGACATATTAGGGGAAGAAGTTTTGATGTAGTAGATGGAAGCTGCTGTACACTTGATGGTCTTGGATTAGGAGTTGGAAATTTAATTGGGAATGACACCTTAGCCAGCCTTGCCTTCAAAATGTACCTTTGTAGTGCACGTGCAACAGTAACGTGCTCTTGCTCATCATTTCTTCGTCGGTCTGGTTTTGAATTCTCAGACTGCTGTGCCACTGATAGACAAAAAAAAAGTAGAAGAATGTCATGCAGGAATAGTGCACCAAATTATTGCTGATTGTACAATTGAAGTTTATCATCAGTATACAAAGTGAACATTAATGTTTTTTGATTGGTAGGTGAATATCAATCTAATTGAAAATTAGAAACTGAAAATACTATGATTTGCACGCACAAATATTCAAGCAGACATTGGATTGTAGCACTGGAAGTTATAAATATTGATAAACCATGCAGCACTGATGATATAAAAATTTGTAAACATTCAAGCGAACATCATATTCTACCACTTAAATACTTCTCCACCAAGTTCTTCTTAAGAAGGTTGGAAATCACTTGACCTCCTAGCTTATCAATTTCTAACGAGTTGGCGGGATGAGAATCACTAAGCTCTGAAAGAAAAGAAACAGACAATCTGGTTTAATGTTTTTCATTGTTCAATAAGAATTTCAGGGTGCAACATAGTATCACTCGCCCTAGAGACTCGCTCAGCATATCTTTTTTATAATAGAGCAGAGCTTCGAGCTTGTATCCTCACAAACACATACACACACATGTCAATATATGGAAGTATATGCATTTTCTCAAACATTTGCGTCTTTTCAATCAATGATGATCCCTGTAAGAATTCGTGGTAGAAGATTCTAAACCGCTATTTGGTAAATACTAGTTTCTAGTAATAAAATATATCATTGAGCTTGATAACTCGAGCAGGCTTATTTGCTTGTACTAGTTAAATATTAACACTCATTTAACTGAACTCAAGCTCTAAAATCATAATATTAGAGTTTAGCTAGCTAGGCATGATAATACCAACTTGTCCAGTACAATAGACAAAACAGAAGGGCAAACACATATAGACCAAACCAAGAGGCGTTCATCTCTAGGTTTGTGCATCTAGAACCATATTTGTCACCACATCACACCCCCATAATGTACTACTGTGTAATATAGCACCGAAACCTAAGTCAAGCATACATACAACGATCTTCATGTGTGAATAGCTGAGAGGAAAGAAACGGCAGCAAATAATAACGAGAAAAGGCGCAGCATCCGAATGGGCTGTGAAAGAAGAGATGCATTTTTTTTTTTTTTTTTGGGGGGGGGGGGGGGGGGGGGGGGGTTAAATGTGAGAAGGAATGTATTCTTATTCTAATTTATATGTCAACTAATATTCCCTACAACTTATGCACAGATTCTTTCCAAAAAGAGGGATAGGCTTGATTTATTGTGTCTCAATGATCTAGCATACATTAGATACAATAGAACATTTAAGCGTCGTCATAAAGCTCGCAATAGAATTGATCAATTTTGTTGGATAATATTGATGAGGCAAATGAATGGCTAACTAGAGCCCAAAATCATAAAGCTTTAAGGGTACGACGGAGCTGATCTCACTGAGGGTAGAGTTACTATGGTGGTTGGAGTTGATAAAAATATCTATGGCCTTGGAGGGAGTTCTTAGAGGCCACATAATAAAGAAAAAGCTACAAGTTTAAGTCGATCCCTAATGGATGAACACTCAAAGGATGAAGAAGATGAGGACCAATATAATGTACACAATTTTGGACTTCAAGAATTTGAAAATCTTGAAAAGAATAGATGTAGCTCCATTTATAGTTTGGTTTCGAATATCGCTTGTCTTGTGAATTATTAACTATCTCGTTCTAGACTTCTCATATTTAACATCTACTTTTAGTTTTCGAATTGAAATATTTGTTCATATGTTATTGTTATTGAGTTTTTGGTTATTTATAATTGCAAAGTTAATATTCTATTTTTTGTTGTATGAATTAGTATTAGCCTTTTATCTACATCTTCCCTCATAGAGTGGAGTCTTTTATAAGAAAACACTCCCACAATGGAACCAAAACGAGTTTGAGCTTTTCTGAATGGTTGACTTTTAGCCATGCGCAAGGGCCATACGCATGTCTCTAAGTGACGTATATTTTTTTGGGAACGAGTATACTCAAGGGAAGGTTTGGAATTCGACCTCCCCTCATATGGTCTAAGAAGGGTCATAAACTCCCTTATTTAGGATCCCCTTTATACCTTCAACAATTTATTAAGACTGGCATGGAATCACAATCATTATTGGCTTGGTTGTTGGCCTCGCGAGCCATCCTAGCCGCCTAGAGTGCAGTCTGCCTATAATATTGTAAGCAATCGAATACTCCATGCCCCCTAATGAAAGCAAAACTCGAGTGGCTATAGGTTTGCTTATGCTACGGTCTTTCATGCTCGAGATTTAGAGGTTTGCAAAGTTCTTCTAGGTATTCTACCTGTTAGAGCGTAGCATGACGACACCAATACTACAACAACAACAACCAAAAAAACCCAGTGTAATCCTTTAGGTAGGGTATGGGAAAAAGGGAGTGTACGCAGATCTTACCCCTACCTTGAGAAAATAGTGAGGTTATTTACGATACCTTCGCTAAAGAATGGTGAAAAAGGAGAGAGTAGCAACAAGCAAAGACAATAGCAAGATAATAAGATAATTGAGGTTACAAGAACATGTAGATATAGAAATTAAAACATGATGAAAAACAAGAATAAACTAACACATAGAAATAGGAAAAGAAATGTGTTCAACTATATACTAACCCTCTATCCTAATTATCAACCTCCACAGCCTCCTATGAAGGGTCACGTTTTCGTTGACAAAAAAGACATACATAAGCGTGTCTCACTAGACCAAACCAAGAGGCATACATGTGTAGGTTTGAACATTCAAAATGTATCGTGACAATTTGAAGGGAAATGTCCAAGCAACACTTGATTTATCATTCTACCAGTCATCACTCTTTTTGGCTTCCATGCAAATTGTTGCTCAAATCAATTGTGATCTTCATCATATTTTATTAAGGACATTAAATATTTGGTAATGGGAAGAATGTCACGGTGAATGTAACGTAGCCAGGTGTATACAAAAGGCAAATAGGCAAGTGTTAGGTCGGGTCGATATAATCTGTTTCCTCTTCTTTTTTTTAAGGTTGAGAGGATTACTTCTGGAATTAATAGCCTAGCTGAATCCTTCGTGTAAAGATCCAAATTTAGCGGATAATGTTTTTTGTATTCACAATTTTTATTTGGATAAGGGTGGTTTTGGTCTTTGCCTGATCCCCAAGTCTCATCCTCCCCGTCTTATCTTAAGCTCTTAGCTACATCTGATCCTTTTATCTTCTTTTTTCAAATTGGCGAAGTTGTATTCCTCAGCATTAAATATATGCTGGTCACCTCCACCACAACGAAGAGGTTACAAAGACACTATAAAATCTACAATCTGATCGTATCTTCTATACAAAGTTTTTCCACCATGTAAAGTAAAAATACAATACAATTTTATTTTACTTTCCAAATAGAATTGAATTTATCTTCATAGCATCTCCCATTCTTTCCCTCCACACCGGCCACCATATGCAAGGTGGTATTAATCTCCACTGCCTCCTCTGATTTTTACTTCCTCCCTTCCTAATCCAGCAACTCAAAAGATCTTAAGTGTGCTCTGGCATAATCTAGCTATTGCTACTGATGTTGAAAAAAAAAAGGTTCCATAAATAAGAAGTGAACTTGCAATGGGAAAAAAATGGTTATTTGTTTCCCCTGTCAAGTTACAAAGAAAGCATCTTGGAACTAGCTGTCTTCCCTTCTTTTGTAGCACTTCCTGAGTAGGGCATGCTCTCTTAATCGCCAACCAAGAAAAGCATTTTACCCTGCAGATCTCTCTTGTATGCACTATTTACTGTGAAGACCCCATCCTTACTATGCTTCCACAATACCCTGTCAACAATGTCATGACAATGTTAACTCCACCTAGCTTTCCTAATAAAGCTGTCACCTTTTCTATCTCCTAATCAGTTAGCAATCTTCTAGATGAAATGTACCATCCCCGATCTAACCAACACTCCAAACTCTAGCTTCAGGGTTTACACAAATTGGGGAAAATTATCTCTGGGAGCGGTTTTGCTCAATCCAGTCATCTTCTCAAGATAGTCCTATTTCCATTCCCTACCTTGAGATGTAAATTAGCTTCCATCAGTGGCCAAAGGTTCCTGATTGTTCTAGAACCAGGTTCTGTACACCAAGAGCTAAGGTCACCAACTTTGAACCTATGACCTCTTTCCATAGATCTTCTTCCACACCATTTATCTCCATAACCAATTCATCAACAAGCTCTCATTTTGCAAACGCAGGTTTCTATTTCCCAGGCCTCCTCCTTTCTTTGTTCAGGAGCACAGTTTCCCAATTTACCAAACAATAACCTTTTCTCTTCTTTTTTTTTATTTGCACCGGGTGTCTGAGTCTCTTTGAGCCCCGACTAATCCCCGGGGTGCACAGGCCCTCGGCAAGGACTTTCCCGCAAGTGCACCACGGTTAATTCAGGTTTTACCTATTTCGATGGACCTCAGATATTGTTTGCACCCAGTGGTTTTCGACCTTGAGACCTTGTGAAAGAGAGCAAACCCCAAGGCTCAAGCAATTGCCACCAGGTTTTCTCTTCTTTATTTCCTTGCCATAGAAAATTCCCACTTAGCTTGTCCAGTTTTCTAACCTCTTTTGTTGGGATAGGATTATACAGGCATGACATAAGTAGGTAGTGCGTTTAGTACAAAATTGATCCAGACCAATCTACAACCTAACGACAAATAATGTGCCTTCCATCGGGTCAGTTTTCCCTGTCTTTTCCGAGATACCATCACAAATTTCTAATGCCTTGTGCTCGATGCCCAAACAAGTAATAGCCATTTGGTCAACTTTGCAGCCTAATACGTTTCCCCATTCTTGAATATGAACTACTTTTTCCCTAGTTTACTCTCAACCCTAAAACTGCTTCAAACAAAACTAGTATATCATTTTGATGTAGTTAATTTGTTCTGCTGTAGGCTCACAAAAAATGATGGTGCCATCTGCATAAAGCATATGACAAACTTCCTTCACTTCCCCCATTCTGTCTCCAACTTTGGAAACCCCTGATCCACTTTCATTGTGATGCAATAGTCATCATGCTACTATTCCATAACTAACATGAAAAGAAAGGAGGAAAGGGGGTCCCTTGTCTCAACCTTCTTTCTGATGCAAAAAAAAACCCACAGGTTCTCCATTCACCGACTGTTTTGATGCAAATTTCAATCTATTTCAGCTATCTGCTACCAAAGCTCATTTGTCTGAGAGTATGCAATAGGAGGGACCAATTCACAAGATCATAAGCTTTTTGTATATCTAGCTTGAACAGTATGTCAGATGCTTCCCTTTTCATTCTTGAATGTATACATTCACTGGCTATGAGTGTTGCATCCATGATCAGTCTCCCTTTTACAAAGTTCATTTGGTGTTTGTTGAACAGCCTTTCGGATAATAATCAGGCAATAATTTTGTATACTCTCCCCACTGAACTGATTGGCCTAAAATCTTTCAAATCTGAGGCTGCTGGTCACTTTTGGGATCAAGGCAATGAAAGTTGCGATGAAGCTCTTCTCAAAGGAATGGTTGGAGTCGAAAACTATACAGTGTTAATGATGGTTGATATATGCCTTCAGGAGATCCTGAAAAGTTTGAAAAAACACCATAGGAAATCCATCAGGACCAAGTGCCCTTACCATAGCTCACATGCTTAGACATTCCATTATTTCTTCTTCAAAAGCTCTTAGTAACCATATTTGTTCCTCCTCGGTGATCCTTGATATTTCGTGCAACCTCAAATTAGGACTCCACTGTTCAATCTCCTTGTATAGCTTTTTGTTAAAGTTTTGCATTGCTTCCGTAATATGATCAGGATCCTTGTCGGTAGCCCCATCCACCTCCAATTGTTCCATGGAATTGAATCTATTGTGAGATGTTGTAATGCTGTGGAAGAATTTTGTGCTCTTGTCCCCTTGTTTTAGCCATTGAACCCTTGGATCTCTGCTTCCAAGTTAGCTCTTCTTTCTTTGCTACCTCTTCAAATTTTGTGCCAAATGTATCTTCTGTAACAACTCATCAACTGCTAAAGATCTTTGTTCTTGAACTGATTCCAAATTTAGACCAAATTGAGGATATCCTCTTTCAGTTGTTTCCAATTTATCATGTTGCTTTTGCTCCACTCCTTGAATTTTATTTTAAGCATTTTCAGCTTCTCAGCAAGTACGTGACCAGGATTACCAATCACCTGAAAGGAATTCCAGCATTCGTGTACCCAATCTTTAAGGCCTTCTACTTCTACCACCACGTCTCAAACTTATAATAAGACTTTTTCCACTCCCATCCCAAAAGTCAAAAACAAGAAGATTGCGATCAGAGGCTATTCAGAAAGGCTGCTCTATTTGATGTGCGTATAATGTTCCCCCAACACTAAACTAGGTAGAAATCTATCAATCCTAGAAGCACAGCAATAATCCTCCCCTCTCCTCCAAGTATAAGATTTCTCCGAATAATGAAGGATCCACCAGCTCTAACTCTTTGATGCGAGATGAAAATTCTGCCATCGTACCATTCAATCTGTGACAATTTGTTCTTTCTAATGGATACCTAGCGACATTAGAGTCACTACACACCACCCAAGAGAAATCGCTGATGTTGTCGCTCTTTTCTATCAGTTCTTGCCATAAAGCCCTTCTAGACACTTTATTGCAGTCTGCATAACTTCCGCTAAGATACCAACAGAAGTCTTCATTGACACTGCCCTTCGAGGTGGCCCAGTAGTTTGGGCTTGGGACTTCCATGTTGGGGATCTCATGTTTGAATCCCTTCCCAATGAAAGCAAGGGGTTTTCCTTCTGGGTTGAGCTCGTCGCACCAAGCTTATATAGTGCAGTGTACCTCTCCTGTGTGGTTTGCAAACTATTGCATAGGAGCGGGAGGTTTACCTTGTGCGCACCTAAAGAATAGCAGTTGTGGGTTTTCTTTGACATAAAATAGGAAGTTTTTATTGAAAGCCGAGAACTTTCCAATTATACACTGGTTACCATTTCCACCAACTCTCATTTCCAAAACCTTTTGTTCCATGAAATTAGGATCCCTCCGCTATTCCTGAGCCTCTTTCTATAGTACCCCCCCCCCCTTTAACCAATCTATTGCTCCATATGCTTTGTAAGAAATTATCAATTGGCCTCTTCAGTTTAGTCTCAACTAGGACAAAATCTTGACTTTCATTGATGATTGAGAATTAGAGTTTTCCCATTTGATCTCAACTCTCCATCCTTGATATTCATATTAAGAATAAGTTTCTAACCTCTTTTAGGACTTCTCTTCTCTCCTTTGGTCAAGTTTCATCAACAAAGCATATGCTTCCATCTGCCATCCCTTGAGATCAAATCCAAATTGTTGACTTAGTCTGACCATGTTGGATTGAACCCGTGTAGTTGCTTTTGCTGATAAGTCTTCCTCTTGCAAGTTACTGTCAATATGTAATGGTAATGGATCATTTTCAGAATACATGACAACTAATGCTCCTAAGAAGTCCATTTTCTCTCTCTTTCTAATTTTTCCTAAATCAGCCTGCAATTACCTCTTTTTCTTCTTGCTTTCGCTTTGCATGTTGGTTGTCGTGGCTTCTTTCCCTTGTGTCTTCTTTCTTTTATTTTTTCCTCTTATAGACCTTTGCCTCTTTATCCCCTTTGAAGATGATGAAATTTCTCACCCCAAAGAGCCATCTCTTTTGTTGTAAGGATTTCCTCTATGAAAAGCTTTGTTAAGAACACTCTATTTCTCGTTGTATTATGCTGAATTGGGCTTAGTGAGGTAAATCCATAGTAGACTTTAAACTTATGGACTTACTTTAAATGGGCCCAATAAAAATATTTCCAGCATATTGTCTATTTCTCTTATCTCCTTTTTTTTGGTGTCGTGTGCAGTGTCCTTACGCCCCTTTTGGATGTTTAGTAAATCCAAATTTGGCCCCTCTTTTAATCACATAGCCCCTGACAATTATATTTTCCTTTTCCTTGTATATATCGATATCTGATATATTTACCCGTTCTAAAGCATATCCTTTTCTGTATGAAGTCTCTCCAATGGTCTGATGTATGGACCGAGTCTGAACCCTAAAATCTCTGCTCGATTGTTGCCTAGCTCATTTTCCTTTAGCGATAGGTCGCAAGATCTTCACACCATAACGAAAGAGTAAATTAGGTCTCCATCAGCCATATCCCTAGATGATAAGATCTATTCTCTTGGATCTTTTACTCTTGATTCTTTCCCACCTCACCCATATCTTAAACTTTGTTTCTTCTTCATTCTTTAGTCATTCCGCACATAAAACTCCTATTCTTCACTACCTTTGGATTCCAAAGCTACATAGGAAGTCCCAAGACTCTAATCCAAAACCACTCAAATCTGAACGAATCTGGCAGAGTTGGTAACCAGCAGTCAAGATTTAGGTTTGGCCTTGTCTCGTCCAATCTCCAACAAGGATGTTTTCAGCATCTTTTCTTGATTGAAACTCAAAGAGAAAATGGCAGCCATTCACGTCATAAGCTCGAATATTCACCACACCTTTCAAAGTTTGGATTGCCCCCTCCCCCCCTCCTAACATCATTACAGGTAGGGGCCTATTATCCACCAGAGAATCTTCCCACCAAGCACCTACGCGGCAGAGGGTTGTCATCATCTGGATGGAATCTCTTTATCAAAGAGTTACTATCCACCTGCGGTTCCATTTACTTATCGTAATCGCCTCTTTGTAGTTTCCTTTTCCAGACCTGACTGGATCCCCTATTGTAATAATTCCACCTTGTGTCCTTGATATGTTATTAATGAAGTCTTCTATTTTGACAGCTAGTCCCCCCAATCATTCATTAAATTTGTTTTAAGGGAAAATAATTATTGTCCTGGTATGACCTCTAACTGCTATGATGGAGATGAAGCAACCATACTCGTTGAACTTTGGAGTGCAGTAAATATAGGCAGAAATATTTGTGCATTTCCAGGACTTAAAGCTCTTACCTTTGTTATTAAGCATCATGGGATCTCTTATAAAGCCATAACAAAGCACCCTTGCTAAGAGTTAACCTTCTCATTGTGAGTCTCGTACTGTCCACCCAATCAAACCAAGTCCCTGACACCGAGAAGGAGACTGTGATGTCATAGGACTTAACCCTACTCTTACAAAAATCTTATTGCGCATCTCGGAATCAAGGAAAGAAAAGAAATTCTATGGTCGAGCTCCAATGGTGGAAGACCACTGGAGAGAGATTCAAAAATCCTGAAGGGACTTCTAAAGTCTTTCCTTGAATACCGTGCCTAGGAGCATTTCAACTCAAATGTTGACTATACATTTATATCTATCTAGTAATCTATATGCTAGTGTGTACAGAAGCCAGCGTATGGCATTCCTCATCATTTTTCAAAGAAATTGTATTTTTACTTTAAATAGTTGATAATGTTATTGGCAATATCTATTTGTACTCCACTTAATCCAACTAAATACGTCCGTTTGCCGAGACAAATCTATACACAATTCATGATTTGGCATTTATAACAATTTTATAAGCCTCACCAATACACATGCAACGTAGCTTTACGATACTTCTTCACAATAACAAAATTTCCAAATAACTCGTGCAGTAAATATACATTGGTTCATAAACATTGGAACTACTTACATAATTTCAGAGATGACCAAGCTGCCATAGCTGCATTCTTTTCAGCTTGCTTCTTATTCTTCGCTGGCTCACCAGTAAATGTGACGCCCGCCAACTCTACTGTGCATGTAAAGACAGGTTGATGTCCTAGACCAGATCTAAATGTTGTATATGCGGGCAATGATGCTCCTACTCTTTGTGAAACTTCCTGTAAGAGATTCTTATATACGCCTGTCTCATCCTACAAAATCAGGGGCATATGAAATAAGAAAACAAAATACCATTCAGAAGCAACCACAAAGGTTATTCTTTCACAACTAAGTCCAAGTATAATATATGAATTTAAAACAATTAGGTACTGCATAAAATCCATGGAGCCCATAATTTATAGTGATAATGTTGAGCTCACTTGCACCAGTGCTATCATTTTCTACTGCAACAATATCTATGATATCGGAGAAATTAAAATTTGCTTTAACACTAAATTCACCTAACTACAAGATTATCATGATACAGAAATGATGCAACTTTACATATTGAGTCTAACTACCTACAGAACCATCAGAAGTTAGAAATGTCCTCTAGAAGTTCTGGACTCCAAATCTGGCCATCTTAAATTAGAACCCTAACAAACAGAGGCATCACTTTCAGACTACTATGATAGATTGACTGACCTAAAGGTTTTGAGCAGTCATTTAGTGAATGTAGTGTAGTGCTCAGTCTACACTTTTGGGTACATGACTTCTATGTTGGCCGTACAAATAGTTTCCTGCCTAATACTGGTGCTTAAGTCTCTTCACTTTGCACAATACAAAAAACTAAGAATTTTAATGCTTGAAAAGTAAGGGAAACCAGTCAGAAGAGGACTACTAACAAATCAATGTTCTTTTTTATAAGGACAAACAGATATATTTAAAAGATGACTCCAAAAATGCCACAACATTTACACTCTACTACACTTACTAAAGGACATCACAAGAAAACCATCATTCCATCGTAAATTCCATGAAAACATCCCTGAAATTACTAGTTATTTTTCAACTAACACCTACCTTAGCTGGTACTATCTGAACTGATAATCAGTCTTTTTGCAGCTAACAGCCACATAACAGGGAGCTCTTGCTTCCCTCCTGAACTATGAAAAGTTCAATTAATTCGTCATGATTAAACTATTTTACATTGGCCATCAACCCACAGCAGCATTTTGGGATTGAATATATTTTGCAAAGCTCACATAGGCAGATAACTCCCATAAATCAAACTAGTAAAAAAACAATAAGTAAAAAAGTAACATCTATATAAGGAAAAGTTGTAAATGCTGATCAAGAAACTGAAGTATACTAATAATATCATAACCTCACATAACTACACTTCTTTGATCTACTTAGGGTAAATGACCAATATTTATTCATTTTTCTCTGATGGAAGTGTCCTAGCCAGTTTATGAGCACGAGTCGTGACTAATCCACTAGGTACGGGGTGCCAGCTACCCACTCCAGGGTAACATCACACACCACGAGTGAAGAAAATCAATAGTCCCTGAAACTTGGAAAAATCAGAAATGCAGATACAACAACATACCCAATGCCACAAAAGCATCTACATTAGAAATAAAAATTGTCAATAGAAGATAAAACGTCATTCATGTTCAGAAAGCCAATCTCAAAAGGAAAATCATAATTAAGAAAGCAAACTAAAAAAAGCTAAAATCGGGGGGAAAATACCAGAATTCTAGCAGCAAGCGAATTGGAAGGACCGCGATTAGAGAGTGAATTCAACGCAACCTCAGCAGCAGAGTGCTCAGCCTGTCGAAGTGTAGAACAGTAATTTGGACTCTCAAAGACCTCACCATTGAAATTAACCGTCGCCTTAAACCGCGGCGCATGATCCGGACCTTCTCTTATACAAGTATACGAAGGCAAGTTGAAGCAACTCCTTTGTGCCAGTTCCTGCAACTGGTTCTTATACATTTCCAGAAGCTATCAACAAACCAGTTCAAAATTCAAACAACAACAGTAACGAACAAGGATCAAAAGAAGGAAATCAGCAGATATCAATGAGATGAATCGGAGCTCCGTTTACACTCGCCGTCGGCATCGTCGACGGAGAAGGATCGCAGAGCTGCTAGGGTTTTTGTATATATATCTATTTTATATATATAGTGTTTAGTGTATGTAATGATTTTCTAGAGAGAGAAATTTTCACTTGTAGAGAGAGAAAGGAGAAGAGATTTTGTGAATTTTGAAGCCAATTTAGCATAGTGCTTTTTGTTTGCATTCATCCGTTGGGGAGAAATAATTCTCTGCATGCATCCACACAACATTCCATGTTCCATTTTTATACCATAATTATATTTGATTAAATTTAAATTTATGTTGAGAAATTTCACATGAAAAAATAAAGCGTTCTTTAATAAAGGCGATATCATACCTAGAAAAACTCAAATTTGAGACTTTTGATTAAAGATAGTTTTATAAAATTTGTAGATATTTTATTTTGAAAAAAATAGCGAGACTATATGAGTCAAAAACTGTAAAGATTGATGATACGAGTGTAAGACTTTATGCAAGAGAAGGTAGAGTCCTTGATTCTTTCAAAAAGAATGTAGTTGTCCTGCACATTAAGGAACTATTTTCGAACATTTGTAGAAGATTACAAAAAACGTATTCGTAGTAAAGTTCCTCAAAAAAATAATTGTTGTTGAATTGACTGTGAAGCAAGCTTCAATATGAAAAGAGTCGATTCTTTCACATGAAATGGTTCATACGGATCATTGATAGTTAAAAATCAAAAGAAGACTTATCCCAAAGTTTGTACCTCAAAAGGGTGCTTATCGCGAAATTTATCAACAACAACAAGATACCTAGTGGAATTTCACAAGTGGGGTCTGGGAGGGTAAAATGTACGCAGACTTTACCACTACCTCATAGAGATAAAATAACTGTTTCTGGAAGATCCTCGTTGAAAAATATCAAGTCCCCAAAGCAGAAGAAACTAGATATGAAAAAGAAAACCTACTAAAGTAGAAAGCAAATGATAATACAAAAAAAAAAAAGTAAAAGTAACAAATATAAGCCGGAAAAAATAACACGAGATATAAAGACACGACTAATCATACCAACCTACCCCTACAAGCTTATTAACCTTCTACCCTAATACACAACCTCCACTTCTTTCTATCTCATATCATGCCCTCGGTGAGATGAAGGTTCAAAACATTAGTCAGGTAAACAATACTTTAGATATTGGACTTGCATCGATATAATTTTAATCAATTCAGACTTATTATTGATAATTATATATAACTATATTTACGTAATATAATATTGGTACATTTTTATATTTAAAAAAATAAATAAATTCTATGTTTAGTCTTTAATAGGGTGGGGGTGGGTGGATGTTGAAGGGCCAAAAGTTGACCATATGTTTCACATGTGTGGCATCAAAAACCAACATATGATGTACATCAATTAAAAATGGTCTTAGTTGACTTTGCCAAATTGTCAATATCCTACGTGGAGGCAGCATATTCACCAACTTTTGAATAGGAATATATAGTTTTTATTTTTAAAAAAATTAACATTTACTTGATTTTCTAAAAATAAAAATATCTAATGTTATCTAAATCTAAAAAATTATCGAAGAGCCAAAAGATTTATTGAGTTCTTCCACCTATTATTTGTTTTTTCTTGGACCAACGAGTAAAATAACAAATTCAATACCAAATATTTTCAACTAGCATATGCTAGAAAAAAAAATATTAATCACATAGAATATACATATACAGAGTATTAAACTTTCTAGAGTATAAACATTTTTAGGATGGTAATGATAGAATCAATTTTGTGCGCTTTCGATCAGTTTAAAGATCTGTCATGAATTGTATGAAAAAATATTGGTGATCCAAAAAATTTTCGAACTTTGAATATCTCTCTAAATATTGTTAGCTTCCATCTATTGTCACAGTTAATTATTCCATTGGATATCTCCCACCAATGCAAGGAGGTTACTCTACGCCATCAAGATTTAAGCAGATGCGGAGAAATTATTGGACAAAATTTTTATTCCTTTTACTCATTTTATACTTCTTTTTAAAGTCACGATCATATTTTACCCCTACCTCCTCCCCTTACTAATATATGAAATAATTATTACCATATTAAATTTAAAATTTTATCGTGACCGTTAGATAACATCCTCTAATCGTCCTAAGTACCAAATATTGTTGGAGAGTTACCAGACCAATCAAATAGTGCATGTCTGTTTGACCAAGATGACATTAAAAGTTTCTTATCTACTAAAATCAATTTGCATTTAGTGCATTTTCAAAATCCAGCCAACCACTTCTGGATAAAATAGTTTGCATAAATAAATTGTCTACTAAAGCTACAGATCTTTTGAGCATTCATGATTAGATTATTTGACACTAAGTTTTGACACAAAAAGAATCTAACTTATCAAGTATCCTGGTCCACATTCTTCATCTATTTCCACTTCTTAACATTAGCAAAAGAAAACTACAATGGCATGAAAAAGTATGTTAGCCGCTAAGGCTGGGTGGAGGCATGCACAAACTGACTTGAACTTCACTGTTATAACAAATTAAACAATGATATACATCAAGGCTTATATCAGATGGTGGTGTCCGAATCAATTTGTATTATAGTAGATGGTTGTTCGACTAAAGTCATTACTAAAAAGATATTCATTTACTATGTAGGCAATGTATATTCCATGTATGGTGAAATTATATTCAATTTCTGAAATGGCCATTCGACTGAATGCATATTAGCTCCCACCAACACAATAAGGTTAATCCAACCCCTGAGGTTCAAACATACTAGAAGACCAACTTGTGCACATGACCTTGGCTATTTTGTCAGATACCTGCCACCTTCTGCCAACACAGATATCAAGTTTTACTCTACCACCAAAACTTATGCAGATGGAAGCAATCACCTCTCAAGCTGGTCTGGACATTACTATTAGGGATCGTTTGGTTGGCAAGGTGTTATCTTAGAATAATTAATCCCAAGATAAGTTAGTTTAGGATAAGTTATCCCAGCACATATATGGGATAACTTATCCCATCACCAAGACAAAAATGGTGGGATAAATAGTTCAAGGATTACCTTATACCTCCAACCAAACATGGGATAAAATAATCCTACATTTTATCCTAGAATTATTATAACTTATACCTCACACCAAACGACCCCTTAGTAGTAAAAGAGAAAAAGGATGACAATCACCAATGCTAGCAACACCATTGTTATAATAATCAAAAACTTGACAATCACTGAGGCTTATATATCCAAGACTCCATGTATCGAAATTTCTAGTGAGCAATGAAATACGATATCTTAAAATCTCAACTTATTCTAGATAAGAAATTGTCATCACAAGTTCTTGAAAGCTGACTCATGAGTAGGTTTCTGTGGGGTAAGTTTGGCCAATAGTGCCTTGTTGTGACAATGCTCGGCATCTACAAAATAGAAGTTTCCGTCAGCCTTGAATGTTACGTAAGGTCTATTGGTATCAGGAGGCCTGATATCGGCAAATTTAATTGTCCTTGGAATAAAAGTTGCCAGCCAAGACATCATTTCCACTTCGAAAGAATCTGAACCTGGCTTCCATCTCAGTTTGTGAATATAAGGACTCACAAACCAGTGAAGCGCAGCAGTAGTAGAAGCACTGAAGAATATAACAGTAGATGCAACAGCTCCCTTTAGTATCACATTCGAATCAGTAGATGTCATGAAGGTTATAACAGGACCTAAAGACACAGAGAGGCAACAGGTTGAAAGGGACAGAAGCTTCACATTCTTTATCGTGTTTGAGATAGGACCATAGTAGACAACTCCACCATCCTTTTCATCATTTCCTCCTTCTCCTCCTTTGCGAGGCCCTATGCTGATCTTGTTGTCGTCTTGTGCTGTTGCAGACTGTGATAGCCACCTCTTATGGATAGCAGTTAGATGTGTCACACGACTAGTGTCAGTTTTGGCACCACTGACAAGTGGCCAAGTTCCATAACTAGCCCGATGACCACCTGAAAAGGAATTGGGGAATAACAAGCAGAGAGCTTGAGCACAATCATCAGGAACAGGTCACAAAACTGACTTGAGTAAACAAAACGGATGCAGATTGTAGAAGCAGTACAGCAAAAATATTCTTCAAATATATTGTTATTTCTTTCAAATATTTACAAGAGGTGAAGTATGATTTTACCACCATAAGGCAAGAATATTCAACATTTCTCCTGATAAACAGTTGTACCATACTTTGTTCAATTCTTATTTCATTACCTACAAGATTATTACCTACAAATAATGGGACATTGCAGCTAAAATAAGACGTCAATGATTTGATCTGAAGATTTGCCTATTATCAGCCAAAATGTGACATTCTAATGTAAACAGACTTCATCAAGGAAAGACAGAAAAAGCTGAGGAAGGCCAAAAATATGCAATTTCATCACAAGAAAAAGGCTACAGTACAGCATTTGGCAACCTGGAAGTGGAAAATTCAGCTGAGCAACTGAAAAAGAAAGTTAGAGCGAAGAAACAATGAACTTTAGTAAACCAGAAATTCCATTCCTCTAAAGTTTAACACCACAAAGAACCCTCAGGGGTTGGCCTGGTGGTAATAGACTTGAGCCTTGGGGTTTGCTCCCTTTCAAGGTCTCAACATCGAAACCCACTGGGTGCAAACAATTTATGAGGGCCATCGGACTGGGTAAAACCTGAATTAACCGTGGTGCACTTGTGGGAAACTCCTTTCCGACGGCCTGTGCACCCCCGGGATTAGTCGGGGCTCTAAGAGACTCGGACTCCCGGTGCAAATCCCCAAAAAAAAAAAGTTTAACACCACAAAGTATGTTTTCCTTTTTAGCAAATATGTTTCACCTGGAAAAGTTTTAAGGTCAAATTATGAATAACAGCGTAAGATAATACTTATTCATTTTGTCTCGATTCCCAAATGCAAAGATTATGGAAGTAAACGACTCTAACATCCAGTAAAGCAGAAACTAGATGCATCATCAACACATTGCAACAGGGAGGGTCGAGGGACCAAAAAGATAACGAAAATAAGTATTAAAAAGTGTCTATAACAGGAAGATGGTGGTTGTTGTGTAGTCTCTCCCAAAACCTTAGAGCTAGAAACCTATAAATTTCATCTGTACTAACCCCTGAAAGACACCCTCTATACATAACCGACCGACTTGCCACAATTAAGCAATCCACTCTTTCTCCCAATTCAGGTGATCAAAAGCTGGACTGTATAATATTCCAATTTCCAATTGGTAGGAAAATCCAATATTTTAAGTCACTGTTTTCAGTCTACCACCGTAAACACTAATCTTCATATATATACAGAGGAGGATCTAGAGTACAACATGTGGGTTCACAGAATCCAATAGCTTTTGCTTAAACCCTGAGAAATCCACTAAATAAATATCTATAAATAGTTAACTGTGAACACCATTACTATTGTAGTATTAACTCAATGTCGTTGAAGAAACTAAGCAACAAGATCCTCAACTCAAGTAACGTATAACAAAGCAGTTTGAAAAAGAGAATATAACAGTAGATAAGAAACAACAAATAATGAAACCATAACATAACATTCAGAGCAAAATAACATGAAAACAAACGCACGCGAAACAATGGGTAGTAACCGAGATCAAAGGACAAGAAACTATGAGAAAAATACTAATACTACCAGAGTACTGGTATACAAGGAGCTATCAGTATTGAGCCCCAAACTACAAAAATGAGACAAAGGTCAACTAAATCTAACCTTCTATCCTATCCCGCAACCTCCATACTCCCTTATGTAGGGTCCTGTCCTCCATAAGTTGAACATTATGTCATGTCCTGTCTAAACTCATAAACTTCAAATCCTGGATTCCTTACTGTATATTATATATACATAATTTGAATCGAATAGCGCCTATGGGTAACATATGACACTCATCACCAGCTGAAGGGACACTGACCCTTATACAGTTTCCATTTGAGAAAAACAATAGCATGCAATTGTACAGTTTTTCAACAAGATTAACAAAAGGGTGTTACTTTCCTTCATTTTCTTTCAAAGCAAACAACAATACATACACATACAGAAACAAGAAACAAATTATACAGAAATGAGAGCTGGCAAAAACAAAATCAGGAAAACCTGAATGAAAATTGGTGGAGTTTAGAAGATTTGCTTGAGATCGAACCAAGTGAAAAAGGGTTCTTCTCGCCATTGACAAATTTTTTATGCAAAATCCAACAACTGGGATCTCTATGTTTTTCAGTAGGGTTTTGGGGTTTTCTTTTTAGACAACTACTAATGCTATATAAAAAATTTATTTGTGAACGGAGAAGCAAACTGGGCATTTGGTCTAGTGGTATGATTCTCGCTTAGGGTGCGAGAGGTCCCGAGTTCAATTCTCGGAATGCCCCTTCTTTTTTCCCTTCAATTTCACTTGGTCTCGAAGGGTTATTATTTGTCGTTACTATTATTTTTCTCGGAATGCCCCTTCATTTTTTTTTCTCATTTTCACTGGATCTGAAGAGGTTATTATTTTTCTTATACTTGATGTTGATATGTTTTGCTTGAAGAGGTATACTGAAAATGGTCTCTTTAGCTTCACAAGGTACGGATTCTCATACTTTGATGTTGATATATTTCACTTTAGTTGAGGTCTATTAGAAATGATTTATACATCTTCATAAGGCTGGAATAAGGCTACGTTACATCGCACTTTCTAGACTTCTATTATTTATCATTGCTACTATTATCGTACTTGATGTTAATGTATTGTACATGAGTTAAGGTCTATCAGAAACAATGTGTTCATCTTAGATAGTGATAAAGCTACTAACAACTTTCTTTCTCAAACTCCACATGTACATTTCACTTGATATGTTTGTATTTTTCACTCCCCATATTTTGAGGAGTACTGATTTTTTTTTATTTATTACTCCACCTCTCTCATTTTATGTGATACTTTTTCCTTTTTGGTCCATTCAAAAAAGAATGTCACGTTACTCTAATGGAAAACAATTTATCTTTAAAATTTCCTTTTTACCCTCAATGAAATGATTCTCAGTCACACAAATTCTAAGAATGATTTTAGATCACAAGTTTTAAAAGTCTTTCTTTTTGCCTTAAACATCATGTCAAGTCAAAATGTGTCACATAAAATGAAATGAAAAGAGTATTATTTTAGAGTTCAATAATTTGGGATTCAAAATTAACTAATTAAACTAGTTCAATTTCAATTTTCCTCTATGGAGTATTAGTTAGAGATGGGCCATTCTCCCCTTTGAAATGTCAATACAAGAAAATAGCCATGAAATACTAATGCCCATTTCATTTAAAACAACATTAACTAAAAGTCAACTATCACATTTATTTACTTCTCTATAAAAAAAATATATGTATAAAATTGCCTAAATTAAATTTCAAAGCATCAAATGATTTCTATCCTACTTTTTTTAAAATTTTTTTTTTAATAAATATCATTCTCAAATACATCATATCATCAAAATTTAAAAATCAAATTCTATAAATTTGAAATTCAATTACTGAACAATCTTAATTGCTTTAAGAATCACCAAAAATAATCATATAATTTTTTTTTTATTCACTTTTTCCTCTACTTCTTCTTCTTATTTTTCTTGTTATTATTTATTAATATTTTTTTACCCTAATTATTTTAAAAGAATATTTCAACAAAAGTAGGAATAAGGGGTTAGTTATTCTTCAATGAGTCAAAAAAAGCCCGCGTAAGAGACATATTCTCATTCGGCGTGTGGTCAACACGCCGTCGTTTTGCTGTTCCTCTTCACCTACGCATCAACTACTCCACCTTCTTTGATCCCTTTCTTCATCTCATCCTCTCTTTATTCACAAGATTTCTATCATCTGAGTTTTCATAGCTGTTCTTTTTCAGTCCTGAGGTACATTTTTTACTTTTATATTAATGTATATTTGATTTATTTGGTGGTTTCAGTGTATTTTTTTTCTGTTTGATTTGAGTTGTTTGGTCGAATTTGAGAACTGGGTATTGATTTTTAGTTGTTTTTATTAATGGGTTTTGCTTAAAAGTTGAATCTTTGATATTGGAATGAAGAGGGTCTAATTGGGTATAGCTAACTCCAAAGAATTTGGAGTTTGTTTTTGTAGTTATTATTTTGTTATATTGGAAATGGGATTTTGTTGTTGAGCTGAAATTTGATCTATATTGATGTATGAATTGCTTCAATCTGAGAATTGTTTGATTTTTCTCTTTTTCGGCTAGTTATTGTTCAGCTAATTTGTTTGGGTGATGTTTGATTTTTAAGTTGTTTGTCGAATTTTGGGAGCTGGATATTGACTCTTATTGCTTTTCATTAATGGGTTTTGCTTAAAAGATAAATCTTTGATATTGGAAATGAAAAGGGGTCCAAAATGGAGATACAAGATTCGTGTAGGTTTATTCCAACTAGTTTGGAATTGATTTTGTAGTTGTTATTGTGTTATATTGCTAAAGAGGTTTTCAATCAAGCTGAAATTTGATCTGAATTAATGTGTAAATTGCATAGAGAGTGTTGTTATTCCAATCTGAAAATCGTTTGCTGCTCGTTACCACTGTTTAGCTATTCTGTTTGGGTGATTGCAGTTCTTTTTTATTAATTTAAGTTCTTGGTCAGATTTGAGTGCTGGGAATAATTCTTGTTGATGTGTATTAATGTGTTTTACTTAAAAGATAAATCTTCGATATTGGTAGAAAATACGGGTCCAAATGGGGCAAAAGGGATACAGAGGATTCATACAGCTGGCCTCAACTAGTTTAAGATTAGTTTGTAGTAGTTATTGTTGTCATATTGAAAATGAATTTTTGTGTTAGATCTGAAATTTGATCTGTTTTCATTCTTCCAAGAACTACGAGATTACACCTTTCATTCTATGGTGTTTTTTCGTGGACTCTTTTCTGGACTTCCTTGATGATTGATATTTTCAGAAAGTGGTTGGCTTGTGATTCCTTGTCCTCATGCTTGCTTTGTTAATGACTCTTGAAGCTTCTATTGCTCAAATTTATTTTGATTTGTGTCTTGGTCATGCTTCTTCCAGTAAAATGGACTTTTTCTCTAGGAAAACAAGTGATGACTCTTCAGGTTTCCAGCAAGACATTGCTAGGTGCCCATTTTTGACGAATATCAACGAGCCAACTAATTTTTCCTTCTCAAGCTCCGCTGGTTTTCCCATTCCAGTAAGTTGTTAATTGATTACTTATTTGCAGAAGAGCTTTTTCTTTCATCTTTGTAAAATAGTTTGCATGTTGATGAATTGATCCTGCTAAGGCCTCTCATTTTTGTCTACCACATTGGTGGGATGACCATGTCTCTTGTCATACTAAAATTGAAGTGAAGTCTTTCTCGTTATTGATGTTGCACCTGAATCAGGTACATGGAGGAAAGGGTCCAATCTTCGAGGATGGTTTTAACTTCGACATGGCATTCAGGCTTTTCCATGGGCAGAATGGTGCTGTCCCACTTTCTGGGAGGCTATCCATTACGAATGAGAAACAAGATTCTGAACCTGCACCGTGTCACTTTAACCCTTTGGTGGCAAAGGCAGCTACCATAAGTCTCTCATCTTTCGGATTTGGAGGACCCTTTGGTTTTGATTCATTCTCTGAGAAGTGGAAGAATCAAAAGAAGAAGTCCGAGTCATCCAAAAGACAGGTTCGAGCCATTTCCTTTCTATTTTGTAACTTCAAATTTCTCAATATGTTAAAACTGCTGATTTCGTTGTAACTTCAGACATATGACTTTGTCAAATGTTCATGGTCCAGTGAAACACTTTATTTGACTTCTTGATAGCAATATGTCAAAATTGCTGAATTTCGTGTAACTCTTGAAATATGATTGTTGGTGGACTTGAGAAACTTTTGACTTTTAATAGAATAACCAAAACTCAGTCCTATTGTTCTTGCTAACCATCATTTTGGATCTATCAGGGTGGAGATTCAGAACATGAAGCACTAAGCAATGAGTGGTTGCAGAATGGGAATTGTCCTATTGCAAAGTCATACCGTGCTGTGAGTACTGTCCTTCCTCTTGTAGCGAAGGTTTTTCAGCCTCCTCCTGGTGTGAAACTCAAGTGTCCCCCTGTTATAGTTGCAGCCCGAGCTGCTATATCACGGACTGCCTTTGCGGAAAACTTGCGACCACAACCTCTGCCTGCAAAAATATTAGTGATTGGTGTTTTGGGCATGGCAGCAAATATTCCATTAGGCGTATGGAGAGAACACACTAAAAAGTTTTCACCATCTTGGTTTGCAGCTGTACATGCAGCTGTTCCATTCATAGCCATTCTGAGGAAGTCTGTTTTGATGCCTAAAACGGCCATGGCGTTTACCATAGCAGCATCTGTTCTGGGGCAAGTGATAGGCTCACGGGCAGAACGACTTCGGATCAAAACAATTGAAGCTAGGGAATCGGTTCCTACTGAAAACTCTACTCCAGGACACATCCATTTAGTCGTCGATGGAGCTAGAGGGGGATACTGCAACGACATTGTTACTTCGAACAAGGTTCCTCTGCATGCTGGTTTCCTTTCACCAACTAGTGTAGTTAGCTGATGTTTGACATCTATATTGTTGTATTGATTAACTTTATGCAGGATGTGCCTGCATATATTCTTTGCATTTGTTGTAGTCCATGAGCAAAGTTCAGCATTATTCTTGTTTGGTGAGAGTTTGTGTGTTCACGAAATATCAATAATATTTTAGTGTGTTCCTGTGCCAAAATACACCAAATTGATCTTCTTCTTATGATTTTGGTTTGAATATCAAAAACTCTCGAGTACTTGACAATAACTCGATGTTCCTCTTAGTGGCGGAGCCAGAAATTCATACAAGAAGACTCAAACTACTAGAGCGCCACGCCACATCTATGATCCATGACCTATAGCAAGTTTTCAACCAAACAACAACTACTAGACCAAGGATACACCAGAAGTCCATTTCATTACAAGTCTATGAGTACAATATGGGAGAGTTTTACAAGTTGTTTGGCTAATATATATGATAGTACAATTCAATTAGGGAAAACGCCTTTAGGGATGATAACATCCCCAATGTTGTTGTGCCATGGATCAGCCAAGTGAGTTGCCAAGTTCTCCAATGGTCCTGTTCCTGGATATGCTGATTGTTGTACACAAAATCCCACAAATGCCAACAATGCAAGACGACCTAACAAAGAAATAACCGTTCATAAAAAAGTGAGATTAATAACATTTATATTGTCAGCGTATATAAGTTAAATATGTAAATAAGAAAATGTGAAATGCATAAGAGGAGTGTGTTAATATTTCTAACCATTTTTAATTTCCTTGACTTTGAGTTCTTCAAATTTAGCAGGGTCTTTAGAGTAACCCAATGGGTCAAAAGCCCCACCAGGATACTTCTTCTTTTCAGTGTCCTTTTCCATACTCCTTTGGTGCTCTACAAAGGCTATGGCTAGAAATTCAATAACCAAAATAGTAGGAAGTGTTCCCCATGGAACAGGCTGGCCCAAATATGTAGCTTGCCCACCAGGAATAGCAGCCCATTCTTGGGCCTTGACCCAATTGCCTAAGCCCAATGCCTCTGGCACTAGGATTCCGGGCTGCAAAAATTGTGAACAAGAAATTTCGTCAAGGGTGTTCAAGATAAAACGTATATGTATAAAGAGTACACTTTATAACAGAGAGAGAAAGAATCTTACAACAGCAAGCATAGCCCATCTGCAATGAATAAGTTCAGATTCTTTGTATCTCTCCAAATTTTCTGGAACTTCTCCAAAACCAAGTGGATCAAATCCAAAATCTCTGCATTTATAAATTTTTTACAAACTAAAACTTGCATAAATACAATAGCATCAACAACATACCCATTGAAATCCCACAAGTGGGGTATCGAGAGGGTAAAATGTACACGAAACTTATCACTATCTCATAGATAAAGAGTCTGTTTTCAGAAAACTTGCATAATTATACAAATTTATAATACAAATCTTTTCTAGTTAAAGATATACAACAAATAGTCGTCCTTAAAACTTATTCAACTCTTGAAATAACAAGTGTCATACGTCTCAAAATATTTGATTTTATAAATGTCACACAACGTTAAATTTCGTTTATTTCATTTAAGTCATACAACTTTAATACCTATCAAACTAACGTCTTAAACATCATGCCACATCAAATATTGTCACATAAAATGAAACGAAGAGAGTACTACTTACCCGGGGGCTGAGCCATCGAGGTAGGATGGACGAGGCTGCCCGGGCATCCAATTAGCTGACATGGAGATCCGAGACATGGAGTCGGTAACTCCGGCGGGCAGCCGCATCGCGCCAGCGAAGAGTTTAGAGTTGGAAGAAGAGAGGACAGAGGGGCAAACAGGTGCAATTCCACAACTCATCAATGTATTAGAAGCCATCTCTTCTTCCTCTTTTTTTTTTTTCCTTTTGAAATTTATAGAATGTTCAAAAGAAGTTGGAAATGAGTAGAGAAACTAGAACAAAATGGATATGATAATGAAAAATTTTGGTTTAACTGTGGGGTGTATAAGGAGGGATTTTGAGATATAGGCAAATCTGAATTTAGATTGTTATTGGCTAAAGAGGGTGGTTCTGTTTTGTGATTGGTCCACGTGGAAGATGAAGTGGATATTTTTGAAGGATATGTAGCTGGTTCTTTTGTGGTTAAGGTTGTCCTAGTTGGAGAAAATATCATATTTGGGGTCCTACAATTGGTTTTATTAAGTTACATCAATCAAATTCATTAATCATTGATTATAACATGATTATGCAACTAAAGATTGACAACGTAATTTACATCTTTTGTTTTGGTGGGGGTTTTAATCATGAAGGGTTCGATACTTCCTAGTTTAACTGATTCAGATGTGTGTATCTTTTGATAGAAATTTATTCACACTTGATGTCTACACTAAACTAATGTAATTATCATGATTAACTAATAAACAGGGTGAATTGATATTCCTTAACTATAATGGGCACGTCATGTTATCTTTACAACAACATGTTCAGTGAAATCCCACAAGTGAGATCTGGGGAGAGTAGAATGTACCACCACCTCACAGAAGTAGAGAGGCTGTTTCCTGGGAACCCTCGTCTCAATAAGCAGAATAAACTAGATATGACAAAAAGAAAGGAATTAGAAGAACGACTACTAATGAAAATACACGTGATATTATGTAAATACGATAAATTTAACACATATAATACTGATAAAGACAACACATGATATATGGGCTAGACATCAACCTAACTCTGCTTACCTATTAACTTTCTACTCTGATTCGCGACCTCCATTCCTTCCTATTTTTAGTTTAGTGTAAACATTGAGTGCAGTAAGTTTTTACCCTTCTCGCTTGCATTGAAGGGAGGACTCCCCCTACTAGAAATTTCTCTATTCTCAAAGTTTGAATCTGATATCTAAGATTAAAGGTGACTTGCACCGCATATATTCAAATTAAAACATCTTAAGTTGGCGAAAACAACTCGCTAAAAATCATACTAAGAGTACATATTGTATTATTGGAAGTTGTCGTTGAACCCGATACCGGTACATCAATAACACTTTTTTCGGTTCAGATTATCAGTATGGTTCGATTTTGAACAGCACACTGTGGTGGTAGAGGGGGTGGGGTGTCATGCAACCAAGAAGATAAAATGAACAAGACAAATGACACACTTGGCCAGCAATTTATATACATCCGTAAAAGTTAAATCCCACTAAGAGAGTTCTTGATGCAAAAACTTGTCACTGTATCTCAAGCTCTAGTAGTTGCAAAAATTATAAGTTCTCTTGAACAGTATATTTCTAAACAGAACCGTCACGATATGACAAACTCTCCAGCAGCATGAAACTCAACGTTATCCGAGTACTTCGGCAAAAGCAGATGCAGGTCAACTGATTGCCAATTTACAAGTATACAGATCTTTGTTGAGGATTAGATGCTCCCAGAATTTAGGTTGTCACCAATTTGCACCACCATCGGATTCATTTGGTTTCACGATATTCACATCCTCGAATTCGTTGTCATCTAAAGCATGAAAGATACACAGTTACAATGAGCAAAGATCGAACAAAATGCATATCGTAAAGCCAAAAGTTAGAATAGAATAGTATAAAAACAGATGCAAATTTTCAAAAATTGAAAAGCTCTGGAGGGACATGAATATCACAACCCAAAAGCTAAACAAGCTTAACATCTAACAATAGCAATCAAAAGCACTACTGGTTTTCTTGTAATTTTGGACATGTGAGGCTGCATGACTACTTGCATTGCCATCAAATTTCAATAGATTCAAGTATTTGACTAGATAAAAGTTTCCAGTCCCAAGATAGGATCAAGACTAGGTTGAAGTTCAAATAGTTCCTGTGAGTAGGGTGAGTCACATAGAAGGATTGGCAGGCTTCTAGGTGCCAAGCTTCTGAAGGAGTGCATATGATACCTTAAGCGATTTCCACATCCAAATGCTAAGAGGAAAATGAAGAGCTTCATAAGACAAAGCACAAATTCAGATGGTACGATCGCTGTTGGGCTCGATGATGATGTAGCCCTAGGAACAATTCCATGAGGCCTGTAGGTAAAAACAGACAGTAAGAGCCATGGGATTGGGACGTGACACTTTTGGTCCTAAGATAGGTACAAGTCCTAAAGCAAACTATGGGAGTTTATACTTCCCCCCCCCCCCCCCCCCCGCAAACCAGGTGGGACAACATGAAAAAGTTAATAAACAGAACAAACGCTGCACTGGTTTGAAGAGGCAGCAAAGGACAAGAAAGAGGAGCACTTATAACAAAGGAAACCGATGTTATGCATCACATGCCTTCCTCTTGAAAGATAGAACCTGATTCTGCCTTTTCCCTTCCACCCTGTCTTCTCCTATTCCTAATTTTCCTTTTCAAATATACAAACTTTGTAAAGACATATTTCTCCCAATATCTCTACTACGCTCTCATAGTATTAATAATAAACTATATTTTTTCCATCACTTCTTCAACCCAAATGATATATTCTTTTCTGACTCCAGTCTTTGCTACTAATCATACCCAGGAGAGAAAGCTTCAAGTATCTTGGGTCCATTATTCAAGGTAAACCTAAGTGTTCATTTGGTTTCTTCATTATTGCCATGGATTCCCGCACATTCTTCTGGTATATCTTCCAAAATCTATACCTACAAGCTTTTGTGGCTGATTTCCCTAGGACTTCTCTAGGATGATTCTAGAGTAGGGCCTTTCTAATCTAAATAAGAAATGACTCCTCCCACCACAGCTAGAAGACACAGATAACCAATGATTATTCACACGAAAGGAAGGTTTATTCATCTTGAGCACTTCTTGCCCACCAGCGATACTTCGGAAGTAACATAAAGACACATCTGGGGCATAAGGGATAAATTAGAGCCAGTCAAGAACAAACAAATTGACTTATGAAACAGAATTATCAGCTAATCAACTCTAGAAATATACACTAAACTGGGAAAAGACAAATGCAAAAGGAAAGAGAACCTTTTCTCAGAGTCAGCGCCACCACAGCATCATTTTCAACCTAAAAAGGGTTCAAAAACATTAAAAAAGAACAAATAATGCCATAAACTAAAATTAAATAAAGAAGTAAGGGATTATTTGCTTGAGAAAAATACTTCTTAAACCTTATGGACTCCTTTTTTGTTATTGTTATACTCATGTGACTCTCTCCATCACATTATAGATGTCATACAGGTATCAAAGTAGGAATATAACATTAATCTAAAATGGATGTAGATTGAGTGTGAAAACACAATTACCCTGTTACAATGTAAACGTAAAGTTAAAAGAGCTCTTTTTTCTTAGTAAGGTAAACAATTTAATCAATAATGGGGAAAAACTTCCATACACGAGCACTACACCAAAAGGTAGAGAATCTACAATATAATATGATCCTTTTTTAGAACATAATATGATTCTCTATGAACAACCCCCATCTTCTACAAGAAGTATTTCCATCTGTCTAAGCCTTGGTGGGTGCCTTGGTAGGTAGAGTTACCGGACACCAGTATTGATGGGAAGTACCAGTAGGTGGGAGCCTAGGAGGGTAGAATTACCTGACACCAGTATTGATGGGAAGTACCAGGTACCTAATGGAATAATCAAGGAATGTCTAAGCTGATCCAGACACTACCGTCATCCAAAAGGAAACCCAATTTTTTAATACACACACTAGAGCTTCATGTGTGCACCAAAAAGAAACAAGAAATGAGAGGTGATTACTCACACGTACATAATTGTTCTCTATCCCATCAACCATTAAAGAGCTCTAATATTATGTATTGCTGTTGATACGATACTAAAAAGAGTATTAAAAAGTTTAAAGGAAAAAAATTCATTTTCAATAATGTGGTTGCCAGTTTTAGGACAATCCAAAAGGGAAAGTTGCACAGGTCAATGGCAATAAGAGTAGAAACTGTATCGTACAATTGATAAAAATAGACTCAAAATCTGCTGATTACCCAAAATATAGATGATATTATATTTCTAGCTGTATGAATAGATTGTGACATTTTGAAAAATGATGACAAGAAAGATGGACAAGTTACCTTCTGATCAGCTAGGGACTTTGAGTCTTCCAACACTTCTCCAGCAGGCATCAGGATTAATTGCTGATCATTAGCAGGTTGGTCTATGAGGTTATACAGTTTCTCCTTTATTTGTAGAATTGTCTCAGTTGGGTCGCATTGAATAAAGTAGGTGGTCTTATTACGCTTCACACGGATATACATTGCCTGCATAGAGGAAAAAGAAATAAAGAACCAAATTGATTTACAATATGGAAATAATCCATCAGCCACACATTCTCTTTAAAGTTACCTATGCTTCTAGTTGATGTTCAATACACGTAAAGATATTATGATACTCAGTAGTGATTCCATTAGTTTTTAGGTTTATATGCTATTATCTAGATCCATCATCCATGAAGTTTCTTAGTTTTTTGAAATTTATATCCATGTTAATTTGCATATTTCATTGTTTTTGGTCTGGTGATAATACAAACAAACAGTCAACATTTTATTTGTCCTGACAGTGTAACTTCCAAAAGAGTTCGGCTATGTGAAGATTGGTGAGTAATAGCTTAATGCTCATTTATTGTATAAACCACTCGTAATTGTCACTCATACTTGCTTGGCCAGACTTCCATGGTGATCATAAACAAGAAAGAAATATTAATGCTAATCAAAAACTTATATTTGTCTACAGGAATGTTTTAATTTTTACTTCCATGCATTTTCTGCCCATATATAAGTATATTCATCTTATGTATCACTTCAAAAAAAGAAGTTCAAATGTCTCCTCACTTTGTGCATTGATATTTGACATAAGTACATAACAATATAAAGCAAGCTTAGAAGAAGGAGGTGCACTCAGAGGCTCCAACCAATCTGTGCTTACCTAACTTGTTAACCTCGGCTAGCACTACCTAACTTGTTGGCCTCAATCTGTGTTTAAGTCTAAGCTCAAAGATTGTCTATTCATAACCTATTGTGCTAAAATTCTACAAAACACTTATCAGCTGAATTCCCCCGTCAACCAAAAAGAAAAAGAAAAAGGAGAACAACTAGCACTAGTTTGATGGCGACCTATAGGTTTACTTCACAAGCGAGGTGTCTGGTTCAAGTCCAGGATGGCCAACTGCGCCATGGAAAAGAACAAAAAAAGACTATTTATCTCAGAGAGGTTTGACAAAAATTTGGGTAAACTCATCCCCCTCCCCCCCAAACCCTCAGGTGAACATTTCCAAAATTGTACAGATGAAATGAAGTATATCCAAATCAACTAGATACATGAGAAGCAAAATGGAGATAAAAAAAACCTATCTTGAAACACACACACACATACATCACCCCCACCCCCCACCCCAAATGAGAATTATCCAGGATTATACAGATGAAATGAAGTATGCCCAAATCAAATGATAAGCAAAATGGAGATAAAATTCTATACTGAAACACACACACACACACATCACCCCACCCCCTACTCAGGTGAGCATTTCCAGAATCCTACAGATTAAGGAAGTAGACCCAAATCAACTTTAGCTGAAACACACACACATACACACATACAAAAAGATCAAACTTGATAAGAAAAATTCAAGAACACAAAATGGGTATTGACAAGAAATCGAAACAATTAAAGGAGAGCTGAAGAAAAACGCTAACAACAAACCATGGTGTCTATAGTCGGTGATTCTTCTTCTTCTTGTCAAAAGAACTGATCTTTTGCTGTTGGGTTCTGTAATCTAAAAATGTCGGCTTATTAGGTGGCAAAGTTAAGGCGTTAAATAAGAATTGACCCTTTAAGATTAAGAGTACATCAATTTGACCCCTCTTATTTACTAGGAAATGGAACTTTCAATATTTAAATTTATGCGTTGAGTCGACTAAATTTAGATTCATGTTTGTATATCATCCATTCAAAAAATATATTTTTTACTAAGATTTTTTTCATAGGACTCAAAATCAAAATCTATGATCAACAAAGAAGTAGCCACCATATGTTTTGATGATAGACTTTGTTCCTTTATTTTGCGCCTAATACTAAATTCATTTGATTTTCCTTTCACATAAATCTCAAACACGTTTACTTGACAAAAGGAAAAACATATGTGCACCTATTTATGTACTAAAAGGAATTAGTACTTTTTTAAATTAATGATAGTGATTTTAGAGTTAATTTACACGTACATTAACAATTTTTTTTATTAGGTGTATGTTATCTCCCTATCAATACATCAGATATGTATCGAGTAATATTATTTCAGAAGAACTTAAGAGGTTACTTGCTAATTACATGAATTAAGGGGTTAGCACAACATAACATTTAAACTTATTTGATGTTTGATCGTATTTATTTATTTTATTAATTAAAATCAAGATAAAATTTATACCAAAATCTCAAAAGTTTATCTATCTCATATAGATAGAAGGTGAGACTATAATTCTGGAATTATAAGTAGACTAAATTTGTTTTTCATAGACATAAATTCAATAACAGTAAAAAAAGATTGTCGTATTCAGAAAGTTTTGGATTGTACTTATTTTCAACTCGTTAAGTTTTCTGTCGACTATTACATCCTCTTTTGTCTTTGGATGGCCAGTGTATCTAACAAAAACCTTTCTTTGTTTGAACATTGTCGTTCACTTTTAAAGTTACGTCATCTCAAAATGATACTGAGTGAATGGATCTTATCAGACTAATCGACACGTTAGTAAATATTCATTTTATACAATTATTATTTACATCATCAGGTTATAAACTCAACATTAACACTCTTAAATTATCACAATTGATAATTAAAATTCGAATAATATAGTATGAAATCTAATATCCCACCTAGTAGTAACCCAAAATTTCAACATGGAATTCTTAATTAAACTCACTCGAAATGGGAATTTTTTTTTTCTTATTAAATCTTTGATATTTTCTCCACCTAGGATAAACCTTAGCCACAAAAGCACCATCACATATTCTTCAAAATATCCACGTCATCTTCCACGTGGACCAATCACAAAATAGAAAAAAATCCCCCAAACCGCAGCCGGGAATCCTAGTGCCAGAGGCATTGGGCTTAGGCAATTGGGTCAAGGCCCAAGAATGGGCTGCTATTCCAGGTGGACAAGCTACATATTTGGGCCAGCCTGTTCCATGGGGAACACTTCCTACTATTTTGGTTATTGAATTTCTAGCCATAGCCTTTGTAGAGCACCAAAGGAGTATGGAAAAGGACACTGAAAAGAAGAAGTATCCTGGTGGGGCTTTTGACCCATTGGGTTACTCTAAAGACCCTGCTAAATTTGAAGAACTCAAAGTCAAGGAAATTAAAAATGGTTAGAAATATTAACACACTCCTCTTATGCATTTCACATTTCTTTTTTTTTCGTATTTAACTTATATACGCAGGAACGATTATTTCTTTGTTAGGTCGTCTTGCATTGTTGGCATTTGTGGGATTTTGTGTACAACAATCAGCATATCCAGGAACAGGACCATTGGAGAACTTGGCAACTCACTTGGCTGATCCATGGCACAACAACATTGGGGATGTTATTATCCCTAAAGGTGTTTTCCCTAATTGAATTATACTATAATATATATAAGCCAAAAACATCCATATTGTACTCATAGACTTATAATGAAATTTACTTTTTGTGTGTACTTGGTCTAGGTATGATATCCCTATCTAATATCCATTTCACTCGGACGTGAATTTAAGATATAAACTTAATGTTTGATTAGAATTATGAATATTTTTAAAATATATAGTAGTAATATTTATACTACTTTTCAAGATTCACAAATATGCGCCCCCCATGCACAAGAACACAACACACACATATATGTATGGTACATGTCGAAAATAATGAGTTCAATTGCATGAACCATGTTAATATGACCTAATTCAAATTACAAGGATTTCAAATCAAGTGAAATTTGCGATTTACTTTTACACAAAAACAGTTAATTTTGTACTATAGCGTAAGATAAAATTAGTTAATTATCTCAAAAATGATTCTCATTCCATTCAAATAAGAGTTAACAGGCATATTACATCTTAAACAAATCTTACATTGAAACGAGAATAAAAAGTTAGAGACTTTACAAGAAATGGGTTCAAAAATCAATTGTTGAACTGTCTTTTGAATTAAAACCTAACCAACAAAATTACGCGATCAGCCTAACTAAGTTCAAAGCTAACAATAACTTAACAGTTGAACTAGGACGGTTACACACCAACTTGATAGTTTTGGTCTAAATTGTAAAAACCATAAACTATCTATGAAAGCAAAATATAAACTAATGAAAATAATTTTATATAGTAATTCAAGGTAGTAGTATTTGATTTAAAGTTCTCTTTTTCTTTTTTTTTTTTCTTTTTTTTTTTTTTTTAAAAAAAAGCTTTAAAAAAAGGCTGACAAAAATCATTGGGAACAAAATCAAAAAGTGCGGGCGTGCAAGAGTGCAACAAAAAAGCTGTTAGAAAATGAAACATACTTGTGTTTCTATTAGTCCATTTTTTTAATTAATATAATATAATATAATATAATATAATATAATATAGGACAAATTATACCGAGAGACATTTTACTTAAAATAATTAAAAAAAATAGCATTCGTTGTATAATTAGTGTGTATTTATATATCATAAGGTATATACAGTATATAATTCATGTATAAGTAATATACATTGTATAGTAATATATACTTTCTATAATTTTTGACAAACTATATCGTTTAATCATATATAATTTCGTTGATTTGAGACTATTATATATATATATATAAATTCCCCTATAATATAATAATACTTCAAATAATTAATTATATAGGGAATAGAATTAGGGTTTTGGCAGTAGCTGTATGTACTTGATATTATAGGGGCATAAGTTTTAGGGACACAAAAGAAAAAAAAAAGAAACTGGAAACTGACTTGTATAAGCGGCGCACTCCTCCTTTTTGTTTACGTATTTATTGTTTCGATTAATTTAAATTTATATCACGTAAATTATATTAAGAATAAAGGTGTTTTTTCTTAATATTAAACTCTGGGTAACAGAAAACTAACCCTATAAACTAGTTACAAAGATTATATTACTAATTTTTTTTTAATTTTTTATATGAATAGATGTATATAAGGTAAATCTCGTCTTTACTAGTAACAAAGATTTTTTTTATGATGAATCAAAGAGAAATTCATGTTATAGATCATGGTTTTTCATTCATCTTTCATCGAACCAGCATGGTGAAAAATAGATACTCATTTAAATAGTGGAGTACTTGTGTGTAAGGTATATTTAACTTTTTTTCTCAACGATTCAATCAAAATATCTATAGAATTGTCCTTGAACGTTTTTTAGTGAAGAATTTCACTCGCTCAAGTATAATAGTCCGCATTTTAGTATTAGTAACAAAAATAAATTGCACTAGATAAGCCCTTTAAGACAAGCTCGAATGATGAAATTAAGCATGCAGGATTTTGAATGGAAAACCCTTTATTGAACATCGCATGCTCAACCAACTCAATCAATTTATTAATTTATATATACGAAATTTCGCCATTGATTATTTTCTTATACTTTAAAAATGAATAACGGACTTTTAAAATGTGTGTAACTTACATTTTTCTCCCAAAATTCTCCCAAATATCTTTTTCTTCTTATTTATGCTCCAAAGTTAACAACTTTTTATTTTAATAATATATAATACGACGATAATAATAATAATAATAATTTTTTTTTTAAATAAAAAATTCACAATCATGCGTGACTATTCACAGCTAATTTCGAGGGAGTTGCAAGTTGGTACAGCAGTCAAAAAAGGTGTAAATAACATATGCATACAACAAACACATAAATTAATTAATTTAATTTAATAATAATAATAATAATAATAATAATAGTAATAATAATAATATAGTAAGAGTTTTTGGTAGGCACATGACTCTCCTGTTAATATTAATTACTCCTACTACTCTCATCATCATCATGGGAACCACAACATATATAAATTACATGTTCTACTTTAATAGATAATAAATTTTAATTTTAAAGATTTCATGTTTTATAGTATTAGGAATGTTTAATATCATCTATTAGATTGGTAGTCGAGAAAGATCAATTCACATGTTTAAAAGATGAAAATATATAATTGATCTTTATCGACTAACATTCTAATTGATGATATTAAGGTAAAAGTAAGTCCTTGATGATTATGGAAGTGAGACTGAAACGGTTCGTACATTTAAAATAGAGATGCTCAACTATTCAGCGAGAGAGTGTGAGAAACTGACTCATACATGTTGGAGAGAGGTATAGGTAATCCAAATAAAATACTGATAAGAGGTGGTTAAATAAGATCGCGTGGCTCAGTTTTGTAGCTTGTCGATGACATACATAATTCTGAATTTCAGGATATGAAGGTCAAAGATTAACATAGAAAGTTAATAAGGTAAAAGAAACCTCGATGGTTTTAGAGGTGAGACTGGAATGATTCGTACATTTAAAATGGAGATGCACAAATGTCCAACGAGAGAGTGTGAGAAGTTGACTCATACATGTTGAAGAGAGGTATAGGTAGTACAAAAAATACTGATGAGAGATGATTAAACAAGATCATACGATTCACTTGTATAGCTCATCGATGACATAGTTCTGAATTTCAGGATATAAAGGTCGAAGATTAAGTTAAAAAGTTAATAGACAGTCGAACACTATTCAATCTTTTACTTGAGAAATACTGCTACCTATTATTACCATCTTATAATTCGATTATATTATGCATTCGTTACTTTTTAATGTGCTTTCCAGTTTAATTACTTTAACATGATCCTTCGTTATCGTATTTTGCTTTTATACTTAATTTGATATATTTTACTTCAGTCGAGGATCGATCGAAAATAATTTATCTTTATAAAATAAGATATGTACAAACCATCCTATTTATATCTCACTTATAAAATTATCTCGAATATGATATTGATGTTTTGATTTATATATTAAAAGAATGTGTATTTAATTATTTATTTATTTATTTATTTTAATGTGGATTTCAAGGAACATTTGGAAGACATTGAAGTCATCAATAATAACAGCACGCACCATTAAACTCAGCTCTCATTTGTTGATTGCTATAGCTGAATACTGACCAGTGACCACAATAAAGTAAATTAAAAAAATAATTTTTTATTTAAATTATTTTTGAATCACAAATTTTTAATATCGTATTTTGAATTTCTTATTGAAAATTCTCTAATTTCCCATTGATCGTAAAACTCGAATTCAAAACGCTTGAGCACCTAATGCCTAGTTTAATGTTGGTCCGTCATTGCATCACACCCAAAATTGACAATTTTTATTGAGTCGAGTAAGTAAAAAGTTGATCTTTATAAAAATGAATGATAATAAAACTCGAATTTAAGATTTTTACGTGCTTGAGCTTCACATGTTTTTAATGTTGGTCGACTATTTCATATGTGAACTTGTTATAATCCTTTTTACGATAATGAATGCTGGTAAAATTCGAACGTTGGATGACCTAAATATCAAACGTGAAGCTACAAATCTATCTATGAATTCAACAAACTCAATTATAACTTCAATTTAAACTCAATCATCTTTTTCTTCCAAACCTATAAATCAAACTCAATATTCTAACTCAGCTTCTATCTTTCTTTCTATCCATAGGTCGGCTTCGCCTTTGCCAAGGGAGATTGGTGCCCCTTGAGGTATGCCCTTCGGGTGGATTAATATCATATTAAAGCATGTGATTATTTTATTTAAAAATTTAAATAATTAGAAAAAAATAATTTATTTATTTTTAGGAGTAGTGGTGGGGGTTTAGGGGGCACTAGTCCTACAAAAACTAATTTGAATATGTATAATATCTGACAATATTATTCCCACACTTGTTCCTTCCAACACACTATACGATAAAACTTTTTCCATTTTTAATATATATTCTTTTAATCTTCTCTTTCAATTTTCCTCTTCAGTGTGTAATTTTATTTTTATTTTATTTTTGCAGCCTTTTCTATATCATGATTTATCCCTATGGTTGGTCAATATTAAATAATGATATGTTCCACCACACACTAATTTTAAAAAATGAAACCCTAAATCATATTTTTTTTTTAAGAATTAAATCTATAAACTTTCATTAGCATTATAGAGTATATTTTTTCAACATATTAAATAAAAAAAACTTTCCATATAGTTTGAAAATAACTAAATTATAATTTTAAAAAAATTAAACTAAGTTAATTTGGAAGATTAATCAAATGTTATTAACTTTTTAAAAAGATAAGAAGTAAAATAATATGACAATCAATATAGGACGGAGAGAGTATATTAGAACCAGATTAATTTTGTGGTACTCTTATTGAAGGTATTTCTTTATTTAATTTAGTCAAAGGAAATTATAATACATAGAAGTGGACATAGTTGAGAAGGTTAACTTAGTTTGGGAACACGCGCAAAAACTTTGAATCATAAATGTGCATAGAAATATTTTATCGTATAGTCAAGTGTTCAATTAAAACATATCATAAAAAATCAATTAATGAGTTTAGAAGATGTTGGTGATGTATTTTGCCTTATATATAAAAAAATAGTGAAAGTTCATCGTTAATCTTACTTAATAATCGATCATATTAAAAACTTCAAGTAGCTACAAGCTCAGTGGAACTTAATTATAGAGTCCTATAACGATTTCAAGTCGATATATAATAATAAGTTCATATTAAAGATTTATAGATAATTTCAACTTCATAGCATGATATTAATAATTATTCTTAAATCTATTTTTAGTTAATTACTGAATGCTATTTAAAGGGAAAAAACATTTTTGATTTAAGAAAAAAACATTCCTTGCAGGTGCATGATTTTGCTCAAAAGGATGTCTTTTCTTGAATATTACTTTGTTAAATGTCATGTAGTATTCATCAACATATCCTCTGTACAATTTTTTTTTTTTGACTTTTGTGTTGGTCTTATATGCAATTTAAGAAAAAAAGAAATTTAAAAAAAAAAAAACAGGACTTTTTGAATAGCTCCAATAATATCTGAAATTTCAAGAGGTTTCTTGACTCAACATGTAAAAAGATTTATGTGATTTAATGAGTTGACACAGAATTTTTTGACCATTTTGTATTATGTCACAATATGTAAGAAAAATTCCCTAATAGTTATGGATTTTGGGGTAGAGAGTTAGAATTTTTCTATTTTAGTTCATTTGTGTATATAGGTTATATTTATTGTGTACTTCATGTGTTTGTAGTTTCATCACCAAGGTACAAGCTATTTTTTTCCCAATTATAATTCAACCATCCACCCCCAACCCCCGGCACCCACTTACTGCGATTGCTGGCACAGAGTTTTGTAAAATCTTTTTTTTTGGATTATGTCATTATTGCACACTTGATAAAAATGCTTTACAAGCGGTGAAATTAGGTTTTAAAGGCGTCATTTTCTAATGTAAATTTGCAACTTATCTGAAATAAGATATTCGTCTTTTAGATTTTCTTATGCTGAAGACACGAGAAATTTATTGAAACCATCTCCTATTACTCGAAAGAAAAAACTTTTCAATGCATCACATATGAGCCTTACAGAAAAGGAGTTTGTTTGTTATAGAGTCTTATATTGGTTGAAGTACTTAGTTACTGTTGCATTTTGTGATCTTAGAGAAAAATTCTCATCTAATGATGAGTTGTTTTTGAAGTTGAGCTAGGTATTATGATGTTCTTTTTAAAAATAAAAAGGTGTTAGAGCTAAGCACATTCAAAATATAAATCGAAGATCCCCCTTCTCATTACAAAACACAATAGTATCCACAATATAGACGCTTAAGAGTTTTATTTAGGGGAGATTTTCTCTCTATAATTTTTTATGTTTTTTATTACTTTTATATGTGTGGATCAATTGGCCAAATCATATAATAATACTTATTAAGTTTCTTTTAATATAATTCAATGTGTTATTTGATTTATCACCGATGATTTGCAATTATAAGCTTTTGCTTGACCCTATGATTCTTTCGAATTTAAAATTATATTGGTCGAAGGAATAAGTTACCGTCACTTTTGTGATCTTAGATAGAAATTATTAGCTAATGAGCTATTTTTGAAGTTGAGCTACACATCATGACATTTTTTTTTAAATGCCTTAGTTCTAAAATATGTAGGCCAATTGGCCAAGTTATAAAATAATTATTAAGTTTCTTTTAGTATAGTTTTATGTGTTGTCTGATTTATCGTTGATGATTTGCAATTATAAACTTCTATATGACGTTTTGATTCTTTTGAACCTAACATCATATTGGTTGAAGACATAAGTGATTGTCACGTTTTGTGATCTTAAATAGAGATTCTGACCTAATGAACTATTTTTGAATTTGAGCTAAGCATTATGATGTCCACTTTTGAAAAAAAAAATGCTATTAGAGCAAAACACATTCATATTCTTAATTAATTTTTGACACTCAATTTATATTCAAATCATTATGTGCAAGAAGAGATTGTTAATTTTAAGCAAATTGAGTTAGACTTGGATCCAATTTCTTAATAGGGTTTAGAAGGAGGGTAGCAACAAAGTTCATACTTAAACTAAACATTAATAAAAAAATACTTGTGAACTATCCTTAAATTCTCTCTTTTTAACCACTTTAATATTGTGTTGATAGTTGATAATAAGTAGGTACATCAAATAGTTAACAAAAAGTTAAAAGTTTTTCCCTCCCAATCTATCACTTTACATAATTTGATTTAACAAGAACTTATGGTATAATATTGTCTTCAATTCAACTAAATAATAATGGTGTCAACTCATTCTCAAAAAGTACTTTCAATTGACAAAGGCAAAATTATTCTTTGTCCTTGGTGGGAACAACCTATGTGTCTCTCATGTCCTTTGTTATGTTAATCATATCATATTAGCTTCATTTTTCAACTTTTTTGAAATTATGTTAGGTCTTTTTCCTCATTTAATATTTGGTATTTTCAAATAACTAGTGCTGATGCTTTTGTTAGGAGGTACGAGAGGTTGGATTTAGGGGTTATGCGGAGGAGTAGAGGTAGACCGAAGAAGATTTGGAGGGAGGGTGATTAGACAGGATATGACGCAATTTCATCTCACTGAGGACATGACCTTAGATAGAAAGAAGTGTAGGTCACGTACTAGGATAGAAGGTTAATAAGCTAATAGGGGTAGAATATGGCCTTGTGATATAGTAAAATTAGTCGTGTTTTTATATCTTGTGTTGATATTGTCCGTCTTATATTTGTTAATTTTATTGTTTTTATATATTATCATTTGCTTTCCACTTTATATCTTGTATCTTCTGCTTTTGGGCTTAATTTTTTGATACGAGGGTCTTCCAGAAATAGTCTCCTATCTCTATGAGGTAGTAGTAAGGTTTGCGTATATTTTACCTTCCCGAGACCCCACTTATGAGATTCTACTGGATAAGTTGATGTTATTGTTGTAATAACATTAAGGTCTTTCTTTGAGTAAAACGCTTTTTATCAAAGCCGATTTTATATTTATAACTCAAATTCACGACTTCTGATTACGATAAAAGGTACCTACTACACCATCATAATATTTTGATATATGGTGATATTACTATTTGCTATATCAATCAATAGGGCATGCAAGGCTTTTAGAAATTATATTTCTCTCATTCTTGTCATACCTACTTACTTTGACTTTCTTGTTAAGTTCTTTTCATTGATATTTCTAATTCTTTTGGCCTTATATAAATATATATATATATATATATATAGGGACAATAAAGCCTTTAATTGATAATGAGCTCCATCAATAATTAATGTTTTTGACCAACATCATTGCAATTTGCAAGATAAATAGGTGAAGTTGATTTAGCATAAAAGATTAGGATAAGGTAATAAGTATCTCCCCATCCTAAGTAAAAAGTTTTAAATTTAATTTTGAGAATGAAATTATGTCGGGTGAGTTAGTAAGAGCACTTAAATTTTGAAAGTAAAAATTGATCGAATTTTAGAATAAATATTGAATAGTGAACAAAGAAATAAATACAAAAAAAGAATCTTATGCAAAGATAATATTATTCACTTTTATTTACTAATTTGAATAAGCTTATATATTCGGTCAAATTCGTTTATAAATATTTTTTGCGACCAGACTTAACATAAATGTAGCCACTGGAGCCATTCTAAAAAGGGAGAAATTAGCACTACTTGGTGAAATAGGTTCTTTTAGAATCAATTTCAATATTTTCTTAATTTTTTGAATAATGATAAAACACATTTAAGTCTTTATCACCTAAATTAGTCAAAAGAGATATGTTGGTTAGTCATGTCCAATTATGACTTTCTAGCTTATATGGCATATTTTGTTTGATCATTTTCTCTACAATTATTATGCAAAATAAAGCTTAATGTGCAAAACTTAAAATATCACTTTTTTTCTCCACAGTAATTAATATCGATTCATTCAAATTCACACTATATAAATTTTAATAGAAGGTCAAATTATTGTTGTCTATGAAATTATTTTTTTATATTCATAAGAGAAGCGAGACTGTGATGATTTGAGCATGTACAGAGAAGAAGTGCTGACGCTCCTGTTAAGAAGTGAGAGAGGTTGGATTAGGGTTTACGCGGAGGGGTAGAGGTGGATCGAAAAAGTATTGAGGGAAGTGATTAGACAGGATATGGGACAATTTCATATCACCAAGGACATGACCTTAGATAGAAAGGAGTATAGGTCACGTATTAGGATAGAAGGTTAGACGACTCGTAGGGGTAGGATAATGTCTGACTTGTGATTTAGTAGGCTAGTAGAAGTAATCTTGTCTTTATATATTGTATTGTTATTATCCGTCATCTATTTTGTACCTTTTTACAAATTATCATTTGCTTTCCATTCTAGTCGTTTGGTTTCATATCTAGTATTTTCTGCTTTTTGGGATGATATTTTTGAGATGAGGGTCTTTCCGAAAGAGTCTCTCTATCTCTATAAAATAGTGATAAGGTATGCGTACATTTTAGCCTCCTCCGACTTCACTTAAATTTGAGATCTTTATTTAAGTATTGGAGAAATTTTATGATAAGATAAAATAAATTAATGAATTGGGTAACCGAAAGCAAATTCTTGGTCAAAAAGATTTTAAAAGAACTTTTCATAACTATAATGAGAAATAATATTTTTCATCATTATGTCTTAGATTTATTTAAATTTGATCATCTTTTTCTACATAATAAAAAATATTATTGTAACTTTATAAAAGTGTATCTTTATGTCAATTTATTGATGTGTAGCATAGAAGTAGCTTTCATGTTTTTTTTTTATTATTATTATTTCTTTAAAACAGAGACATCATTATCATATCTTATCATTTTATTTTGGCCCATCTAAAATCCCTTTTCTCTGCAAGAAAATCTACACTTTATGTTATCTTTATATATTAATTTTTATAATAATTCTATGTTAAATGTAACCTTCAGTATATAAAGTCATATGAAGGGTGTATGTATTTTGGAATTTTGTACACTACACACTACTTATAAATAGGAGAAATTTTATAGCTAATAAATAAGATTTGTTGTTATTTTATTTAGTAATAAATTATTATTAAAAAAATATTAGTGATGAGCTTTAGCTATAGATTAGTGATGAAATTTATAGTTAATTTTATATATTTCTTTTGCTATAGGAATGTGTTTCCATCCTTTTAATCTTTGATTAATTTACTACCATAACCTTATTTGGATTGAAATATATGGTTTTAGGTGAAAAATATGTTATATTTAAAATAATTTTAGAATATCATTTACTCTACGGCTCTTGCATTAATGTAGGATAAGATTACGTATAATACATTATTGTGGTCTAATTCTTTTTCAAACTCCATACATAACGAGACTTTTAGTGTATCGAATTGTCTTTTTTTTTAATTACGTCAAATAAGAAGTAAGGATACAAGTATATAACTTAACACATTAGTGACTAAAACTGGTACAATCAGTAATAATGACAAATGTATTGTTAATGTGCTTTAGTTAAATGAAGTTCAAATAAACTTAGTCTAATATTACAACATTTCTTATATATATATATATATTTGATGAAAAGGAGAACTTGCGGCCGTTATTTATTGGTTGGGCATAGAGTAAACCCTCGCTCTTATGCAATACCTCGCAAATCACATATGAGAGATAACACACACTAGGCAAGTTCTGTGCAACGAGCTCGACTCATAAGGCAAAATCCTTTGCTTTCGCTAGCAAAGAGTTTTGAATTTGAGACCTCCAATATATGGAAGCCCCAAGCCCCAAATTTATCTATGTCATAAAAATAGGAATAAAATTGGTGTATATTTTGATATTTGCAAACTCTACTATGGAGTTTGTTTTTTAATATGCTATTATTGTTGCAACTATTGTATGTTAGAAATTGAGAATAATACATGATGATGAATTTCAGACTATACTTGCATACAAATGGAACCTTAAGACAATTTAGGTAAATATTTGGACAAGAAACACAGTTACATCCTTTTTGCAAAAAATAAAAAATTGTTTCATAGGTTTATTTCTTAGGCACATGAAGCATGATGATGTCCTAGCCCTAATTTGACCAAGACTTAATAGGCTATAGCTTTCCTATCTATATGTAATGTCTCTCTCTCACACACACAAAAAACACAATCATGATGTCCTTTTCAAATTTATACATGATTTTTTAAAGTAATATTTTTTAAAATAAATTTTTCTTTAACTAATTTATAGTTGTTATTTTTTAAACTTGGTGTTTGATATCCATATTAGAGCTCGACTATATTCGAATTCGTGTCGCGTAGAGTCCATTAGAAGGGAAGCACTCCCTATCAAAGATTTTTCCAGGGCTCGAATCCAAGACCTCTGATTAAGGGAGAAGCAGTCTTATCCGCTACACCACATCGTTTAGTGGTAATTTTTTAGTATTTATATTTGGATAGAATATCTTAAATATTACGCTGGAAAATTTCATTATCGAAGACAAAACACTCCTAATAAAAGGAAAAACAAATAAGGGATTAAAATGACCCTCAACTATCTGAATTAGTATAGAAATTATTCTTCATCCATTTTTCAGCCTCCAAATACTCCTGACGTCAACCTTTTGGTTAAAAAATATTTTTATTTCTAACAACTCACACTCATAAGGTGGACAGAGGATAATATTGAATCAAATCTCATAGTTTAAGGGCATTTTAAGCCTTATACGTTTAAACAATTTGAAAGAATTTAACATATGGTCTCTGATTGGTCTGATTTTAAATTTTATAATAAATTGAAAAAAAAAATTAGTCATCTGCGTACTTTCTACACTCATCCCCCAAACCCCCTAACTCCCATTTCCTTTCTCTTCCACTTTTGTCTTCTTGGATCTTGTCCATAATTTTAAATATTTTTCAACTTAAACAAGGAAGAAAAAAAAAGAGGAAATAATGATGATATTCATATAGAAATAATTAATTCAATAGAAGAAGATTTAATTAAGTAATTCTGTACATCTATAACACTTTTCTTTTGTGTGTATCCAAAGTTAAAAATAAAGAGAATAAAAATAACCGTTTCTCATATTTTCATCCCACCCTATCATAGTAATAATATAGATTAAAAGAAAATAAACAAAAAAGTTTATTTCAAGTTTGAGTTCCTGATATCCTGATAAAAAATATTGATAGGAAATTTTATATTAATAAAAATAATTTGTTTTAGATGAGCAGAGTGAGAGTCAAATTAATAAATACTAGAGTTGATTTAATATAGGCTAATAAGAAAATATTATAAAATTGATAAAATTTTTAATATTATTTCAAGTGTATCAAGTCAATATATGAATGATTTTTATCATATTTAAGAAGAATTTAAATTTGGACCAATAAGCATTAATCACAAATTTAATAAAAATTATAATTAACTTAACATGGACTCTTCCAATATGTTATTTTTTCTGACTGTAATTCATTATTAGTAAAAAGTAAGGAATTGGTTTGATAAAATGGCTCTCAAAAGTAATATGATTTCTTCTTCCTTCTTATGGATTAAATTAGACTAATATAGTATCATAAATGTTTGGTAAAATGGTCTTAAGATTTGATATTTATATTAACATTTGATTAAATTTGAATTTGTATTGATTTATTTTATTCGGATTAAAATACTCTTTAAGGTCGATAATTTCGTATGAAGGACTTAAACTAAAGATGAATGAGTATTTATAGGTCGAGCCTGGTGCGGATTACCTCTTCTATGTAGTTTGCGAGTAATTACATATGAACAGATATTTACCTTATGTGCACCCAAAAAGATAACAATTGTAAATTGCTCTTATTATAAAAAAAAATAAATGAGGATTTACCCGATCGTACAGACAATCTTGGTTGGTAAAAGGTTAAATATATTTAACACACACAAAGGTCTAACATAATATAGACAAAAATTGTTCACACACATATAAACCTGACTAGCTTGTTTTATTGATGTCAACTCTAGAGTTTTATTGGTGAACTTGTATAGCCAGCAAAAGATTCTCATAAGATATTGACCATTCAAAGAAAAAATAAATTTTAAATAAAGTTAAGAGTATGATTGCAAATTTTCTTCCTCATTTGCCACGTACTTTCTTGGCAATGCCACCTTCAATTTGCTAGCTAATTGAATATTATATTATAACAATAAAACCTTATGTTGATTAAGATACTAAGTAGACTAAAGTTTATATCTTTAATATATTATTGTCTCTTTTCTCCCTTTTTTTTCATTCGACATTTGATATTTGATTTTAAATCTAGCTACTTCAGATTTGCATTAGAAAATCTCACTTTATAGGAGATAAAGTGCTTAATTTAGGTGACTATATAAATATCCAATGGAGGATTTAGGAGGGGACGATGGTGTTCATCCGAGAATTCGCTTGACAAAAAATTACACTTTATATATAAAGAAAAAATTAGTGTACATATAGTGAATTCGAACCCTCGAAACACAAAACTAGTGGTTAACTTAATTAGTGATATAGGAGTTTAAAATTTATCTTGAGGTTTCAAGTCAAATCCTAGACACAACTTTTTAAGTTAAAACCCTTAATCCACCGTTGTATATATCCACTGTTAGGACTCGAAATCTCTGATTAAGGTAACTGCTAAATTGGTATCGACTACTAGCCGACCCTTCTCTTCCCTTTCTAAGGTTTTTATACAACAATTTAAGTCATATATACTTCATCAATATAGAAATAGATTTAGAATTTAAAGTTTATGATTAATTTTTGTAAGTTACGAATGTAGCTTAACTACATAACAAGTTCAGGGCCTTTTGATGGAGAAAGAACTGCGACTAATGTGTTAACCCATAAATGACATCCTAAATCCACCAGACGATTTAATTTTTTTAAACACTATAAAATTATTCAAAAGATATCTTTAGATAAAATAAACTATAATGTGAATTATCGCATATATCAAATGAAGATGATGTAATGATATATAAATTTTTGAAAATTGACGATGTATATAACTTAAACTATTGAGATATCATGATTTAGGGCATATAAAAGCATGTAGGATTAGTTGTAAAACAGGTAAAATACAAAAGAAAAGAGAAGATAGAAAGAATGAAGTGATAGGAGTAGGGGGGGCAGAATAAAACAGAGAAGATAAATTATGGGTAAATTGTTGATTTATTTTTTCTTTTTTCTGTTTTTAACTTTATTGTTTATTTAAAGAAAGGAGGGAAAAAGAAATTAGGAAAGTTGAGAGGAATCCATATTGTTCCAAACACATGCAGACAAAGTAGTTTCAGAGAAGAAAAGCAACTATTGCTTTGAGACCAGAAAAAAGGAAAGTGAAAGAAAGAGAAAGAGAGAGATATTTTAATATGAGTTTATGTTAAATATATTCTTAATATATTAATAGCCAAATAAGATGTTATAATTAGTCAAATTTAATTGATAATTAGAAAAATATTATTAGATGTTAATGTGTAAAACTTGAATTTACATGATTGATGACAAATCTAGAACATAATTTATGAATTTATGAAAATTCAATTATATTATATTTTATAGCAAATTTAAGTTATTTTCAGAGTTTGTAACTTCAAATCTTGGATTTACCTCGAAAAAACAATCCAAAGAGAGAGCTTAGGAAATTGATCAAGGATTAATAACATAGAACCCATATATATTTTTCTTTTTAATTTGTTAAAAAAGTCACAATCCTTTAACGAGATGAGTTTTTGTCTAATAGAGATATATGATTTATTTTAAGCCATAAATTTAATTTTTTTTTCTTTTTAAGTTTCATATCTGCTCAAACACGGTCAAATAAATTAAAACAATATAAGTTTTCACTAAAATAATGTAATTTCTATAAATGTCTGTATAAATATTTTTGATGTCATTATTATATAAATAAAATTTTAATTCTTTCTTTCAAACCCCACCCCCACCCCCCACCCCACCAATATGAACACATTTTCCCCTCTTTATATGTCTCTATATATCTACTAGGTGAAGAAGAACCCTACAAAAGTTCCTTCCATCTCTCTCAAAGAACAAAAAAGAAAGAAAGAAAAAAAAAACATATAAGAGATGAAATCTCTCTTCTTATTTCTTGTGTTTATTTTTTAAATTTATTAAGGCTATGCTTGTTTTCTGCCTTTTTAAAAGGGCTGTTAATTCAGTTTTTCTTTTGAATAGATACACAAAAATGAGAAAAAAAAGAATCTATCTGGTTTTCTGGTTGTATACACAATTATAGTTGTTAGTTTTTTTTTTAAAAAAAAAAATTAATTGTGGGGTTTGAAGATCCATTTGATTAGGACCCTATTTTGATCATCTACCTATTTTTCTCTTTTCACTTTTATTTTTGCTCTATAAAAACCATTATTCATATTTCTTCATCTTCTTGATGGAAAAAAAATGATCATGGAGAGTTTATGATTTAATGAGCTTATTATTATTATTTTTATGTATATATTTGTGTGTATGTATTGGTACGTTTGTGTACACGTATATGCCTGGCTCCCTGTATGCCATTTGGAAAGCTCATCGTAGTATGTCGATGGGCCTTGTTGAATGGCGTATGAGGAGCCAAGCATATTCCGATATCGTGTACATGATGTTGAAATATGTGACAATCTCATAATATAAATGTATAAAGTTACCTCTAAGTTTTTTTTTTTTTGGTTCTTTTTTTTTTCTTTTAATTTAATTTGTTTAGGTTGAGATCTATGCAAGTTTATGGTGATTGTTGAAGAATTCTTCACTCCAAGTTGCAAGAGGTAATTTTTTTTAATTAATTCTTCTTGTGTACTTTCTAAATTTACATCATGATATATGTTTAGGGTTTCTTAATTTGCTTTCTATATATGTGCTTTTAATTCTTTTTTGAAAAATAATTCTGTTTTATTTTTTCATTTGTTATATGTAATGTTTAGTGTATGTTTAATTTTTCTTTAATTAAATTTTAATGTTTAGATTTTCTTGCAGTTATTATTCTACAACACACTTTGATATTAGCAGATGGATTAGCGTTAGTACTAAGCTAATAATTAAGCTAACAAATTGGATTTTTAAAATTTATCTTTAAATATTTGTTTGTCTATGAAATTTGATCAGGTTTTGAGGAAAATTTCTTCAACATTTCACTTTCGTTCTTGGAACTTCAATCTTTTTTCTTAGTAAAATTATGTTTGGAACACGACTTTAAATTTCAAAAAAGAAAATTTTGAAAACATAAATTTTTAAATTTCAACTTCAAAATCTATTGCTTGATGGGGCTAATTATTGATGTATTTAGAATGTTATAAGTTTACATTTCTTCTTTGGACAAAGACATGACTTCAAGATGATAAATGTGCTTTTGGTTTCATTCATTGAATCTAGAAATTTATTTATACTTGTTAGAAAATGTATTCTTACTTGTTAGAAGGTAATAGATGGTCTTGTGGTCAGGTCTTTCCTCGGACTTTGCACATAGCGAGAGTTCTAGTGTACCGAACTTATCCCACTTATTAGAAGGTAATGTTATTTATAAATAGTGACTTTTTTTTTGGTTAAATTTTATGTGATACTCCTTTTTGTTTTAGGGTTTTAGTTCTTGTTGATTGGTAAGTATTTTTTGGTATAGGGTTTTGTAATTAAGCCTATTTTTGTGGCTCATAGAATAGACTCATAATCATGTGCTACAAGAAAAAAAGAACTCATGTCTATGAATTTGGATCTATTTTTTTCCTTGGTCCTTATTTACAAGTCTTGCGTTTAAACTTTGAATGTAAAAAAAATATTATTGAAAATATCGATTTCAAAAATACACCTTGCATCAATAATATGTTTATTTTTTCAGAAATAATAGGAAGTTAGTTATCAAAACTAAATTAACTAATTTTTATAACTATATTATATGTTGCGAGTTTTCTTATATCAATATAATAAAAATATATATATAGTTAAATGCTAATCAAAGTTGATTTAGTTAATTTAGACTCTTGATAAAGAAAATGTGAAAAGTATGGTGAGACAAATAAAGTCATTTTCTACCCACATAAAATTTAAATTATTTTTATTTTAATTTTGTGTTTTGTATATATTTTTTCCTACTTATTCCATGAGGCATCGAAACTATACATGTAATGACAAGCATGAAAGTTACAATTTATGTCTGTTGCCCTAATAACATCCTTTCTCTGGACTTGTGCATTTTCATCAGTATAACAAGTTTTTAAATAATATTAACACACTTTTTTCAGCTATAACAAATAATATAAATATTATATTTTAAAAAATTTTACCTCTAAAAAAAATATTAGTGACCTAATTATTTTTAATTCAATGCCTTAAGAGGTAGACCTACCTTAAAATATTGTTTTTTTTTCCATAATTGTTGCTTCCTCATTTCGTAATAGGTTGTTAATCGAAAATATTTGTCTTATATTATTTGATCACTTATTAAATTAATATAGAATCAATTAACTTTTTCCTATTTTACCCTTTCAATCTATAGGACTTTCGAGAGATTAAACAATTTCTACATTTCTTTTTTTTCAACCGACTAATTAACGTGAACAAAGGGCCAAATAGTAAAATTGATCAATCTATTAATGATTTTTTAATCACCATGTAAAATAGAAAATGACCGTCTAATATGGAACTAAGGTAGTATTTGTAGTGACGATTAATCTCTAGTCATTTTTCATATCTAGTATCTACTATTTTTGGGGCCGATTAGTCGTTTTTTATATCTAGTATCTTCTGCTTTTAGGGTTGATTAGTCATTTTTCATATGTAGTATCTTTTGATTTTTGGCTGATATTTTTGAAATGAGGGTCTTCTAGAAATAACCTCTTTATTTTTATAAAATAGTGATAAGGTCGGCATACATTTTATCCTTTGCAGATCCACTTATGAGATTTCATTGTTATTTGTAACAATAAGATTGCATTCAAATAAATAAGAAGTTAGTCATGTGTTTCCAATACATTATATTTGATGTTATTGTAAAAATATTATTTATTGTTGTGAGATTTGAATAATTTAGTTTAAAATTCTAAAATATTTTTATTAAATATTAATAGATGATTCTTCTTCCTTTCTTTCTCTCTTTTTATATAGAAATGTGTCTAGTCTTATTTATCATTGTTATGTTATTAGTACTCATATATATATATATATATATATATATATATATTAAAGATAACATTCTTAAATATTTCTGTTGAAAAATATATAATTTTAATTTTCTATCATAATTTTGGATTTACATATCTTACTATGCCTGGAGTTACGTCTTCCATAAGTTGTAAGTACATTACTTCCTATGTCTCAGTTTATATGATTCACTTTTCTTTTTAGTCAGTTCCAAAAAGAATGACACATTTCCATACGTAATAGCAATTTAACTTTAAATTATTTTTTTACCTTTAATAAAATGATTAATAATCACACGGATATCTATCAACTAATTTTATATTACACACTTTAAAAGTCAGTCTTTCTTAATTTATCTAATAATTTAATTTTACCTTTTTCATTCATGTCTAGTTTTTTGAACCGTTAATTAATGTATTACTGATCAGATTTTATTCTGGCCTGTCTTTGATTATAATTTACAGAGTTTGGAAGGACATTCTTTTGTTTGAACAAATTTGTCTTAGAAAATGATGATTACTTCTATTTGTAGAAATTATTGTAGGGTCACATGTTGGATTCTGACTTCTTACCACAAAAAACAAAAAACACAAAGAGAAAAAGTATTAAAATATACTCTTAAATTTGACACGAATTATTAGTTTCATATCGAACTATTGATAGTGTTAAAAACACTCCTCTACTTGACTAACTGAATTTAAATAAAACCCTTATCTTGTAACAAGAGTAAAATACACATCCCTAAATTCTTGCCAAGTTAAAGGATATTTTTATCACTTCTAATAGTTCAGGGGTGTCTTTTAATTTAGTTAGTCAAGTAGAGAAGTGTTTTAAAGACTATCAATAATTCGAGGATGAAACTAATAACTTGTGCTAATTAGTTAAAGAGATTTTTAATAGTATTATCAAGAAAAAGAAGAAGACATTTTTCATTAGAGCAATATTTGAGGTTAAAATTTCTTAAACATTAAATTGAAAAAAGTCTTCACAAACCAGTTTAATTTTTTAAACTTTGAATTCTCTCTTTTAAGTTGAACTTATTAAAGTAATAATAGAGTAGACTGTACATAAGATAAGTAGAAAATATAATTAATCCTTTTGTCTTAATTTATGACATTATTTTCTTATTAGTTCATTTTGATATAATTTTAAATTTGGAAAGAAAAATTTACCTTCCAATTTATTTTATGATGGGAGTTCTTATAACTACACAAATTAGAATATTGCATGCTTAAACACTATGTTTCAAAAAATTTATAATAGCCATTGGTATTACATGTCTCAGGAGCGGTAGAATATTGTCTTACCTTGAAAAGGTTTTTAGGTTTGTCTTAAGATTGGTCATACTATTAGAATTGTGTTATTATTGTTCTTCGATTATTATGATACTTTTATTATTATTTTCTTGTAGAATTGAGTTTTAGCCATCATTCTATATATATTGTTTTCTTCTTTTACTTTACGGGGATACATATGAGCCGACGATCTTTTGGAAACAACCTCTCTATCTCCATGAGGCCATGGTAAGATTTGCGTATATTCTATCCTCTCCAGACTATATTTTTTTAGATTTAACTGGATATGTTATTGTTGTTGGTATTACATATTTTAGATATCAAATTAGTTTCGTATCATATGAGTTTTTTTTCGATTCCATCCCAATACGAATGGCCCATTAACTCTAAACTTCTTGTTTTATCTTTCTTGAGATAATTTAGAGCTAAACAAATATCTACGGCTTATTATCTTAAATCAAAATTTTCAAAAAAAAAATTCTTTTACTTCTTGAATTTCGTACCTAATCAAACACTGTTACATAAATCAAATCGGAGGGAGTATTTTTTAAGGACAAATATAATTCATGCATGCTTTTAAAGTTGGTACGAACTTTGGGATTCTTTTAGGGTCAGAGGTAGCTAGGTCAGTCACTATACAAGAATAATTTGTACAAAGGTTTGTGTTTACAACTTTACCTCATGTGCATTCACTTTCACAACTCAATTACTTTTTAAATTTTTTAAATGGAGTAGATTCGATTCTGATTTCGTAGAGCTAATGTTGTTATAATTGGTTGTCTCCAAAAGCTAAGAGGTTTTTATTTTTGAAATAGATGATAGTGTTTTGCTGACACCTCGTCACTTACTATTTTAATAAATATTTTATTTATAATTTTATCAATTAATCAAGATGTAGGTTTGCCTACTAGAAAAGGTTACAATCATAATTATCTAAAGGTATGATCGAATAAATAAGATTCTTTTGTTTTTGATTGAAAGTTTATGTTCGAGTCTTGAGAATAAAAAACCCTAATACACTATATTTCCTCCGAATATACTTCATCAGTATGAATTTGAATTAATCTAATGTATATGTCATGAATACCATTTGTTTATTAATATAATGGGAGTTGTGGATGCAAAGGGTGCACTCAAACATTATTTGTCAAAAAATAACAATATATATAAGGTCAAAAATAATTTTACATATATTTAATAAATATTGAATTACTTCAATTTTAATGAGTGTTTATATATTTAAAAAAAATTATCGTTAAAATTTCTGACTCAACAACTAATTATTATTTTTATTATAATAAGTTGGAGAGGGGGAATTTTTTACTTGTTTTCACTTTGGCTTTTTACAATACCTATGTGTTATGATAATCTCTTGCTCTAGTTGGTTATCTAGGGAATTTATATATAACATGGTCAAGAATTGAAGAAAAGTAAAAGCATGCACATATATATTCCTTCTTGGAATTAAGAAAAGAAAAAGAAAAGAAATCAGCTTTTCTCAAGGGATCTCCATTGGATTTGAAAGATTCAATTGGAACTAGTAACATATCATATAAAATATACTAATTTGGAACTAGTAACATATCATATAAAATATACTCGCCAATAATATTGTGACTTAGTGATTAATAAAGTAGAGGTCAAAAAATTATGAGGTATAAGGTTCATATCTTAGAAGACAATAACTTCTTAATATTTTTTCTGACTATCCAAATCTAATAGGGGAATTTTAACCGAGACATGTTCATTGTGAAAATAATAAAGAATTAGCGATAGATAGCTTTTGTTGCTAGGTAACAAAAATATCTCGCAAACAAATTATACAAAAATATGTTTCGACGAGCTCTTTTAAATGTTGGTGGGAGATAGCTACTATTCAGTGAAATTAGCAAAGGTATATGCTGATTAATCTAAATACACCATCATATTAGGAGTGATAAGATTAGGAATGAGACTATTCGGGAGAGGTTAGAGGTGACGTCTGTGGCTGACAAGATGAAGGAGCGAGACTGCGATGAGTTGTACCTGTGCAGAGAAGAAGTATTGATGATCCTGTTAGGAAGTGCGAAAAGCTAGATATAGGGGTTACACGGAGGAGTAGAGGCAGACTAAAGAAGTATTTGAGGGAGGTGATCAGACAGGATATGACGAAACTTCATTTCACGGAGAACATGACCTTAGATAGAAAGGAGTGGAGGTAGCGTATTAGGGTAAATAGGCTAGTAAGGGTAGATTGATGTCTGACCTTGTGATATACTAGGACTATTCGTGTTTTTACATCATGTTTTGTCATTATTTATCTTATATTTGCTATCTTTATCGTATTTACATACTATCACTTGCTTTTCATTATTAGTCGTTCTTCCTTTTTTTTTTTCATTTCTTTTGCCTTTTTTTCTGCTTTTCGAGCTTGATTTTTGTGACGGGGGTTTCCTGGAAACCGTCTCTCTATTTCCTACATACATTTTGCCATCCCAGACCCCCACTTGTGAGAATCCACTGGGTATATGTTGTTTATTCACTTATTTGTGATTAATTACAATTACAATTTTTAATTAAATTATTGAATAATATATGGTTAATTTTTGTATTTAATTTATTTGAATATACATAAAAGTTAGACTCAACAAGTTAAAAGTTTTCACCAACCAAAACTTACAAAGGTTCTTTTACTTCTAACCAAACCGCTATCCACAAAACATTCTTCTGAATTGCCAGCTTATTGTCTGAAAAGAAAATGACAATAAAAAATAATAAAAAGAAAAAGATGGATAAATAATGCCACTAAAAACCTATATTTTTTTTTAAAGGGGAAAAAATATTTTTTTGTTCTTTGAAAATCTACTTAAAGTAGATTCTATTTCATAATCTTTAATCTGTAAAAAGTAGAGACCTTTTTTTTTTTTCACTTTTTTCACTTTATTATTACCTCAATTTCTGATGAATATTTTACTGTTTAACTTTATTCGCTCACAGTAAAATGGACAGCCCCTTTTTCTTGATTGCCACCTTAGTGCTGTTTTTTTACTCTTTTTTTTTTCTGACTCAATATTACCTTTATTTTTTGCATAATATTCCTTTTACATAAGTAAAATAGCGCTTAATCATAGGCTATCGTCCATTTCTGATAGTCATAGCTATGCTCGTTCCCTGTTCCATTAAAAAATGAATGAGAATTAATCTGATAATAGCTGGGCAAAATCCATCTCTATATCCATTCACTTAAAACTACTCGACTTCAATTTTTACTGTCCGTAAGCGAGAACGAGTTTTTTCTTTCTTAAAAGTCAATTTGTTTTTTTATTATTTGAAATTAGACATTTTACCTTTCAATATATATATATATATATATATATATATATATATATATATAGGTTCGAGCCGTACATTTGCTAATATTTGCATTAGGAATCAACTAGCTACATCACACTACTTTAGCCGCGACCAAATGATATATATAAAGGTTCGAGCAGTACATCCACTAATATTTGCATTAAGAATCAACTAGCTACATCACACTCCTTTAGCTGTGACCAAATGTAAATTTAGGTTTTAAATTTTATGGATTCAACCATCTGGATTTATATTTTATGGATTCAATCTTTTAAGACCTAGATGAAGTTAGGATTCCCTAAGATGTTTTTGATTTATTCTGAAAATATATTATTAATCATTTGCTTCTCATGTTCCGTGAATAGTCGGGATGTTGAGAAATATCGAAAAAGGTATTTCAGAAATCTCCATGATTCTATCTCTTTTCCTTCCATTTGAAGAAAGGAAGTGTTGATACCATTATATTTTTAAAATTATGAGTTCATGTCTCCTATTTATCACAAATTCAATTATTTTTTACATATAAGTTCATGTTGATACACGTTCTTTGCACGTGCTCAAACCACTCCAGCCTCACTTCTATCATTTTATTTACCATGGAGACCACTCCCAACTTTATTTTCTATAAATACATAATATAATTTTACGACAACCAATGATCAACTGATCACCTTCGATCTACATAACTACATCACGAAATACAAAATTAAGTAATTTCTCGTTGTAGAATAGTTTTGTAGTTGCACAATATACCTCAAAGTTGAATTGTAGAGTAATTCTTTGCATTATATTATAGTTCAATAATTTGTATATAATTTGAACATATGATAGTTCGTTGATTATTATTTTTTCTGAATGTATCAAGATATAAATGATTTTATGACTGAACTATATTCTGTAAATTTTAGAAGAATAATATATATGTGAAAAGATTCTAAAGATATATATTCTGTATTTGTATTCTGTAGGTTCTGAAAAAGGAACAAGTACTAAAAAAGATTCTAAAATTATTCAATTTGCTTGCATCACCCTCTCTTTTAATTTCCTAGTTTTGATAACAATAATTTATCCTTATATGGATGAGATCTTGATATTGGGTTTGAGTTTAGAAAATAAAAAAAAAAAAAGCTCTTTCTTTTTAATTTATCATACATAATCAAATCTGATGAGTTGGTCGAAATGTGCATGATAAGTAATTAAGTAAGAAATATTATCTCAAAAACTATTTATATATAAATTTCTGCAAAGTTTAGAGGGGCGGAGCGGAGGGTAGGAGGTGGAGGGATGGTGTGTTGCAGGACGTAGTGGCGGAGCCGGCCAGGAGTTAGGAGGATCATCTAAACCCTTCTAGACGGAAAATTATATTTTTTATATATGATTAAAATTAATTTTTATGTATATATAGTAGATGTCGAATTTTGTTCTGTTAACTTATTTATTTACTTCTTCAGATTTTGATCAGTAGCCTCAATAAAAATTTTGACTCCATTACTAGACTAGAACGATGAGAAGACAAGTAATGTGGAACTCACTTATAAAACTTCTTTACATTCATTTAGAAAATCATTTTTTTCATTTATAAATAACTTGTTTTCCTAAAAAAAATGTAACAACCTGACCCCATCATTATGGGTAGGTCACTAGGGAAGAAAATTAAGTCAGAAATTTATGAGTAGTTGTCAACAATTTTGAGCCTTGGCTAGTCTTGGACGAAATCTGAGTCATGTGAGGCCTAGGACAATCCGGTAATGGATTGAAGGTTGAATTATAAGTTTGATCATTAGAGTTAATACCCTAGATGATAAGGAGCATGTACGACTTTACAGTACTAAATTTGGGTGAGTACAACTCTCAAAATTGAATTTGGCGCAAAGAGTTTGTTGGAACATCATGATTTAAGAGTGTATTGTTAAAAAAAGGATTTGGAACGCGAGTTATGAAGTTTCTGTCTCCGTGTAATCTGCTATGACAGGATGAATCCTACTATGGCAGTGTTGTCACGGTGGGATAATTGGCCGCCACGGCGGGGTAATCTGCTATGACGGGATGAATCCTACTATGGCGGTGTTGTCACGGTGGGATAATTGGCCGCCAAGGCGGGTAGTCACGAGTTTTAAGTTGAAAAAGTCCTAAATTCATTCTTATTTCTCCCACTTTGTCCTTGAGAAACCAAAAACAACCTATGACTTATTCTCTTCAGTTTTTCACATTTTCATCTTCAAAGGTAATTTAATCGTTCCCTAACTTGTGATTTAATTACTAAACCTTAGATTCTAGGGAGATTGTTATAGGGGAAGATTTGGACTTGCAATTAATGGTGAGTAACGGTCCCAGTTGGGAGATGATTGTGGAAGTGGCTAAGAGTTAGTATTTTGATATAATGCGAGTAATTTAAGTAATTATATGTTGATTATTGTATTTTTCTTGATTATTTATAGACCAAGAACGAATTAGGACTTTGAAAAAGGAGAAATCTTTGGTTCCATAGAGTTCAAGACTTGAACTCGAGGTATTGATGATCTAATATTTTCATTTGCGTGATATATGCTTATTATACTTCATGGTACCTTTTGGATGTAAGTGAAAAGGGAACAATGATTTGAAGTTAATTGATGATTTCTCATGATCAAGTTGCATGCAATGAATCTACTAGAACTTGGCAAGTTGTATATTGTTCATTGTGTATTGTGATTGTGATTGTGGATTAAATGTCACATTCTGATATATTATTGAATTGAGTGTCACGTTCCGATATATTATTGGATCAGATGTCAAGTTTTGACATTATTTTATTGGGTATCACATTTCGACAGATAATTTGAATGAGTGTCATGTTCCGATACACAACTTATTTGATTTGAGTCCCTTCTACGGTTGAATTTGCATTGAGATTGATAATTATAATATTGATATATCCGGCATGATTGGTGAACTTATTGTTTCGAGTATATGTATGATTTACTATGTTATAGTTGCTTCATATATATCTTACTTATTGGAATAACAACACGATCCTATGAGTACATTTTTTGTTGAACAGTGCATCTTTAGCCAGTTATTGAAAGAACTCAACTAGGTCATTGTTGATTTAGAGTGCTAGGGTAAGCCAACTTCAGGCTACCATGGATTTTTCCACTATTTTAGTCCAATTGTTTTCAGACTCAGACTTCTACTTATTTAATTATTTAATCTCTGAAGTTGTATCCCCTTATGTTAGACTTTTAGTTAGAATTTTGGTATAATGACTTTCAATTTGTGGGGATTGTTTTGCTTGATTAGATTCCTATTTTGAGTTTATGAAAACTCAACTTATTTTACTTATTTTAATTTGCTTCCGTAACTTTAAATGTCTTCTAAATTGTGCTAGATAGTTTAGTTGGGTTAAAATATTGGTTCTCCCACCAAAAGATTAAAGTAGGTGCCACTCATGGTCGTTTAGGATCGTGACAAAATAATTTTTAATTTTTTTTTTGCCTAATCAAATATGAAAAAATTAAAAGATACACCCTTAATTTATGTATGTGTTGCAACAAAACATCAGATTAGTTATGAATGGGTTATGGTGAAAAGGAAATCCCTTTGAAGGGTCATAATGTTGCCAAAAGCTTAAAAAAAAAAGAGAAAGTAACAAATAAGCGAGTTGGATCAACTTGGCCAAACTTTAGTTGGGCCAAAACATGTTGAACATAGATGTGTTAAATGATAGAGTCATAACTCGGCTTGATATTATATATATATAAACAGACAGTTTGAATCAAATCTTAAGCAAAGAAAGAATGTGCCTTAATTCAATTGCAAATTCATGAACTTTTTAAGGAAAACATGATTCAAGATTATGTGATGCAAGCAAATGTTTATGAAAAAGGAAAAAATTACGTAACTAGGCAAACATATGATATGTATTTACATTATACCGTTATAGTTTGAAAAAATTACAAATTATAGTTATAGTTAGGGTTTTATTGCTATAGTTAGGGTTTTGTTATTATTTTCTCTTGCCTCTCTCATCTCTCTCTGTAATTTCTTGCCAGATATACAATTACATATATATATCAGCTGCAAATATACAATTATTTTGACAAATATACATAGGCAATTCGACATATATACATATATAATTTGCCTTTCTCCACTCTCTTTCCTCTCTCGCTCGCCTCTCTCCTCCCTCTCCTAGTCTCACTTGCCAGATATACAAATATATATGTATATCAGTTACACATACAATTATTTAACAGATATATACATATAATTTGACAAATATACATATACAATTCGTCTCTCTACTCTCTCTCTCGATCTCGTTCGACTCTCTTCCCCTTCCAGGTCACATAGCGAGCTATGCCGTATAATTATGTAAAATATAGCTAATTTGACCATATTAAATTTTAAATGTAGGCTATTGTGAAAATTCCCCTATGAAAAAAGCAATTATTAACTTAGAATTATGGTTTCTAAAGGTTGGCGCAAATTCTTCTATGAGATTGCATCCTGTTTTGGAGGGCCTGTTCTAGTTTTCAATAATTTAAGAAAAAACTATACAAAATAGATTTAATTGTAAAATTATTTACTCAAAATCAACTTAAACTATTTACCTCTATTCCCTTTTTTATTTCGTCCATGGTGTCAGCACTACGCCAGCACGGCGTTAGCATGACAACTATGATTTAATCCTTTATGATACTCCATCATTATATTGATACCATATTGATATCATATACTCCATTAGAATATTGATGCCCTATTGGTATCATATATGATTGTACTTTTTTTTAAGAAATAAATAAGAAACAATTAAGAAAAAATTATTAAAGTCATAATCTTATTTATTAAACTCTAAATTAGTAGAAAAGATATTCTTTGTAATATTCCATCGATATATTGATACCATACTAATATCATATACGAGCGAACGTAATCCTCTTTGATACAGTCAACTTTGCTATGATTTTATCCTTTCTATTTGACTGCACGGAGTATATAGAAAAGGCCCAACATAGTCCATTATATTTTCGAGAGAAAACATTTTTAAATTTGGCATGAATTATTAGTTTCACCCCTAGATTATTGATAGACTTAAAAATATCTCTCAACTTGGGAAACTAAATTTAAATACACCATCAAAATTGACACGAATTATTAGTTTCATCCCTAAATTATTCATGTCGCGCAGGGCAAACACGTCCCCATTTGAGGGAAACACTTCCTATTCAGGATTTTTCATTCCCGAGTTCAAATTCTAGACTTTGGAGGAATAGCCCCATCCACTGCATGACATCTTTTGATTTGAAATTATTTTTTATTTCATACTAAATAATTTTATATCAAAGATAAATTAAATTCAAACAGAAAAAAAGTAAGTAGTAATATTTTAAAAAATCGAAATTACTCAAAGTTATGAATAGAGTGTACCGTGCACCTCCGCTGAGTGTCTGGAGACCTTCTTAGCATATTTGTGTGGCCACTTTTACTCATTTTTCCACACTGCCACACACATAGGGAAGCCTAATGAAGACGCGTTAAGTGGAGAAAAATGGATATAGCAAAAACGAGAGAGGGGTTGGGGGAAGGGGGGGGGGGGGAGGGGGGATGAAGAAAAAACGAAGAAGCATCACTGCTGGTTGAATAAATAAATGGAATATGTGTTTTGACGTCAGTTCATTTAACTGTACCTACTAAAATTGTGAGTTTTGTAGTTATTATAACCCAAAAAAGATTAAAAGATTGTCTTTTGTGGTTCCCTTTTAGTTTTTGGTAACATTGAGAACAGTAAGTTGATTACTTTTTTTGTGCTTTTGATTATGGTTGATCAACTATGGTTTTCACAGCAGAAATACCTAAATCACATGTCATCTGAAGGTTCAAGATTCTAACTTTTTTTGCTTTCACTCTTGATTTGTAGATTGTTTATGTACTATCTGTGGATGATACTTTGTTCTTTTCTATATGATTTCCTTACTACTGTATTTCCTTTTCTTGCTGATTTTGATAGGCTTAGTCTATGGGAAATAACCTCTCTACCTTAATAAGGTACGGGCAAGGTTGTGTAAACACTACCCTCCCGAGACCCCACTTGTGGGATTACATGGGGTTTGTTGTTGTTGTTGTTGATTTAAGATTGTTTTGTTTTGTGGGTGGGTGATTTGTCAGGTGATGATGCTCTGTGTAGGGAATTATGGAAGGCCTGTTCTGGTTCATCCTTGGATGTTCCAAAGGCTGGGGAGAGAGTGTACTACTTTCCAAGACGTCATATTGAGCAGGTTATCACTATTTATCTGTTAAAGTTTTGGCCTTTCTTGAAATTTTTGGGTTCTAAGTTTATGCTCCATGTGGGATTCCCCTGGAAATATTGTTGTTATTATGTGTAGATGCTCCTGGTTAAAGAATACAAGTTCAGTTGAACTCAGTAAACTAGGCTACTCTAAGCCTGAGTTTTTCCTCCCTAATGATTTTTTGGTTTTGGCCAGCTGGAGCAATCATCCAACCAAGAATTGATTGAAAGACTACAATTGTCCAAATTACCCACGAAGATCCTTTGCCGTGTTCTTCACATTCGCCTTCTGGTATGCTTGATCATTGACCATTTCAAATGTTCTTGAGAGAGTTTTTATCTTTTTGTGGGAGTTGGTGTAGTGGGTTGATGGATCTCAAGTACTTTTGCCTATTACTGTTAGGAAAAAACAATTACCTCTATATTAGTGTCATTTAATTATCTTTGGAAATTCTTACATAAAGTTGGTATTTTGATCCTAGAAGGTCAAGTGGGAAGAACTTATTCTGCTGATGGGTTTTTGTGACGAGGGTTCCAAGGAAACAGCCTCTCTACCTCTATGAGGTAGTTGTAAGGTCTGCGTACATTCTACCCTCCTCAGACCCCACTTGTGGGATTCCACTGGGTATGTTGTTGTTGTTAAGGTCAAGTGGGAAGAAATGATCACATCCAAAATAAGATTTTAAAGTGTAAATCATTATATGCTAGAGAATTAGAGCTTAAATGAAGCGATATGGTTTGTGAGGATTCATATGCGTGACCCAATCTGCTTGGGGATGAGGGATAGTAGTGTTGGTTGTTGTTTTGGTAATAGTTCTTTGTTGTTGATGATGACTATTATTAGACAATTAGATCCCTTGTTATATGCTAGTCACAATTTTTGTGAGCTTGTTATTATTGTTGTTAACAATTAGATCTCAAGGTTAAAGCTAATCACAAGGTGGCGAGTTAGCCTCATGCTAGCTATATTGTTCGTTTAAGTATTCATAGACCGTGTGATTTGAGTACCAACAAGTAATCCTGCATTCCTCTTTTGGGTATGGATCCTCTATGAACAATGACGCGACCCATATTCACTAGCTGTTTGATAATTTGTGAATTTCATTCATCATGTGATTTTATCCCCGCATATAGATTCTCCATGGTACAACTATGCCCACCAACATACCCTATTCTTTAAGTTGACGAAGAAGTATAATTAATGTAATGAGCCTCAATTGTTGGGAGTTTGGAATCAACTATAGGGATCCTTATTTTGATTTTGGGTTTATGAAAATCTCATCGGCTCAAGCAAAATTGAGGCACCTGGTTATCTGAGGTTAATGGTCCCTAATTACTAAATATCGTTCATTTCTGATATACTAATCTTTTTAGGCGTAATACATAAACAAACACTCAAACTTGGCCTCCACTGTCAAGTAAACACTCTGACTTTTAGTATGCACATCTAGACACATCCAAAACTTATGGGTTACATCAGCATTGGGTGTCCACAGACACAATGAGGACGATTTGGAGTTTTTATTTGTCAGTTGACACCAAGTTGAGATGTATAGATGTGCACTCTCAAAGTTGGAATGCATATTGTTTGGTCTTAAGTGTTTGTTTATGTACTATACCATCTTGTTGTGAAACTGTCTTTGTTTAAAGGAATATTCGCAGAGCCATTTGTCTGCAATAGTTGTTTTTTGGCAGGTTGAACATGAGACAGAAGAAGTTTATGCTGAGATAATATTATTGCCAAATCAAGACGTAAGAACTTAATTTACTTGATCTTTGAAGATTTTACAGAATAACACTCTTGTTTACAGCCAAGAATACCACTCCTTGCAGCAAAATGAGCCAACAGCTCCAGATTTTAGTTATCTTGACACTCCAAGGCCTCAATTTCAGTCGTTTTGCAAGTGTTTAACTCAATCTGATATAAAAAGTAATTGGGGACTGTCTGTGCCCCTGAGAGATGCCGTCAAATGCTTTCCTCACTTGGTAATGCACTAAATTGGTTGCGTGTATGAATTCTGCTTTGGACTATTTTTCCCTGGAGTCAAGGGTCTATCAGAAACAGCCTCTCTACCCCAGAGGTTTACCCTCCCGAGAGCCCAGAAAGTGGGACTACACTGGGAGTGTTGTTGTTGTTGTGTGTGTGAATTCATATAGCCGGCTCCGACTTGCCTGGGATTGTGGTGTAGTTACTGTTGTATTTCTTTATGTGTGAATATTAAAGGTAAAATGGTTGACTGGATTTTGATTTTTGTGATTGGTTTCTTCAATGATCAGGACATGGAACAAGAAAAACCAAGTCAAGAGCTGATAGCAAAGGATCTTCATGGAAATGAATGGCGCTTTAAACATGCATACCAAGGCAATCCCTCCTCTCCTATGTTAAGATTGAATATCAAACGAATATAATATTGTTGTTTATTCAACTTGACAAATGATAAAGAATGAGATCTAAAATTTTACCTGCTATGATAGAATTATGAGTTTATGGTTCATCATCGAAAATGTTAATGAAACCATTGTTGTACTTTTTAGACTAAGATGTTTCTATTCTTTTTTTTTTTAAATATCCAGAACTAAAAATTAAGTGATGAGGTATATCTATATCTTGACGTTCTATTCTTTCTCTCCAAATTATTTTCTACCTTAACTACACTGAGTAGGCCAACCACGGAGGCATTCGCTCACAAATGGCTGGAGTACATTCGTCACCAGTAAGAAATTGCTTGTTGGGGATTTAGTTGTGTTCTTAAGGTACTTTTCCGATGACATATTTTTTTGTCTTACTGTTGGACTACATCTCATGCAATTATGTATCTGGGGAGAGTCTTTATCTTTTTGTACCTCATTTGATTTATTTCCCTTTGATTTTGCTTCAAGGGATGAAACTGGCAAACTACATGTTGGGATTAGACGTTTATCTTATCAACGCTGTTCCATTGGAGCGTCAACGTTTTCAAGACAAAGCATGGAAGGGGTTCTTGCAGTCGCTTCTCATGCCTTTGCAACCCAAAGTCTCTTTTTTGTCTACCACAAGCCATGCTACAACAAGTACAACTTTTGAACTAAAATGAACCCTGCAATGTGAAATTCGCGTCATATTTACATGAATATGTTTTTGGTTGAACGTTACAGATCAACTCAATTTATTACGAGTGTGAACAAGTCTTTTGAAGGTGGAAGCCAAGGATGTGGAGTTGGCATGATATCTAGAATGCAACAGGGGGTTCAGGACTCTCATGTAAGAAGGTAATGGAACAATTAGTTCCTTAATAAACTCTCATTTTGTCACAAAAAGAATGTCCTACTTTCCTTTTTAGTCTGTTTAAAAAAGAATGACCCATTTCCTTTTTTGGCAATACTTTAATTTCAACTTTCTACGTGGAATATTTAAGACCACAAGATAAAAGAGTATTTTTTTACATTTGACATAACTTTAGTTTAGAATCACTAGATTGAAAAGTCTTCTTTATTTTCTTAAATTTTGTGCCAAGTCAAACCAGGTCTTTCTTATTTAAACGGAGGGAGTACAAGTCTTTGGCCCAAAGAATTGCTGTACATTGATTTGCTATTTTGATATGCAGAACCAATGATTTGGACCAGATGCCTTTATCTGAGAGTCAACACACAACAAATCTTATGCTCGAGGAGGATCAATACATGCAAGGCTCGGAAGCAATACTCAATTGTGCTCAACATACTATGATGGATTTGGAGATCAGACAACAGACAGTTGGACTGCAATTGCATTCAGCAGTTGTGAGGGAGAATAATGAGGGATCTATTCCAAATGAAACTGTAAGCATCCAAGCTCCAGACGAGGACTTTGATGAGCTATTCAAGGATTTTGATTTTCCTGACTCTACAAACATTAGTCTCGATACTATAGCTTTGGAATTGGACAGTGATTGGTTCCGATCAATTCTGCAAGGTAATAGTTACTTCAATCCAATTAATGTGTCTTACTTTCCCAGTTAGTCAGTTTAGAAGGTAATAGTTACTTCAATCCAATTAATGTGTCTTACTTTCCTAGTTAGTCAGTTTAGATAAAGAATACCACTTCTCTATATCTATAAGTTCTTAGTTCCAACTTCCAATATTCTCATTTCTCCATTGACGATACTCACTTTTGGTGTGCTATACATACCCTGGTTGAAAATTTACAAATTCCATAAGTCTTCTTTACATTGTTAAACTTCCCCTCCAGTCAAACTAAAATACATAAGAAGGGAGTGTATAGTAAAATGACTATACCACAGAATATTTACTCTAAATTGTAATTTTTTGGTTTGTCATCCATATTCATGAATCATGATTCCCCAATTTGGATATTTTCACAAGGTGGTTGTTCCATCATTGAATAAAGGGAAAAGGAGCAAATATACTCCTCAATTTTGTAATTTAGAGCAGATGTACTCGTTAAAATAGTGGTGCATATATACACCCTTGTCGTCTAACAAATGGTGTATATTTATCCCTTTCGTTAACAAAAGCCTGTTGGGGTTACACTGGAAATGTTGTTGTATCTGAATTCATTTTAAGAAAGCTAAATCTGTGTAGATTTCGGTGAATGTCTTGAAGAGCAAGAAGAGGCCATTCCTCGCGATCTGCAGAATTCCTATGAAGATCACTTTAGACAGACTTATTCTGTATTGGAGAATCCGACTCCCTCGCAAGTTATGTCTATCTCTTCAACCCCGAGTCAGATTCCCTATGAAGGACCTGGTCGTGGTGACGAGCAAGTTCCTTGGGGAGGCTATCAAGTAGCACGACGAACTTTACCAATACTCAATAGGGTTGTCTCGCGGTACCCTGATTCACTTGTGAACTTCAAGGTCGCAAGTAGCACACTTCAGTCAGCGTATTTGGAAATATTGGCGGAGTTAGTCTACTTTCTTGATAATCTTACAATGGTGAACTTGTCAAAGGATCAGTTCAATGTTGCTAGGCAACATATCTGGGACCTTAAGTTAAGTGGCATTGAAATAGGCTGGCTTGAAAACCGTTTACTGCATATGGATGAAATATTTATGATGGAAAGTTTATTGCAAGAGAGACAAGCAGTCACACGTAGAATGGAGGAAACATTTAGGCAGCATGCTGAGGAACTCGGACGCATTGACAAGGAGCTTCATGAACTATCTCTAAAGGTTGGCCCAAATCCCCCGACGAGATTGCACTCTGTCTTGGAGGGTTTGTTGTAGTTTTCAGTAGTGTTATCCTTTTTATTTGCCTGCATGATACGGAAAACGCCACACATAGTCCACTATATATTTGGACGGGTTCAAAATGATCGTGTTTCTTTCACGTGAAATAGTAATAGTCCACATTCTTTGGTGATGCACTTTGGGTCTAGAACTTAAAGTGCATCACTTTATGAGAAAAATGTCGACTATTAATGTTCCATGCGAGAAAGATGTGACGATTTTGATCTTAACTCCAAAGAATATGGGCACTATTTGTGGTTTTCCTGTCATGAAAGGATTTCTTACAATCATACATGGAGTTGGAATTTTTAGTTTATGGATTCTGGACCACAATTTGTTCTGCTTACTGGATTATGGCTATACTGTATGGACTTATTATATGAAATTTTTAACACAAATATAAAGTTTGAGGCAAAGTTACTGTGTTCTTCTATATCTGTATTAAGCCCTTTGGCTGTCTCCTGCCTACAGTTCAGAATGTGCTCTAAGAGTCTTCAAGGTAACACTTCTTGGATTTGTGATGCTGTATTTTTTTTTCATTTTTAATTCAATTTTTGCCAACAAGATGGAACGTTTGGGTAGCCAACCAATTTAACTACTAAGATTTCCGTATTGTTGTGTTCTATGGCAAAATTCTTGACCTTTTGTATTCCGAACAAAATTTCCTTTTGTTGATATGTATTTTAAGTATAAATATTTTGGCAGTTCAAATGGTTCAATCTATAAGCGCTGAGTCATATGAAATTTTAGACATTTCCTTATTGGGCCGGACCTATGTGCTATAAGCGTTGGGCTGAATTCAACTATACGGCCCAGAAAATCATCTTATTGGTTCGCGTATTCTATCGGGTCATTTGCAATATTCCTATTTTGGGGTGGTATATAAAGGAAAAACTACACAAAATGAATCTAATTGTAAAACTATTTATCAAAAATGGTCCCTTTTACCCACTTGCCCACTTTCTCCTTTCTTATTTCGTGCATCATGTCAACATCACTACTCTATGATATTCTGACGATATATAATACCATAATGATATCATATTAGATTGAATTTAATTCTCTATGATACTCTGTTAATATATTGATACCTTATCGATATCATATAGGATTAGATTTTGTTAAAGAAATGAATAAGAGACAACTAAAAGAAAATTATTAAAGTAGCAATCTTATTTATAATATCATAATCTTATTTATTAAACCCTAAACTCTGGTGATATCCATATACCCTAACAGTATCAAGCAATTTCTTCCTCTTTGATACCATCAGAATGTATATATATTTTGATTATATCAAGCAATTCCACTTAAGCACTGCTTCTCTCTTCTTGATATCATCAAAGTATATATGTGTTCTCATGGAATCAAATGCGTGAGAATGATTAAAAACATGAGGTATGAAAGTAATAAGGTAGCAGCTTGTAAATAGTTTCTCTTTTTGAGTTACGAGTGTTATTTTCCCTTTAATTTTTGCCCCTCAATTTGGTGGTCTTTATTTTTTCCCTTCAACACATCACATGATAAGAAGGTGGATCAAAATACTGTTGACATCACGAAAGAATAATTGCAAGACAAATTATTTTTCGTATCATAATTAACATAAGTTATGTTTAGTTCCTATGTAACTTATGTCGATAGAGGCAGAAGTTCAGTTTTAAAACATTATAATTTAAGAAGGTCATAACCCACGAGCTATGTCTTGTAAGACATAACTTAGTTCCTATAAAATTTATGTCAATAGAAGCATAAGTTCAGTTTCAAAACTCACAAAATTATGCCTTAATAAACAAAACTTATTCATACAGAACTTCTACAGGACAAGGTTAAAATTCTCTAAATTTATGCTTTGTGAAATAGATACTACACCACTTGTGTCAGATCCAGACTTTTGCCTTCGAAATTAGAACATAATTATTGGATATTTTGACCCATTTCTTTAAAATAAGCAACGTGGGGCTTTTCGAGTTTAGGTCAAACTGGAATCTTCAAAAATCAGAACTGAATTATTAGACTTGTTCTGCTTGAGATACTGTAACTGTAAGTGAAATCATTAAAGGCTAAACAACGTTTAAATTATAATCTCCACACAACTAGTAATTAAATCGAACTATCCCTAACCATAAGTAATAATAACAAAAGGCAAGAAACGACCCAATAAAAACATACTCACACCGAATACTTATATCAAATCTAAATATATGTATATATACATATATTTATCTCTCAATCATGGTCATGCAACATGCATTTCCACTTAAATTTTAAGTTTTTATAATTACATTTGATATAAACACTTTATACGAATAAATATTCATAGGAAAAAACAATCACCACAATGCTTGTCCTATGGCAGGCAAAAGGTTCCCACCAAGATTCATCAAATCCCTTTTTGTTTTCTCTTTTTTCTATTTTTCATTATAAACAATTGAGTGTCCTTTTCACTTCAATCCATGGAAATTTCCCAAAGGAACCCACTAGCTTTCCCATTTCACTCTTCCAAAAAGTAAAGGTTACTATTTAATCTTCACTTTTTTTTTTGTGACACCAACTCTAATTTTGAAAGCAACTTTTCCTGCATGCAGATGAGATAAAGAATAGTTAGGGCGAATTCAAAATTTTAAGTTTATGATTTTTTATAATAATTTTAAAATAGTATATAATAATAACTAGATCAATAGATAGAGTTTCTTGCTAAATATTCTAATTCACTATAGTTTAGATAAATTTTATGCCACCATATGTATGAAATAATTTATCTCGAGATTAATTATCTTGCGATAACATGTTGCCCACCAAACGACCCCAAATGATTGGTTTGTAAAACATATGAGGTGCAAAATTTAGGCAATCATTCACTGAAATGTACAGTGTGTTTGGTAGGAAAGAAGTTTGTTTTGACGAAAACAAAAAACTTTTTTGAAAAATAAGTATTTGAACAATAGGTGGAGGTATGGTGAGTTGGGTTAGGTGCAAGGTGCTTTCAGCTATTAATTTCAACTAGTATAAATAAACCATCCATTAACTATTTTGTTTGGACTTTCGCAAAATCTTTTTATAATCGAATTAAATAGTGAAAATAAAGCATTGTTTTTGAAAGATGTGACATATGCTTAACAATATTTTCAAAAAGTTCAAGCAACATAGTTCAATACTAATTTGACACAACAATATATTTTCCTTTTAACATAATAGCATGCTTTCTCTTCTTTTTAAGATGATGAGTATTCTTTTGACCCATTCTTCCCTGTTGAATTTCATCAGACATAATTCAAAACTCTGCAGGCAAGGTAGTATAAACATTACAAGTAGGAGTAAAGGGTTTACACATCACTATCTGCCAAATAGTTTTTCTTACTTTATTGGCCCCTACACTAATAATTGTGTCCAAATCATGTATAGGTTGACAAGCTTCCTTTTTTTACTACCATGGTGTTTAATCCAAGATTCTTTTCTACTATGATGATGTCCAGATTAATTTATGTGTATTTTGTTTAATTTATCGAGTACTAATTATCTCCCATCCAAACACAAACGAGAGGAAATTGTCTTTTCATTGATAAGTTTTTGTGCTATTTACTCTTTTAAGGGGTGACAATTAGGCGAGTTGAGTTAAATTTGAGCGGGTTATGATGGGTCAAGACCTAACCCAACTTGAATTTGCTTGGATCAAAATGGGTTGGGAAAGAACGAGTTGAGTAATGGGTTAGAGAGTGGGCCAAGACCCAACTCGACCCAACTTCTACTAAGTTTTGCTTATTGTAGTTGTTCTTTTTCAATATTTTAGTACTTAATTAAATTATATTTTTCTTTATTATGGTTGTATGAAATATATCAAATTAAAAAGAGTGTTTTAAAAATATTTTGGCAAGATCTTTCTCGAGTCAATTCGAGTTGCATATCAACCCAGGTTGAAATGGATTGAGTAAATAATTGGGCAGGTTAACTTCAATGAGTTGAACGGATTAGGTTTGATTTTGCCACCCCTACTCTTTATATTCCATCTTATATTAGCCAAAATTTGGATATAATCTTTTGTTGAGTTAAAGATAAGTTGTCTTTCGATTTATGTTACTATATGTTAATTTTCTGGGCCGATGGTTTATCTGGAACCTTTCTCCCACTACTGTAGGAAGAAGAGCCGCACTGCTCATTTGAGACCTCATTTTGTGAGATTATATTAGATCTATTATTGTTGTTGTTAAGGTAGAGATGAGAAGAAAAAAGTGTGAACATGAAAGGACAGTAGAGGGACCTACAAACCAAAATAAATAATCAATTTAAAAAGAAGAGAGAAATAAGTAAATGGAATTCTGATATTAACATATATTCAAATGTAACTTTCAACTCTAAAGTAGAAGTGACACCATGAGAGACACAACTTAAGACAAATTAGGTGCTTTTTCAAACAGTTTATTTCTTTCTATTATTAACACATGTTATTTGCTTCGATTATTGCATTATTTTGTATTCTTACTATTCTTTTTTCCGGGAATGTTTTGTAATGATTTCATTATTATTTCTTGTGTTTATTTTGCATCTATAGCTTTGTTATAAATTACTTGAACTAATGGTCTTTCAGAAACAATTTGTATCTACCTCTATAAGATAGAAATAAGGCTTAATGCACTTTATTTTTCCCAAATAACCACCTGATGAAATTATGTTAAATTGTTAATGTTATTCCAACGTACTAGCCTGATTAATTCAAATTTGTGACACATAGGAGCCACTAAAAACATTTGACTAAAAATAGAGGGATTTATCAGTCCCAGATTACCTTTTGGTGGTGCTTTTTTTAATGGTCAACCACAACATGATTCATGAATCAGGGAAAGCTAGCTGTCCCCTTTCTTTAAGTCTTTCCTGACTATGGACAGTAACAATCTAAGTTGCGCGGACTCTTCACTTTCAATGCCGCATTTGTGTTAGATTCTCCGAAAATATACTTACTTTTGACGAATCCGACACGCATTCGTTAACACTTTTGAAGAGTCCGAACACAATGCAACAACATTTATACTATACACCCTCCTTCCCCAAATATATAATTGAAGATTATAGATTTTGAAATTGACATCAAACTCCTAGCTCTTATTAGTTATTGAATTTATAATGAAATATTAAGTATAGGTTAAATAAATTTACTAGACGAGTCAAAAATGTCAGAACTCATACATAATACGGTGGCTCCATCCCCAATGACAAATAAATGAGTTCAACTTCTACTCTGACTGTGTGAGAATTTTTACTCTATCAAATCATTTACATAATAACTATAGGCAATGATCTAGAAAACGTCAAAATAGTAATCCCTACCATGGAACCTTAAAAATTAATACATTTTAAAGAATCTGACATAAATACGACACAACATTGCAAAGAACCAAAAGTTTTGTGGGGTTACCAAAGTATAAAATGATTGAGGAAAATGTCATCTTGATCCAACAAGAAGAAAGTGTCGGTAGACCATAGGGAGAATTCAACTCTCCATCTCATATAAACTACTATTACAACCACCAGCAAATGATTTGATGTTTTAAAAAACAAAAAGATAAGGACAAGACTGAGCTCACGGATGCACAGAAACAACACCCAAATCTTCTTGTGATTTCTGTTCACAGAACCTAAATTATTGCTAAGAAAAAACAAATAATGTTTTTGGTTCATATGATCATAATGTTCCAATAATGAGCAAAATGGGTCCTGGTTGACATCACCAGCAAACTCAGATAAGACATGCAATAGGGACGGATTCAGAGGAATTTTAGAATAGCGATTCTAAGTGTTAGTAATTGGTCTTGAAAAAAATATTGATTGTACCTATTGACTTTTTAAAACATAGGGCATATGGACCAAAACTATAAGATTATGCCGATATCATATATTCAAAGCTACATCCACTCTTCAACAGAACCAAGTCTTCTCATGGATGAAGAAGATCCGAGAGAACGGTCTGAGAACAAAGAAGCTTGGATCAACTTGAATTGATCAAGATTAAAGAAATATTGCTTGGTCGAAGAGATTAGCCCGTTGGTTGAATCAAAGAAGGCACGACAAGCTAGGAGATTGTAGAACCATTACTCGGGTGAACTTCTGTCAAGTGTCACCAAGTGAAATGGTGGAAATTATTATTAACCACTTCGCCAACAAAGCTGCTTATATTGCCAACCCCAGTGTTCGAGGGTGAATTTACGGTGCATGAGGATTTGAACATGCTTGGAACATGAAATATATTTAGTTGTCAGCATTATTAAACTTGAAGTTGTTCCAACAAAGTTGGATTCAAAATTTTAGAATCACTTCATCCACTGTATAGGAGTATGAGTCCACCCCTTTGCCCTTTTCCTATCTTAAAGACAAGATTTCTCCGGTAGGGCTTGAAGTCGATGTCAGGAGGAGCGGATCTACAATACATATTATGGGATTCGTAGAACCCCACTTAATATATATATAAAAGGGCTATGGTCACTCTGGAATTCATAAACTTAAAATCTTGAAGTTGTCTCTACTTGATGTTCGCCTAAACATCATGTGTTGCCTTCTTATTGCTAAACCAAAATCCTTCAGGCAACTCCACTTTTATTTACGAATTGGAAGTGACTTCATATAAATATGTATATTTATATAGAAATTTTTACTAATTTATACGGTACAAGTCGAAGACAGTGGACAAATCATACAAAATGGAAAGATAGGACAGGAAGAAAACTTACCAAATCTTTCTTTTTTGATCTTTTCATTTATTTTTCTTGATTTGTGAGATGTTGCTTAAATGCAACAGTGGGAGCTATCCTGCAACTCCTCCTCTGATGCTCTTGGACAAGTTCTCCAGCAAACCAATCAAGTTTCTGCAAATTGCTTTGCTCTGCAATTTTCTTACCACCAAATAGCAGAGACTCTACATTTTTCTGTTTCAGCATTTCATCTGCAATTCCCACAAGCTTTTTCACATTGCTAGGACTTGGATCAGTATCTATGTTCACCCCACAACGACCAAAGCTTGATCCATTAGCCTGCAATCGAAACGAAGGGTTTAACTTTTATATACTGTGTAAAGACATTATTTACTAATTCACTGTCTAAACAACAAGAAGTAAATGTTTGTAAACAAGTGAGATTAGTAATCTGACATCCAGTTATGAGTTAAATTTCAAGAAATATAGAGGAATCTTGAAGTATAGAGATAGCATTAATCATCTATGTACTAAGAAATCATACACTAATACTTGCATGGTGACAATTTATTATACTTGGCATGCTAATTATAAACTTTGAACACAGAAAGCAATGGTTTCTCTTTTTTGCTTTTCATTCAACGTCCAGAACTCGCATTCAGGTCCAACAAAACTTTTTTGGTGACGCATAAGGCCAAATAAAGGAGAAGTGTGTCCTGCCAAGATTTTTTTTCATATCCAAAGCTCAAATCTAAAATTTCTAGTCCAGTTAAAATAAAGAGATTATATCCGTCACAACCTTAGTCAAATGGTTAGCAAGAACAAAAAAGAAAAAACTAACAAACATTCCATATTTGAATTTGTTTAAGTTATCCCATTATTCTTCTGAATCATCATCCACTAGAGATTATTATATGTCATCAAGTCAATTATCATACCTTTATGCATATAATATTCACTAGTGCATATCTCATTGGTCAATCTCCTACCTCACAAAGTAATCAAGAATACTTTTTTACATCCACTACTCAATATATTTATATATAGTAAGCCAGTAAAAATCATTATCTTTTAGATTCTTCCTAACTAAGTAATCCGTAAAAGGTAAAAACCCCACCTTTGGCTGAATAGCAATAAATCAACAGTCTCAAGGATACCAATAGTGTGAATTTTTTTTAAATTATCAATATAGTAAGTCAACTATGAGTAATTAAATTTTGCTAGATTATTTTTTCAAGTTTTGATGAAAAGAATTATCCAATATCTAAGATGGTGAAAATAGCAGATAACTTGAGAATTAGTCCAAGTTGACCATACTTTTAAAGAAAAATTGTTAGATGATGATGAATGGTCATCATGCCCAGCTAAATATGGAAAACCACAGCTGTGAACATTTAATGTACTAAATTGGCAGAGAGTGCCACATTGATGCTTCTGCAACTAGCTACTATCAGATATTATCCACTTCTGCCAGTTAGACATCAGAAAAGGACTCCTCTTTATTATATTCCGAGGTGGAAAAAAATTCAATCTTTTTATTATTACTATTACTACCATTATCTAGTTTATTAACATTCACATTTTCCTATTTGTCAATCAAGATATCCCCTTTCTCCAGTTGTTTGGCAACGACAACATTGTTTCTAGTAGACACATTCATTACAAAAATTCCCCTAGTTGGTAGTGACAATTATGATTTTTCTAATTTATCAAAGATTCAAGAATAAAGTGTATCTATACGTTAGGCCGATTCATATGATTATAATTATTTTAATTTGTTATAAATCTAGAGTTTTCTGACAAATAAGCTCTCTACTTTTTGGATATAAGAATAAAATCTGGGTACTTCTACCTTCTTCAAGCTTTATATATGGAATTTCATTGAATATAATGTTAATTTTTTTCTAAATCTATAAGTACATTCATTTCTTTTAGATTCTAAACATATTATTTGTACTTATTTATATTGAAGGTCAAATAATAGAATTGTGTAGTTCTTTATCTTCATTGATCACCAGATCATATATCAGATATTTTAGATAAACTTTTATAATCTAACTGTTAACATTATTTTTATTCAATTTATATGACACTTTTTGTTTTTCGAGAATCAAACAATTTAAGTTTAACAAAAAAATATATGTATGAAATTTGCAATTTTTTAAATAAAATTTATATATTTGTAAATTACGTAAAAGAAAAAATCATAAATATATTTAATAGATATAATAAAAAATTTACTATCAAGAATTATTATTTAATTATCGTTTGAATTTAGCAAGGTGTCATGTAAATTAGGATTGAGAAAATAATATAGGAGTTTATTTTAATTTAGTTTGTGACGATCATATAAATTTCTAGCGTAGATAAATATGTTTACCTGGATGCGAACGTAATTACTGCTCCGACATTGCCGGAATGCCATGGCGACGGAGTGATCCACCATATCGGCAGCACCGTCGCCGGAGATTCGAGCCATTGGTTTAGCCCAGTCCTTAGCCTTCCATTTTTTGACATGTTCATATTCGAAGCTTCCTTCTAGAAGCTGCCCTGTTCCAAGTGAAAGTACCAAAATGTCCTCAACTCCTCTGACGAAAGGAAACTCCTGTTTGTTATGAAGAACGTGTGTAATCGCCGCCGCCGTCGGGTTGCTCATAGCTAAACCGCCGTCAACCGCCACACACCCGGTTTTTCCATCGACGGATTTCATACAAACCGGTTCGAAAAGCCCTGGTTCAGCTGATGTAGCCCGGCAAACTTCCCATAACCGGAAATCAAAGCTTTCCGACTCGAAAGCGTCAGCTCGGGAGAACAAAAACGGCGCCGTACTGGAAAGGTCATAACAAGGGATTAAAACCGGTTTTAGAGTATCCTTTAACGTAAGGCTTCGACCGGTTTTTTTATCCATAAATGCTTCTTTCATCACTTTCTCTAAACCGGAAGCATCAGAACCGGTTGCGCCACCTCGGAAAACTCGCCGGAGAAAACCATTCCCGGCGGAGCTTGAACCTTTTGAAGGGAAAATCCTTTTACCTTGTTCCGCTAAAAGCTTCCATGTATCCTCAGCTTGGAAAGCTGGACGGTTTTGATCCCTTGTTGAAAATAACATCGCCGTGAAAATACCTCCGACGCCGGAACCTACAGCAACATCGAAATAATCGGCCATTCTAGCTTCTGGATTCCCCGATTTAACCTTCAACGCTTGTTCCAAATACGCTAAAGCTTTCCCTGATAATATATTTCGCATTCCACCACCATCAATGCTGAGGATACATATTTTTCCTCGTTGATTTTTAATCGCCTGAATATTCTCCGTCTCTGTGGAGGTTAAAACGCCGTTGTTTTTGCTATCTTCAACCACAGAAGGTAAATTTTTAGGTACCCAAAGCTTTTGATCATCATAACCGAATAAGAACTTGCTCTCTAGGATAGAGAAAATCTCATAACTTAGCTTATCTGTATCAATGCTCGGTTCTAATCGCATATCAGACTCCATTTCTGCACAAACCCAATTAAAAAGAAAAACTCCAAAACTTTATGGGAATCACCTCATTTCTCCCAAATCGACAATACCCATCTGCTGATTTTCCCAAAAACAAGCAGCTTGAAAAATTCAATCTTCAACCCATAAAAGGGTATTTTGGCTACAAGTTTGAAGCGTGAAGACGGTTTTTTCAATTTCCTTTTACCTCGCTTCAAAATTGATCTGAAAAGTGATTTTGAAGAAGGAATTTGATCAATATATATTTATGTGTTTGTTGGTAGGTATATCTCTTTTACCTCACTCTGTATGTATTATGCATATACACACAAAGGGAGGAGTATATAAGGAGGAAGAAAGTTATGCAAGGCAAGCCAAAACAAGACAAAAAGGAAGAGAGGAGAAAAGAGGAGGAAACAAGTTGAGCACTTATTTTGAGACCTTTGATTATCTAATTTTCTTTAATGGAATACTTATTAAAAATATTTATTTTTTTACTTTGAAAAGTTCCGAATAAGATTTATATATATTTTATTTTTCTCGTATTACATTTGTGATACTATAATCAATATATTATTATTAATGTATAATGTTGGCATTACTAATTGAATTGATTCCTCATAAATCTTTGGTACCAATAGTAATGGTGAAAGTCTAAATTAAGAAGACAGAAGAATCCTACCAAAGCATTAAGCATTATAAATGCCATTTTATTTTTTATGAGAAAACTTCTTGTTATATACTTATTTTGAAAAAATAAAAGGACTTGAAAAAACGTGTGATAGAATTTTGTTCTGTCATTAAATTAAAAAAAAAAATTCCAATAGTTGATCAAAATGCTGTGGGCCAATGTTAATGTCATTGCTCTTCTTTTTTTTTTTTAAAAAAAAAATAATACTTTAATAAATAAAGAGGATTTTCTATTTTGATATATAATTTTTGTCGGTAAGTTATGCATAAGCACTAATTATTAAATAATGGGCAATATCAAAAGTTAATTCCTTTTGGAGGAAAAGCAAAAAGAAATTATTTCCTTTTCTATACGTAGTTGTTAATAATGTAATTGATCTCAAGAGAGGATTTTTTTTTTATAATTTATAAATATCTTCGAAGATTATTATGTTTTGATGTAGTAAATACAATAAGAAATGAAAAAAAATATTTCACGCAACTCAATTTCATATTTGAGTCTTAAAAATATAATCAACTTTGGTAAGAAAACGTTTTATTATCTCATTGCCATCTCGATTTTTTCATCTTATGCTACCTTTGTGTTTCTTTGTTCTTTGGCCTTTACCCCCTCCCCCCTCATAAGTGGATTTGTCGAATACGAATCCTAATTAGACAATTTTGACACAATTATCGAGTATCGAATGAAAACAAAAACAAAACAAAATTAAATTTATAAACTAAAATGTCAAGAAACTCATGTATTTGACATGGTGGCCTAACTATCAAGATGTAACTGAAACTTAAAAGATCAGATAAAATATGTATAAAAGTAAATAACCTTACAAGAATTTATCAACAACAACAACAACATACCCAATGAATCCCACAAATGCGATCTGGGGAGGGCAGAATGTACGCAGACCTTACCACTACCTCATAGAAGTAGAGAGGATGTTTCCTAGGAACCTTCGTCTCAACCCATACGCGGATTAGACTAGACCTTACAAGAAATTTATCATTTCAATTAAATAGACTACTCAAGAGTTTTTTATTTTATTACTCAAATTTATATAAATAAAGTAAAAATAAAAAATAAGATTATTGAAATCTTGTTTCAACTTTATTGGGAACTTGAAGAATTATATTTTCAGAGTTTGAAAATGATAAGTAATTCTTTTCCATATTTTAGGTGTACCTACAATTGAATAGAATGAAAGGGAAGTTTCACGTCCAAAACGTGAAGAGTCTCATGCAACTAAAACATTCATATGATTGGATTGTTTAACACTTTCATAATCAAATTTTAATTATATTTGTTAAGTTTAGTCCATTTTTGTTCTCCCACCCCCATCAAGAATGTTTCTTATATTTAAGTACTTTGTTAATTAATTGGTTCTTAATTGACATTTTGTCTTACAATAATTGTATGCATTCCAAATCGATTTGCTTAAAAAACAATAATTATGTTGGGTGTGGTATTGCTGAGTGTTTCGATAATTTCTAATTTAAAAATTGACGTATCTATAACCTAACCTAATAAAAAGAGTTGTGACAATCGTGTTTTCTTTATTCTTTTTTATAAACATGGTGTATGAACCATCGTGCACTTCAACTAATTTCACTAAATACATGTCACCTTCACCGTGCAACTCTATCCACCCAGGATAGAACAAACGGGGAAAAATCACTAAATATTGTCTCCACTGAAATTTGACAATTAGCACTTCCTATATCATCAATGTTGTAGTGGGATGACTATAATCCCTCCATTTTTATCCAAATATCTCGAATTCAAGTCTTGACTATGAAAAACTCCTCATCAAAAGCATTTTGCCCCTTTAATGAGACTCAACACAAATTTGTATTAGCTAAAGACTCTATGAATATCTGACACCAAGTGAGAAAGAAAGAAAATGGTGTCTTCACACTACGATGTGTAGTGTCTTTTGAGTCACTAACAATTACTCTCCATCTTTTAAAAACTTGAAACTTCCAATCTCTTTTCAACTAGTAGTAGTACAATAGCCAAATGAGAATGAATCAAAGATTGTAAGACAATAAATGCAATAACTAGAGCAACATACCCAGTGAAATTCCACGAGAGAGATCCGGAGAGGATAGAGTATAATGCAGACCTTGAGAGGTGGAGAGGTTGTTTTTGATAGACCCTCGCCTCAAGGAAAAACAAGAAATGCAATTACCAAAAAGTAAGAATACATATCGCTTAGGAAAAACTTGTATGCATGATATGCCTTTCATTCATTTGTTTAAACATAAACACACATCGTGTGGGTAAGTTATTATCCTTGTCCTCATAGAACATCAATAAATGATTTCTTTTATTCAAAGGGCCAAGATGACCAATAGTGATAAATAAATATACAACAAAAAAGGAGAACAACTAATAAACTGGTGTAGCAAGAAACCAGAATTAGGGAAAATCAAGAATCTGCAGAAAATGACCACAAACTCGACCCTGTTAATCATTCAGAGATGATCTTAGTTCTTTACTGTGGTTACCTGCCTCAGAAGCATCTGGACAACATCATTGGAGATGCTTTCGGATTCTGCCTTCAAGTGCTGGATCTTTGCAAACGTTTCTTGATCAAGACGTTTGACAATAGCATCCGAGTCACCACTAGTCTGTTGACAATACAATACAAATATTAATAAGCATACTTAATCAAGGGTAGAGTAAGTTGAATAACCGATTACTTTCCTAACACCCCTACAGACACACGAACAAAGGAAGAAGGAATAAGGAAAAACCGATGATTATCCTCTTAGTCAGCATCCTTTATGGTGTACTTATAAGAGCTTTATTGGACTGTCAAAAATCCTGATCACTGTCAGGAAATAGACTGGAATAGAAAAGGTAATCATGTTCTAAAGATCTAACAGGAGAACACACACAATATGGACCCAGATCAAGGATGTAGCAAAGGGGAAATTTAACGAAACATAAGTTTTGGTCTTAACCGTTCATGTTTTTTCATAAAAATATTTGAGTTCATATAAATCCGCATAAAGGTGCTGGTAAGGGTCTGCATACACCCTTTCTCCCCAAACCCCACGTGTGGAACCACACTGGATATGTTGTTATTTGAGTTCATATAAATGAATGCAACTCAGCTTGTGTAAGCTTTCTCATATTGGCAGTGCCAAGCCACGATAAAGGAGGAGGATTGTGGTAGTTTGACAACTACTGTAAAACTAGTCAATTCTATGAAGAAATGTCCAATCTCAACTTGCTTGGGTTTGAATGGTAGTTGATGCTGTTATTGTCCTATAAATACATGACAATTGGTTTCTTTTCAAAAACTACTTGTTTCTTATGTACCTGTTCAACCTTTCTCTGGAATTCAGCTTCCATGTAAGCACGAAATTCAGCTATCTCCTTCTCAGCTTCATCCTTTGCCTGTTTCAGTCTAGCCTGCTTTGCTGCACTTGAAACCAAACTCAGGATTAAGAACTTGCTTATACAACAGATCAATTTCAGTCCCAGTGCCATGAAAGACAACAACCACACAGCTCATATTATTAGTTAAGACATGGGAAAGAATAAATATGAAGTTATGAGCTTCCGACTTCAGTAGTTATTACTCTTTGCGCATGACATCCAAAATATTACCAATATCCAATAACTTGGGCCCCCTCATCCAATATTTGAACTCCATATTGAAAATATCCACAGTAAGAAATGCGTGATTTTGCATCTTTTCTGGAATTCTCCTATATTTTTTCGATCAGGTAGACATGCCCTATATTATATAAATTAAAACCATTTCAAATATAAAAAATGCATATTGATTGATCATGTTGCAGCTGGATCAGAAATAACAAAGTGCGGTGTTGAGAAAAGTAAGTGTACGTGAAACTGTAACGCAAAGTGGCAAATTGGTGGGAAGAAAGTGCACATCAGAGATGACAATCATCTAATTTTCCCTTTATATTGAAACTGAGCTGCTTAAGACTAAAACAAACTCTCAATGCTCACATTAAGAATGCAATAAGTGTATGTCAAGTGATATGTTTAGAAAGTGACACTAACCAAAATGTCATCTTACGGGAATCTACCATGCACATTTACACGGGAAGGAAAAAGTTGAACTGCAATGGAAATAGAAGTTATTATGTGGAAGGAGAAAACTCTAGCAATGGACCCATCACTTGAAAATAGCACATGTAGGTTGCCAAAGTCTCCTGATCATTGCATTAGTGAAACTAACAAAAATCCAATTCAAAGATCAGAAGACTGGAGGTGCAAAAAAGGGAAATCAGTTACCACTCCTGGAAGCATTGACAATGTGTTGAGCTTCTTGCTCTGCCCCTAAAAGTTGTTGAATTCCATTCTGGTTGCCCCTGTTGGATTCCATAATCGGCTGATATACTTATAAAACTACAACAAAGAAGAAAATAAGTATCTTAAGTAAACGGATAATATTTGAGAAGCTCAACAAACATTTATTCAGCAGAATGTGAGTATGCTGTGAAACTACAGTTAAAGGAACAGCCATGACGTCTTTTGTGCAGAACGCAAATCGCCTTTGGCAAGATCAAAATAAACATTATGTCAAAAGAAAAACCACAAGTAACTCATTCAATTTAAGGACCAAATTTGTACTGGGATCTTTTTCTCATGTGTACTCCAGGTTGTAAATTTATAGGCCAAACTTCAGGCTACCTAACATTTAGGCTAAATGGAGGTGGATCGTGATTGGGACAGAGAGAATTCATGGTTCAATTTAAGAACCACATTTATCAGTCCCAAAAAAGATTTAAGGACCACATCTGTACAAGGATCTTTGTTCTGGTGTGCAGTCCAGGTTGTAAATTTATAGGCGAACTCCAAACCACCCAACATTTAGGCTAAACGGAGGTGGATGGCAAGTGGGACAGGGAGAACTATGTACTTTACATGTTACCACATTTTGATACTAATTCTATGCCAGCAAAGTGTCAGAATGTCCTTGTAATAGCTTTGGTGGTCATTGCAATTTCAGGTATCCTATATTTTATTAGCTATAGATCCCAATCTACTGTGATAGCCTGGTCTAGATGAAAGGAGTCCTTGGTGAAATACTTATTAGCTCAGAACTTGGTAGACTATTGAAGTAACGACGCCTCACTATTTGATTTGAGCTGATGGAGAGAAAAAGATTATTGGCTCAATGATAAATAAGCAAGCTATTGCTACAACTATTTAAATGGCCAACAAATGGAAACTTAAGTTAAACATCAGCCCTGCCCATGAAATTCAAGTCCTCTCTTGTGGATAGATGAAACAGGTGACAAGAAATTCAATCAGCAAACAGGATAGTGGTAATTAATCAGGACTGGATCAAACTACTGCTGCAACAATTCTCAATCAACAATTTTTCTTGTTAAAAGTGTGAAAATTCTTCTATTTTTCTTCCTTCCTTTTCTTCTTTGGTCTCCTTCATCTACTTTTGGTCCAAGTCAAACTGCACAAGTTACTCTTCCTAGAAGAGCTCTTATAGAAATAATAGATCCATCAACAAAAAGATGTCATTATCAACTAAAGTTGAAGCATTTTGCCAGAAGTAAGTCAACCAATCACCTAAATCTCAATTTCAAATTGGTTACAATTAACTACATGAAACCTCTACATGCATGCCGCTCTAATCGCAATTCGAACCGTCAAGGCCAACGAACTGCAAACATTCTATAACTCATTATTGTTTTGAATCTCACATAGACCTCAAGTTATTTACAAAAACAAATAGTTGATTATGACTATAGAAAATCCAAACCGAGATTGTCAACTATCCTCACTTCTTCCCAATCAAAAACTCATAAGAAGGATTCTCTGGACAAATTACTCTTCCTAGAATCACTTTATAGAAATAATAGATCCATCAATATAATATATCCTTATCAACAACTCAGCAGCTCTAAGACGAAGCATTTTTCCAAGAAGCAAGTTAATCAATTACCAAAACCTCAACTCCAATGTACTTGGGTTCAACTACATTCTACTTTAATCACAATTTCATATATTTTCAGACTGGCAGTTCAAGGTCACTAAATGCAAAACTTATCATAACTCATTATTTGATTGTGAATCTCACTTAGACCTCAAATCATTTTACAGAAACCAAATAGTTGATTATAGCTAAAGCAGAGTAACAAATTCAAACCAGATCCACCAATACAATATATCCTTATCAACAATTCAAGCAAGCTCTTAAACCGAACCATTTTTTCCAGAAGCAAGTCAATTAATCACCTAAACCTCAATTCCAAATTAGTTAGAATCAACTACATTCCACTTAAATCACAATTCCGAGTACTTTTACACTGGCAATTCAGAGTCAAACTAACTGCAAAACTCTCTATAACAAATTATTTGATTGTGAAACTCGCATAGACCTCAAATCATTTTGCGGAAACCAAATAGTTGATTATAGCTAAAGCAGAGTAACAAATTCAAACCAGAACCATCAATATATATAATCTAATCAAAAATTCAATCAGCTCTAAAGCCAAACAAATTTTCCAGAAACAAGTCAATCAACCACCTAAACCTCCACTCTAAACTAATTAGAAACAACTACATTCCGCTTAAACCACAATTCCAAATACTCTTACACTGGTGCTTCATGGTCAGCCAACCTCAAAACCTTCTATTACTCATTATCTGTTTGCGAATCTCATATAGACATCAAATCATTTTGCAGAAACCAAATAGTTGACTATATTAAAGCAGAGTAACAAATTCAAACCAGATCCATCAAAACAATATATCCTTATCAACAATTCAATCAGTTCTAAAACCGAAGCAATTTTTCCAAAAGCAAGTCAATCAATCACCTAAACGACAACTCCAAATTAGCTAGAATTTGTACATTCTGCTTAAATCACATTCCAATACTTTTACACCAGTGATTCAAGGTCAAACTTACTGAAAAATCTTCTATAACTATTTAATTCTTTGTGAATCTCACATAGGTCTCAAATCCTTTTGCAGAAACCAAATAGTTAATTATAACTACAGCAGAGTAACAAATACAAACCAGATCCATCAAAACAATATCTCCTTATAACCAATTCAATCAACTCTAAAACCGAAGCAATTTTTTCCAAAAACAATTCAATCAATCACCTAAACTAAAACTCCAAATTAGTTACAACCAACTACATACCTCTTTAATCACAATTCCGAATATTTTCACACTGGCAATTCAAGGTCAAACCAACTCCAAGACCTTCTATAACTCATTATTTGTTTTTGAATCTCAGGTAGACCTCAAATCATTTTGCAGAAACAAATAGTACACTATATAAAGCAGAGTAACAAATTCAAACTAGATCCATCAGATAAAATATATCCTTATCAACAATTCAAGCTGCTCTAAAACCGAAGCAATTTTTCCAGAAGCAAGTCAATCAATCACCTAAACGGATAAACTTCAACTCCAAAATAGTTAGAATCAACTACATTCTGCTTTAATCACACTTCCGAATACTTCTACAGGTTAAACCAACTCCGAAACCTCCTATAACTCATAATTTGTTTGCAAATCTCACGTAAACCTCAAATTACTAAACAGAAACAAAAATGTAAGGCAAATTCAGATAAATCACATGCTAAGATTAGTCAAAAACAATCATACGTTCCAGATCTAATCAATTCAAGCTGAAATTAGCAGATTTTCATCGGAAAAAACTCAATAGTACCGGTAGACTTAGTTTCGAAATCGGTGCAGCGAAACTTCGAAAGCTTTTTTCCCTGTATAGAAAGAGTTGAGACTAAGAAGAGACTCCAAACTTGAGGCCTTTTTATACTTGTCATGTTCTCTCTTCCGTTCTTCTTTTTTTCAAAATCATACTTAAACTTATTGATAGACTTAAAAACGCCTCTTAACTTAATAAACTTAATTAAATATATCCTCGAACTTTAAAAAAATAATTAGTTTCATTCTTAAACTATTGATAGGCTTAAAAACATCTCTTAGCTCGGTGAAGTAAGCATAAATATACCCTCGAACTTGGCACAAATTATTAGTTTCGTCTCTAAACTATTGATAGGTTTAAAAACACTCTTCAACTTCATATTTCTATAACTTTTGAAATTTTGCAGAGCTTCATTTGCTACCATATTTTTACAATCCCAAAATTTTCTTACGAGATTATCATCTGACCATGAAATTTTTAACATTACCAAAATTCTACAGTGAAAAAAAATAGGTCTTACATTGAGGTCACCATTAATGGAGGAAAGGTTAAATGGGAAGAAGAATGGTAGTCTAGTAATTGGTAATTAAAAATTGAAGAGGTTTTTTTTTTAAAAAAAGGAAAATTAAGGCTGATATGATTTTTTTTAACTTTTCACGTGCTTTAAATAAGTTGTATTCACTTGTAATGTCATGTGGCATGGGAGGGGTGTATTTAAGCCCAGCTCGCCAAGTTGAGGGGTGTTTTTAAGCCAATCAATAGTTTAGGGATGAAACAATAATTTGTGTCATGTTTGAGGGTGTATTTAAGCTTAGTTCGCCAAGTTGTGGGGTATTTTTAAGCCTATCAATAGTTTAGGGACGAAATTAATAAGTCGTGATAAGTTCGAGGGTGTTTTTAGTACTTATCTCTTTTTAAAACTAAAAAAAAAAAATAGAACAAGGAAATTCGATGTGAACCAAAAAAAAGTTTTTTTTTTAATGTAAAATAGGCATTTTTAGAATTGTTTTACCAAGCACCAAAAAGGAAAAATAAAATTTGGTTAAGAACAAGTTTGTCAATTCTTGAGGCAAACACCGCCTAAATACATTAACGGAGCCAAAATTTTCTTTAAAAGGATTCAGACATATAAATTAATCGAAGAGAGTTCGATTTTTATTATATATGCATAAAAAATATTTTTAATATATATAAATAGTATAATATTTTATTGAAGGAATCCGAATGAGCCCTCTAATTACTAGTCAAAAAAAAATGTTATTTTAACAACTAACATAGATGATATATTAGATGGTAGGACCTAGGATTTTTAATGAGAAGTGTTGAGTTTAACAAAGGAAAAATAGTTAAATGCTCTCTTAATCTATATTTGGATTTTCAATTATACACTTTAATTTTACGACTATATTTTTAGATTTCTAGATGAATAGTTAATATTTAATTGTTGAAACCCATCAATAAATATTATTTTTTGAAGATGAAATTAAGTTTATCTATTAAAATGGTTACCTGAAACTTAAAATAAGATCTCTAAAACTCCATTTATGGAGCTTGAACTTCGAACTTGAAAGAAATTACTTTACAATATTTGCAAGTGATTACAAAAAAATTTATGGATTTGTTGAGTATTGAACTTGAGAATTTATCGAAGAAAATTAGTTGGGTGTCACTAGATTAAGTTTATTCAAGCTCTTTTTTTTTTAATTCGAAGACTTTGGGTTCACAGTGTTTTGACTATTTTCTCTTTAACAAATGAATCGAACTAGTTAAAATAAACTTAGTCAATAAATAAATATGTTAAGATTAAAACATCCTAGATCAACATGAGTTAAATATTTTATATTTATTAAATTTTACTATTGAGGCGATAGTAGGATAAAAGTGGAATAGAAGTAAATGTAAAAAGTCAATTTTGATTTTACAGATTTATCTTAATAACAAAAATTTAATAATTATAAAAAAATAATAATTCTATGCTATTCTAAATTTATTAAAATGAATTCATCTTCTTTTTTCTTTTTTCAAATGTATTGATTTTTTTTTTATTGGGAAAAAATGTTTTTTATATTATCTGTACATCCAAACAAAACCTTATCGACATTTTGTCAAAATTTCCCAATTTGCTATAAGCCTAAAAATTCTTAAAGAAAACCTAACCCTACGACACCGTATTCATCAGTCTCCCTAATTGTCCCCGCCGATTCCCAAAACTCCACCGACGGCCACCGCAGCTTTTCTCTTTCCGTCGATCTCTTCTCTGGTGATCTTCTTCTCCGTTCACCATTATCTCTATCTCAATCGCTCTATATACACACACACAAAATACATACGTATATTTGCTATGTCTCTATAGGTGCGTGATATCATTGCCCATTTCCTTGACTTGCTGTTTTTACTGGTACATTTCTCTCTCTCTATATATTTTTGTCTATTGGGTATGTAAATAGGAAATTTAGTCGCTGTGATTAGATTTAAATTGGTGTATTCTGTGTTTGTAAGTTCTTCTTTTAAAAATTTTTTCATCATTTGGAAGAAGCTTATGTTGTGATTTATTTATAACTAACTCTAAGTAGTTGGGGACTGAGCAATAGTTGATTAATTACAATGACAACAACAACAACATACCATGTGCAATCTCACTATTGAGGTTTGGGGCGGGTAGGGTGTATGCAGACGTTACACCTATGTTGTAGTTGTAGAGGTAGAGAGGTTGTTTCTGAAGACTCTCGGCTCAACTACAACGGAGCAAAGTAGATACGAATAAAGAAATACGGCAGTGGAGAAAACATGTCAATTGATACGAAAAGCGTAACAGGGCATCCGGAAAAGGAACAATAACAATGACGAGATAATGTGACATTTGTAACACAAAAGACTACCAAAATAGTTGATTGATTGATTGGTAATTATCATATACCTAAGATGATTTATAATGTTGATCCTACTGCTTAGAACTGATGCAGTAGATGATTGATTGATTGAGAGTTATTCTTATTTTATGGCACTGGTACTTTAGTAGTATGTACATTGTGTTAGAACAATGTCAGGTACTTTAATAATGAGGGAAGTTGTAATATCAGCTAAAACATATGTAAGGATGGAAAATTCCAATCACCAGGAGACAGTCAGCATCATCGTGTATATTATTCGTGTTGGACTTCTGATAGAAAGCAACATCTTGTTTAAGTGCAAACAACTTAGCACTCTGCATTGACAATTTGCACGGGTAACTTGAAGATTAACAGTGAACCCACAATGAGAGAATCAAGTAGGACAATGTTTTTTGCACCCAAGGGTGTGGCCTAGTGGTCAATCAAGTGGATTGAGAACTATGAGGTAGTAGGTTCAAACCCCAACGGAGGCGAAAATACTCGATGAATTCTTTCCATTTGTCCAAGCCTTGGTGGACAGACTACATGTGCTAGTGGGAGGTATCAGATACCAGTGGAATTAGTAAAGGTGTGCAAGCTAGCTGGAGAATGTGGTTATTAAAAAAGGTAGGAAAATGCTAGTAAGAGGTAAAAACTTGATATTCAAGTGCAAATAAGATAAAGTAACTTTTACACTTATTTAAATTCATGTGGCGCTAGCGAAGAATAAAGTTCGAAGGAACTATGGAAGCAAAATATCATAAGATGATACTAACTAGTGGAGATTAAGGATCTTATGTTAGGTATAGTGTTTAACATGAATCTTCTTAGTCCTATCTATGATTGTTTGGCATTGTAGTATAGATGTGAGATTTAGGCATTTAGCTAATTCCTAAGTTTAGAGAAATCCTAGATTGTCCTAAAAGTCAAATTACCAAGTTAGAAATGAGATGGACCCAATTGGAGTGGAATAGGTATAGAGGAGTCGCATAGCTTACTGCATCTAGTCTTGGGTTGAGGCCACTGTTATAAAAGCTATTGGTTCATGCTAAAAGCAATCAAGTTATGTAGAGCTAGGGGTTATTTTTTTCATGTGGGCGAAACCTTGTGATTAAGAGAATTATGTGCTTCAAAGTCAAACAACGGCTCTTCAAAGTGATCCAAAAGAACAGTAGCGGCTTTTTGAATATCAATTTTGAGGAGTTGGATTAATGTTGAGTTTAGTTTATATTTTTTTCTAGAATTAGTCATTTTCATTATTATACTACTAAATCCATGTTTGTTTGGCTTTTAAATTTCTGTGAATTATGCCCTTCACTTCAAGGAAGCATGCACTGCACTTTCTTTTTTCCTTCAAACCCTACGAACATTGTTGCTTTGTTGTGTTTTCCCTTTTAGAAACACTTGTTGAGGTGTAGCTTTTTGTTGTTGTAACCTTAAAATTATTTTGACAGTGTCCTTTCTACTTACCTATAAATCATGCAGTTACTTGGAATTTCCTTCTCTAGGTACATTCCCAAAAACATAAATACGAACAGGCAGTATCTTGTAAACAAAGGAAGATAAGTTTACTTTGTATATAGAGTTCTATAACTCTTTGCTATGATGTGAGATAAGTTATCTAGTAAACAAAAGAAGATTAATTAACTTTGTAATATAGAGTTGCTATAGTTCTTTTCTTTTATTTTCAACTTTGTGATGTGGTTAAGTTGCATTATATATTTCAAACGACTCCTCAAACGTATTCTTAATAGAATGTTAAGTTTGTCTTGTTTCAGAGATATGTCATAAGCAGTAATGGTGGACTACTATGCAACTAATCCTGGACCAATTGAAGATGTTGTGTTGTACGATCAAGATAAACATGTATCATCTGCTGTTTGGGATGGACAGGTATTCTCTAAGATAAACTTCCTCCCCTTTTTTTGCCAAATTGACACTTGATAGCAACTCAGTGCTTTAGACAAGACTTGAATGGCTTATTTTCACTATTGACAGGAGCGTGGTGCTCTTAGGTGCCATGAACACACATCAAAGCTCGATCAGTGGATGCTCACAGAGAAACAGGTTGAGTTGGTTAAAATGGCTGGATTTGGCTATTTGAGAATGATACCGGCAATCAGTTTGGATAACCCACTCATATCTGCCCTAGTTGAGAGATGGAGGAGAGAAACAAACACGTTCCATTTCACCGTTGGGGAAATGACTGTTACCCTTGAGGATGTCGCCTACTTGCTTGGGCTACCAATTGATGGTGAAGCTGTTATAGGTGTGACATATACTTCATGTGAAGCAGTCTGTATCAAATTGTTGGGAAAAGCACCTGACTCTGGATATACGAGTGGTGGGATGGTGAAGCTTAGTTGGTTGAAAGAGACTTTCTCCCAGTGTCCGGAGGATGCTTCCATGGAGGATATTGAGCGTTGTACACGTGCTTATCTTCTTTATCTGGTCGGTAGCACCATCTTTTCAACTACCACTGGCAATAAAGTACCTGTCATGTACCTTCCACTGTTTGAAAATTTTGATGAAGCTGGCAAGTATGCTTGGGGTGCTGCTGCCTTATCCTTCTTGTACAGAGCTCTTGGCAATGCTTCCCTCAGGTCCCAAAGCACAATTAGTGGCTGTTTGACACTATTACAGGTATTATGAGGCTTGGGAACTTTTGTGTTCACATTAACCTAGCTGTCATGATTTGACAAGTAATTGAAAGTGTAAGCGCTGAAACTCTTTATAATAAATCTACCTGTAATTAGTTTTTCCTCTCTTGCAGTGCTGGAGTTACTACCACCTTAATGTAGGTAGGCCAAAGCTTAATCACGATCCAATCCATGAGTGTTTCCCATTTGTTCTTAGGTGGAAAGGTAAACAAAGCAGTCCAACGTCAAACCGTGATGTGGCATTCTACCGAAAATCATTGGACTCTATGAAGCCATCTGATGTAAGTTAGTTTCTAGAATTTGCTTGTGTGACTTATATCAATTACCTCTCAAGGAGCTTAAGAAAGCGGAACAATTCTATGTCCAGGTTGACTGGTGTCCTTACTCAAACATTAGTCATACCGTCATACCAGAACATATATTGCGCAGCCTCATTCTTGGGAGATCAAAGACCATGTTGATATGTTATGACAAAGCAGAAAGACACCTTCCAGATCGTTGCCTACGGCAGTTTGGCATGCATCAGACTGTCCCCGAAGAGGTACAGAAGTGGGAGAGGAAGAGTCGGGGAGTTGATGGGGGTGTAGATCTCTCAACAAAAATGGAATCAGAGCTTAATGAATGGTCAAATCGACATCTCTACATTGTGGAGGCAGAGGAAGATGTTGAGGAAAGTGAATACATGCAGTGGTATTTGAGAATTACAAGGAAGTTGGTTGGGAGGCCTGTGCCTATCTCATCCGAGTTTCAAAGAATGGTAAATTACCAGATAAATGTAACTTCGCATTTTTTCCCAATTTTCAGTAATCCAACATCTCTTCAGATTAATGCCACTGATTTTTCATTGTAATCTGTTTATTCAATACTGCAGAATGCTGCACTGAGAGAGATTGCCCATCTAGCGGACACCATTTCAACTCATGGGTTGGATGACCAACAGTTGCAATCTGTCACCAGAATTCGGTATATTACGTATGAATGCCTGAGGGATCAGATTGCAAGTACGGTAGTTGTTGCAACGAACTCACAAAGTGAAGTCGGAAAGAGAGTACGTGGAAAAGAGAGAGTAAGAAGGAAGGGGATGGGCAAACGTAAGCGTAAAGAAGAGGTACAGCAATATTATGCAGCAGGGATACCCATGCAACATCGAATACCTGCTACAACTTTTGATGTGGATCCTTCTCACCTATATCACATCGGCAGTGAGGTGGATAACCCTCATTTGTGTATTACAGTAAGTGAAGATGATCATGGTCGGATATCTCACGTGGATCAAAGTGTCGATGATATTGATTTCTGCGAAGATGCTAAGGAAGTTGATGAATCACACTTCCATCATCTAGCTGGAGCAGAAGATGGTCATCTCTCCAGTGAAGTAGCAGAACATAAACCTCATGCTTCAATAGATATCGTTGTTCCTCAGGCCTCCCATGAAACTAGAGAGGATGTTGCACAGCAGAACGATTACAGTGTTCTTGTTTAGAACAGTAAAGCTGAAATTTTTATCTGTTGTGGGATGATATTCTTTCTAAGATTTATTACTATAGGGGTCTGATCAATGTTTGCTCATTTTAATATATTTAGTTGCATTATAACTTTAAAAGTCCAAACTTCTCATCTTAGGCTTGCTCAATTTTTAGTTCATTTGGAGATGTTTTTTCCCCTCTTGTCTAGTTGAGGAGGAGAAAATTATGAAACAACACTTGGAATGCACAAGCAAATTAGACCTTAAACTACTAGAAAATTATCTCGAAGCACCTATATATGATCCTATAATGGAAGAAAGGTGACATATACAAGCATTACCAATGAATTGTGCTTTATGATTTTAGCTTAAAAGGGATACTTTTTAAGTATTTTGTTAGAAATTATATGATAGTAGAAAACATTTTAAAAAAATTTCATGTCAAATAACTTAAATCATTAAATATTGCATTAATACAAGTTTAAATAGAGTCACATGGCTAATAAAGATTTAATATAAATGACCTACTAGGACAAATTTATTTTTTGGTCCTTTATCTAACAACTCTTCAACTAACAATATCCCAACCAACTCCCACTTCCTCACGCGCCGCCTTCCACGGTGGCCTTCTCGCCGGCTACACCCTCGGCTCTCGTTTTAAGCCACTCGACAACATCTCCGAACACTTTCTCTACATTCTCCTCTGGTTCTCCGACCAGCTGATGCCACATTCCCGGATATATCTTCAGTGTCTTGTCCTTACTCGTGGATCGGCGATATAGCTCCTCCGCACACGCGGGATCGCAGACGACGTCATCGCCGCCGTGGACTATCAGAAATGGCACTTTCACTTCTTCGAATCTCCCTTGCAGCTCCCTGCATACTCTCATTAACTCACGAGCCGTCGCTGGGCGTGGTTTTATAAGTGGTCTCCTTGGACTTGCTATTGCTAGCTTCCTCTTCCACTCCTCCTTCGTGAATTACCAGAAAAAAAAATGATTTTAAGAAAAGCAACAAAACTGAAATTCTCAAATGGTAAATTGACAATTCACGGATGGAGTCGGGGGTTCGAAATTTTAACTAGACATACGAACTAATTAAAGAGGGGTTAACATCTATAAATAGTAATAATTTTTCATCAAAGAAAATTCAAATGAACTCCTAATTACAATGTGTTTTGCCATGGTTCGGCAACAAAGCCAGAAGCTTCGAGCTCAGATACAGAATTGAGAAGTTTTGTATGTTACAAAGAAATAATTTGGTGCACTTAAAGCTTTTTGCGAGAGTCTATTTTCACAATTTGTGTTTCAATATGTATATAAATATTAATTTTTGAATTTAGTTAAAGGCAAATATTATTTGAATTCAATACTTTTTATCTTTCGATATCAAATTTATTTGAGCTTAGTACTTTTTATTTTTGGATTCCAAATTAATTTGATCCTAATAATTTTAATTTTTGAAATAAAATTCATTACTTTTTACCTAGACACATAAATTTCTACCTTAAAATTTCTAAATTATTAATAAAATATAATGAATTTAATGATAAAAATCTAAAATATAAAAACGTAATACTTGAATTATAAAAATTAACCTCAAAACTCAATTATTAGCTAAACAATAATCTCATACCTTGAATGCAACCAAAGGCAATGAGCCGCGAGTGGGAACCACGGGCCAAGTCGGAATCAAAACGGCGGCGATATCAAGGAGATGTTCCAAAGGCCACGGCGGTTTGAACTTGTTGCTGATCCCACACATAGCTCCATTCAAAACGACACCGTCGAACGGCCGGCGGGGAGCAGAATTTCCCTCACGGAGCGTGATTAGAAGCGCGATAGCACCGCCGAGGGACTCGGCATAGAGGAACGACGGCAGAGAAGGCGGAACATGGAGATCTCGAAAGGAATCGAAGAAACTAATACAGTCATCAACAACGAGATTTAAATCAGGTATATGAGCAATTAATCCATCAGAGTATCCATGTCCTTCATGATCAATCGCACAAACGATAAATCCATTTTTCGCGATGTGTACAGCTGTGAGCTGTACGAACCAGCTCGACTCGCCGGTGAATCCGTGGACGACACAAACGACGCCGGTGATTTTCGTCGGAGGAAGTGGGGACCACCATTGAGTGAAAAGCTTTAACCCTCGTGAATTTGTGATGAATTCGGAGTCGTGAGTTACTGAGTGGTGAGAGTAGAACTCGGATTGACTCAGTGAGCCGAACGGACTCGACTCGTTCGCTTCTGCAACTGGATGCTTCATTTTTTTTTCCTCACGGCGGTGTTGCTATAATGCGCCGGGGGGATATGATGTATACAGAAATAAGGGAACATGCAAAGAAGAAGATAATAAAGAGGCTAGGGAAAAATAGCGTTGTTTCGTTGTGTATTTATTTTAAAATTTAACTAATTTTCAAAGCTCAATTAAATTAAATTAATATTTTAAAATAAATATTTAGTTATTCAAAATTATTGATTATAATTTCTTTCATATTAATATGATTTAAAAAATACATCTTAAAATGATAGTCAACGTTTATATAGTTTGATACTAAAAATAAAAATTGTGACTACTAAAAAGAGATGGAGAAAGTACTTTCGAATAATAAAGGTAAAATAGATACAAAATGATAAATTATTATTAATCTTGTAAATTGAACAAATACTATTAGACTATACTGGACAAATAAGGATGGACGAAAAGGATAGTGTTGGTTGGAAGTTGAAACTAAAATAATATTAGAAGTGAGTGATAAAATTAGTATGCGAGAAATAAATATGACGTACCTAATTCACCAAAATTTACATGTACATTTAATTTTGTTGACTATGACATTAGTTGTGATTATAGCAAGACGATATGTTTCATTTTCTCATTCACTCAATTTAATTATTAGGGTAGATATTATAAATATATATATATATATATATCACGGTGAGAATGAGCTTTTTTTCACAAGAAGAAATAAAAATGTAAAGATATTTATGCTCAATCAAAAAAGAAAATACACTTTGATATATTTAATATACAAATAACAACATACCTAGTGGAATCCCACAAATGGGGTCTGAGAATACGTTTAATATAGTTAAATAAAAAATAATACTTATATATAGTCCAAATAGGAGAAGCAATATTGAATGGACAAACTAATATAAACCTACCAATGACAGCAAAATAATTAAATTCAAGATGTAGGCAGCTTTAAATAATTCAAATTTTAAAAAAAGAATTCAAAATACTTGAAAATTTGCTAGCTTCATACACACATTAATATTATTTTATTTTATTATTTGCAATAAAATGATATAGAATATAATATACTATAGCTTCAAGTGCAAAAATAGTTGTTATTTAAAATACAGTCAACATTTGCAAAGTAGTTAGAATTTAGTTGTTATTTGTTGACTATAATTTAAATAGTGTGTCAAAAGCGGCTATTTTATGCCATTTCTATCGGGCTAAATTGTAAACAGTTCAAGTCCAAAATGTATGGGTGAAAGGGAAGTCAAAAGCCCAAATGTTATAAAGGGATTAGAGAAAGCCCAATTCCAAATCCAATATTTTTTATTGGGTTAATACCGTTTTTAGTACCCTTAAATTATTGATATTTGGTAAAGTTATTGTCACTTGATCAAGAGATCATAAATTCGACCTATGGAAATAATACCTTGCCGAAATGTAGGGTAAAGCTGTATCCGACTCTTTTCCGAACTTAGTGCATGACGAAAACTTGAGTGCACTATTTTTGATATTTAAACAAAGTATATTTAGCCTTTAATTGGTTGAAGTGTGCATTTGAATTTTTTTAATGCGTGAGTAGCCACAACTTTATCATAAATTATTAACCATCACAACTTAATCATCCTTGTTTTATATCTAGCTTGTTTGCTACTTTATATATCTAATGATTAGTGATAGAATCAAAATTCCTATCGAAGACTCAAAACATAGAAATGCAAACATATTATTAAGTCAAGAACATTCAATATCTATTATATATTTAACAATTTTAATCTCTCGCGCACACACACATATATATAGTTTTTTTTAATGAAGCAGACCTAAATACCCTCATATAGTACCCCTAGCTCTGTCCATATTGACTAATATATACATATACATATATAGACAATATAATTTTTTAATGAAGCGAATCTAGATGGTCTCACATAGTACCCCTAGGCCCTAGCTCCATCTATATTGACTAATATACTTGAAAAAGTAATTTGAATGTAACAAACTTTCAATGTTAAGAAATAATATCAAGAAACAAACATTTCAAATAACTAAAAGTTAAATGTATAATCAAATATCACACGAATTAACTCTCAAGGTGATGACTTAATAGTTAATTAAGCGAGTTGAGAACCCTTTGATCACAGATTCAAATTCTAATAAAGACAAAAAATATTGAGATACGTGAAAGCTAATTAAACACCACGGGTATAAATAATACAAATCTCATAAAAATTAAAATTAAAATTTTAATAATAATAATTAATGACCAAATATGATATTGCAATTTTTTTTTTTAACAAAAAAAATACCAAAACCAAAAGAACACTCCTCTCCCACCCCATTTTTTTCTCCCCACCCCCACCTCTCTCTCTCTCTCCCTCTGTCTATCACCCTTTTCCACATTGTAAAGAAACATTTTTTTCCTCTTTGTCGCAAGAGAAAATCCATTTTTTTTAATTTTTTTTCAAAATCTGATTTAAAGGGGGTCTTCCATTGCCAACACCTAATTGGGAATCTCTGATTCAAGGTATTCAATGCAATATCTAGTCTTGATGTTTGTATTTGCGATTCATTTCTGTATTTGATTTCTATATTGTGTATAATAATCTTGAAAGTTGAACACCCATTATTCGTTTTAGTCTCAAATTGTTCATTTCTCGATTCAAAATGCAATTTTTGGGATATAACCATTTGCTTAGGCTGTTCTTGTTTATGTTGATGTGCAGATTAATTGGTGTATAGCATTGGTTGATTTCTTTATTGTGTATAATCATGAAACCCCTTTTGTGTTTTAGTTTTAATTGTTGATTTGATTTGGCTGTAATGTAGTTTCTCTGTTTAGATTGTTATTCTTGTTTATGTGTGTGTACAGATTAATGATGTTTGCATTGCTTGGTCTCTATATTGTACATAAACTTGAAATCACATTAACTGTTTAGATCGAATTGCTCATTTAGTGTGTCTGTTAATGCAGGCTTTGGGTACATATTCTATTTAGGTAGCTAATGCTTTCCGGGTATGCAGATTAACTGTATGCATTTCTGGATATATGCGCAAAGTCTGGAACATTTTGCAAGATTTATGACGTAGGTCTCAAGCTGGGGTGTAGATTGTGGAACAATTGTTGTTTGATGTGTCTTTTGATTGCTGGATCATTGAGGTTGCTTGATATATGTACAAAGTACAGAAGTTTGGCAAGATTTTGGAATAATTGTGTCTTGGCAAGCACTTGATTTCTGGACCATTTGGGTGAGTGATAATAGAAGTATCATGCAAAGGTATGGTGACAACTACATGGAAAAAGTTTGTATACCCTTGTTGGAAGCCTACATTAGATAGTGAAGATGAAAATAGCAGCAGTAGAGGAAGAGACTCAGCCGGGTGTGTTGATGGATTGTGGTGGTATAAAGATTCGGGGCACCATGTTAATGGGGAGTTCTCAATGGCTGTAATTCAAGCAAATAATATATTGGAGGATCAGAGCCAGCTTGAATCAGGGTCAATGAGTTTGGTTGAAACAGGTCCTCAGGGCACCTTTGTGGGAATATATGATGGCCATGCAGGTGCAGAAGCTGCCCGGTTTATAAATGATCGCCTTTTTGAGAACGTCAAGAGTATGCTTTTTCTTCTTTCCTGTGCTTTGCTTCAAATATCAAATGCTTTTTCTTCTTTCCTATGCTTTGCTTCAAATATCAATATGTAGGCGGCATCTCATCCAGGTCTTACATATATATGTACTTCAGAAGCATGAAATATCTTTTGTTTGTTTCCTGCAGTAACTCTAGGTATTTTATCAACTATAGTACATAATGCACTCATACAAAACACATGCGCACATGTATTTCCAGTTTGTGCTTCATGTTATATGTCACGTCCTGTCCGTAATAAATAGATGTTATTAAGTGTGCTACTGTGCTGTACCTAGATACTAGATGTGGTGTATGTTGCAGACACCAAGGCGCTAATGTGTCTTTGCCTCACTTAGGCTGTGGTTCCTTGCAGACACCAAGGCTCTAATGTGTGTTCCTTAGAGGTCAGGGTCTCTGTCTTGAAAAGGAAAGCACTAAAAGATACATGTATACATACCCCTTTATTCACTTAAGCACATACTTTATTTGCAGCATGAGCTAATAGTTCCAATAGCTATCTTTTAGTTTCCTTATCCAGGTATTGCAAATAACTGAATTTTATCCTTAGTTTTTCAGTACCATTACAGCTTCCAAGTCCATGAAACATTCATAGTATGCAGTCATCACGAAGGTGTCATATTTTGTAACTCAATTCATGATGAGTAACTTGGGTTTAAAGTCTGAACACCCATTTGCTAATGGATAAATACCTCCTCTCATAAAAGAGATCAAATCCTAGATTTTTGTTGTACTAGGCAATTTTCTCTGCTAATAAATCTCATCACCAAAAACCTAGCAAAACAACCAATTTAAATTTCTACCCATAAAAAAAGAAGATAATAGATCTCATCAGTGATGTATTATGTTATAGAAAAGTTGGTTAAACCTATCTGCTTATTCCATAAAATAGCATTCGATCAACCTCGCTTCCTGCTTGCACACTCCCCTCTCCACAGGAAAGAAAATACTTGAGTAAAGAAAGCTTTGATGATTCTCTTTCATCCTTTGAAATGTGCACACACTCTTCTCCTCGTGCATATGGTTTGAAGATTGCTGATGCATGTGTTACTCACCCGACAGCTTTTTCTGATGCAGAATTCACCTCAGAGGATCAAGTAATGTCAGCTGACGTTATAAGCAAGGCATATTTGGCAACGGAAGAGGAGTTTCTTTCTCTAGTGAGAAAGCAATGGCAAACTAGACCCCAAATTGCTTCAGTGGGATCATGCTGCTTAGTGGGTATTATATGCAGTGGCATGTTATACATTGCAAATGCTGGAGATTCTCGTGCGGTGTTAGGCAAACGGGAGAGGGCTCTGAAAGAGGTTAAAGCAGTTCAATTATCTTCTGAACATAATGCCAGTTTGGAATCTGTCCGTGAGGAACTGCGCTCACTGCATCCTGATGATCCACATGTAGTAGTTTTAAAGCACAAGGTTTGGCGTGTGAAGGGAATTATACAGGTAATTTAGTTCCATGTTATCATACTCATTGTACGGCTCATTCCATACACTTACTTATTTGATCTTCTGATTGAATTTCCGTTTCCACCAATAGGTCGAAACGTTAATTTGTATAAAGAAACTAGTTCAGTTTTTTGGTCTTTCCTGTCCAATGAGGAGGTACGAGAGGTTGAATATAATGGGTACGAGGAGAGGTAGAGGTATACTAAAAAATTATTGAAGAGAGGTGATTAGACAGGATCACAAGACATAGCACAACTTCAACTTATCGAGGATATAGGAGGGTGTGGAGGTTATGGATTAGGGTAGAATGTGTGTAGGTAGTGGATCATTGTCTTTCTCTTTTTGGCTTGACGGTGTCTGTCATAGTATTAGCCATATTCTTGCAATTTCTTGTCTTTCATATTTGTCAACATCAGTTGATTATAGTTTTGATTGTCACACTATTTCATTGTTGATATTGTAACTTTCTTGTATGCTCTGGATTGCTTCCTTATTAGTTGCTATGTTTTTTTCACCTCTTTTTAGAAAAAAAAAAAGAATACTTGGATTTGCTACACTTGAGCCAATGGTCTTTAGGAAACAACCTATCTAGGGGTAAGGTCTGCGTATACTCTACCCTCCCCACCTAAGACCCACTTGTGGGACTTCACTGGGTGTTGTAATTGGTCTCTCCTGTCCTATTTATGGCCTCCATTTGGCTGCCCATCATTATGTCACTTTCTCTTGAAAGAATCTTAAATAGAACACTCCTCCTCATGCTAAGCTTCAGTGAGGGAAGACAATTAAACCACTTGTGCTAATATTTCATAGAACCTTTGCAACATATGTAAGCTGTCTGAAGCAGATACTATCAATTCGATATTATGATGCTGAAATTTCAATGCATTTGCAGGTTTCAAGATCAATTGGTGATGCATATTTGAAGAGAGCGGAGTTTAACAGAGAGCCTTTGCTCCCTAAGTTTCGCTTTCCCGGAACATTCCAGAAGCCTATTCTCCTTGCTGAGCCATCAATAGTTGTACAGAAGCTGCTTCCAGAAGATCAGTTTCTCATATTTGCATCAGATGGCTTATGGGAGCATCTCAGCAATCAAGAGGCCGTGGACATTGTCAGCAGTTGTGAACACCATGTAAGCTTTTCCTCATTTATTTTAGATAAGGAAGAATCTCCTTGGTTATCACATCTTCTACTTTTTTCTTGTCATCATATCATTCTCATTTCTAACAAGAGAGAGCTCTTCCTTCTCTTCATGTGTGCATAACTTTGATGGTAAATCTCCATTATAAAGGAACAACCTATGTGTAGCCTGTGATATGATGCTGCTGTTAAGATTTCTCTCTTAGTAGATTTTTTTTTTCCATATTCCCAGTCTTCGGAGAACCCGGATTATGTTATTTGTAAGTTCTTGGTTTGCCAGCAACAAGTACGGATTTCTCTAATAAATCTGCTAGTTAGTCTGCATTAGATACTTTCCTGTGTTTATATGTTAATTTAATAACTTGGGTAACAACATATTTAGAGTAATCCCATAAGTGGAGTCCCAGAGGGTAGAGTGTGCTAAAAAATTTCCCCTTCCTTGGGCAGTAGAGAGACTCTTTCTGAAACAAGAAAAGTGTATGAGCTTAACAAGCCATTTTTCTGATTGAACCTTAGATTGGTGGCATTTAAAGATGTTTTAGATTGTAAGAAAGGAAAAAAGAAATAGGCACCGTGGAAAACAAAAGAAAAGAGAGAAAAGGAAAGGTGACGGATGTCACTTTTGTGTTTTTGGTTTTACCTTAATAGAAAAGGAAGTAGTAAGCATTTTTGATATGAATGCCGATGGTTACAAAAGAGACCTTGAGATTATGAATTAAATATGTATTATTTTTATTTAGTAGGTATTTTTCCATTATGGTTTTAAGGTCTTTTTTGATGTTACAAACAGTTTGATTACAGGTCACTTCATCTTTGGGTACAAGTGAAACTTAAGTTTTCGCGTGAATGAAATTCTCCCTGTTTCTTCATAACAACAACATATCCATTGTAAACGCACAAGTGGGGTCTGGAGAGGGTAGGATGCACATAGACTTTATCCCTACCTTTGTGGGGGTGGAGAGGTTGTTTCCGATAGACTCTCGGGTCAAAAAAGTACAATCAAAGAAAGATAAAGGAAACTTACGACAAAATAGCAAGATAAACAAAGCAATCGAAGTAACAAGTGATAGTAGTAGTAAAAAAGAAGAATAAGATGCTATACGATACTAGGTGAAGTACTAAATACGGAGAAGATGAAAAGAGGAGACTAGATCCTTTCTTTTCCCTCGTAAGAGTACTAAAGCACACGGCCAACTACTATCCTTCTACACTAATCCTCGACCTCAAAATCTTCCTATCTAAGGTCATGTGCTCAGTAAGCTTGCTCCCTATTTTGCTCATCTCTTGCCAAAATGAATGCAAACTTGGAAAAACTTTCCCATCTTGATACTCTCCTTCTGTTTTGCTCCTTTTCTTTCATCTAAAACATCAACAACAACAACTACGCCTCAGCCCAAACACGCGGCTATATGAATCTTCATTGTCCATGTCATTGCATTTAAACTCTTCTCATGCCAATATTATGCAAACACAAATAAAAAGTATTATAAATTCTCGATAGTTTGTAAATATACGTAGTCTATGGATATGTTGTTGTATCATCCATATGGAATCTTGAGGGGGGTGGTCACTGTAAACTGTTTCTTCCTTTTTGTGGTTCTTGATATAACGGGTGTCCAGTTTCCACATGTATGCTTGTAATTGTGTGTAATGTGTTTCACTAGACGTCAACACTAGTTAGTTGATTCTTTGCGTATTTCATTATGCAATTGAGCATGTAAGTTTTGTTTTCTACATGACCTGTCGATTTCAAGCAACAGTGATTTACATTTGACAGACTGTTGGCACGAAATTATTATGTCAGCTGTTTTCACTATGGAACTAACATTTCCAAATTTGTACAGGGCATTGCTAGAAAACTTGTAAAAGCTGCCCTTCAGGAAGCAGCGAAGAAAAGAGAAATGAGATATGCGGATCTGAAAAGGATAGATAGAGGAGTGAGGCGGCATTTTCATGACGATATCACAGTCATAGTTTTGTTTCTTGATTCTCACTTGATTAGTCGCAGTTCCTTCCGTGCACCAGTGGTTTCCATAAAGGGAGGTGGAGGACATCCTGCAGATGCCAATACCTAGAATAAGTTACCTATAACCTACCTACATCTAATCCCTCGATTATGAAAAGTTCAGAAAGTGACAGAGAGAAAAAGAAAAAAAGTATGTATAACTTTGCTCCTTGGGATCTCACCATAAATGGTAAGTTGATGATTATGCCATGAACATTGCTTGGGGCAAATTTTGTCAAAATTTTTCCACTAATTGGCATATGAAACTTTGTTTTTTCTTGTCAACATCCATTTACTCCAGACAAAATTTCTTTTTTGCTGTGTTTAGATGTTTGTAGTAATTTGATTCACAAATTATTTTACTTCTTTACATACATAGGTCCGGAGGGAAGCCAGGTAGGGCCATGGGGCTCACCCAAATCCTCTTCGGCGGAATATTACCTTGTTTATACATTGTTAAAATTATTACAATTTTTTTTATATAAATATTAGATACTGATTTCTCATGGTTTCTTCGTGTGTTTAATTCAGAATTTGAACTCCTTAGATAAGGTGGTCAAGCTATTTGCACCTAATGGCTTAAATTGTTTAGCCACTCTTTTTAGTAGATGTGAATGTAAATAGAAAACTTCTGCTGGGAAAACTTTACGATCTAATGATATTTCTCGATATCCTATTATTTATTTACTAAAATCATCATAGATTATTTATGCTTACATTTCATTATCACAACAATATTCCCTCATGGTACACCCACATATGGAACCACACATTGTAGAGGAGCAAATACAATCATTTTCCTAGCTTGAATATCGTTCAATCAATAAATGTTTTCTTAACTAAAAATTAAGGGCATATTTACATATTGCATTATCCAAAACATATGCAAGCAAAGACAGGCAGAGCGATAATTTAATATGTAGAAATAATTTGAAATCTAGCTAACAGTGTTTTCGATCTTTTGAGAGACCCATATTCTCTAAGCTGATGGAAGACGCGGGCCTCGAATCACAACAAAAGTTATGATGATGTGATGTCGAGTCACAAAAGGATATTATGAACACTTTAAGAGTCACGTAAAAGGTTTATGATAAGCTTGAGTCGATTATTCAAGATTCAATTTCAGTTTTTTTTATGTAGTCTTTATGTTACTGCTTAAAGTCAAATGCAATATAATAGAGCTTAATTTCTTATACAATGTTTTGTCCAAAGAATTAATGGACTCACAACTTCATAATTATTATATTGCTTAGGTTCTTTAAAAAAGTAAACGGGTCGTAGTGTATTTTTAGAGAATTCAAAACAGATAGAATATCGAAAGTGAAAAATCTGCGCAACGTCAACAAAATTGAACAGCACCGCCTGGAATCTTAAAATATTTTAATATAAGGACTAAACAAAGACTTCATTAAGGTCATGGATCTTAAAATATTTTAATGCAAATTACTCATCAAAGACTTCATTAATATACACATGCACTTCTAGAGGTTCATGTACCAGCCTGGAATTTTAAGATATTCTAATGCATTATACAAAAAAGACTTCTTTAAGATGCACAAACATATCCATAATTCTGGATCTGAGAGACTATCTTCGATGGATCCTCAACTCAAGGAAAAGACAGTCGGAAGCAGTATAGAGAAAGAAATAACGGAAATGAAGAAGTCATGATCCTTCATTGTATTGCTCTAAATTTTACAATAAAAAAAAGTTTTTGCCGCGAGGGGAGAGATACTTCCGTAACCATTGATTTAGTCGGCTAGTGAGCAGAGCTATTCTTCCGGGGAAACAAAGTTGTCCCTTCTGCTAAATACTATAGACAACTAGACAAATCATCCTAAACAATGGGCATAACAAAATAAAATGATAACCAAAGTATGCTTAGACCGACAATAATAAGGATGGAGATGTATGAAGTCCGGTGTGACGGTCACAAAAAACAACAGATAATAACCAAACAAGAACAAGAAACTACAAGGTAAGAACAAGAAACTACAAGGTAAATTTTCTTTTTCCATGCTTGGCTATGATACCTTGCCTAGAATAAGAAGTCTCACGTTGACAAAACACAGGAGAAATATTGAGTATATAAGTAAGTAGAAGTTACATACTAGTGATGCGTTTTATTATAGAACTAGTGATGCGTTTTACATACTAGTGATGCGTTTCATGCTTGGTTTGGGGTTGATGACAGAGTACTCTGTCAAAGTCAATGCAATTATAATAGAACAACTTGTCTCTGAGTTGCAAGCCAAACAACTAAAGAAAGACTTGATCAAGAGTTCTGAAATTTACTATATAATGTTTCATCCAAACGAAAGTGAAAGGCACACAAGATGGATCCAATCCAGGAAAAATCTAAGGAAGATGAAATAGAACGCAAAACTATTTTGCAAACAGCTCAGTTACATTTAGTCGTTGCCACTCTAGTAATGACAGTCACCTTCACAGCTGGTTTCACATTGCCAGGAGGTTTTAACAGCGATATCAATAGTCCTGATAAAGGGATGGCGATTCTATTAAGGAGAGCATCATTTCGTGCATTTGTTGTAACGGATGCTGTTGCCTTTACATCCTCAGCTGGTGCCGTGTTCACCTACTTCGTGATGGCAGCAAGCGCAATATATGTAAGAGAGTTGGCAGCTGTGAAGCGGCTTTATGTGATTGCAACTCTTTTGCAGTTTGTCGCGATGTCTGCTGTTGTGATTGCATTTGTAACTGGTATGTATTCTACTTTAGCAGATTCAGTTGGCCTCGCGGTTACTGTCTGTATCATCGGTTGCATCTCTTTCTTTGTGTACTTGTGGGATATTTATGTTCTTGGAAGCAGAGAGGAAGTACCTGAGTAAAGAGCAAGAGACATCGTGAATGGTACTAATTGTTCGTGTTATCATGTCATGCTTGACCAGGAGAGTTACATGTTATAACCTGATAGTGCAAAAATTCTTTGTCGAGCAAGATTTTCTATTTCTAGAAAACAATGGTGGAGATGTTCATGGGGAAAATGTATGGTCTTACAAGATGTAGCAATGTTCTATTTCTATGTTTTCTTAATGAGAAGTTTTTATAGTCACACAAGGATATATAGGACTGCACGTTTCAAAAGATTCATAACCACACAAATGTCTTTTTAGACGACAATTTTAAAAGTTTTCTTTTTTTGATTAAACTGTGTGCTAAGTCAAACTATGACGAACGAAGTGAAACATGGGGAGTAATTAAATAAAGCAAAACCCAAACAATATATCATCCTTTTGTTTTGATCAAAGGCAAAGTTTAGCTAGCAAATCCCTCTCTTCCAATCAAGGCAAATAACCAACGCCTTTCTTTTGGTCAAAGGCAAATAAAGCTACTTAGCTTTCTATTTAGGGATTCATGAAGAAGAGTCTAATATAATGAACTTTTTCTATATAATGGTTTCACAAGCAATGTTAATGAGTTTGGGGCTAGAAAGACAACAGACATCAGATAGCTCTAACGGGAGGAAAAGGCAGGTTGAGGTCATCCGCTCATACGTAGGATGATAAATTCGGATGATCATAAAACAGAAATCAAAGAGATTATGAATGCAGCTCAAATTCATCTAGTTGTAGCTACGCTACTAATGACAGTCACCTTCACAGCTGGTTTCACTTTACCAGGAGGTTTTGAGAGCGATGATGATAGCCCTAAGCAAGGTATGGCGATTCTAGCAAAGAAAACAGCTTTTTGTGTATTCATTGTCACGGATGCCATTGCCTTTGTATGCTCCGCGGGGGCTGTGTTTAGCTACTTTGTCATGGCAGCTAATCATCGTCCCACGACTAAAGAAGAGCTGAGAGTTTTGGTGAACATTTATAGGGTTGCAACAGTTTTGCAGTTCCTATCAATGTCAGCTGTTGTAATTGCATTTGTAACTGGTTTATATGCTACTTTGTCACATTCAGTTGGTCTAGCTGCTACTGTTTGTGTCATTGGTTGCCTCTCTTTCCTTATTTATATGTTCGTTTTTTGTCTTATTTGCAAAGGATGAGTAAAGATGCATTGAATTAGTAGTGGCGGAGCCAAATATTTTACTAAGGAGACACGAAGATACTTCTTTATATTTTGAATTGCCTTGGTGAAAATCCTAGCTCCGTCACTATCTTGTATTGTTTGGCATATTATCAATGTAAATATGTGCAAGCTTTGTAGTAAAGAGAACTTCTATGTCAAAACTATTATGAACTTTTATTACATGTATAATAGGCACACTTTGAGCATAGTATGGGTGTGTTCAATTGGAACAAGGTCTACTTGATGTGTTTAAATGGAACATTGTGGCGATTTTAGGTGCCTCCAGATTAAGCCATATTCAATGAAACACTCAGCACAGTAGACAGACTACTTTCTTATAGGACAGAAAGATTCTGTATCTATTAGCATACTCGTAAACCTACAAGATGGTGGTTCAGTGAAGAGCATTGTCAACCCTTAAGGTCGCGGAAAAGGTGAAACAAGCACTTGATTATAACAGATAAAAAGGCGGGGAGGGAGGGATAATGACATGACATAAACTCTGTTGAGGAATAAGGTTTTCCAATTCACAGAAAACAATGGTGGAGATGTTCAGGGTGACCATGTATATAGACTTACAAGACATAGCAATATAGGCTGCAAATGCTTTTCCAATAATAGACAATCTTTGTGTACTACTACTACTACTATTACCTTTGTTCCACTTTCTTTTACACGACCTTTTTATCAGTTCGTTTGAAAAAGAATGACACATTCATTACTAAAAAGGGGAATTTCCGATAGACATCTGATCAAAAATTTGTTGGATTTGGCTAATCAATGATGTTTCTAATGGACTCTCGATAGATTTCCGGAAAACATCTGCGGGAAATTCCTGTTTTTCATTAGAGTTTCTATGTTTCCTTAGTGAGAAGTTTTAAAAGTTTCATAACCACACACATGTTACTTTAGACAATAAATTTCAGAAGTCTTCTTTTCTTGATTTAACTGTGTGCTAAGTCACACTACGACAAACGAAGTGATAAAAGGAGTAATTAAAATAAAGCAAAACCCAAACAACATATTATCGGGGGTGGCAAAATTAAGCCCAACCCGTCCTCCCTGTTGAAGTTTGGGTGGATTAATAACCTGTCCATTTATTAGTTCAACCCATCTCAATCCAACCCATTTAAAAATTAGATTGATATGCGATCCGAATTGATTCGAGAGAGATCTTGTGAAAATATTTTTAAAATATTTTTTTAAAATTTCATATGTTTTATATAGCAAGAATAAAAAAAATATTTAATTAAGTACTAAAATATTGAAAAAAAACAAATAAAATAAGTAAAACTTAGTAAAAGTTGGGTCAGGTTGGGTCTTAACCCGCTCTATAACCCATTATTCAATCTGTTTTGACCAACCTATTTTGATCCAAGTAAATTCGGGTTGGTTTTGATCTTGACCCATTTGTTGTCTTTATCCATTATGACTCGCTCAAATTTAACCAATCCGCCCAATTGTCACCCCTAATATTATCCTTTTCTTTTGACAAAGGCAAAGTTTAGCTAGCAAATGCCTCTCTTCCAATCAAGGCAAATAACATATGCCTTTCTTTTGGTCAAAGGCAAATAATGGTACTTAGATTCTATTTGAAAAAGAGTCTAATATAATGAACTATTTCAATATAATGGTTTCATAAGCATGGTCAATGAATTCGGGGCTAGCAAGACAACAGATGTTAGATAGCTCGACAGGAGGGAAAGGCAAGTTGAGGTCATCCGCTCATTTGTAAGACGATGAATTTGGATGATCATAAAACAAAAATCAAAGATATTATGAATGCAGCTCAAATACATCTAGTGGTAGCTACACTACTAGTGACAGTCACCTTCACAGCTGGTTTCACTTTACCAGGAGGTTTTGAGAGCGATGATAATAGCCCTAATCAAGGTATGGCGATTCTATCCAAGAAAACAGCTTTTTCTGCATTTGTTGTCACGGATGCCATTGCCTTTGTATGCTCCGCAGGGGCTGTGTTTAGCTACTTTGTCATGGCAGCAAATCATCGTCCCACGACTAAACAAGAGCTGAGAGTTCTGGTGAACATTTACAGGGTTGCAACAGTTTTGCAGTTCCTATCAATGTCAGCTGTTGTAATTGCATTTGTAACTGGTTTGTATGCTACTTTGTCACATTCAGTTGGTCTAGCTGCTACTGTGTGTGTCATTGGTTGCCTCTCTTTCCTTATTTATGTATTTGTTTTTCATCTTATTTACAAAGGATTGAGTGAAGATACATCGGATTAGTAGTGCCAGAGCCAAAAATTTTACTAAGGAGAAAGGAAGTGTATCTTCTTCGTTTTGGCTCCGATAATATTTTGTATTGTTGGACATATTTTAATGTAAATATGTGGAATCTTTGTAGTTGAGACAACTTTTATGTCAAAATTATAATGAATTCTTATTATTATACTTTGTAATATATTATCTTTGTTTGTATGCCTAAATCACTATAGAAGTTGGATGGAACTTACCCTTCGGTCCAGTGGTTCGGGCATTGGGACTTCCACGTTGGAGGTCCCAAGTTTGAAACCCCTTGTCACCAAAAGCAAGGGATTTGCCTTCTAGATCGACCTAGTCACACCGGGGTTGCCTAGTGCGGGTTACCCCTCCTGTGTGATTTGCGAGCTATTGCATAGGAGCAGAGGTTTTACCCTGTGTGCACCCAAAGGATAACGGCTACGGGTTTCCTTTGTCATAAAAAAAATAAAAAAAAAAGAAAAGAAGTTGGATGGAACTTGTTAAGTTTAAGAACTAATAAGCATGTTTTTTTGTCCATGGTGATACTTTAGGGATGTATTTAAGTCATATGCATAACTAAAGGATGTTTCTGCTGACAAATTTTCTAAAGGATGAAATCAACAGCATTTGCAAAGACAATTTACATTTTAAATGAGTCTTGTCAAGATTCATGATGACCTGATGTTTCCTCCGTTTTTGCTCGTTTCGATGGAGGTGAAGAACACAAGTCTCTACCATTTGAGTCATGATCTTCATGAGCTTTCTTTTCCGGAGAACTCCCTCCAGAAATTGAACGATCGTTCAAACTAACAGGATCTTTCTTGAGTGCTTCTGATTTGTTGTTCGGAGATGAATGCTTAGTCTCTTTGGATGGTGAAGGATGTTCATCTGTTCTTGATGATGATGATACCTTTAAATCTTTCCCTATGTCCTTTGTCTTCTCAAACATCATTTCGAGGTATTTACCTTGTTCTTCGATCCGCAACTGCAACTTTCTCTGGATCTGAGGAAAGGGACATGTTCAAATTATAAATATCCTTGATAGAATTATTTTTTTATAACCATAGCTGATAGAAAATACAAGTATTAGAGGTGATCAAAGACTAACAAATAAGGAAACAGGAAATGGAGAAAAGATGATAAAGGAATCAGCTCCAAGTTATGTTGTTCGGACTCTCCAAAAATATTGCCTCATCCATGTCGGATTCTCTAAAAATGTAGTACTTATGAAAGATATGACACACACCCATTGGCATTTTTGAAGAGTCCGACCAACACAGTCTCCAAGTTGAGAGAGAAGCCATTCTTTTCACCTCTGCAGTACTGGACACTGTTTTGGTAACTCCCTAAAATTTGACGTTTCATGAAATTAGAGATGTAAACTTAGGGCCTGTTTTCAAGTAGTTTCACCCAGAAAAGCTTCTAACTACCCACTACAAACGCAATACGGATATTGTCAGCTGCTTATGCATAGATGATGATCAGCTAAAACCAAAAAAAAGAAAAAGGTACAGGTGGAGTTAGTGACCATGTCATCTGCAATTTGATGGAGTTGCAAGTTGTTTAATGTGGTGTGCTCTCCCTCATCCCAGAAAGGATGCAAACCAGAACAATATCATAATTTCACACTCGAATACATCGAGATGTAACTAAAACAGTGATAAACTTGGAAATGTGTCGACACAGACACATAATGCACAGGATTTTTGAAATCACATTCTCAAATCAGACTTTGACTTCTGATTTGACAATGGAAACAGGAGCAAGAAAAGCAAGACCAGGTACATGAGTAATGGTGGAGACTTTGATCATTTACGCACCTCAAGTTGTTCATGAAGCTGCTTTTGGACTTCCATCTGCATTCTTAGTGCTTCTGTTATTCCCATGGTCCTATTACCAAAATCCAGATATAGTATTAACAATCAGTCACGACAAGAAAGAACTTCGAGTGCATCATCCAGTAAACAGAAATAGCAACCAGAATTTAATTATAATCTAGCTCTGCTATCACAAGAATTCCATGTGCTACGCCTTTTGGTCCTTCTATCGGTTGCTTCCAAACAGTGGGACATGGACAAAACTTGCATGTAAATGCCAAGTTTGTAAACGATGATTTTCATTTGTACTTTTAGACTGAATTTTAAATTTTTGGCTAGTCAAATTAAATTAAAATAAAAAGACAGGGAGGGAGTGATATCTGCAGTTGTGAAAAACACATTCTTCCATGGATTTTTTGGTAAAAATGTGAACCGAATAAACTTTGCTCATATGATATTGTGTTTAACGTTATGCCTCATAATGAACAGATATCCAAGATGCATGACGGCTGAATAATCAACAGATATGCATAGTGTGAAAGCAAAGATTTACGTTTTCAGGTCTAAAGCTAGCTTGTCTGTCACACTGGTGGTCTTCTTTTCCGGTGTTCCTGCAATGAGATTACACTCTCTGTGAGTTTCAATCATTGTGGGAACGTCCAATAGACCATCAAACAAATTTAACTTAGATCCCTAATTTAATTCACAGTTGATCATCACTTTAACACTTGCACAAGAAACTAGAGAGGTAGGAAACACAAGCATGAGGAGATGTAACATGCATGTTTCTCGTTTCAGCAAGATGTATGCTGAGTCCTTGACGGATGCAAAAGTTTATCAGCTAATCAAAGAGGAAATTTCTACCTTCCGAGGGTTCTGGTTTGTATCTTGCAGTTCTATATTTCTGAAATTCAAAATAAAATGTATAAGGTAAATTAAATGTCACCAGAAAAGGTTAATGAGAAGGATTTATTATACCTGTAAGTGGCTTTTGACATGATAGATGGTTAGTCCTTGAACATTCATGAGCTTCAAGACTCCCTTTGGTGTAGCTTCTGTAAAGTCAAATTCATGAATCCGATATGATAATGTTAAACATTAACTCTTACTCATCCTAACCACTACAAAGAGAAACAGAACATAGAAACAAAGAGGACTACACACTTTCGCTGCCACCAAGCTTATCGATAGCTTCTACAAAAACTTCATGAAGCTCGGGTGTCCATCGCATGCGAGGCTTCGTCAGTGCTGCGGTAGACGATGGGCTACCAACTGGGCAACTTTTCCCAGACGATGCAGCAGCAGAAGGAAGAGGAGAAGGAAGATTATCGGACCGGCAAGCAAGGACTTCAGATGCTCCCGGAAACTGATTGAAAAAATGAGAAATTAATGTCAAATAAAGCAGAAAGAAACCAGAGAACTCGTACCATGCAATCAGGAGTGGTTCCTATGCAAAGACGAGTTTAAAATGTACAACATAATTAAATTTTGTTTCATGTGCATAAACAAAAAAGAGAAATTTCTACTATAAATACAAATTGTAACTTGGAAAAAATGGTGATTAATCTGCTCAAACAAACAGCTCTGAAACAAACAAAGAGGTGCATACAGCACCCACAAAGGAAGCATTACCACAAAGGTTACAAAACGAACCTTAGTTTCTGGAGGATTGATATCAACAAGAATATCGCTCCAGCTTGAATCCAAAACACCATCATCATTAATTAGCTGATCAGCCCAGTCCTGCCAATCAGATCTCTTAATCTGGTCATCAGCTGTCACAACTGCAAGGTTTTCAACTTGATCATTCTGAACAGGAACATTCGTCGAAAAAGCGATACAGTCATGATATGCATCTTTGCCCCAGGAATTATTGCTGTTCTCCATGGTATAATTATCCAATGATGTTGAATGTATGCTTGAGAGTGAAGATTGGCAGGTTGCTGCAGCAGCTTTACTTGAAATAAATGGATAGTTACATGGCCTATTTTCTTGAGAGGAGGTAGGACAAAAGTGAAAATCTTCGTGGGGTCCACAAGAGGAAGATAATGGATGCTCTACTGTTCCACTTGTAGATGCTGACGGTATTACCCGTGAGGACATGAGGTTTGTGGTTTGCTCCTTCTCTGTGAGCACATCAAGAGAATCTGGCACTTTTAGATACTTCTCTTCCAATGACGGTAAAATGGATAAAGATGTCGACATAGCTCCACAGACACCCATGTTACTGTGCTGTGCTTCACTAGATCTTTGAATACATAATGCACGACGCAAGTTCATTTTTTTCCATAAATTGAATTAATGAAGACTTTAAGATTAACACAACAGTTTCAACCCACTCCGTTGTGCCACTCGGTCAAAAGACAATGTTTACAAGGATGGTTCTCCACCTTGTACACTGTACATCTGTGGCCAGAAAAGACAAAACTTGCATCAATGATAGCTACTAATCAAGAAATGAGATGTATTCTCTCTAAAGATATCACATCCATGTTGAAAAAAAGACAAACTTAGAGCAATTCTGTGAAAAATATTGATTATTCATCAACCAGCAAAATTAAAGGAAGAACCGGGGTTGTAACCAACCCTAAAACCTTTTGGGCATCTTACGATATACTTAAGTCACTAAATTTACAAGGAAATGAAGACAACAACTTAGAGAAGTTGACTGTTGATGAAAGAAGACATATTCACACAGAGTATTTGAGCTTTTGTTCATTTGCACATTAAAATAAAATAATTAAGACTAAATAAGGAAGCAAAATTCAAGCATTTACTGATTGTTGTTCACAGAAAAATAGTCGCTTCACAGCGCTGCTTCATCAATCAACTAATTGCTAAAGCCTCCTCTTTCACCTACTCTTTCAGTCGCTTTACAGCGCTACTTCATCAATCGACTAATTGCTAAAGCCTCCTCTTTCACCTACTCTTTCAGTCCTAAATCAGCTATCCTATAAGCCTTATTTTGGTGCAATATTGCATATTATTCTTATGCTGATTGTGCATACTGGAACTCACAGATGTCCAACATCAATCACCTTTTGAGCTATGCTTTGAACCACGGAAGGATATCATAAAGAAAAATTACCTTCTTGAAGCTACCAAACTTATATCGTAAATGATGGCATAGATAGGCCAAACACATCGAACATCTAAAGCCTCAAGATCCCAACTCCGAGATCAATCTTTTTTCTTTTCTTTTATAAGTAATGATATTTTATAAATGCTATGATAACACTAAGACAGTTACAGTGTGTTCAATGTCCCCATCATATATAACATGAAAATCTGCACCATTTACAAAGGCCATGTTGCACCAAAAAGCTAGCAAAATAATACATTTGTGTATGGGGCTATATATGCTGTTTTTTCTTTTTGCCTTCAAAAATTATGTTGTTTCTTTGATGAATACTACTGTAACCTAGTACGTTCATTTGAACACCGAAATTCCAATTTCTATCAGAATGCGAAAGATACTGATATAGAATCAGCCATTTATGTCAATACACACCATAAATTCCATTTCTATCGGAATTCATGATAGAGAAGTAACCACCTCACAAACCTTTAGGCTTCCCTTGAGAATCTCAAGTTGAAATCATGATTATCCTTACGCTCAAGGCAATCGCATTTGGAACCTGAGTCCCTTAGTATTTTCAGCTCCAAATATTTTTTTTCTTGAACTATGTTTGCTCATAATGTGGGAATAAAGCAAACAAATCCAAACTTTTCCTACTGTGAAACCCGTTTTACAAAGGAATAATATTTTGGTAGTAGGTTAGTCATTTAAGTCGTAGAAGCATGGAAAGCTCTAGCTATATTGATAAGACAGACTCTACAGGACAGATTTCTAGACACGTATACGGAAGTCCTGTTAAGCAAGGTAAATAGTTCAACAACAATAACTACTACACTCAACTCGAATCTAGTTCCCATCGTTTATATGAATCCTCTATATCCATTCCACTCTATTTGGACCCTTTTTCTTTTGTTACTTCTCGACATTTCTTTACCGACTTACATATCCTAAGCAAGCAAGGTAACTAGTAACCTAGCCTCAAATAACAAAAAACAAAAGAAATACAATTATGGAGTAACTAAATCAAAGCTATTGCCATCTTCCAATCAATCGATTCATACCACCAACCTCCATCAACACAACCAGAAAGACACCCTTTTTTCTGCTTTAGACACCCTTTCAGTTCAAATGAAGTTGGCCCAAAGTACCACTCATCATTTCTATCTCCTACAGATCTCAACTTGAGCCAAAGAATCAACTCGAGCGAGCTCCCCAAGAACAACATAAGCAAACAAATTCAAACTTAAATAAGCCTACAACAAAAAGTTGCTACCTTTTCTGAAACCTATCAACAACCCAATTTAACTAAAGCAAATTCAAACCATACAAGCACCATAGAAATCAAAAAAGAGAAACAAAATTGAACTCTATAAGCAAATAACACCATTTATACAAGATTTATCACATACATACAAAAGGAACCAAAACTCAAGAATCAACTAAAACTACAGCTGAAAATTCCACATGGGATTCATGTAAAAGATAAGAAAATTAACCTTAAAAGTCCACAGAATCTGCCTTGAACAAACAAAATCCAAACTTCAAAAGCTTCTACAGCAAAAAGTTGCAAACTTTTCTGAAAATTATAAAAAACCCATTTCAATGAAAGCAAATTCAAATCATAAAAACAAAAAATTGGACTCCATAAGCATATAACACCATTAACACAACATTAATCACATACATTAAACTGAAACTAAAGCTAAAATTCAACATGGGGTTCAAGTAAAAGATAAGAAAATGAACCTTAAAATCCAAGAATCTGACAAATGAACAAGACTTTGGAAAATATTTATGGGTATATGTTTTTTAATAGAAAGATTCCAATTTATGTTTTAAAAAAATTCAATCATTTACTCAAGTCATCAATGTTGGATTATCTCAGCTTTTCTGTTTTGTCACCCTACGGCTCTCTACACCAATGATGGGGCGTCAATCACAAGTGGGGTTCAATTTAATAACGACTCGTTTCAATTTACGTGACACAATAAAATTATAAAATCCAAATAAGTATGTAAAGTTAATTTACTTATATACTCAATATTTTTATTGTGTTTTGTCGATATAAAACTCTTCTTGCATTGATATGAATTTTTTTTTCCTAAGCTGGAATATTACCAAGAGTTACAAGTATCGATAGTAAATTAAGAATTTTAAATTATAAAAAGATAATTTATTGAATTTTGAATAAATTATTTATATATATTAATTAATCTTTTAATATAAATATAAAATTTACCTCAAAACTATAGAATTTTGTTGAGCTTGTAAATGAACTTGTAATTTCGCTTGTAACAATAATTACATCAAATTATTAATAAAAATTTTGATTGTTTATATTATTCTATCTAGATCTTTTGATCCAATATTATGGAAATTATTTTTTTAGAAGATATTTTTTTGTAGTTTATAATATATTAATCTCTAATAAATTTAACAAACTCCCGTCAAACATCATATGTCTTTATTAGACCTTTTTCCTCGCAAAGTTTCAAGTAATTATGATTAAAATATTATGAAAACCAAACTTAAACAAATTATGTGATTTAACTTTTATAATATTTTCTATATTATTGATCATAAATTCTTGCTATGGCCCTATAAATTGACTAATCTTTGATTCAATATTTGAAATTTTAATGCAAAAGAAATGATACAAATCACACAATTTTTAGGTGGGTCTAGGTCTCTTCTCCATTTGGTATCAACCACTATCCTTGTGAGTTTTTGTGGCGACAATTTTCAGAAATTAGTTTCTCTATCTTTATGAGGTAGTGATAAGGTCTGCTATTTTATCTCTGGGTATGTTATTATTGTTATTGTTATGTCACTTATTTTAAAAAAATTATTTTAACAATAGAGTATTTTTAAATTTTGAATTCAATATTATAATATTATATTTATCACTCCATCACATTCTTTTATAGTTCTGAATCACTAGTTGTGATTATTTACGTTTTCGTTTGCTTGTGCAAATGGTAATTAGTGGTGACCAATAAGAGTTGAAATTATGATATTTTTTTATGTGTTAATGGGGGGTCCCAAATTAAAGTAGACCTTCTAATTAATATATAAAATAAAATATTGGCTCATTTAAAGAGGCCACAAATTTTTGGAATTTTTTATAGTCCCCCTTCTTCATTATTTTGATCCTAAATTATTGATTGAAAAAATTATAATAAAAAAAAGTTGAAATTAGTGTGCATGGAATTGAAAGTGGATTTAGGACGAGTTCTGTAAATACAGATAAATAATAATGTTTATAATTTGAATTATATATATGTACAAATTTGAAATTTATAATTTTAAATAAAATTTATTCGGAAGTAAGGTAATAGATTATAGTCTAATTAGTCAAAGCTTTTGATTCTTCAATTATTTTATAACTAGAATTATTTTTTGAAATTTAGACGATACGCTTCAGGATTTTTATGTTCAATCATTGAAGTATATGTAGTGATTTATCTTTCTTCTTTTGCATCATTCAAGATGAAGAAAAAACACTTTTTGTACATTGCATCCGTGTCTATTTTTTTAAATCACTTTCGTAGATAACAAGTTGAGCTATCTTTTTCTTTACTCAAGATGAGAGCATATTATAAAGATAGATTAAAAAAAAAGATCAATATGTAATTAAACACATAATAAATCAGATTCATTTTAAATCGAGACAATAAATCATATTAAATCGCTTTCGTAGATAAGAAGTTGCTTTGTCCTTTTTCTTGACTCAAGATGAGAGTATGTTACAAAGATCGATAAAGAGAAAAGATCAATATATAATTAAACACATAATAGATCAAATTCATTTTAAGTCGTAACAATAAATCATATATTGCAAATAATTAATTAATTGCTAATTACATGGTTTCTATTGCAAATAATTAATTTTTAATTTAAAAAAAATAAATTTAAAATATTTTTCACTAGCCAATCTTTGTCAAACCTAACATAGAAAATGAGTTTCTAAACATAACTTTGAATTATGCTAATCCCAGGATGATTAATTGTTAGATGGGTAGGCAGGAAAAAGGTAAAAAGAAGAAACCTTGTTAATTATCATAATTAGTTATAATATGTGTTAATTAATTAAGAATTATCGTCCATTGACTTCGTTTTTCAACTGATTTTACGTCGTAGTTATATATAAACTTAAGTGTTGGTGCTGCATTAGATTCTCACTGATGTTTTCATTACTCAAGCAGATATTTTCACTTTTGCTTCATCATCAGTGATCGGACGAAAGATTTATTCACACTGAAGCAAAACACTCTCTTATCGATATATTTTTAAATATTTTATGAATAATATTTTTCCTATCTACCCCTTAATATTTCTCTATATATTACAACATGCTTAAGCTTTATTATTTTGTTAATAAACTTTTAGCATCAAATTGATTCTCCCAAATGGGATATTATTTCTTAACTTCCCTTCATTATCAACTCCACTTCAAACTTTTCCTTCTTAATTTTATATTACAATCTTCTAACACCATTAACTTAGATTTAAATCAATTAGTTTTCACAACATGTACTCAAAATCAAACATTCCAAAATTATGATTTTTCAAGATTATCAATTGTTTCATCCCTATTTCAAGAATTTCTTGATAAGTCTTTAGAATCAAAATTCTTTGAAACATATGGAGGGGATGAAAAAATAGCCATTTTGGGATTATTTCAATGTAGAAATGACCTAAATTATAATGAATGTCATATTTGCACAAATAGACTTGTTGACATTTATAACCATTTTTGTGGTGAAAGAATTCCAGCTAGGGTTCAACTTTCTGGTTGCTATTTGGATTACAAAATAGAGGAAGAAAGAGAGATTTCTAAGCTTCAAATGCTTCATAAGGTTAGTGCTGACGTGACAAATGGACGTGTTGGGTCAAAATTGATAAATGGATCATGACTCGACACATCCAGAGTTTGTTTGGGTTGAGATGAGTCGAGTTAAAATGTGTCAAGAAATAGGATATAAACCCTAATTGTTCAACACGACTCGACCTCCTCTCCTTTTTTAAGTTATAAAAATGTGAAATATAATATTAATTATTTCTTGAATTGTTAGTTTAAAGTTTTTCAAAATTCACATAATTCTTTGTGGAATTTGATCTTGAAAATGGGAAAATAATTTTTTTCCAATCTTTGGGAAATTGTTTTAGTTTTTGAAAAAAAAAAAGGTTTTTCAATCTCCAAATTAATTTTATATGTTTGGGCTTATGTTGTATCTTGAGTATTTGACAAATTAAATTTCACAAAATAGCCACTTTTCAACAACTGTAATGGAAAAATAGTTACTATCGTGGAGTTTTACTTGTGAAATTTGAAACTCCAAACACTGGCTATTTCTTAAAGACACAGCCAAAAAGTGGATGCGTTATTTCTACTTTGACTTGTTTAGACCTAATATATTGATCGATCATTTCGAGTCCAATCAATTAGGTTAAGTCAACAATCAGATCATACATACTATATCTTTAACATGTTTAACTTTTATCAACAATCAGACGAGTTAATTATCTAAAAATGAGTTGATTTCGTCACCTCCAGGTCTGCAGCAAGAAAAAGGTGAAATCGCGTAGTTTTTCGGAGGAGATGAGCTATGCATTTGGTGAAATTGAGAGTTGTGGAATGAATGGAAATGGATTTTGTGATTTGAGTATTGGGAAAGTTCATGTCATGTCACAATGTGTTGGTAATTTAGGTGGTTGTGATTGTGGTGAATGTGTGAACAAAGCAGCACAAATTGTTCATGATGAATGTTCATATTCTTTAGCTGGAGAAATATATTTGGATGGATGTTATTTGAGTTATAGCTATGGTAAAAATAAGATTTCTAATCATGACCTAGATGAAGGTAAGTTATCTACTCATATCATTTTTTCGCGTTATTTTACTCATCATCGAGGGTTTTTCAGAAACAGCCTATCCATCTCTATGAGGTAGTGGTAAGGTCCGCATATATTTTATCCTCTCCAAACCACACTTATGGGATTCCACTGGGTATATTGTTGTTATTTTACTCATCGTCTGACCTTTTGGGGAATTTGGTTTGACCTTTTGTCGAGTCAGTTCAATAAAAAAAAAGGAATTCCACTGGAGTTTGAAACCTAGCTAAGTTGCTTGAACTCTCCGAAAATGTTGTCGCATTTGAGTCAGATTCTTCAAAAATACACTATTTTTGGAGAATTTGATATGTACCCCTCGATATTTCTGAAGAGTCCGAAAAACCTAGTTTGAAACCATAAATTATCGAATTAATATAATTTTTTTTTCCTTGACAGGCAAAGGATATAGAAATGGTACACAAAAATTGGTAGCAATTGTAGCTGGAGGAATAGTAGCTACCATTTTGTTAGGTGTAGTTTATTATTTCTTGAAGTCTTATGGCAAAAAGGATGATGGTAAGTTTTAGTTAATATATACATAAATATATAATATAATATATACATCATTTATATATTAAAAAAAATATTTACATGTTATATAGCATGTTATGTTGTTCAAATTTTTTAAAAATGATACCTCATCTTATGAAATCGTGTAATAATTTTGAAGGATCTGACATTCATCTGTCACCATTTTTAAATAATAAAAAAAATATAAGTAATAAATTATTTTTAAGATTATAAATTTTGTATTCAGCATCTACCTTGATCTTTGATCGTACTCGATGAGAATTTTCCGTACTCGATGAGAATTCTAATGAACTGTATTTTAAAATAAATATCAGATAACTACTATATTGTATCTTGCTTACCTAACATGACTCTTTTAGTGTATTAATATTTATATATTAATTTATCTGCATTTTTTAAAAATAAAATATTGATTATTTTATTTGCTGCAGATTATTGGTGAACCAAGATGGAAAATAGGTTTTAACAATTAATTGATCAGTAGAGAAATATAATCTTCTTCCTCATTAATTTCCTTATTTATATCTGTGTATATAAATTATTTATTCAATTTCTTACTTCATTTTTTTTGTGTGTGTGTGAAATTGTAAACTAATTTCATGTGATAAATAGATATAGTACAATTTTTAGTTTTTGGTTTTGCTGTTTTCCTCTTTAATTAGTTTCTTCTTATATAGATATATATAAAATAAGAAAATCCTGATATGATACGCTTTCTCTTTTAATGAATCTTATACGATGTGAATCTAAATTAATTAAATCACTGCTCCAAATGAATATTGTGCATCAGATGAGAGACCAAAAGTGGATAATAATTAGAGGATCTCAATTTCGAGTCCAGAAAATAATTTCTTTTAGTATGTGTAGAACGTTTTATCTTTTAATCCCTAAAATTTTTAAAAATGTTGGTATGGAATTTTTCTATAACAAATCTTACGTGGTGCCAATATAAATTAGTCAGGTGGAAGAATACCATGCATCAAATGATAGCGCAAAAATTAAATAACTAGAAAATCTCATACTTGAACACTAGAAATTTTTTAAAAAAATCTTCGTAAAGAGCTTTCATTTTTAAAAAGCTTTACGACTCCATACAAATTTAATTTATCCAAAATGAAACTCCAAAACAAATACCAAACATTAAAAAAAAACTTAACCAATGAAGAGAAGTTGAACATGAACACTAGAATGGTCCAAAACACACCAAAGAAAAAAACCCTAAAAAATCTCCATAAAATTAGCATCCATGCATGAAAAAAAAAAGACTCAAACAAAACTAACACATAAACACACACATTATTTCCTCCTTTTTCTTTCTTGATGCCATTGCCACTCTCCACCACCATTTCCTCCTCCTTGTCGCCGCGACAGACGGCGACAATAACACAACAATGGACCCCACCACCGCCGCCAACACCACCACCGCCACCGACAACATTATCATTCCTTCCCCACAATCCTCCTCTCTCTCTTATCAATCTTCACCAAATAATAACAATTTTTCCCCTAACACAAATAGCCACATTCTTGAAATTAGTCTCATTTCTGCCCAAGATTTAGCTCCTATTTCGAAATCTCTACGTACTTATGCCCTCATATGGATCAATCCCAACAAAAAAAGAAGCACAAAAGTTGATAACGAAGGTCACAATAACCCCACGTGGAATGACAAGTTCTCCTTCAAGGTTTTTCACATTATATACATATATATATATTCTTTAAATTTAATGTCAGAGTCAGAAATTTAAACGAGGCGATTCAAGAATTACATATTTGAACACCTTTTGTCATTATATATACAATATTTTTTCCCCCTAATTTTCTAGACTCAACATCTTAGAAATTTTCTGCTTTTGGGGCTTGATGTTTTGAGACGAGGGTCTTCATAGAAACCACCTCTCTATCTCTATGAGGTAGTGGTAAGGTCTGCGCACATTTTACCCTCCTAAACCCCACTTATGAGATTCCACTACGTATTATGTTGTTGTAACATCTTATACATTTTTCAATTCTTCTTACATTTTTTTAAAAAAAAATTACAGGTCAATGAGGAGTTCCTATATTCAGAGAATTCAGCAATTCATGTTGAAATTTACACTATTTCTTGGTTTAGAGATGTTTTAGTAGGTACAATTAATGTTCAATTGAACAATCTAATTAACCCTTTTGTTAATGTCCAAAATTTATCAAATGGAAAAAGATTTGTTGCTTTACAAATTAGAAGGCCATCTGGAAATCCACAAGGAATTCTCAACATGGGAGTGGCTATTATTGAAAGTTCTATGAGAAGTGTGCCATTACTTTGTAATGAAATTATGGACCCTTCTTCTTTGGATTATAGAGATATTTTGGACAAGAAAATGTGTGGAAACTATCAAGAAATTGATGATGAGAAAAAAAAGGAAATACATGACAAGATTCAATTGTGGAGATCTTTGAGTTTAGGGTATTCCGAGGTTAATAATGACGAGTTTCCTAACAAAGGTGGCTCCATTTATGATGGTTCAATGGCGAATGGCTCAATGGTAAATGGCTCGGAGTTGTGCTCGGATGTTGGCCCCTCAGCTTCTATTGTAGCAGCTGAGATAGCCGCTAAAAGGTACTGTATTAAATTGTGTGATTACTTTTCACTATAGACGCTTTTGTATCTAGCTAGTATTTTCTGCTTTTGAGGTTGATATATTTGACTTGAGGGTCTTCTGGAAACAACCTCTCTATCTCTATAAGGTAGTTATAAGACCTGCGTAAACTCCACTTGTGTGATTTTACTGAATATGTTGTTGTTGTATTGTGTTTTTGACCTTTATTGGGCTAATCATGAGGCAAAATTCAAAAGATAGCCAATTTTCAACCATATAGTTGAAAGATAGCCACAAATTCCCATGGTAATGCTCCAAGATATTATCAAGAAGAGTTCATGAAATGATTATTTTTTAAAGATAAAGCCAAAAATGGCTAGTGAATTCTATTTCTATGCAATCATGTGTGAATTTGATAATTGGTGCTATGAGGAGCATTTGCACAAATGGCCTTTTCTGAGGCTACTGTTTAAATTATGTCACACATTAATTAACCATTGAACTAGTTAATTTTGTCTGCAAAAAGCAAAATTTCATTATATAGTGAAATTTTTTGACGATGCGATTTGAATTTAGAATTTATATCTGTTCACGTACCATGTTGAATTATACAGTAATCATCTTATCTACAAAGATAAAATAATTAAAACGTATACTTTTAATTATTTATTATATTTTTATCAGGTATCTACAATCATTACCACCAGCACAATCCGAGCCACGACAAGAATTAGAGACCAAACAATTAAAGGAAATAGAAGAGGGAGAAAGCTCAATAATATTAGAGGATTTGACAGCAGAGGAAGCATATGCAAAAGGGTTATCATGGAGATTGAGGAGAGAGACGGCGACGATGATGCAGATGCGAGCAGTGAACGGAGAACATGCACGACGAAATTCGGATGGAGGAGGGTTGTTTTCTTGCTTTGGAAATGCATATGGTATCGAGTTCAGAATTGTTTGTGGAGCGAACAATAACACTAACAATAATAATAATGATAATAAAACTAATGTTGGGAATAGTAACAGGATTCCTAATACTATCAACAAAGGTAGAAAAAAATGGTCTAGTGAGACAAATTCAGCATGAGGACAACATTATTTTAGTACATGTATAATGTTACTATTTAAATTTTGCTCCATATTTTAAAACTTGTGCAAATATAATTTTTGGAAAAAATATTATTCCATATTTAGACGACGACGTTTTTTAATTTGATCTAGCACAACCTTATAACTAAAACATTTAATATTTACTAATATTTACAATAACTTATAAAATTTTAGATCAATCGTGATTTAATGGTTTTGGGGAGGGGGGGGGGGGGGGGGAGAAATTGTTTTGGGGATGATTTACTAAATATTTATTTTAGAAAAAAAGTAATACTTCTTTAATTAGAATTTTGAGTTTGAGTTTTCTTTTGAATTTGAATTGTTTATCTTTATTCATTTTCATTTGCAAATGCATGTACCATATATGTTAGGTTATTTAACTTTTCCACTTCTTTGGATGTGATGGTCCATTATTTAGGATTTTGATTGAAGACAAGGTACAATAATATAAACAATGACGGTATCAGAATTTTCTTCAAGGGAGTTGAGAATTTTAAAAAGTAAACATACGAACTAATCGAGGGGGATTCAACATCTATTATATGTACATAAAAAAATATTTTTATTACATATAAATAATACAGTTTTTCGCCTGAACGCCCTAAACACTATGTGATTCCGCCACTAAATACAAATATATGGACATAAAGAAAGATAGTAGTAGTCATTTTCATTTACTAGTAAGCATAACTGAGTTAATTGATTAAGTAATTTAAGATTTGAAATTTCTTGCATATTTTTTTCGATCGAATTAATTGCACTGCACTTGTCTAGTACAGTTTATCTCTCCTATATGCTTTGCTGATTATTATATTAAAGCAAAATTTACTTTGTACTCACGCAAAAATACGAGTTGTCGAAATCCTTATCAAGAAAGAGAAAAAAAAAAAGTCTTTTTCATATATATAGTAAGCATTTGATATAAATTGGACACCAATAATGAGTTGTCTTTTTCTCATAATAATTTGTGAATTTCTTCATTATCTATGATAAAATTGGTAGATGACAATTTAAAATTTTGTCAATTATTAAAAAGTTAGACAATAATCAAGGTTTAGAAATATATAAGCCCACATCATACTGAATTTTATATTATCCAAAAAAAAAATATAAATTTAAGATAATTTTTTTACATTTAAACGACTTATTTTTATGAGCGAAAATTTTAATTAGATTCTTTTACGTTGAAATATTTAATTAAAAGTTTTCTTTTTCAAAAGTCAAATACAAAATATTTAATTAAAAATAAAAAAATTTCAATTATTTCATCGCAATCCAATAATAAAGGAGAATATGCTTTTCATATATCCTAGTTGAATAAGTCATCCTTCCTTTTTAGTTGTTTGTTACTTCAAGTTGAATAATATAAATTGAATATAAAATTAAAAAACCTTCTAGTTAGCAAAATAAATAAATAATAATAATGTCTCAATCATGTTTTCTTTGTCCACAATAAATGTGTTAGCTCAACAACACTTTTAACTCGTTGGAATCGTAAGTTTCGAGTTTGAGTCTTCGGTAAAATCATTAAAAAAAAATTTATTTATAAAATTAGTTTAATTTATAAGATTTTTAGTTTATTTATGTTGATATCATCTTTCATATCATTTAAAATTATTTAAAAATTATTTGAATATAACATTTGTGACTATCAATGTATTATATTACAACAACAATATATCCAGTGAAATATCAGAAGTGGGGTCTGAAGAGGGTAAAATGTACACGTACACATTTTATCACTACCTCATAGAGATAAAAAAATTATTTCCGAAACTAATATATTAGATTATCGTCTAAAATTTAGAGAATTTTAGATGACGCTCTAATATTTTTTATTTATTAAACAAATAATGATGTGAAGGGTTACAAGTTAAAAAAAAAATACTCCTATCCCAATTTATGCGGTATTTTTCGTTTTTCAAGAGTCAAACGATTTAAATTTTGACCGAGAATTTGCACATGAAATCTTCAAATTTTTATAAATGAAATTTATGTGTTTTTAAACTACGTAAAAAGTACTATAATTCACAATAATTAATAATTTAAATATTTCAAAAATATATAAAAATTTTGCGGTGAAAGATAGATTGATTTGAATCTCGAAATTCGAAAGCTGCCAGATAAATTGAGACGGAGACAGTAATAAGTATATTAAAAAGGACAATAGATAATTTTTTTTAAAAGATTATTTTCTAAGTTCATCGGAGAAATAATCGAAATCCAAAGCGGATACCAAAATAAATGACTAAAAACCAAAGAAACAATGACAGTTGACCAAAACAATTAACTAAATAACATCAAAAAAGAAAAAAAAGAAAACTCCAATTACCAACAGACATCTATACAAAAAAATATACATCATTCATAATCAAAAAGCTGCCCCCATTCTCTTGTTTTTAAGTCTTCCCAGTATTATTGCTCTCTTCAAACTCAAACTTTTTTCTCATATCTTTCATAAAGATTGAATCTTTCCTAATAATTCCTATTTATAATCTCCCTCAAAACAAAAATTAGAGAAAATACTGCTGTTTTTGTACTTATCCAACTTTTTTCTTGAATCAGAGTGTTTTTTAAAAAAAAACTTTTTTGGTCAGCTGAGAGCAAAATCTGAGAAAACATTTTGTGGGGTTTTAGAGGGGTTTTGTTTTTAGTCTGTTCTTGATTTTTTTTTAAAATTTAATTAAATTTTTTTATTTTGGTGATAAAGAGAGATGTTTGGGAGGGATTGTGGTTGTTGGGACAGTGTCACTGATTACATCCATGTTGAAATTGAACCACAGAGGTTTACTTTGCCTTCACCAATTCCACAATGGCCTCAAGGTATTTTCTTGAAGTTTTTGTTTGGTAAAAAAGTGTTCTTTTTCTACTGTTAAAAGAAATAACAGAAGATCTGTATTTTGTTTTTTCAGTTGATTTTTTCTCTCTGTTTTATAGTTGACTTGGTCTAAAAATGAATATAGTTATCTATTTGTTACTAAAGTTCACATTTTTATGCTAGTAAAAGAATAAATTCTGGTATTTGTTATTTACCCTTTTTACTCGACGGTAAACAGACTCTCTATTTTTACGAGGTAGATGGTTGATTACAGCTAAAAATGACAAAGTCAATTTGATTGTTAGTTATGACTTCGATTGCGTGGTCTTAACCTAAAGGTACTTAGAATATGAGTAATTTAGAGTTGCCAAGAATGGAAAAATATTCTTTTTGGAACATACTAAAAAGGAAAGTAAGACAGACAAATTGAAATATAGGGAGTACATTTTTATACCAGTAGAAAATAGCTTCTAGTAGTAGTAATTTTACTTTGTGTGATATTGGTTTGAGATAATTTTGAAGGGAAATATGATCGATGAGGTTTCATATTGTATATAGCCGACCTAACTTGTTTGAGATTTAGGCGTAGTTGTGAAGTTCACATCTTTATGTGGCAACAATCTCTCACAAGTGTATATGGTCACTGTCAGTAAGTGTTCATATAGCCGACCGCGTTGTATGTATCAAGCTATATTGCTCGAACTCTCCAAAATTGTTGCTGCACTCATGTGGAATCCTCCAAAAGCGCAATACTTTCGGAGGATCTAGCATGAACTTGTCCGAATATTTGAAGAGTTCGAGCAACATGAGAATCAAGTATTTTTAAAAGAACAGAGAGAAGGGGTTCAAAAACAAACAGTTTGACAGTAAAAATTTTGTTATGGTTTCTCAATTTGCTTTAATGGGAATATTGTGTTTGTATAGGTAAAGGATTTTCTGAAGGAAAAATATGCCTAGGTGAAATTGAAGCTGTTCAAATCACCAAGTTTAAGAAAATTTGGAGTTGTACTCCATTGTTTGGAAAATCAAAATCGATTTCATTCTATGAACCAGATGAAATTCCACAAGAATTTTCGATTGTTGGCCATTACTGTCAGCCAGATGGTGAGAACAACATAACAGGCTATGTTCTTGCTGTCAAAGATTTGAAGCCGAAAACATCGCTTCAAGATTCAACTTCCAAACTTTCTGCTCTTGCAAAGCCAATGAACTACACTTTAGTTTATAACACAAACGCTCTTTTTAAAGAAGTTGGTTACATTTGGCTTCCAAATGCACCAGTTGGTTATAAGGCAATGGGTTTTGTGGCTACTGCTGAGCCTAATGAACCGAATCTTGATGAAGTTACATGTGTCCGTGCTGATCTTACAGAGAGTTGCGAGGCTTGTGAAGTTGTTTTTAGTTCGAAACTTTTCTCAAAGAGCCAATTTCAAGTTTGGAAAACTAGACCTTGCACGAGGGGCATATTATGTAGAGGGGTCTCGGTTGGGACGTTCTTCTGCAGTACGAACTTCACTATAGGGGATGATCTCACCATTGCATGTTTGAAGAATCTCGACTCGTCTCAACATGCAATGCCTAATCTTGAGCAGGTCCATGCTCTCATTAAGCACTATGGACCTACTGTTTACTTCCATCCTGACGAAATTTACTTGCCCTCATCCGTTCCATGGTTCTTCACAAATGGAGCTCTTCTATTTAAAGATGGTGAGGACAATGGTAGTGCCATTGACGCAAAAGGCTCAAACTTGCCAGCAGGCGGACAAAACGATGGGAAATATTGGCTTGATTTGCCTAGTAAAGATGCTGAAAATAGACAAACTGTTAAATGTGGTAAAATTGAGACTGCGGAGCTCTATGTTCATGTTAAACCAGCTGAAGGAGGAACGTTCACTGATATTGCAATGTGGATCTTTTGTCCTTTCAATGGACCAGCTACACTCAAAGTAGGTTTGATAAATCTCTCCCTGAATAGAATAGGCGAACACGTCTGTGATTGGGAGCATTATACTCTTCGTATTAGCAACTTTTCAGGGGAGCTCTGTAGTGTATACTTCTCAGAGCATAGTGGTGGTGAATGGGTTGATGTTAGTGATTTGGAGTTCATCGAGGGGAATAAGTCAATTGTATATGCATCAAGAAATGGCCACGCGAGTTACCCACATCCCGGATGTTACCTTCAAGGCAATACAAAACTTGGTATTGGAGTGAGGAATGATTGTGACAAAAGCAAATACTATGTAGACTCTAGCAGTAAGTATCGAATCATCGCTGCTGAGTATCTTGGAGAAGGAACTGTCGTTGAACCGCCATGGTTACAGTACATGAGGGAATGGGGTCCAACCATCGAGTACAAATCAGGATATGAAGTGGACGAGATAATCAAACACCTTCCATCTTTTTTCAGATTATCAGTGGAGAGCCTCGTCGAGCTATTTCCAACTGAACTTTATGGTGAAGCAGGGCCAACAGGACCTAAGGAGAAGAACAACTGGTTCGGAGATGAAAGGTGGTAGACAGAGTCGAATCCAGGATTCAAAGTCAATAAGTTCACAATATATATCTTGTATATATATATATATATATATATATAGGAGGTTAAGGGTTCAAATGAAGAACCATTCTTCGTAAAGTTAGTGTGTTTTTTTGCTCTTTTGTCTGAACATTAAACTCTTTAAAACAACTTTTGAACCACAACTAAGTGCAAATACCACTATTGTTATTTGTTCATTCCAAATCATGTGTCGGATAATTCTTCTCGTGGTTCTTAAGCTGTATGGAGGCATATGCAATCACCTTGCATCCAAACGCGTTCCAAACCAACGCGTGAGGATCATAAGAACAATTACTTAGATATATGCATTTGAACGAACTTAGTGTGAGTCGCGTCTATTTGCTTCAACCTTATAATAAATAAGTTTACTCGACATATGTGCTTGTGATATATAACATATTTGCGCGATAAATTTCAAATTTTCAAAATACACACAAAGATATTGGTGCAAACTGGTCTTTATATCATTTTTTAGTTACTAAAAGGAAGAAGAGTTTGCATTGTTTGATTGTGACAAATCATATTTATTGAATAATAATTATAAATCACATTAAAAATAGAATGTGATAATTATACTCATCACATTAAAAATAGAATATAATCATAGTTGAGATATAAATATTAATTTGAATTTTTATAATGAGTAGCTTAACTAGAGATTCATGCTATCTCTTCTCATTTTTTTCATTCGCGGGGATTTTGATTCAAATATTGTCATAAATTTTTTTCGTTTCGATTAAAGTTTGAACCTTGTTCATGTTTTTCATCCACAATAAGTTTCATTCGAATATTGTTCAACTGACACACATTCAAACTATCACCAATATCTAGACAACTTTAAATTGGAAAAAAATTCAAATTGAAAGACATAACGTAATCTTTTCGTATCTACTAAAATTCAAACCTTATTCACGTTTTTCATTCACAATGGGTTTCATTCAAATGTTGTCATAAAATGATAGACAAATCAGTTTACACATATTTCAACTATCACCAATGTCTAAATAGATTCAAATTGACAAAAAAAGATATAATTTTCTCATTCCTATTAAAATCTAAACCTTGTTCACGTTTTTAATTCACAATGAGTTTCATTTGAATATTGTATTATAGTGGTACTCAAATCGAATTACACATATTTCGAATATCACCAATATCTAAATTGATCCAAATTGAAGGATAAAACATAACATTTTCCTTTTTACTAAAGTTCAAATCTTATTCACGTAGTTCATCCACAATAATTTTATTCAAATATTGTCATATAGTGACATACAGATCAGCTCACACACATTTTGACCATCACCAATATCCAGGTAGATTCAAATTACAAGAAATTACATAAAACATAACGTTTTCCTTTGAAAGATAAAACATAACGCTTTCTTTTCTACTAAATTCAAATCTTATTCACGTTTTTTATCACAACAATTTTATTCACTTATCGTATAGTGACATACAGATCAGCTCGCACACATTTTGCCCATCACCAATATCCAGATAGATTCAAACTAAAAGAAATTACATAATTTCTTCACATACACTAAATTATCTCCCCAATAAAAAAATTTCATCATTTTCCGCTTCTCAAAATACCAACATTTTTAAGGATATTTTTTCATCATATTAACACAACAAATATTACAACATCGAATATTTTGCATATAATTTTTCTAAAAATGCAACTCGAAAGTTAGTTAAATTGATTCACGAGATGGAAAAAATACTTATTTTGAGACGGAAAATTGTTTTTATTTTTTATTTTTAAATTTTCTCTTATGTCCATCCACCTTTTTGTCACTTTTTTTTGGGGACCCGAGCGGTTATCTCCCTCCTCCTTACTATATATAGTACATCAATTCTTCAAATTCCAAAAAGAACACATTTTTTGCTTTCGAGAACTTCCATTTTTTCCTTCAAGAACACCATTTTTCTCCATTGTTTCAACAATGGAGTCAGATAAGAACATACCCAGAGAGGATGCAATGTACATTTCAAGAAAATGTTGGTTCAAGGTGAAGAAAGAGTCAAGTCTTGCACTTTACACTCCATTTGTTGTTGGTTTGGCTGCTGGGACTCTAAAAATGGAAACTTTCACGGGTTACATAGCTCATGATCCTTACTACTTCAAAGCATTTGCTAAAGCGTAAGAGTGCTTTATTTGTTTTTCATTTATTGAGTTGATTTTTGAGTTAATGGTAAAAAATATGTAATTGCATGGCTAGTTGATCTATTGGTTTGGCTTCTGGGACTCGATGCTGAGTTGGACAAATTTGTTTTCAATCGATATAAGGTGTGAAAATGGAATTATGGCTAGTTGAGATATGTAATTCACGAAAATGTAATGGTTTAGGTGTGTGTTTGAGTGAATGGTCATGAATATATATCCATGTTGAGTTGGCCAAATATTTGTTTTCAAATGATGATATGCGCGTGTTGGGAAATGGAATAGTGGATGGTTGATAATCCGCGAAAATGTGTTTTCTTGAATTTACAGTTTCCATTTTTCAGTAACTGCCGATAAAGTAGTTAAGTTGCTATTATTCTTGAAATGTTAGTTAAAGTTTTTCGGTTTGAATGTTGGGACTGAGTGAGCAGTCTTAATTTTTTCTTCCATTTTTTGGTTATTGAGTAACTTTGGAGCTGAATTGGTTTTGGTTGATTCATTTTTTAGCGTTTCCATTTTTGGTAACTGCAGATAAAGTAGTTAAAGTTGCTATTCTTCTGGAATCAAAATGATGAAATGATACACATTTCTTCAAGTGTTAGTTGCTATTCTTGTTGAATCAAAGTTTATTCAGTTTGAAATATTTTGAAGTGTTAGTTGCTACATTTCTTTTACCCCCTTAATCTTTAATGTTATAGTTGTTATTGTATAATGATCCATGCAATGGTGTATGCCATTTTGTTAATTTTTGTGGTTTAAAGTTTTTGTCTGCTAATTTTTAACATGATATAGCAGAATGAAATTATTTAATATCAAAATGCAATGGACTTGATGAGAGCAGGATGAATTTGGAGGAATTACAAAGTGGATGCTAACTAGTTTAGGATTGAGACATAATTGGTTGATTTTGTTTCCAATGAGCATATGCAAGAAATAACAAATTATGTTCTGCCATCTTTTCTTTTCCCGAGTGTCGAATGGTTACTTATGGGGGAAGATTACTGGTTTTTGGGATCTCATTGGAAAAGATATCTTGATCTTTCTTGTCATAAGATGATGCAGAATTTTTCGGGTCTAGTTGGTTTTGGTACTCTGTATTGATGCTGATAAATTTGAGTTTTTGGTTGTGAATGAACTTGTTTTACCTATGTATAAGTTGTTTGATATTTTTGTTGTGTCTACGAAGTTCATGGAAAGTTAAGAAACACCAAAAATGTGTTGCAGGTATGAAGCTGCAGAAAAGTATACCGATGATGATGATGCAAAGTACGTCTTCAGGGCAATGCAGATGGATTCCATTAGAGAAGCCAATACGCAAGAAAGGTTTTTTAAAGTGAGATATAATGTTGTCTGTCATTGCTTGCTTGCTGCTTATTAAATATAATATTAGGCTAATAGCACCTTTAGTTAGTTGTTTCTGTATAGTTTCATAGTTTTACATCTAGTCTAACTAATACTCTTGACATGCAAAGATTAAATGCCTATAAGCAACTGCACACAACATGGTCAAATGGATGGCATATTGTAGTCCATTTAGGATGTGCTCTAAGAAGAGGGCTTAGAGGGCACATATGATGTCTTGAGGAGCATATAAGTAAAATTGTCCAAGAATCCAGAAAAAATATCGTGGAAATAAGGGAAGTGAGGATGATTATACTAGAGGAAGACGAAAAGACGAGCTTAAATTACGTCAACAATGGGTATAGCACTGATCGAATTATATGTATAGTCAGAGAACTGTGGCTTTCTTGTGGGGTAGCTATCAGAACAGATCTGCCACACATGATAATTTGGGTAGAAAACTCGTAAAAACATGATATCTTTCTGGTGTTTTTTTTTTATCATTATCTCTTTTTCTTATGATTTCGCATTAAAAGTGCTATATATCAAAGTATTTCTAATTATTAACCTTTAAATTTCCCATTTGCTTTCATAAATTACGAATCACTTTTAGGAGTTGGGCTCTGATATAGTCGAGAAGTCTGCTCTCAACCCCAGAACGGTCAAGTTCACAGAGTTCTTAAAGGCTACAGCCTCAGGAAAGATTCAAGGAGTAAGCGCTGCAACACCGTATGAGAAAACTAAGTTGGCAGCTTATATCATTGGTGCTATTATTCCTTGCATTAGGCTTTATGTCTACCTTGGTAAGGAGCTTCTAGTGTATCGTCAGGGGGAACCAACTCATCCATATAAGGCAATAATTGACAATTATGCTTCTGAAATGTTTGAGGTTTGTGGCTTGTCTGTACCTTGCTTGTCATACTGCTGAATTCAGCTGGTTTAAGTTTTAATAAAATGTGACACACTTTTACTGCACTTTGCTCACTAATGTTTTCTGATGAATACAGGCATTGGCTAAGAAAAATGAGAAGTGGTTGGACAAACTAAGTGTCTCTTTGACAGGCGCCGAGCTCAACATCATTGAGAAGGTTTATCAACAAGCAATGAAACTTGAATTGGGGTTCCTGTTTGCGCAGCCACTTGATCAGAAATCTGTCATCCCTATATCAAGAGAGCACAATCTTGCTGAAGAACGGCTTGTGATGTTCTTTAAGTTTGATTTGACATGCACGGTCATTGATTCTTCAACCGTCTTGGCAAAACTTTCAATTATATCAGCTCCAAAATCTGGTGAAAATCAACCAGACAATCAACTTAGTCGACTGTTGTCAGAAGATCTTAAAAGTACATGGGAGGATATTGGTAAGCAGTATACCGAAGAATATGAGCAATGCATAGACACACTGTTGCTCACTGAAAAAGGTAAAACACTCATTCTTGTTATTTTGCTATTGTTCAGCCTTCAAATGGTGTAGGATATTGTCAGTGCAGTTGCAATGAATTTGATTTCGAAGAATTTGTTCCTACTTCGCAGCTGAAAAACTTGATTACGAAAGGCTGCATAAAGCACTTGAGCAGCTTTCAGATTTTGAGAAAAGAGCTAATACGAGGGTGAGTGAATCCGGAGCACTAAAAGGTTTGAAACTTGAAGACATAAAGCGAGCTGGAGAGATGATGATTCTCCAGGATGGTTGCAAAAACTTTTTCCAGAGCATAGTAAAAAATGAACAGTTGAATGCAGACATTCATATCCTCTCCTGTTGTTGGTGCGCGGACCTTATAAAGTCTGCCTTTTCATCAGGTACATTCTTGCAGATGAGAACTTCTGAAAAATGGATTTTGTCGAAACATATGGCCTTCGATTATATTTTTGTTAGATAACATAGTATTCTGGTAAAGGTGCTGCCAAATGACCATATTGTTTTTTTTTTAAATCATTACATCTACTACTGCTTCCGCCTCTTTCATTCCCTATTTAGTATAATTTTTTCCTGTCTCCTTATAGAGTCCGAGCACCATACCTCGTAATGTAAGTTAAGGTTGACAGTCTCTCTAAAAATCTTTCCTTTTCTTGCCTTGTTTTTTAACAGGAGGTTTGGATGTTGTAAATGTGCATGCGAATGAGTTTATATTTGAAGAAAATCTATCCACTGGTGTGATTGTTAAGAAAGTTGAATGCCCCTTCGACAAGGTTCAAACCTTCAGTGAAATTCTAAACAACTACAACAATGACAAAAAGAATCTGACAGTTCATGTTGGGGATACCATGAGTGATTTGCTTTGTTTGCTGCAAGCAGATATTGGCATTGTGCTTAAACCAAGCCCAAATCTGATAAGAGTTGCGAATCATTTTGGTGTTTCTTTTACCCCGCTGTCTCGTGGCATTGTTGAGAAACAGAAGATTTATGCTGCCAAAGATTCAACTTGTTGGAACAAACTCTCTGGTGTTCTCTATACTGTTTCTAGCTGGGCTGAGATTCACATGTTCATACTGGGGGGATCAATGTACACAGATTAGACGGTGTTGATTAAGACATACAGAACTTCATACATAGTGCTAGTAGATCCTACATACATACAGGCTTGCTGGCAAGTTTTATTGCAGTCCATACATACAAGACCATCTCTTCAGAAGTGTAAATCTTTGATTCGTTGAATCGTCGTGAGGAAGTTGGTGTTTTCAACAATATTGCTCAAGTGTTACATACATGGTTGTTACAGATTCTTGATGTTCAGTATACAAGAAAAGACATTGATTGAATTGTATTACTAGCTGAAAATTTATAGCTTCATAGCTTTGTTTTTGGTTCAGCAGCTATTGTTAAATGCATATGACATTCTATACATTCAATCATCTAGTTATTGTTTTGCCATTTTTGTGTTGTTAACCTTTTTTTTTTTCTCGTTTGGGATTGAGGCGTAGTTATTGTTATTGTTTTTGCCTTTTTTTTTTTGGTATTGACATTTTACGACTACAAAAATGGCATGACATGTTCGAGACCGTAAAAATGTACTTTTGATGTGTCAAAAGTCTTTCTTTTTAAAATTTTGTGGCTCGTCAAACACATCATATACCTATTACTTACTACTACCTTAATAAATAACATGATTGCGGAAATATCTTTTTCGCTGTTAACATATAATGTGATAGCAATAAATAAAATTTTACTCTCACTTAGTGTTTACACCAAATAAATGAATACAAAGTACGCATCTTTTGGACACATATTTATCACTTAACTATAATTAAATAATATATTTTTACTATAGTTTTAACTTTTTATTATGCAGTTTAATATAAATATCCATGAAATTAAACTCTCTAATTCTTCAGCTGACATGCCCACTTCAAAAGCTATATGCCCCCACCTATAAAAAAAGAAAATGTAGGGTTAAACATAATTAATTCGCGACAATAAATAAAGAATTTTACGATAATAATATAATATGAATAATTATAACTAATATTCTATACAAATCATTAAAAACTTTAGCGACTCTGAATATAATGATATTAATTCAAGTCGATTGAAAAAACTTGTTATCACTAAATATTTCTTTTTCTGATTATAGTGTGTCATAGAGTTTAAATTATTATTTTTTTGTGAAGTGGGAATTTAGTACAACAACAACAACAACATACCCAGTGAAATCCCACAAGTGGGGTCTGGGGAGGGTAAGATGTACGCAGACCTTACCACTACCACATAGGTAGAGAGGCTGTTTCCTGGAAACCCTCGTCACAAAAACCCATCAGCAGAATACGCTAGATATAGTTAGTATGGAAGAAAATATAGTTAGTCAATTGTGACAAGGTAAATAATTAATTAAGTTGGCCTAAAAAGTCATTGTGAATTGTCCAATCTTGTTTCTTGTTTAGTGGATTAAAGATTCATGTTTGATTTGAATCTTTAATTATCCTACATGGGGGGGGGGGGGTGGATTAGGACCCCACAAAAAATAATTATCCTAAGTTCATAATTGAATCCCCCACCACTAAGACCAAGACCAAATAATATAGTTGATCACCAACTCAAATATTTTATTTTCATTAATAATAAATCATCAAATCCAAAGCCATGATAAGTTTGGGGGATTAATTTAGTGAACATATTAATTTTGGTATGTAAAAATTTTCTCAAACTTCTTTATATTTAACATCTCTTTATTATAACAAATCAATTTTTAAAAAATAATTGTTATTCAATAACAATGATATACTCAGTAGAATTTCACGAGTGGGGTTTAAAGAAGGTAAAATATATGCAGATCTTACCACTACATCATAGAGATAGAGAAGTTCTTTAGGTAAAATATTATTATAAGTAATGATCGTTATAAAAAGATTTGGCTAAGTCAGAATTCAACATTTATTCCATGTTTTCGTGAATCAGAATTTTCAATAAGTAATAATTTCTTGGGACAAGAGGAATAATATATTTTATTTAAAAATTATGTAAAAAAAAAGTACTATAATTCATAATAATTAATAATTTAAAATATTAAAAAATCATATTAAAATTTAATTGACTTTCTAAAAGCTATCTATATCACATAAATTGAGACAGAAAAAATAATAAATATTGGATTCACGCTGACGCGAGCATCGAGACCTAGTTCATGAATATATATATATTTAAAATAAAAAATAATTATTACTTTTTTAACTTTTAAAAGTTGATGTGAGTAGGCCAAAGTTTTGTTTTCTTGTCTTTTCTTTTACATTGGCTTCCTCAGATTCCCACTTAACCTTAAATATGTTTTTTATTTATAACATATTCTATGACATATATTGGATTAAGTTATAATTTTTTTTTTTTTGATAAAGAATGATTTTTTTTCTAACCTTATCATGAAAGACCCTTGTCTAAAAAATATCAGGTCCCAAAAGCAGAAGATATTAGATATGAAAGAAAACGACTAAAGTGGAAAGAAGATGATAATACATAAATACAATAAAAGTAACAAATACAAGACGTACAATAACAATACAAGATATAAAGACACGACTAATCCAACTAATTTATAACCTACTATAACACAAGGCCAGACATCATCCTATCCCTACTAGCCTATTAATCTTTCTACCCTAATACGCGACCTCTACTCATTTCTATCTAAGGTCATGTCTTCGGTGATATGAAGATGCGACATATCTTGTCTAATCACCTCCCCTCCCCCCAATATTTTTTCGATCTACCTTTACCCCTCCGCGTAACCCCTAAATCCGACCTCTCATATATAGGAGCGCGCGATACTTCTTTTTGTGCACATGTCCAAACCATCACAGTCTCACTTCCCTCATCTTGGCTGCCACTGAAGCCACCCCTAACTTTTCCTGACTGATACTTATATCGATGACACATCCAATAAAATAATAATCAAGAAACTTAGATAAAATTGATATTTAATATTTATGTAATAATTATAAATAGACAATTATTGAAACCTAAGAATATAGTCGAGGCATACTCAAACAACATTGTTATTAACAAATATATAAAGAATATGCATGTGATGGACTATTATTACTAAAATATTTTTAATCTTATCACTTAATTTGTTAGGTATCCATTTAGCATATATTATTGCATTCCACCACAAAAAAAATAAATTAATTAATTAAATAAAAAAACCTTTTTTACTTTGAATTTTCTCTTATAAATATTCCACCATTTTGCTACTGAAACTCTTATCTCTTCTTCTTTCTTCTTCTTCTTCTTCATTTTCTTTTCCTTTTAACTTAAATCTTAACATTTTTTTTTTTAAAAAAATATCTTTTTAAAGTTTATGGAAATGTTAGAAATTAATAATTATAATTATTTTTTCATGTTTTTTCCTCAGAAAGTTAATTGAAGATGAAGAGAAAGAGGATGAAATATTGAAGAAATTCAACTCTTAGGCAAGTCTGATGCTTGGCTCTATTTTTTTTTTTATATTTCAAAAAACTTATTTTGAATTATTTCTTTTTATTTGTATTTTAATTAGGTTTTTTGTTTTGTATCTTTTAATTGATAGAGCAATTGTATCTTTAATTTTCTTGTAATTTTGAAGAAAAAATTGTATTTGTTTCATTTAATCCCTTTATTTTGAGAAATTTATTTGTTTTTCTTTAATTCATAAATGTAATTTTCATGAAAGAGAAATAATGAATAATATGAGTTTATATAATCCTAATAGCATAAAAAATAAATTAAATTATTGTGGCTCACAATAATTTGAAAGTATTTAGATTTTTTATTTGTTTTAATAATGCTTAATTTTTAGGAAGATAAAATTTGAAGGATATTTACTATATACTATTAATCCGTAGCGATGAATGAGATTTTTTTATTCTTAATTAGAAATTTTGAGTTTATATATAAAAAAAATATGAATAATTTTTACACGATGTAAACATAAATGAATCGAGATAATAAATTTAGACAATAATATATAATTATAACAATTTTTTTTTATCCATTTGGATTTATTTGACACGGGAATCGATTTTTTTTTTTTAGTCTATCCAAATGTTTTTAATGGATATAGTTGCTTTTTAAATAAAGAAAATTAAAAATATCCATAATAAAAACATTTATTTTGATTATTTTTTTTAAAAAATATAATAGCAAAATATCATTGTAAACAAAATATTATTTACTTAACATGAAATAAGTTGTACTTTCTTTTATTATTTTAATTATGTTCTTGGAAATAATCCTAATTATCGTGGCCATAATTAAAGATAATTAATATAATAATTATTGTTTACCTCTCTGTTTTTGTCGTGTCAATACCAAAAAGTTTAGTTAAAATTCAATTAATTAATCATGATTAATTTAATTAGTTGATTGACACGATTAGCGGAAAAATTATTTAATATAATTAACAAGTTAAAGGGAAAAAAACAAAAGATTACTGTTTATCTCTCAATTTATTTTGTCTCATTATGAAAAAGTTTTATGGAAAATCAAATGATTAAATTAATTTAATTAGTTGGTGTACGTGTCACAGTTGGCAGGAAAGATTAGTACAATAACAAAAACGGATTAATTTAAATAAACAAATAAAAACAAGAAAAAAGAATCAATCATTTTCAATTAATAATTTTTCTATTGGTTAATGACTCATCAATACCACAAGAGCTTAATTAATTAGATTAATCATTAAATTGTTTAATTAGTTGAAATGAGAATTCACGAGCTAAATAATAAAATAGTTATAACTTTGTAAATAATTTTTCATTTTTTCGATTCGATGTAAAATATTTTCAAAGTTCAAATGAGTAATGAGAATCGAGCCCTACAACTAACATGTGGCAAACTTTGAATTTTTTTTTATGATTTTTATACCGCACTTGTTTTTATAGTCTCAACGTAAACCCTCACAATTTTAATACATGTCACGGGAGGGTAAGCATGACATGCTTACTCGTATGTCCAATATCTCTCTACTCTTATCTTAAGCTAGAGCGTCACAATCTTTTTGCACGTTTTTTCTTATAACTATAATATTAGAACCAATTCAAGCACACCTCGAGTAGTTTCACGAGGTACCTACTACCTTCACGAGCACAAGTTCTGAGTGACTCTATTCACTAAGGTTAGACAAATGACAGGAAACATCTCATGTTTTGCCTGCTGAGACACTTTCAGCACAAGTACCGAGTAACTCTGTCTCAGACAAAATAAGCAATAGATAGAAGATGAAGCATCACAATCACCTTGTAATAACACTGACAAAATTTCATAACAAGTTCAAATTAGGTTCTTGGTGACCAAAGCTTGGATTTGAGCGTACATAACTTCTGCAGAATACAGGTCCTCTATGGACATCCGATAAAATTGGAGCGATACAAGAAAGAGCAACATGGCTGCGGCCTGCGCAAGGATGATACACACAAACCGAGAAATGGTACCAAGAAACTATTGAAGGACACAAAGTTGTCCTAAAACCATTTCAGTCTTCTCTCCAATTGTTCCCACACATCTTGTTCTTGCATTTGTAAAATGTAGACATGGGTTCATCTGCTGACCTTATCTGCACTTGATAATATGCAGCTTCCCTGTAACCACACGCGGGACATGGCACTGCCAAGAGCGAATAGAGCAAGTATAAGGGAAAGCAAAAAGAAGCATATTTATTAGCTCTAAATTTTGTGAGGCGTCTAAAAAAACATAGCATTGAGGATTCATATAGCTGACACCAACTTGTCTGGGATTGAGACGTAGTTGATGTTGTCTAAATAACGCAGCATATATTTTTATATGCAGACAACTTTAGCGCATCCCATATATATATAAAGTTCAAGCATCACAAAAACATACATACACACACGAAGAGAGGTTCCTCCTAATAAACAAGAGAACACTAAGAATATTTGGTTAGCTGCACAAGATCGTAAAAGTAAAAATGCCAAACTACCAATTCACGATGCTCCCTTTATCTCATTCTGTTTGGTATATTTGACTCTCCAGGGATTAAAAGGCAAAACTTTGAATATTTTATGGTATTTGAATTTGCTAGATCTCTGTCTATGACTCTATTCCGATGTGTCTTTCTTGTTACTCACTACAAGTATTTCTCTCTAGCTCTCTTAAGTATTGTTAAATCTCTTTTTACTCGTGGAAAGTAGATAGGCAGAAGCATGTGCGAGTCAGTCACAGACTGAGTCGAAACTATCCACAAGAAAATAACCATCTCCTTCAGATTATAATTATGGAAGAAAAATACATACAACTACAAGAAATAAGGAAGCAAGAAGCATGTGATGTCCGTAGCCCAATGAACATACTAGACATATTAACCATTTACTGATACCAGAAGATTGTGGTTGCCTAAAAAATTCACATATGGAGATTGTTCATATATCATACCAGAGAAAGCTTGACATGTTAACAAACAAAATAGCCGTAGATTCCTTCAGTTAATCTAAAAATGATCGCCATAGGTTATATATATAAAAGCTTTCACTAACTTTTATGTATCATCAATAATTGTTTATCATCAATAATTGTTTTAGGAGAGGAGGGAGTAGAACTAGAGTTAAAACTTTGATTGTATAATACAAGGAAGAAAAGAGAATTACCTCAATCTATTATATGTACACACATATATATAAGGATCAATTACAAACTAATTGACAGACTAAATCTCAGTACAATGGAAAATCAAATACATGGTCTAGGAGACAGTCATATCCACATTAAAACCCATTAAATTCAATGGACAAGCAATTATTAGAACGATAATTCAAACTTTTGGCATGTTCAAGACAATAGCTATAAGAAATAAGAAGTCACACGTCATCTAACATCCTCGTGATATTATATATGTATAGGTTTCTTCTCTAACTATGTTTACTCTGAAGGTTCTTCAAAAACTTCAGCAATACTTTGGTTAGTAATTTTAGATATAAGATTACTAACTCAGAAAACAACTTATTTTTAGATAAGTAGAAGTGTTAGCAGTTGCAGCAAATCATGATAAAACCAAGAAGCTATAAGTAGAGAAAGTGCTAAGACCTTCAGCAGTAGAAGCATTATCCATGTCTTCTGTCGAAATCACTGGATCTATTTGTTTCTTAACCAAACACTGCCTTCTCTTCATCTTAATCTATAAAACCATGAAAGCGAAAAAAATTAAACTTACTGAATGGATATGAGATAACAAAAGGACCCAATGATAAGTTTTCTAGTTATCTTACCCGGTTCTCTAATTGACAGACGAAAGGGCATGCACGACAAAAGAATCTGCCCGGACGGTCCATATGAGGCAACTCATATTGCAATAACATTCCACAGTCTGGGCACATTTCCATCTGCAGCTAGTCTTGTTTTATTGCGAAGTCCTAAATAAATAAAAGTCCTGTCTTTTAGATCACTCTACACAGAGTCAGAGCACACCGAGAGGTTCAAAGATCACCAAAAATAAATACTCCATCCTTCCAAACTTATATGATACTCTTTCCATTTTTAGATGTTCCAAAATGTTTGAACCAATCTATTTAGCTAGCTTTCAAGATATTTCAAATTTTGTGACGTTTTCTTTATCAAACTAATTTTTCAACCATTACTTTACTAGTTTTGTTTTACTACAACTAACATAACATATAAGTCAAATAAACCACCTAAATTCTGCGGTCAATCAAAAACTGTCATATAAATGAAGCAGACGGAGCAAGTAAAACTGCCATCTCTTACTGTTCAAGCTTTTAGGCTGAGACAGTCACACAGTTCAACATGAATCACTTGAACTCTATATCTCTTGGGAAAAAAAATTAGCACCTGGGGTTTGGCAGTCGAGTTGAATAAGGTTAAAAAAAAGAGAAAAGATTTGAGCTTTTTTCATCACCCTGGATCCAGCCATGTCATCTTACCTAAATGGACTAAATCCACTCTTGATAAAGGGCCAAATTTTGGTGAATTGCTCAGAACGATACAACTGAGAAAAGCAACAAACTAAATAAATAGAACTATACCTCCCTAATCGTTTAAATTTTTAGACCATATGGTACACACTGTATCAGTTCAACATGTTATGGCGCCTAACAACTTAAAAAATGAGCATATGGGGTTTCGAGTTCGAGTTCAACAAGAAAAGAAAAAAAATAGTGATTGCCCATAATCTACGTGTATTTTAGCTCTGTGGCCACCAATATGGACAAAAACCAATTCTTGATTCAGACGACTAAGAAAATTCCTCATTTGGGAATTGGTTGGAATGATACAACTGATAAAGGCAGCAGTGAACTAAATAAATAGAACTATACCTCCATAAAGGTTTAAATTTTTTGACAAGATGGTACACACAACTCAACATGTTCAAAGGAGGAGCTTGATCATCAGCTATTGGTTTGGATGAATCAAATAGCTTTTGCTTAAATCCTATATTAGAAAATCTATTCTCAATATATCCAATGTAATCCCACAAGTGGAGTTTGGAGAGGGTGGGGAGTATGCGAAGTCGCAAACCTTATCTTGTGAAAGTAGAGAGGTTGTTTCCTAGACCTTCGGCTCGAGTAAAACATTTAGAGAACCTATCAAGTATGTATAAATATTCAATTGTGAACCCATTGACTAAGACGAGCTACACGTTCAATGGCAAGTTCAGAAATCATAAGCTTCAACTCCTTGCTCTGCCTATGAACACATTTGGATACCGAAAACTGAAGACTTCTATATATCTTGTTTTTTTGAAGAATTCAGCATATGGGGTTTGGAATTCGAGTTTAACAAGTAAACAAAACAGACAAAACTTAGACTTTGCTCATCATATACATGAATTTTTAGCATAGTGGCCACAAATATGGACAAAAATCGATTCTTGATTCAGAAGACCAAGAAAAATCCTCAATTTGGTGAATTGCTCAAAATAATACAATTGATAAACGCAGCAGTGAACTAAATAAATAGAACTATACCTCCCTAAAAGTTCAACTTTTAGACAAGATGGTACACACAAATCAACATGTTCAAAGGCGGAGCTTGATCATTAGCTACGGGTTCAGACGAATACAGTAACTTTTTACAATCTATTAAATATGTATTAATACTCAATTACGAAACTAGTAACCAAGACGAGATAAAGATTCAATGGCAAGTCAGACCCCATAAACTTCAACTCCGGGCTTCACCTATGAACGGGCTTCACACCTAACAACTCAAAACTTCTATATCCCTTGGTTTCTTGAAAAAATCAGCATATGGGGTTTGAAATTCGAGTTAAAAAAGTAAATAAAATGGAAAAAACTTAGACTTTGCTCATCATACGCATGGATTTTTAGCTCAGTCATCATCAACATGGACAAAAATCGATTCTTGATTCACAGGAACAAGAAAAATACTCAATTTAGTGAATTAGTACAAACAAAATTAGCAGTGAGAATTGAGAAAGAAACAATGAAAAGTGAAGAAACTTACGTCAAGACTGTGAATGCCAGCAATGGTGTTAAGAGTGGAGATCAGTGGTTGCAAGGGTTTTAGGTCTGAGGGTTTAGGGGGGGAGAGATAGTGAAGTTTTTGAAGAACCTTCAGAGTAAAAATAGTTAGAGAAGAAACCTATACATATATAATATCATGAGGATGTTAGATGACGTGTGACTTCTTATTTCTTATAGCTATTGTCTTGAACATGCCAAAAGTTTGAATTATCGTTCTAATAATTGCTTGTCCATTGAATTTAATGGGTTTTAATGTGGATATGACTGTCTCCTAGACCATGTATTTGATTTTCCATTGTTTCTTAAAATACACAGTACCACTGCACCTACTTCTTTGTGAAATGGGCTTAGACCTACTATACGAGTATGTAATATTTTCTACGTCTATAATAGGAGACCAAGGCAGCGGGTATACCATGCTCGATGACTAAAAACACATCTTGACAACAACTATTTGAGTTATACTTGCGGGCGAATTTGCATACAAACCTATCAACCTATCTAAAAATGTCGCAATAATATGTATATATTAACTAAACATCAAATCAAATTTCAGGTTTCATTAGGAATCTGAGCGTAAAATGAGCTGAATTATAAGTGTTGATGAGAATAGCAAGCTGAATTCCACAGAAGCCTGATCAAGCATCAAAATTTTCACTACTTTTTCCACATCAGTTTTTAGATAATCCAATAGCGAACATGCAGTTCCATAAGATCTAAATCATAACAAATCAATTTCTCCAAAAACAAAACAAAAGGAGGAAAAAAGAGAATCATTGCTAAACTTGAGAATCAAACCTGGCGAACGGTTGGCAGTAGAGTATGGTGATCGAGATCTAGGGTTTCAGAAAGTGATTAACAGAGATGATTGAGAGCCCCTGCTAGAGAAAAGACACTCTGCTAAGCATTGGAACCAACAAAGTAATATGAAACTTTAAATAGGCCTTGGATTATCTAATGACTTATTGGGCTTTGTCCAATATTCCATTTTGGACTAGATTTCGTTATGTTGTATATTGGATTCATGTGAACTAAGTTATTATACAACTTTTGGATACAAATTACTCTTTCTATTTTATTTATCATAATAGCCCATTTCTCATTTCCCAACACAAAACATAAATTAAATGTGAATATCCCTTCTTTATTGTATAATCATAATTACAAATAAACCCAAGTTCATAGACCTAAAAAAAAAAAAAAAACCTTATCGGCCTGAATGTACCTCGATTAATACCACAAGACACTTATCATCTCTTATACACCATCAATAAATATCAGTAATCTTAAAATGCATATAAATAAAAATACGATAAAAAATCGAAAAGGGTTTTTTTTTATAAATAAATGTAGGACCACAAACTAAAAAAAAAAGAGTAAATAAATAAATGAAGGAATGGGTAGTGCAAGTTGAAGAATTATTAATTGCACATGAATAGAAAAAACATCTCATGCATGATTAAATGCAGAATTATATAGGTCCACAAAATAATTACGTATTTCAAATAGATTTGTATTTAATTCATATGAAACACAATATTATAATATTAAAAGTGGAATAATTTGGGCATGGCTATAAAACATAACTTTTATTCTTGTCATTAATTATTGATTCATGGGATGTCATACTTACAACTTAAAAATTTATAGCTTGTGAATTGTGATAATATTTGTGAAATTTTGGTCTATTTTATTTTAAGGATGTATAATTATTTGGTCAATAATATTTTACTATTTATTTTATAATTTATAATTTTTGGGGTTATGTTTTAAAAAATCTCTTTTAAACATACTAAAAATCTTATGAGAAATGTTTGAACCAATCTATTTAGCCAGCTTTCAAGATATTTCAAATTTTGTGACGTTTTCTTTATCAAACTAATTTTTCAACCATTACTTTACTAGTTTTGTTTTACTACAGCTAACATAACATATAAGTCAAATAAACAACCTAAATTCTGCGGTCAATCAAAAACTGTCATATAAATGAAGCAGACGGAGCAAGTAAAACTGCCATCTCTTACTGTTTAAGCTTTTAGGCTGAGACAGTCACACAGTTCAACATGAATCACTTGAACTCTATATCTCTTGGGAAAAAAAATTAGTACCTGGGGTTTGGCAGTCGAGTTGAATAAGGTTAAAAAAAAGAGAAAAGATTTGAGCTTTTTTCATCACCCTGGATCCAGCCATGTCATCTTACCTAAATGGACTAAATCCATTCTTGATAAAGGGCCAAATTTTGGTGAATTGCTCAGAACGATACAACTGAGAAAAGCAACAAACTAAATAAATAGAACTATACCTCCCTAATCGTTTAAATTTTTAGACCATATGGTACACATTGTATCAGTTCAACATGTTATGGCGCCTAACAACTTAAAAAATGAGCATATGGGGTTTCGAGTTCAAGTTCAACAAGAAAAGAAAAAAAAATAGTGATTTGCCATAATCTACGTGTATTTTAGCTCTGTGGCCACCAATATGGACAAAAACCAATTCTTGATTCAGACGACTAAGAAAATTCCTCATTTGGGAATTGGTTGGAAGATACAACTGATAAAGGCAGCAGTGAACTAAATAAATAGAACTATACCTCCATAAAGGTTTAAATTTTTTGACAAGATGGTACACACAACTCAACATGTTCAAAGGAGGAGCTTGATCATCAGCTATTTGGATGAATCAAATAGCTTTTGCTTAAATCTTATATTAGAAAATTTATTCTCAATATATCCAATGTAATCCCACAAGTGGAGTTTGGAGAGGGTGGGGAGTATGCAAAATCGCAAACCTTATCTTGTGAAAGTAGAGAGGTTGTTTCCTAGACCTTCGGCTCGAGTAAAACATTTAGAGAACCTATCAAGTATGTATAAATATTCAATTGTGAACCCATTGACTAAGACGAGCTACACGTTCAATGGCAAGTTCAGAAATCATAAGCTTCAACTCCTTGCTCTGCCTATGAACACATTTGGATACCGAAAACTGAAGACTTCTATATATCTTGTTTTTTTGAAAAATTCAGCATATGTGGTTTGGAATTCGAGTTTAACAAGTAAACAAAATAGACAAAACTTAGACTTTGTTCATCATATACATGGATTTTTAGCATAGTGGCCACAAATATGGACAAAAATCGATTCTTGATTCAGAAGACCAAGAAAAATCCTCAATTTGGTGAATTGCTCAAAATGATACAACTGATAAACGCAGCAGTGAACTACATAAATAGAACAATACCTCCCTAAAAATTCAACTTTTAGACAAGATGGTACACACAAATCAACATGTTCAAAGGCGGAGCTTGATCATTAGCTACGGGTTCAGACGAATACAGTAACTTTTTACAATCTATTAAATATGTATTAATATTCAATTACGAGCCTAGTAACCAAGACGAGATAAAGATTCAATGGCAAGTCAGAATCCATAAACTTCAACTCCGGGCTCCACCTATGAACAGGCTTCACACCTAACAACTCAAAACTTCTATATCCCTTGGTTTCTTGAAAAAATCAGCATATGGGGTTTGAAATTCGAGTTAAAAAAGTAAATAAAATGGAAAAAGCTTAGACTTTACTCATCATACACATGGATTTTTAGCTCAGTCATCATCAACATGGACAAAAATCGATTCTTGATTCACAGGAACAAGAAAAATACTCAATTTAGTGAATTAGTACAGACAAAATTAGCAGTGAGAATTGAGAAAGAAACAATGGAAAGTGAAGAAACTTACGTCAAGACTGTGAATGCCAGCAATGGTGTTAAGAGTGGAGATCAGTGGTTGCAAGGGTTTTAGGTCTGAGGGTTTTGGGGGGGAGAGATAGTGAAGTATTGGTAAAAGGGATAGTATTGTAATTATACTTTATTAAATTTGAGCAAATTGCAATAATATAAATTGTGAAAATTATTTTTGTGTCGTTTATAAGTCGCGAATTTGAATCGTGAAAGCAATTATCAATACTTGTTTTAAAATAGGTTATCTAAATCACATCTCTTAAAATATAATTTTTTCGTTGAATCCAACTACATAAAAGTTTTGATACACTGAAATACCTTTTAAATTTTCCTTTTCATATAAATACTATTACATTTTTCATATACCTAAATCATTAAACTACAATAAATTGATAGAATTTAATACAAACACCTAATACAAATTTTAAAATTATCTCTGTATGACTTATAAATCACTTGTTCAAGCACTAAAAACAGCTAATAATATTCATATTACACCTTTTGAGGTGCAATCTTTTTTCGAACCCTATTAACGCTGAATTTTTTACGCACTCAAATACCATTTTAATTCTCTTATTATATATATATATATATATATATATATATATATATATATATATATATATATATATATATATATATCTTTACAAATAATAAAAATTCTAAAATTGTCTCCGTACTACTTATAAATTACTTGTTCAAGCACTGAAAGGACTTTGAAAGTTTTTGAAAGCTCACTGTGATGGTGAAACACCGGGTGTTGCTGATTCAAAGCTTGGAAATGCGATTAAAGAGAAACTAGTCAGCTCCTTTCATCTTCTCGTTGTGTCTTTGTTATTGTTGTCAAGGTGTGCTTAAAGCACACTTAAGCCCTGAAGTGAGGTGCAAAACATGTTCAATGCTTTACCTCACTTAGAGGGCGCTTCAATATTTTCATCAACGCTCTAAGACATATTTTCCTTGCCAATGAGCTTAATCCTAAAGAGGCAACACTAAATAATTGATATTTCACTTCATCATAACTTTTTTTTCAATTTTTTTGTCCATATATTTGTTATCCATGCTTTATTTTTAGTTTTGGACGACACATTCACATTTGTATCTTTTTCTCCACTTGTGCTTAAAGCCCCAACAAATCTTAGAGCTTTTTGGCGCTTTTCGCCTTTCATAACATTGATCTTTGTTTTTTAGTGTCTTCTCCTTTTCTTTTAATTGGAGTTGATGTAGTATATGTTTGCAACAAATTGAATGTATTCACAGTAATGTGGTAATGGAATTGATGAGAGGCCACTCAAGACTTGGCTCCGATGAGCTTGGGTTTGGCTCACAGTCTCTCAAGATACAAACTGAAATTTAGTCCTGACAAGGTGAACTTTCTATTTTGATAGGTTGTAGTATTACTAATATTCCTCGTCTTAATTTATGTGTTACCTTTTGGCCTCTGTGGTTTGTCAGAGAAAGCTACTCCGAAATACTTTGTGTACAAATGTCCTAGCATTCCGAATTATTGCAGTGTGTCAATTATGTCCATCTATTTTGATTATGCCCTGGTTACAAAATGGTGCTAGTGAACAGAATTTAAGTCTGGTAGAATTCCAACTTTATAGTCTTGAAGACATGATCCTTTTTCACCAAACTAATACAAGAGCTTATGACTCAATATCTGTTTCTCTTTTAGGTGGATACAATGATTGTCCAGGCCATTGGTTTGTTGGATGATCTTGATAAAGAGCTAAACACCTATGCAATGAGGGTACTGAAGTTGAGGCAGAACTGAAAGAGGCAGCCATGGGAACTGAAGTCTGTGATCTTGATCTGGAGAATATTAAAGATTTATGCAGCCAAGTTGGATGAGTACCATTGCCCCAAATCTTACAGCTCTGGTTGGAGAACTTGGTGTCGCCTACCAATTTTTCATCTGAATTAGCCTACGAATATTTTAAAAATATGGTTGTCCAAGACTTTTTCGGTCCAATTCAAAACTTTTTACGATTTATATAGCTTTATTGGATCCATGAATAGGGATTTTAATTTTTCGTCAATTTTTCATATGTATTAGCCAATACATGACAGTTCGAAATGTTTTGAGCCATGAATGATATTCATATCTTCTATAGGATCCATGCTTCATTTTTTAACATTTAAGAATCACGAAATAGAAATTTGATATTTTTCTCAGTTTTTTGTGTATATTAGCCTTTGAATATAACATAAATATTATTATCCAAAACTTTTTTACTTATAATTTTGTATGACATCTGTAATTACCTTGTAAATGATATTTAGGAATCACAAAATGAAAAATCAAATTTTTTTAAAAAAATTATGCATATTATTTTATAAATATTTTGTAAATATAATCGTCTCAAGAATATCTTAACCATTAAGTTTATTTTTTTCTCTTATTTGGGAAAAAGTTCCTTTTTTTTTTAATAGAAAAAGACAAGGGAAAGAAATTTAGGAAATATGCATGTTATGCTCCCTAAAGCATAGACTTAATGGTTAAGGTTACAATTCAGATAAACGACGTCGTTATATAGAAATTTAACTTTGTAACTAGTATTTTTCTGTTAATTAAAGGTCTCGTGTCAAACCTTACGAATAAAAATTTTAATAAAAAATATTTTATTTTAAAATTTTATGAGATACGAATTCAAATCAATCTGAACCGAAGGCCCATATATTTTTTTTTCTATAAATAGATGAATGTTTTGGCATAGTTTACCGGATACTGCGCCGTTTTTATAATAAGTTTTTCTTTTCTATATATATATATAAATAGGGAGAGAATCAAGTGAATCACAATGGCGGTGGAAAACGGACAGAGCTCCGACGGCGGTGGCGGTGATATCTATCAATTGCCGGAAGGTTGCATAGCGAACGTATTATCATTGACGAGTCCGAGAGATGCGAGTAGGTTATCGTTGGTGGCTACGATTTTCCGGTCGGCTGCTGAATCTGACGCTGTTTGGGACCGGTTTTTGCCGCCGGATTACCGTGATATTATTTCACGGTCTAGTGATGGAGCGGAATCGGTGAATGTCGGTTCAAAGAAAGAGCTTTATCTCTATCTGTGTGATCATCCTCTGTTCATTGACGGTGGAACTAAGGTAAATCAGATACTATTTTGGTTTTTGATTTTTGGCTTTTTAGTTTTGCTGATGTTGATTTTGTTAGAAATGATATTTTAAAATGTCACCTTTTTTGGAATAGTTTGAATGAAATGCATTCAATTGATTGAGAATAACCAATCGGGAGAATTAGACACAAAAGCTTATTATTAGTTGGAAACTACGTTCAACAACGTGTTTGGTGAATTTCTTTTACTTTTTTAAAGTATGTGGAGTTGATTTTACTGCATTCGAGCTAAGGTCTTTCGGGAGACAACCTCTTTTACCTTCACGAGGCAGTGGTAAAATCTGCATATACTTGTGAGAGTTTACTGGATATGTTGTTGTGGATTTGGTTTTGAGAGAACTGATTTAGAGTTTGTTCATAGAGCAGTTTTGGTTTGGTTTGGTATGGTTTGAAAACAGTGATCGAGGAAATACGCGTTCAATTTTTGTTATAGTTCGATGCCAACAATAGCATGACCACTATATTTCCACAAAGGGATCTCGAGAGGATACGGTGTTACCCCCTATCTTTAGTGGCATAGAGAGGTTGTTTTTATATTGTTAGATAATACATTCTCAAAACAAGGAAAGAGTTTGAAAAACTTTTTATTTTAGTAAATACATTTTTTTGAATGTCTGGATTTGATTTTGAGAGTGTTTTTTTGAGTTTGTCTGGAAAGAAGAATTTGCTTTGTTTTGAGTGAATAGCGACTATTTCCTTGACAAGTAGATGATTGTGGTTTTCTATTTCTTTTATCACTTGAGCAAATAGAGTAGGTTAAAGATTTTTTTTCCGATTATATAAAAGCTGCAATGCAGACTGTGAGGTAATTACGAGAAGGAACTTATTGAATATGAGAATTATATTTATGTAAAACATGCAAAAGGTTAAAACGCCCCAGACCCCACTTGTGGGATTTCACTGGGTATGTTGTTGTATGCAAAAGGTTAAAACGGTGGTTGGAGTTATTCTTGGAATCATCCCCTTCAAAGATTGAAGTGGTCCATCGACGTTGAGACTGTATGTGTACTAAATCTTGAACTTACCAGCTTTTAAAAAAAAAATTTTGTACTAAATCTTGGTAATTTGAACTGAAAGCTGATCAAGTTTGGGTATTCATCATGTCCAATGTGTGTGAGTGATGATCAGGTTGTAGTTGGTTATTTTAACCTTATGTTGAAGATGGGAGGTTGCTCTGAATACTCATCAGAGTACAGTATTGGAACTTTATGTACTGCTGTGGATGTTTTTGATATTTTATGATACACAAATCAAAGCCTTCTCATGTACCCATAAGCCATTAGTCCCTTTTCAATCTTTTATCTTTTGGAGATTAAAGTATATCATTAGTAACTACTCATGTAGTTACAGATTGTTGTCGTTTGATCACTTGCGTCTTTGCTGCCACACTCTTGATGGCAAAGCTTTTGATTTTTGGTTCACATGTGGCATAGCTCTTTTTTCCTTATTACCTCTAACTTTGAACAACTGTTGCTGGGCTGTTAGTGTTGTTTCTTACTTGCTAAGTTTACTTCTGACTTGGTAATGATGAAATCCAGAGCTTCTCATTGGATAAGTGCACTGGAAAGAAATGCTACATGTTAGCTGCAAGGTCACTTGAAATTGTTTGGGCTGACACACCTAGGTATTGGAGATGGATTTCCCTTCCTGAGTCCAGGTAATTCAATTGACAAGTAGCTTTATTATGGTTAGAGAAGTTATCCTTTTCCCCCAACCTTTGATGTACTTGAATTGACGATTTGCATACTTGATCTTTCTATCACATTGTAGTTCTAAGGATAAAATATTTTGTGCAAAGCACATGTGAGTAGAATCGATTTTTATAAGATGTCATTTGGTCACACTCAACTCTCAAATTGATCTAATGCATTGTTTTCATGACTAGGTTCTCAGAGGTTGCTGAGCTTCTTGACGTCTGCTGGTTTGACATTTCCGGCAAGATAAACACCTCTATGCTATCACCTGACACCAACTATGCAGCCTACTTTGTGTACACAACAAAATCCAGGACCTATGGATTTGACCACCAAAGTGCCGAGGGTGCAGTAGGGATTTCAGGGCAGGAAAGGAAACCACAGACAGTTTTCTTGGATCCAGAGGCAGCACGTAGGCACATGTACCAAATCGTTCCAAGGCGGTTGGGCCTATTCAACAGGATGGCTGATATCCTGAGAAGGGAAATGAATCCTCCACCTTCAGAAAGTGACCCACAAGCACGATACCCACAACAGAGAAGTGACGGATGGATAGAAGTCGAGTTGGGAGAATTCTTCGTCAAGAGAGGACAAGACGTTGAACTCGAGGTGAGCTTGACAGAGGTGAAGGAAGGTAACTGGAAAAGTGGCTTAGTCGTTGAAGGAATTGAAATCAGGCCCAAGGAAGGGTAATGAACTTGATACTCAAAAAGTTCATTTGGTGTCTGTGCTTAGCCAATTTTCCTATCCAATTTGTCCCATATTTGGCTGCTGAGATTTTGACCAAAAAAGTAGCAGGTTTGCACCAAAGTTCATCAAGGAATTAGATCGTCATATGGTCAACAGATTGGTGTAAAAATCTAGACATGCATAGTGTCTTAGCCTACTCTATATTCTATTGAGATCTGTTATGTTTCCCCTGTTGTATTTTGGTCAATAGTCATTTGTGTTCAAATAATTTTGTGGAACTCAAATAACTTTGTGGATGGTGTTTATGCATTATGCCAAGAACCAGGTCCTTATTGCTCGTACTATGTTGAGATATTTTGTCCATAACAAGATACATCTTGTGCCTATAAATTAGGATAATAATTTCAAGTGATAATATCAGGGTTCGCCTGAAATCGTATTCAGGCTTCTAGTTCCACGTCTTGTTGTTCTACCAGTGGGAGAGTCTGGATTTCACTAAGGGGATTTAAAATGTGAAGAAGTAGACACACAAAGTAGTCGAAGGGTGTTTGAAGAAAATTATTTTAATTTTGTATAATATTATTTTTTGCCAATTCTTGTTCTGTCGTCCATAAAATGTAAATGTTCCTTGGCGCCGTTATATGCACGTGGAGCCTATTGAAATTTTTAGCGGACTCATTGTCAATGGCTATGAGAAGTTTTTCGAGAAAATGGGTCCGGAGCACTGGCACTTCTAAAATTTGTGGGTGTTACTGAGAAAATCACTTAATTCCTATTCCCATCGTCTATAAAATACTTCTAGGATCGTTAAATGCACGCTGAGCAGAATTCTTAGCAGATTCATTACTGACAGTTCTGCGAATTTTTTTTTTTAAAAAAGGGGGCTCGAAGCCGCGGCACCTCCAGAATTGAGAAAATCGCTTAATTTCTATTCCGTCGCTCATAAAATGCTCCCAAATTATAATATAGCTCCAACCCCACATCCTACACTACCTAAAATCGTATTCAAACTTCTAGCTCCACGTCCTACCCTCTTCAATCATCAAACGACAAATAAAAGTATAAAACTCTACAAGCTGAAGTCATTGCTTATATCAACAGTCTATGTTGTCATATTCACTCAATTTACATCACTACAAATGTTGTTGTTTTATTTGCTTTCATGTTTCTTGGCTTACAGTAATTGGCCCAAGTGGATAACTATTTTTAAAAAATGCTACTGGATGAGAAAGAAAAGGATATGTGAAATAATATATGAAATAAACATAAAATTATAAAATTATTTAAATGATAAGTTGCTATCAACTTCAGGAAAAATTACTTTTTGGGAATTTTTCACCACTTTTGATGTATTAGTTGATTGGTTTTTATGTATTTGATCAATAATGTTTGATCTCAAATTTTGTAAATTTATTAGTCACGACCGAATGAATAATACTCATTGTCTTTATAGAAATTTAGGATTATCTTCGTGTATTATGTATATTAATTTATAATTTTTTTGAAATATGATTGAACAAATCTTTTTGACCTCAAACTCATAACAATTTAGTGGATGATACTTGTTGCTTTTATAGGATTAAAGTCACTTTTTAGGAGTTTTGGGGTTACAAAACAAGAATTTAAGATTATTTAAGATTTGGGTGTATCTTGTTTCATGAATTTTTCAGAATATGACAACCGACTCTATTTGTTTTGTGGATCTATTCTTGGCGATATAGCGAATGAGACTCATTGTCCTTACTCTTTCAGAGTATTGGGATCATAAAATAAAATTCAAGATTATCTCAATTTTTCATGTGTATGATCTATTATTTTATGAAATATGATTGACTATTTTTTATCCAAATATTGTGAGTCCACTCGTGATGTCTTAGAGAATGATACTCATTATATATATATAGGACCGACGTCACTTACTTCGAAGTTTTCAAATCACGAAACAAGAATCTTAGATTATCTCAATTTCATGTCCATGAATTTTTCAAAATATTACAAAGCAACTTCTTTTAACCCCTAATTTTGTGGGGCTATTCATGACGATCTAGTGAACAATACTCATTGTTTCTCGAGGATCAATGTGTGCTTTATTGAGTTTTCAGGTCACTAAAAAAGAATTCAGATTTTCTCAGCTATTCATATGTATTAGTTCATAAATTTTTTGAAGTAGGACTTGATCAAATCTTGAAGGTCGATCTGTGACAATTATTGAACCACACTCATTATTTCTACCAATATCAATTTTTTGGAGTTTATGAATCACGAAATAAGAATTAAGGAGTACCTCAACTTTTATGTGTATTAGTCCATTAATTTTTTGGAATAGGACTGATCAACTCCCAAAACGAATATTTTTCATAATTTTATTATTATTCTTTTTATTTGCAAGGTTATTTTGGGATATAATATATGGTATTTCGAGTTAATTCAATTTTTTAAAAAAATCTAAATATATCGTTCTACGACTCACCCACCCACCCCGCACCAAAAAAAAAAAAAAGGAAAAAGAAAAAAAGAACCAAAAAAGGAGGAGGAAAATAAAACATTGTCCTTGCCTCCTCTCCAAGTGATTTTCTTTTCCTACAACCTCTAGGAAAAGAGGTCCTCTAAGTAGCCATCTCATCTAAAAATTATCGTACACTGAAGCTTAATATGACATTCTGTTTTTTTATAAGATTCGTTTATAGAAATTATATCGAAATAATATCTTTACGTTGACCCTTTCTTGAACCAGAACTGGGGAGGATGAGAGGAAAAGGCCATTGACAACCCTTATCCTCCTCCTAATGTTTTTTATTCTTTCCATTTTCCACCTAAAACAAAAGCTTTATGGACGTGATGATCATGAATTCATGTACAATCATGCATTTTTATTTTAAAGATTTTTTGGGATCTTGAGAGGAATAAACAATTTTAGAAAAAATAATAAAAAATATTGTAGACTTTTTTTCTTCTTCTTCTTCTTTTCTTTCATTTGAGCTCCTTTTGTAAATAAACACAATCCATATATTATTTCTTAAAAAGATTCTTTTTTTTTCTTTTTTCCTTAAGGGGATTGTGAAATTGTTTTTTGATCTCTTGAGAGGATCAAGAACATGAGTTGCCTCCCCTGCTTCAAGAAAAAAGCCGAATCGCCGCCAGAGGAGGTGCCTATCGCTCATCCTAAAGAGATCTCAACCATCCCGCCAACTCCTGGTATGATCATCTATAACATCATACTTGAATTCTTCTTATTAGATCTTTGAAATTTAAAGAAAAAAATAAAATTGTTCATATGGTTGTTTTTGTTTTCTTCTACGTATGTAAATTGATGTTTCCCTGCCCTTTTTGTTATTCCTGTTTTCGCTCGCGCTCGCCCCGCGCGCGCAAAAAAAAAAAAAAACCAATGATAAGAATGAAAAAGGAATTTAAATGGTAGAAAATATGCTCATGCATCAAAGGCAAAGAGTTGTTTTCGTGTAACCAAGAGGTGACGTGTTCATGCCGTAAATAAAAGTCTCTTGCAAAAGTGCAAAGTAACTAAGGTTGCATAAAGAAGACCTAACGTGGTCTGGCCTTTTTCCTTCTGCGTACCCTACACGTAGTGTGAGCTTTAGGGCATCAGTTGACCCCTTTTGCTCATGCATCAAATATTCTAGCAATTAGAGAAGACATAATACATAAATATGTCCTTTAACTTTGCTTCAGCTAGCATATACGTCCTCCAACTTTGGAGGTGCACAAGTAGACACTTAAACTTATACAAAGTTGAACAAGTAGACACATGTATCCTATATGGCATAATACACGTACGACGCCACGTTGGATTCAAACTTACCATGTAGGACAAATGTGCCTATTCGTTCAAGTTTTGGATAGTTAAAAATGCCTACTTGTGCTCTGATAAAGTCAGAGGTCATAGGTGCCAGCTGAAGCTAAGGTAAAGGTTATATTTATATATAATGCCATTACAGAATTCAAAAGAAGAAAAATACCATCATGCACAATCCATAAACGGGTAAATACAAAAGGATATTTCTTTTCTTTAAGTTGCAATAGACATGGTTAAAACTATTATGGTAGCTCTTTTGGCTTGCCCAACTCATGTCATCATTTCTCTACTTATCTCTTATTGCTCGGACTCTCCAAAAATATTGCCGCACCCTCGTTAGACCATCCAAAAATGCGCAACTTTTGGAAGATCTGACATGCACGTGACGACATTTATTAAAGAATCCTAGCAACATAGACTTTCCTAACTAGACAAGATGGTGTGCTACTACATGTATCTCTTGTGTAGTTTTCCTCACATGTGTAGACTTATGTTCACTTTCTCCACGTTTTTGGATTAACCAACCAGCTGAACCATTTCAAAAAGATAACCCCGTTGAATTCGGGAACAGCACTGCTAAGACATTCACATTCCGCGAGCTCGCGAGTGCAACAAAGAATTTCAAGCAAGAATGCCTGATAGGTGATGGTGGATTTGGAAGAGTGTTCAAGGGAACACTTCAAGGTGGAGAGGTAACATTTCCTTAAACTCTCTCTTTTCATCCTTGTTCTATCTTTTCATCTATTGAACAAAAATCTTTTTTTGGTGTGTTTGGTATTGCGAAAAATATTCTCTGCATAATGTTTTTCTCAAAATAAGCCACTTTCTGGTGTTTGGTTGTGAGAAAATGTTTTCAAGAGAACATTTTTTGCCAAAAGGGAGAAATGACTTCTCAATTTCGTACTTAAGTCATTTCCCTTCACAGATATCTCAACTTTTAACTTTATATCACCGTTTTAACCACTGTGTGCATATTACATCAATCTTTAATATCAAAAGAATTCGTCATAATGTTATTCGATTTATGTTTTTTCCTGAAAAAGATTTTTCACTCTCTAACCAAACACCAGAAAATAACAACATACCTAGTGCAATCCCACAAGATGGGATTCGGAAAGGATAGAGTATAAGCAGACCATACTCCTACCTCATGAAGATAGGGAGGTTGTTTGAGGAACACTGGAAAATATTTTTCAAAAAAAAGTCTTTCCGAATAAAATCAAATTCCGGGAAATGATTTCCGGTATCATACTAAACACATCATTTGTTAAAGACCACCTATATAAAGGTGAAGAAAGATTTTAATGTTGATGACTGGTTTTGTACCTGGATAGATTGTGGCAGTGAAGCAACTAGACAGAAGTGGAACACAAGGAAACCAAGAGTTCCTTGTTGAGCTCTCAAAGTTGACTCTCATTAAGCACCCAAATCTGGTGAATCTCATTGGATATTGTACTGATGGTGATCAGAGGATTTTGGTTTTTGAATACATGCCGAGGGGTTGCCTAAACGATCATCTGCTTGGTAAATTTATGTTATCTTGCTCGGACTCTTTAAAAATATTTCCTCCAAAAATACTAATTTTGGAAGATTGGACATGCACATATTGATATTTTTGAAGAGTCGAAGCAACTTATGCCCGCCCTACTCTTCCCTCTTTCATGTTGTCCTAAACTTTCTCGATTCTGTACTAACTAGTTTTATTACATTTCAGATCTCAAAGAGGATAAAGAGCCATTAGATTGGCTATCCAGAATGAAGATAGCTTTAGGTGCTGCTAATGGACTCGAGTATCTACATGAAACGGCCAACCCGCCAATAATTTATCGAGATTTGAAAGGCGCAAACATTCTATTGGATAAAGATCTTAATCCTAAACTTTCAGATTATGGTCTTGCTAAGCTTGCAGGTGGAGGGAGTAAGACAAACATGTCACCAGTGATGATGGGAAATGTTTATTGTGCTCCAGAATTTGAAAGAACTGGTGAACTCACTTTTAAGTCAGATGTCTATTGTTTTGGAATTGTTTTGCTTGAACTTATAACAGGGCGTCGAGCACTGGATACTACAAGGCCAGCAGATGAGCAAAACTTAGTTGCTTGGGTAAGTATTCTCATTCTATCACAGAGTTCTTTTTAAATCTCAAAGTTCTTGTGAAGGGGAGCCTTGCAAACAAAGTTAATGTTGTCCCCGTGAGACCTATAGATCATGGGTTCGGCCCCTGGAGTCAGTCACTGATGCTTGCATCAGGGTAGGCTGCTTACATTACACCCCCTTGGAGTGTGCCTTCCCTGAAACCTGTGTGAACACGGGTGACCTATAGATCATGACCATGAGTTCAAGCTGTGGAATCAGGCATTAACGCTTGTGTCAGCGTAGGTTGCTCACGTTATACCCTCCTGGGGTGAAGCCCTTGCCTGAACCCTGCATGAACAAGGGACGTTTCGTCTACCAGACTGCCCTTTATATCTTAAAGTTCTCGTGTTTCTGTTTGACTAAAAACTAAAGGAAGTTTGAGTACCGTTCTAACTGGTCACCAAATGTATGCGACTTTAATAGGCACAACCCTATTTCAAGGATCCAAAGAGGTTCCCTGAATTGGCAGATCCACAGCTCGGGAACAAGTTTCCTGTCAAAGGTTTAAATCAAGCAGTTGGGGTTACAGCAATGTGTCTTCAAGACGAACCAATGGTTCGTCCTTTGATTGGTGATGTTGTGGCTGCTCTTACTTTTCTTACAATGCCCCAGGGAGATGACCCTATTCCTAGTTCACCTCATGCTCCAATCCCAACGTCAAATATTGAAAAGTCAAGTTCGAATAATGAACATCAAGAGAGTTCAGAAGAGGAGGACCAAGGTTATTCAGATGGTGAAGATCAAGATTATTCCAATGATGAGTGTGAAGACAGTGAGACTGACCAACAAAATGATGAAAAAGTCCAGAAAAAACCCTCTCAAAAAGTTAGCGATAGACGACAGTCTCAGAAAGTTCATGAGAGTCAAGACGATGAGAAAGCAAGTTCAGATTATGGATATGGAAGTGAATCGGGATCTTCAGAATATGAGGAGGAAAGTGGAAAAAATGAACGACGAAAAATGACAGCAAAATCTGAAAGATACGGTTCGCGTTCAAGACATAAAAGCCAGGTGAAATCTCGTGCCAAAAGTATCCATGTTCCAAGTAGCTGAACATCCAAGAGATAATATTACAAGGAACCATAAAAAGAATGCAAATTGTTGAATTTAATGAGCAAACAATGTCAATTATGCTTGCAAACACAGAATGGATTCAAGTTTAAGTCACGTATAGAGAAGTCGGTTTGAGCAATCAACCAAGATCTAATGGAACAAGAGCTAGTACAAATTGCAAAAGTAAAAGCAACATTGACACAAGTAACATAATTATTGATTTTATCAAGGCAACAGGCAGCTTACATTCTAATTATGGAAGTTTTGGCGCAGATTCAGGTAACAATGCAATGAGGAATCAGAACGTTAAAGTGATGGTTCAAATCATCCCAGAGTATATATTAGTAAAACATGTAACTGTACCTTGTAATTAAATTTTTTTTTTCATATTTTCATTTTGACAAACTTCATTTATACATTTTGGCTATGAGCTTTTTGAATAAGTCGTTTAACTACAAAATATTGCGGCTTGTGCACAGAGATCTCAGGCCAATAAGCCACAAGCTCAAAAGGCATCCTTGTATCAATATCGTTTCGGCTTTACTAAGCTAATAAGTTTACTATCGTACTCTCTCTGTTCCAATTTGTTTGTCTAATTTTGGGCAAAAGTTTTAGAAAGCAAGGAAGGCTTTTGAATCTAGTGATCTAAAATTAAAGATATATAGAATGTACCAAAATGTCCTGTAAACTTGTGGTCTTAAACATGGCCACAAAAGGAAGGAGACTAAGGGGGTGTTTGGATTGGATTTTTTAAATTGACTTATAAGTTAAAAGGCAAAAGTCATAAGTTGGGAACACCCCAAATTTTCACTTTTGACTTTTCTTTGTACTTTTTCAGCTTTGAAAAGGTGCTTAAAAGCACTTTTTTGTGTTATCCAAGCACTAATTTAAAAAAAAGGTTTAAAAGCCAAAAACCATTAAAAGTAAGCCAATCCAAACAGCCACTAAATAGGAAGTAAGACAAATAGATTGAAACGAAGGGAGTAATAGTTTTAAGTTGCATTAAACAAGCTAATAAGTTTATTATACTAGTAGTTTCAAGATTTGATTTTTCATTTATGCAAGAAGAAATATATTTTTAAAAAAAAAAAGATGCCCTACAAAGTATATAAAATGTCATTTATCAACAAAGTGTGTCTGCTTATGTTTACTTCTAGCTAAAGCGGTTCATTTCAATGTAAACATAAAAGAGTAGCTTCTCAGAAGTATATTTAGGACTTCAAAATCTCATCTGCACAATCTGTTTTCTGTACATAAAAGGAGGAAGATTGCATGTACTTTTTAATGGTAATTTATCGTCAGTACAAAGAAGGATGGAGAAAAGGGTAACAAAATACACAGAACACATGAAAATAAAGGTGTGTGACCCCTACCCGAAAAATATGAATATCTATTTCAGTTACCAGTAAACTCATAACTTCAACTAGCTAAAAAGTAAGGCAACTTGATCCAAGATATTCTTACTGTGCTTGTAGATGTTTCATTTTTCAAACGGATCATGAGTTTTGAAACATAAGCAGCCATCGCAGAGTCATATCAGCTGAACAAGCTAGCACCACTGATCCTTCACTTCATTTGTCATCGCTCTTTCTGTAGCCATCCAAGCTGCATGAAAGATGTATGTTAACAGAAAGGAGAATATAAACAATACTCAATGTGCGGATCGAAAAAAATAAATACCTTCCAAGCATACATCCCCAGAAATGCTACAGTATCCGCTGACCAAACCACAGCAAATGACTTCAAGAAGAACGGAATTGTAACATTAAGCAAGGGAACAAGGAGAAAAAGATAATTGAGAGCTTCTTTCTCATCCTTCGAGCAGTCTCGAGCCCGAAGGGAAGGAATAGCTGCAACAACAGAAATTAACATTTGAGTAAAAATGTATAGCTAAATTGAGGGAATAGTAGCATGGGTACAAATTAACTTTCTACACCTATAAGGATATTTATTTTTAAAATGCATATAAACAGTCAAAGAAGGGGAGCCTTGGAGTAACTAATAAAGTTGTTGTTATGCAAGCCTTGCAAACAACCTCTGGCAGAAATGCAAGGTAAGGTTGCGTACAATAGATCGTTGTAGTCGGGCCCTTCCCCGGACCCTGCGCATAGTGGGAGCTTTAGTGCTCCGGGTATGCACTTTTTTATATATACAGTCAAAAGCTCAATATATTAATATGTCTCCTTATATATTCGTATCAACCAAGGTAGGCTTATCATTAATATGAATTACATTACAATAACTTATACCTTTTTAAGCTAAAGGTTACTTTCACATTCACCATCGAGACTAGAGTTTATAATAACACAAAATGTTGACATCGTTTACTATCTGAAGGAAGTAACATCAGATTTCAAATAGCGATCAACTAAAGCTGCAAATGGAACTTCAGATTATAGTCCTCCAATTGAGAGAATAGTGGAAGGAAAACGAAATGAAGCAATGGGCAGACAAACAATACATAGCTACTTCAGAAAAGTAACTTTATATCACTCATAGAGCAATATTCGTATCTGTACTACTATTTTGGGGGAAAGGATTAGTTGTATAAATCAACATTACTTACTAAACATCCATATGGACCACATTCCCATTAGTCTCCAGATGTCAGGTTCAGTTGACGGGAATATGAGATTGAAGGACAGAGCTCCGCCTATCAACATTGAAGCATAGCCTTGCACTTCAAAAACAGTGTATAAAGCAGTCCCAGGTTTCGCAGGGTTTTTTGTAGCAGTGGAAGCCCTAGGTGCAAAGGTTGAAGCAGTCTTTAGAACAGCCTGGAAGAGAACATTTTGAAGTCAACACACATATAATTAGTCAATCATATTTGCCCAATTATACAGAAAATTTAAAATGTAAATCTAGCAGCTACTTTAAAATGAAAGCAGGATTCATTTAGCCGACCCCAACTTGTTTATGCTGAGGTGTGTTTGTTGTTTGTTATAATTTTAGAAAGCACCATCGGACGCTTGACATTTTTGAAGCTGGTTGGAAGACAACTATAATCTTTTTAAACTTTTTACCAAACTACCAAATGGATCATTTCTAATGTCCTCAATGATGAATCCTCCTGCAAAATCTACGATTCATACTATTGGACTTCCCTTTTATGCTACTTCTAGTCATAAAGAAATGGACTGTGCGACTGACTTGACTCCAAAATCTAGTTTTGTATCTTTCAAAGAAATCACTATAAGTACACTATTTTCACATAGAAAGCTTACTTCAAGCATTCCATAAGCTTCGAGTGACTTTTATCTTTCCTCTTCAACAAAACTAACAAGTCACTTGAAGCTCTGTCCTGTGCTTTGCCCTGTGTTCTCTTCCTCCAGTTGCTCCCCACCCCACCCCCAATAGCGAATAGCCAATAGGCAGAAAAAGGTTGCAGTCAATAGCACTTCCCATTATAATCAAACAAAAGACTACCATACACACCTTTTGCCAGCAAGCTACCCTCGCCTACCTCATCTATAGGCATTTCAATCCACCCACGCACGAGATCAGATAGATTACTCTACTACAGTTAGACGATAAAAGGGACGTGCTTGAAAGAATTTCAGTAGTTCCTTCCACCTCTGAAGTAATGCTTCTGTAATATAAGCATTGTCTTAGTGCTATTAATTAAAGTATGCTCCTTTCTAATAAAGGAACATGCTTGTAAATTATACAAGTAGACAAAACACAATCACTCACTCCATTTCAATTTGCTTGCCTTACTATAGTCTGTTTCAAAAAGGAATGCCTCTTTACCTTTTTGATAGCTAATTTCAACTTTCCGAATGACATATTTAAAACTATGAGATAAAAGGATATTCTAGTACATTTCCACGTATATTTTATTCAAGACCACAAGATTCAAAAGTTCCTCTAATTCGACCAAACAATCCAATCGAAACTAAGCATATCAAACAAATTGGATAAAACTGAGTTAAAACAAAAATACATAAAAATCTCACCTTTTTGAGTTCCTTATTATCAAGAACAGTACTAGGACCAGTTGAAGTAGAATTTTCCCCTCTTCTTTCTTCCTCCTCCTCATTACTGTTGACAACAACCCCATCACACTTTTCTTCAATTTCCTCTTTGGGGTCTTTAACTACCTGTTTATCCAACTCATTTGAACTTGCAGAAACACAAAGTCTGCAACTTTTTCCACTAATCAATTGAGATTTCAAGAACCCATTTTTCTGGGGTGGGAGAAAATTCAAGATTTGGGGGTTTAAAACTGATGCTGACATTGTAAAAACTGAATTCATCTTGGAATTTTTGTACAAAAATGGAGTTTTTAGGTCTCATGTAGAATAGGAGAAGTGTCACTTTAGTTTGTGGCTCCAAATGACTCTTTAGTATAGGCCAGTTAGACCCAAAATTTAGAGTTTTATAAGAAATAAAAATGAGATAAAAAGTATTGATTAATATTTGACACTCTACATGGACATTTAAAGAAATTAATTTTTTTTAAATTATTAAAAATATATTTATTATTTAAATTATTAGGTGTTTGTATTTTTTTACTTGAACCATTACCATCTATTTATCATAATAATACACCTCGAAAATTAATGAATCAACTGTCATATGGATGGATATTTATGGTCAAATTAAGTTGTCGTGCATCTTTTTGGTGATTGTATTCAAACACTTGATGGTCTGATCAGTTTTAAAATGTATTTCAATAAATAATTAGTGATAACTCAGATAGAAAATATAAGCATATGACAATTTAGATATAAAACTTTTAAAAAAGATTTATTTAACTATTATCTCAGCAAAAATAGTGAACATGAATCACTTTCTAATAAAAATTATATTGATGAGTATATAAGTAGATATATCTCTTATTTATATTTTAATGATAAACGATTCATCTTCAATTTGTATTTTAATAAGAGATAAAATTGTCAAGCTATTTTTTTTCATTTTATTCTGATCGTTTAGTAATTCTTTCTCAAAAATAAATTTTGATAATATAACAAATTATCACTTTCATGAAATTTAATATTTCATAAGTAAGACTTCATAAAAAGTTTGTATTAATAATTATTGTTTTTTAAATTATATATGCTAAAAATAATTATTTGCTTATTTCATCATTCTTTCAGCATATATATAAAACCATAACAGGGAGATAGACTCATCCCTTTGTAGTTTACACATGGTTAACTCCCAAGAACCCATGTGCACCCAAAAAAATAATAATAAAAATATATTTAAAAAATTATATTTCTGTGTATTTTTTATTTTTTTATTTGAGTAGATTCCTATACTTTTTGATGAAATCCCAATTTACAAAAAAAATAAAAAAAAATAAAAAAAATAAAGTAGTGGCTATAACTTTTTAAAATTCTAAAAAAATGAAGATTATGGTCTTTCTTTTTAGATAAAGCCTACATGACTTCAACTTTTTCTTCTATTATATCAACTAAGCTATTCAAAAATCTAACATTTCTGCACCAAAATATCAACTGAAAAGAACTTACAGGTGAGCTTTCAAACTTATTGAACTTGTATATACATGATATTAGATTGAGATGAGCTTAAATAGCGCGATATCGATCTGTCAGGATTCATATAGTTGACTTTGACTTGTTTTACACTGTGACATTGTTGTTGTTTGTTTACAAGTTCAAAGGGTCAGATTTATTCAGTTATATCCTTTCTGTTATATCTTATGTGGAGGGAATGGGATTCAAGAAAGAGATTTTTAGAACTCGTAGTTGAAAATGAGATATAGATATTTGTACGGCGATGATATGAGAAATTGGTTAATATAATATATTATATTGCTCGGACCCTATAAAAATGTTGCTGCACCATTGTTGGATCCGTAGCCGTCAGCATTTTTAAGAGTCCGAGCAACATATTCAATAATCAAACACATGAGATCTAGCAGTCAGTTGGAGGAGAAATGAGGAAAAAAGAACATGTCAAATCTTGACTGGCTTCCTATTGGTTCGTGTTTAGCTAGTGTCTGACCATAAATTTTGGGAGTACTTTTTGAAAATTTATCTTCAAAGATCTGTTTGACTACTTGTTGGAACTTGCCCTCGAAAAAATTCAAAATTTTCCAAGTAAAATGCATTCAAATTCCCAAAATCGTAACATTTTTAGTTTCAATGTTGATATCTACGGCCAAACGGGAGCTTAGGAGTGTCATTTGACCCCATTTGAACAAGAATATGCATTAAATGTACGACAACATATCCAGTGAAATTTCACAATTAGGATTTGGGGAGGGTGGCGTATACCAACCCCAATGTTATAAGGGTAGGGAGTTTGTTCCGATAGACCTTCAACACAAGTAACAATGAAACAAAAAATTGAGACAAAAAAGTTGAAGGTCCAGAACCTCTAACACTGAAATCCAAGCTACATAGAAGCCGAGTTGTGATAATAGGCTGATACCGCTTATGAAGAATCCTGTGTATGTCGTTGCTTGCTGTCACGAGTTTAAATTCACCAATAGTGTAAAAAGTATCAGTTGGCTTGAGGACTAACTCTTTCTCATTGCTACAGGCATCAAGAAAATGGATCCAGAAGAAAACATAAAGCCTCATGCCATAATGATAACAGCACCCCTACAAGGCCACATTGTACAGTTCATCAATCTAGCAATAAAGCTTGCATCAAAGGGTCTCACCATAACCTTTGTCAATACACATTTCACTCATCAGAGGTTGATGAAAGCTCAATCAATCTGTGAAAACTCTCCGAATTACAACATTTTCTCGGAGGCACAGAAGTCTGGCCTTGACATACGATACACAACGATAAGTGATGGTTTCCCACTGAATTTCGATCGAGTGGGGAACCACAATCAGTATATGGAAGGGTTGTTCCATGTTTTCTCAGCACATGTGGATGATCTTGTTCGAGATCTTGTCAAGTCTAACCATATTCCTCCAGTTTCTTGCCTAATTGCTGACACTTACTTTGTCTGGCCATCAGAGATTGCCAAGAAATATAATCTTGTTAACATATCATTCTGGACTGAAGCAGCTCTGGCATTCACAAGTTACTATCATATGGACCTCTTAAAAATAAATGGTCACTTTGGTTCTCAAGGTAACCCCCCACCCCCACCCCCCACTCATCCCTATAACATTTTTGTGTCATTAGCTCAAGTTGAATGCAACAACACCGGCCATAGCAAGTTGCATTACATTGATGCTTGTTAAAATTTCAACTGTTCAACAGATAATCGTGAGGACACAATAGATTATATACCAGGCGTTCAAGCTATTGAACCAGGAGATCTTCCTTCATACATTCAAGATCCCGAGCCATGGAGTACAATGCACCGATATGTATTCAAGTCACTTGAAGATGCACGGAAAGCGGACATGATCATCTGCAACACAGTACAAGAGCTAGAGTCCTCAACGATATCAGCTCTACAAGAGAAGAAGCCATTCTATGCACTAGGACCAATTTTCCCAAATGGCTTCACCAAAAGTGCCATACCAACAAACCTATGGGTGGAATCAGACTGCAACCAGTGGCTAAACAGTAAGCCAAAAGGTTCAGTTATGTACATTTCATTTGGAAGTCTTGCAACTATTAGTAGACAAGATATTCTTGAAATGGCTCATGGACTTCTCCTAAGCAGAGTTAGCTTTATTTGGGTAGTTCGTTCTGACATCACAGGTTCATCAGAAAGTAATCTTTTGCCGCCAAGATTTGAGGATGACGTAAAAGACAGAGGATTAGTGGTGTCATGGTGTAGCCAAATTGATGTAATTTCGCATCCAGCTATAGGAGGATTCTTGACACATTGCGGGTGGAATTCAGTTTTGGAGAGTAGTTGGTGCAAAGTTCCAATGTTGTGTTTCCCTATATTCACTGATCAATTTACTAGCAGGAAACTGGTTGTCAGTGAGTGGAAGGTTGGTTTTGATCTGAGCAGTGGAAGAATCCTCAGAAGACAGGAAATTGCACAGAAAATAGACTCTTTCATCACTAAAGCTAAAGAATTAAGGATAAATCTAGAGGAAACGAGAAAGAAGCTCGAAGATGCATTATCTGAAAATGCATCTTCGGGAAGAAACTACAAAAAATTAATCTGTGACATCAAGTCCAAAATTCAGCAGAAAAGCAAGAGGAACAAGACAAGCTTTATTTAGTATGGTAAATTTAAAAGAAATATTTGTGTTGGAACAAAATGCATGCATACATGATCCATATAATGGATCCTAACTTATTTCTGGATTTGAAGCTTAGTCAACTGATTGGTTGAACTAGAATAAATATATTATTGGTCAGGGCCTTCTTCCCTGGATTCCGCACGTTGGAAGCTTAGTGCATTGGACTGCTTTTTCTTTCAACAGAGGAGATTGCTGCAAAGAAATGTCCTTATACTTGAGGCATGAACTTGGAGAGGGTGCAACTTAACAAACTAAAGTTGACAAGTCTCTGATCAGATTGATTTACTCATCAACAACAACAACCACAATCCCAGTATAATCCCATAAGTGGAGCTTAGAGAGGGTAGAGTGTGTGTAGACTTTATTCCTATCTTGAAAAGTAGAGAGGCTGTTGACGATAGACCCTTAGCTCCAAATTAATTTACTCATGTTGGAAGGTATATCCATATCGAAAGTCTCATCCTTGAACTAAACTTTTGAACTATCAGATCAACTCAAAGGTAACTGTTACTCCACAATAAGTCGGATAAGAAAGGGATCCAGGATTTGAACATTATGGGTTCTAGTTCGAGATCCACCATATTTACTTGATTTTTCAACGCATATACAGAATCCAAGCAAACACTATTGAATTTAGATGAACCCATTAGTTAGTCTACATCTGCCTCTGAGTCAGAGTAGAGTATTCCTACATGTTTGTAGACCTTGTTTGTCTCATAAATTTCACAGACCTAATTGTAAAAGCAACTGTTCTATATGTATAAGAAAATTTAAACAGTATGCATGATTTAAGAAACACAACACAAAAAGATATATCAGCTCAAATAGAACAGAATAGATACAAGGAACTGTATATTGGTTTCGTAAGCATATCTTTCTAGACAACTTACTTTCATATGATTTTAGGTCTACGGTCCACCCCATCCCCCTTTAACACCTCACTCACTAGAGTTTCACCTGTAGGTCAATAAGGATATGACCAAACTATCTCAAGCAGCATTCTAGCATTTTATACTCAAACATGCTACTTGCACATTCCGATGATATAGCCCCAAATATAACAGAATGTATTGGTTCCATAGTGAATGGGGTAGACCATAGACAAACTTACTTTAGTATGGTAACTAGATATGTTGATCGAACTCTTCAAAAAAGTTGTCACGTGCATGTCAGGTCCACAATGACAGTGCATTTTTGGAGAGTCCAAGCAGGAAGTTAGAAGAAACACTTGTATTGGAATGAAATGCATGCATATGATTCATGTAACTAGTTCCAACTTATATGGAATTGAACCTTAGTCCACAGATTGATTTGAACACCATAACAAATCATATTAGAGTATACTCATCTTTCATCAACTTCATAAGAACATAAGTATATCACTAATTCACTATACAACAGCAGCAACATCATACCTAGTGAAATATCACAACATGAGGTCACCTAACCTCTCCTCGAGGTTGTTTCCAAAAGACCCTCAGCTCAAGTGAAGTAAATCAAAGGAAAACAATAAAGAAGAGAACATGACAACTTATAGGAAAGCAGGACAAAGCAAGGAACAATAACATCAACAAAATAGTGTGATCATCTAAACAACATATTGGAAACAGATACCAAAAGCAAGAAACTACATATGAGACTAATACTACTACAGACACGGTGCTCCAAACTATACAACAGTAACTAAATTTGACAAAACAAGCATGAAATTTTAATCACTAATAATAGACTATCAAGTGCTCATCACATAAAGAAAGCCTCAAAAGACTCGGAATGTTCAGCAAGCTTATCTCTTGTTCCTTCCAATTGCTCCTTCAACAGCAACAGCTCATTCAAACTTCCACATTCTTCAGCTTCAATTTTCTCCAACCAATCACACAGACCACTCTTGGAGGCTAAAGAACTCGACCCAGATGACCCAATTTCGGAATACTCAAATAGGGAAAACTGGACATCAATGGTAGAACCATTTTTCGAAACCAAAGATCTAGCCCCATTTTCAGGAAATTGGGGAAAATGGGTATCAATGGCAGAACTTTCATTCAAATTTCTCGACCCAAAAGACCCAATATCAGAAAAATGGGCATCAATGGCGGAGTTAACATCGCCCCAAGTGTAAGGCTTCCCAGAGGGTGAAAATACAACAATGGCGACACGAGCACCAGAGATGGATTCAAGTTGTGAAGCTTTCTTGAAAAGCCCTTGACGTCTTTTAGAGAATGTCACCATTCTAGCAGCTTCTTTGATGATTTGCTTGATTTCTATCTTCTTCTTCCCAGTACCCATCTCCAATTCTTCTTCTTTTCTCCTCTGCAAATTTAAGTAATGGAAAAAATATTCAAATTTTGCCTCCAACATTTTTGGAAATTCAAATTTATACATTATATTAACTTGGCATGTTTATTAAAAAAAAGGGGGGGTTATAAGTTCAAGTTAGAGCAAAAAAAGATAATAATCGAAAACTCCTAAAGAGTAAAAATAAATAAATATAAGTCGCGTTGAAAATTCAATGAATACAAGTCGCGTTTAATAACTATTAAATAATTATATATAATTGACACCATACAAATTCAAAGATAAATTCGTTACGAACCATTTATGTTCCCTATGTAAGGTGTTTTTTTTACTTTTTTTATGATTGTAGTGTTTGAGTCAATTTTCACGTATCTCGATCAAGTTATGCTTTCGATCACTTCACTAACCACTAAGTTATTATTTTATATGAAATACGAATTTAATTAGGTTTAATACAAATATCAAATACGAATATATTAAAAAAAAAAGATATAAAAGAAATAGAAAAATAAGTAGCAAATTCAACACAAAACCTTCCTACACTTAAAAGTGCTGTTCAAGAAAAATCAAAATATAACAAAAGTCTGCTCCTTTTTCTGCAACATAGTTTCGATTCATCGTTTTCTTTTCCTCAGTCCCATAATGTCTGTAAGTTTTTCTTAAACCTTACTGTAAACCCAGCTTGTTTTTTGTTTTTAGATTTTTAATATGTTAGAGATTAAACAGCAAAAAAGTGAAATGGGGTTTATAAGTTGAGGTGTAGTTGATAGTAGAGATTAAAAAAATAACAAAAAGTTGAAATGGGGTTGGATAGATTGAGGTGTAGTTGCTTGATTCTTGATAAGAATTTTTTGAAAAAATTGAATCTTTTTTCTATCAGAGTTGGTTTTTTGGACCTAGATTTTATGCTGAAATTTTGTATGGTAGAGATTAAAGAAGCAAAAAAGTGAAATGGGGTTGAATAGATTGAGGTGTAGTTGATTGTAGAGATGAAAAAACAACAATTTTATGCTGAAATTTCAGATAGTTAGAGATTAAAGAAGCAAAAGTGAAATGGGGTTGAATAGATTGAGATGTATTTGATTGAATTTTTATGAGAGTTTGAAAAAATTGAATCTTTATTATCAGAGTTGGTTATCTTGACCTTTATTTTATGCTGAAATTTCAGATAGTAGAGCTGGGTTCAAATAGATTGGGGTGTAGTTGATTGATTGCTTGATTTTTGATGATATTTTGAAATTGAAATCTTTATTACTTGAAACGGAGTTTAAGAAATTAAAGAAGACTTTTCAATCTATGATCTTAAACTGAAGGTATGTATAAGGTACCAAAATGTTCTTTAATGTTGTGGTGTTAAACATGTTACGTGGAAAGTTGAAGTCAAAGAGTTGCCAAAAAAGAAAAGAGAAATTCTTTTTTAAACAGACTAAAAATGAAAGTAAGACAGATAAATTGAAACTAAGAGAGTATTAGATATTGTGAACATATATGAAGAAATGAAAAGGGTTATGGCAGAATGAGCACAGAGGATTTGTATCGCCAACTTCAGCTAGTGTGTGATTCATGGTAGTCCATTTGATTTTGATAAAGATATAGATAGAGATGTGTACTATTGAAGTTTACTTTTTGCAGTGATTATCTGTCGGTTATTGTGGTGTGTATAAACAGATCGAGGCATTGTTGATTGTTTGATTTTAAATGAGATAAAAAACTGAAATGTGTATCGTCATAGCTTTATATGTACCTAGCTTTTATGTAAAGCTTTTAGATGGTTCATATGAAAAAACTGAAATTGGCTTGATTATAGTGGAATGAACAGAGAGGATTTGTTTAGACAACCCTAACTTTGGGATCGAGGCATAAGATTGATTTGGTCCAGATAAAGAAATTGAAATGTATTAATAAAGTAGTCGGTTAATGACTATGTGTTTGGTCTTGACGATGTATATGTATAGATCTTTGAGTACAATGGAAGTGCCCTAGTAGCAATGGTAGGAAAGAACTGCTTCGCTATTGCTAGTGACCGGAGGCTTGGAGTGCAGCTGCAGACCATTGCCACTGATTTTCAAAGAATTTACAGAATCCACGATAAGGTGTTTATTGGCCTTTCCGGGCTGGCTACAGATACTCAAACACTGTAATTCCTAGTCCCTTTTTTCTTCACGTTTCTTTTTCCGTTGCTCTTTGTATTTGTCATCCTTAGTATAAATGCTTCACTGCTAAATGAATTAAGATTTTACAGAAAATTAAGGTCAATTCAAGGATACCTATCTTTGTTTTTCAAGAAGAGAAATAAACTTCATATTAACTACGAAAAGAAGAAAAAAATAGAAATAAACTCATTGTTATTATCATTTCTCATAATCCACCATGCATATTAGAAGTAGAAACAGTTACCTATGTAAAAAAAAAAGTAATCCACCATGCATACAGTAGGGCGTTAGGGAAACCCTGCACATTAACAACCAAAATATAAGTACTTTAAGTATTTCATCAGAAAAGTATTTTAAGAAAGAGAACATAACTTTAAGGGAATGAATAAACTCGTTCAATGTACAAAAGATATGAGATGCGAAATGATGGTGTAGATGTTGTTTGTTGCTTTTTTTTTGAGAGATGTGGGACGGGGAGGGGGTATAGGCGTGTAGCACATTCTCTTCATTGAAATTGATTTATTTGAATTATTTATACTGATATGTGCTTTTGATTGGGTTTCATTTCTCAAGGTATCAACGGCTAGTGTTCCGTCACAAGTTATATCAGCTTAGAGAAGAGAGGGACATGAAACCAGAGACTTTTGCCAGCCTTGTATCTGCAATGCTATATGAAAAAAGGTTATTAAACTATTTATATGTCATATGATGTTGTTAATATTTCATAGCTAGTTATTGCCTGAAGATGACTTCATCTCAGGGTTGTACTTGCACTTTTGGTCTGGAAAGCAATTTGATAACTCTGGCGAGTGAAAGTATACACATTGTATTTGTGTTTTCCATCCTCTAAACCCGGGCCGTCAAGAGTTATACTACTTCTGTACCACCTTGACATCCAAAGTAGGAACACATATATGGTATCAATGTTTTCCAATGGCTTGGTGCAAGATATACTTGCTGAAATCAGTTGCAAGTAATTGGAAACATTAACAGAACAGAAAATTTTTTTCCTCTATTTACTGTTTTCATATATTGTCTTATTTCATAGCTTTTCATTATATACTTTAGAAGATAAAACATAAACTTTTTGGTCCATGAAACTGATACTTTACCTACTGGCTCTTCTGATCTGTTTTACCTACTGTATCAAATCAAGCTGACAAACATCTTTATTTGACAATCCATTGCATCTTTATTTATTTTTTTCCTTTCATCTATGAACGTGAGAGATGTTCAGCCTTGTCTTCGCTTCTTCTGTGTCTTTTATTGGAGAAACCTATTGTGTGTGACTGCATGTGCGTCTCGCGATATTGTCTAATGAATTTTGTTTGTCTAGATTTGGTCCATACTTTTGCCAACCTGTAATTGCTGGATTAGGAGATGATGACAAACCCTTTATATGCACGATGGACTCTATCGGAGCAAAGTATGTTGAGTTCTTTTTACTTCTTCAAGTTAATTTTTGGAGATTTGTGCACTTCACAGATATTCTTTTTCCTACAATGTCTTGCTTATGATATGGCTACTTGGACATCATTCGCAGGGAACTTGCTAAAGATTTTGTCGTTGCTGGTACTGCCTCAGAATCTCTGTATGGTGCATGTGAGGCCATGTTCAAGCCCGACATGGTTAGTTACTCATATCACTGTAATTTGATGCAGTGTTCCATAATCTAGCTCAAATTTTGAGAATTTATCTGGCCACTGTTGTGGTTCAGATCTTTCACTCCATAGTCTTTTTACATGCTTTAAAGCATTCTTTTGTTATCATATTCTTGCCATACTTCTGCTGTTAGTCATACATGTCTGATTATTTGAGTTAATGGATTCTTATGCAATACTATCATTTCAGGAACCTGAAGAATTGTTTGAGACCATCTCTCAAGCGCTCATATCATCAGTAGACCGTGATTGTTTGAGTGGTTGGGGAGGACATGTTTATGTTGTGTAAGTGCTCAACTGTCCCTTTCGTTGATTTGTTTCTTCAGAGAAATGACTGATTCTAACCAAGTCAGTGAGCTATAATACATAAGGAGGGTTAATGAGGTTTTGCAGACTGATATTCTCAAAATAGAAAAGGGGAAAAAACAAAGCACAGTCTTAGCCCGAGTATCATATTTGGCTATTTACTAAAATCACCTTTTGGAGGGGAAGGGTGGATTGAAAAAGTGCTGGTATTTTTGTGTTGCTAACTTCTTGAATTAGTACCATATAAAGATTGCTAAATCATAAGTGAGGCATTGAGCGATAGTTGTTCTCGAAATTAAGGATTTTTTATGCCATTTGTACCACTTCGCATAAAGCTAGATTTTTTAATCAGGTGGAGCACTTAAGTGCTAAACTCTCTACCTTCACTAGGTAGAGGCAAGGCTATGTACACAGCACTCTTCCTAAACTCCACTTGTTAGATTACATGGGGTTTGTTGTTATTGTTGTTGTTATTGAGTGGAGCACTAAAGTACCTAACTTAAGCATACCCCTCCTTTATGCCTCTTACTCTCCTTTTCTCTTTGGTTTCGATTTAATGGGAGCTTTGTTGTTAGGGGGTCATACCGCTTCATCATATACTATCATCCTAAGGTGTAACGTAATGGTAAATAATGCAGGGAAATCTAGAGCCCTTGGTAAGCATAATTATGGTGCTTGTATTGGTGTGAGGTAGCAAGTATTCAGTGAAATAGTCAAGATGAGCCTAAATTGGCTCGTACACCATTATATTAAAAGAAACTTCATTATATACTATCAGCTAAAAAAAAATTAATTGCTCGATCCTCGGTATCTTATTTTCTCCATACTCTTTGTTGTTGCAGTACGCCGACAGAAGTGATAGAGAAGATTCTGAAGGGAAGGATGGACTAGACAACAAGTTTTCATTTAGGTGTCTTGTACTTGTTCATTGCATTTCCTGGGAAAGACATTCCTTTGAATATCCCATGTTTATGTATTGTACTTCAAGTTCTTAGACTTTTTGTGGAAACAATCTTTTGCAGAAATGCAGAATAATGCTACGTAGAGAAGACCGGTTATGTGGTCCGATCCTTCCCCAAACCTTGCACATCACGGGAGCTTAGTACACTGGGCTGACTTTAAGTTATTAGACTTTTGTCTGAGCACTAATGCACTGTTCTAGTTTTAACTTTTAGCCTATCAGGCACCAGTTATTAACCATTGTGATGAAAAGGGCTTATGATTTGATTCCTCATTTCTGAAATTCATTTGTTTTCAAGAAAATACATTGAACTGAGAATTTTATCCTTTCAGTGATGGATACAGAAGGTGGGGGTTTTCCGAAAATAATTTTTTAGCTTTCATAAGGCAGGGGCAAGGTCTGCGTACACCTCATCCTTCCAAGTTTCGATTCTGTGGAATTACATTGGGTAGAATGTTGAAAAAAGATTAAGTATATACTATAAATTGTTCGGTATCTCGAACTTTGTGCCTCAATAATACAAATCCAACCACCACATTAGATAGTGATAATATGAAGGATGTCTTTCAATAAACATATACCACAAGTATAAACAGTGATAAGTTTCACTCAGCGTCAAATTCGATATCTCTAATTTATCGCGAAGAACAAAATTTGCTTGGTCAATTTTGAATATCAAATGGTTAAACCAAAATGAATATAATAAATTAATTTGCACTAAATTAAATTCAAACTTTAAATCATTCATTCTTTGATTATTCTTTATTTACCTTTTCCATAAATATTTGTTGAAATTTGTAGTTAATAAAATCATATATAAATATTCCTTCTGTTTCAGTTTATGTGACATATTTCCAATTTCGACATTCAAACTAATCTATCTTTTGACTATAAATTTTTCATATATTTTTAAAATATTTTGACTTATCAATTATTGTTACTTATAGTACTTTTTACGTAGTTTAGAAATATATAAATTTCATTTCAAAAAATTTGAAGACTCCGCCCGCAACTTCTCAGTCAAACTTAAATCATTTGACTCTCGAAAAACGAAAAATGTCATATAAATTGAAACGGAGAAAGTATTATTCTGTACATTTAGATACAATATTATTGCAAATTCAATTCACTTAAAAAAGAAACTAATTAAACTATACACAAAAATTTAAAATTAATTTTCATTCTTCTTTTTGCTTCCATTCAAACCCTATAAACCTACAAGGAGAAAACCTTATTTTGTATTCAGAAATAGTCTCTAATTTAGGTGACCAAATTTGGCCTTTTGGACCAACTAATTGTTCATAATCTTTCTTTAATTCTGGTGTATTACATAAAAACTTACCATAATCACTAGGGCTTGTAACAACATTTTCTTCATCTTCATTTCCTCTTGTAAGTAGCTTAATTATGAACTCTTGTGACACTTTTATCAAAACCCTACCATTTTCCGCCTTAACATATTGAAAAATAGGGTTTCTGAAGTTGATTGGAGTCCGTCTTGGGTTTGAGCTCAGGGTAGCCAGAGTAGAGGCAGATAGCACGTTGCACGATGAAAAGTAATCTAGAGGGAGAATAAAGTATGTATCGCGATTTCTAAGCTTATCATTTATATTTAAAGAGGGAATAGGGTTTCCTATGTAAAATGAGTCTGCATGGCAAACCATGCAGTCTGGAAACTCAAACATTATCTCTCCGGCTAGCCTTTTTCCGGTGACCACCCTCGTCGTTCCATCGTGAAATATTAGGTTAACCATTGATGATCTTGAAGGACACATGAAGTAGCAACAAGATGTAAATATTGTCTTTACCATTTTTGTCTTTTGGGATAAAGGGTTGTTGGAATAATGGAGTTTAGGTTTTTGGAATTAGGGTTTTTGTTCATATATATATATATATATATGGAGAAGGAGTTGACTTTGAGAATAGGTCAATATTGGTGGCTTTGAATATCTCTTTATTATGTGTATCAAGTTGAATGTATTTATAGTTTTTGTTCACATTCGCCTGATATTCGATATTCGTATTACAGTTTATATCAAAAAAAAAATTATGAGTAATAAAGCACTACTTAACAAAGACGATTTTGTACCAAATTAAGGCTCGGACCCGAAAATTGATTGGAGTTACTATATGATATAATAATTTAACTTGCCCTTTAAGGTGGGGTAGAGAAAATATCAATAAGTCGAATGTATCCATAGTTTTTTACATATTTGCCTGATATTCGATATTCATATTTCAATTTGTATCAAAAAAATTTACGAATGATAAAGCACTACTTAACAAAGACGACTTTATATCAAATTAGGACTCGAACTCGGAAATTGATTGGAGTTAGCATATGATATAATAATTTAATTTGTCCTTTAGGGTGGGGTAGAGGCAATATAATGGGATAATGTGGAAGAAAATCAAGTAATTCAAAAGTCAATAGTCTTTTTTTATTATTATCAAACATGTCCTATGGTATATATACTCAAAGTTAATATTTATCCTATTAATTATATTTATCTAAATAAATTCTTAATATGAAGCAATTTTACCTTTAATATAATATATTATATTTGATACAAAATTAAATTAATCAAACCTATTATAAAAAAATTCATTTCTTGTTTTAACTTTTGCCATTGTATTAAAATATAAAAAGTAGCAATTCAAGTACCATAATAATTTTTTTTAATGACACTTCCAAGTTTTATTTATTTATTTATATATTTATTTGTATAAGGACATGTGACAATAATTAATTTGATTAGGTCTTTTTTTTTTTTAAGTGTTAAGAATATGTAATGGGAACACAAACTCCAAAGTCAACTTATATTTAGATCAATACCAATATTTTTTCCTCATTTATTTTCATTAGTCCCAAGTTTAAATAAATAATTAAAATGTGATTTTTTGCTCATATATAGGAATTAATAGTGTGATTAGAAAATTGAATAAGTAAAGATCCATCCTCCCAAGACTAGGTTGACATCCACTAATATTGTACTCATTTCTGTCGAATTATATATCGTGTTTCTCTTTTACATTTTTTTTTAAGAAAAAATTATTAGGTGAGATTATTTTATTTATTACTATTTTATATTGATAAGATTAAAGATGGTCAATGAAAGGTGACAAATCAGTTATGACTTATTTAGATGACTTTTTTGGACCCCAATTATAGTTTAGTGGATTATTATAAGTTATTTTTATTTGGCATTTGATGTTTATTTTGTGATTTGATTAATTTAAATATGTATTGAAAAGATAAAAAAATTCACTAAAGAAGTAAAACAATTTATTTATAATTCAACTAATTCATATTGAGATAAAATATTACCTTAGCGATGATTTTGAACTTCCAATTATTAGTGGATACAAAAACTTCTTTTTTATTCTTTATTCGTTTATTTTCAAAAAATAATTTTTTTCATAAAGATGATTTAATTTTCGAGACTTAAATTCAGTATTTTTTTATTAATTGTACATAAAGTATGTTTATGTGCCAAGAGCTTTAATTAAAGACCACATTTAAACATGTGGTGTTTTATTTATCCACGTCATTAAATAAGAACAAATTTTAATCTAATAATAAGGTGGCGTATAGATTTAGTTTTTTTTATTTAATATTTTGAAAAAAATTCAATTTTTTGAAGATAATTTAAAATTTTTGTGTTAGGAGTAGTCTTTGAGGATCCAAAAGCATATGTAACCGCAATATTATATTACTAAATGTTTTAAAAGATTCGAAATATCATAATTGAAAAAAACATATTTGACTATTCAAATCGTAAAAATGATGTCAAATAAATTAAAATGAAAAAATATGATTTTTTTCTTTTTGACAGATTGCATGTTATTGTTTTTGGATTTGGCTCGTAAAAGCAAGTTGGTTTGATTTTAGAAATAATGTAAATTGTGTTGCTGCTATTTTAATTTTTTATTTGATATTTGATGTCTATATATGACTCGATTATCTCCAAATTTGCGTATAAGAGTTTTTTTTCTATGGTAAACCAAAGGAGCCATAATTTTTTGAATAATGGATAGTGCTTTGGTCTATAATGAGGGCAAAAATAAAATATATATGTGGGTGAGAGGCGGGGTTGGCGGAGGCCTGGTATGATTTTATGGGCCAAGGAAATGGAAACAGGCGATTTCGGCACTTTTCTGTGGGTGTTAGTCCACGGATTTTGGCGTTGCATGGGGTCTGGCGCAATTTATCAGAAAAATCATACGAGGGGGTCCGCAACGGGCCCGGCAAGAGGGCCAGGTGGCTAGACGGAGGCCTGCTAGGATTTAATGGGCCAAGAAAGAGGAAACAGGCGATTTGAGCACTTTTCTGTGGGTGTTAGCCCATGGATTTTGGCGCTGCATCAGGGTCCGACGCAATTTTCCCGAAAAATCATACGAGTGGGTCCGCAACTGACCCGGAAAGAGGCCCAAGTGGCCCGGCAGGGTTGGCGGAAGTCTGGTAGGATTTTATGGGCCAAGGAAGGTGAAACAGACGATTTCAACACTTTTCTGTGCGTGTTAGCCAACGGATTTTGGCGCTGCATGGGGTTCGACGCAATTTTCCCGAAAAATCATATGAGTGGGTCCGCAACTGATCCGGCAAGAGGCCTAGGTGGCCTGGCGGGGTTGGCGGAGGCTTGGTAGGATTTTATGGGCCAAGGAAGAGGAAACAGGCGATTTGGGCACTTTTCTGTGGTTGTTAGCCCACGGATTTTAGCGTTGCATGGGGTCCGGCGCAATTTTCTCGAAAAATCATACGACCACGGATTTTAGCGCTGCATGGGGGTCCGGCGCAATTTTCTCGAAAAATCATACGAGTGGGTCCGCAACTGACCCGGCAAGAGGCCCAGGTGGCCCGGCGGGGTTGGCGGAGGCCAGGTAGGATTTTATGTGCCAATGAGGTGGAAACAGGCGATTTCGACACTTTTCTGTGGGTGCTAGCCCACGGATTTTGGCGCTGTATGGGAGTCCTGCAAAATTTTCCTGAAAAATCATACGAGTGGGTCCGCAACTGACCCGGCAAGAGGCCTAGGTGGCCCGGCGGGGTTGGCGGAGGCCTGGTGGATTTTATGAGCCAAGGAAGAGGAAACAGGCGATTTGAGCACTTTTATGGGGTGTTACACAAGGGATTTTGGCGCTGCATGGGGGTCTGGCGCAATTTTCCCGAAAAATCATACGAGTGGGTCCACAACTGACCCGGCAAGAGGCCCAGGTGCCCCGGCGGAGTTGACGGAGGCCTAGTAGGATTTCATGGGCCAAGGAAGTGGAAACAAGCAATTTCGGCACTTTTCTGTGGGTGTTAGCCCACGGATTTTTGCGCTGCATGGGGGTTCGACGCAATTTTCCCAATAACTAATACGAGTGGGTCCTCAACTGACCCGACAAGAGGCGCAGGTGGCCCGGCGGGGTTGGCGGAGGCCTGGTAGGATTTTATGGGCCAAGGAAGTGGAAACAAGCAATTTCGGCACTTTTCTGTGGGTGTTAGCCCACGGATTTTTGCGCTGCATGGGGGTTCGACGCAATTTTCCCAATAACTAATACGAGTGGGTCCTCAACTGACCCGGCAAGAGGCGCAGGTGGCCCGGCGGGGTTGGCGGAGGCCTGGTAGGATTTTATGGACCAAGGAGGTGGAAACAGGCGATTTCGGCACTTTTCTGTGGGTGCTAGCCCACGGATTTTGGCGCAGCATGGGAGTCCGACGCAATTTTCCCAAAAAATCATACGAGTGGGTCCGTAACTGACTCGGCAAGAGGCCCAGGTGGCCCGGCGGGGTTGGCAGAGGCCTGGTAGGATTTTATGGGCAAAGAAAGTGGAAACAGGCGATTTCGGCACTTTTCTGTGGGTGTTAGCCCACGGATTTTGGCGCTGCATGGAGGTCCGGCGCAATTTTTCTGAAAAATCATACGAGTGGGTCCGCAACTGACCTGGCAAGAGGCCCAGGTGGCCCGACAGGGTTGGCGGAGTCCTGGTAGGATTTTATGGGCTAAGGAAGTAGAAACAGGCGATTTCGTCACTTTTCTATGGGTGTTAGCCCACGGAAATTGGCGCTGCATGGGGGTCCGGCGCAATTTTCTCAAAAAATCATACGAGTGGGTCCGCAACTGACCCGGCAAGAGGCTAGGTGGCCCGGCGGGGTTGGCGGAGGCCTGGTAGGATTTTATGGGCCAAGGAAGTGAAAACAGGCGATTTTTGCACTTTTCTGTGGGTGTTAGCCCAAGGATTTTGGCGCTTCATGGGGGTCCGGCGCAATTTTTCCGAAAAATCATACGAGTGGGTCCGCAACTGACCCGGCAAGAGGTCCAGGTGGCCTGGCAGGGGCCTGGTAGGATTTTATGGGCCAAGGAAGAAGAAACAGGTGATTTGGGCACTTTTCTGTGGGTGTTAGTCCACGGATTTTTGCGCTGCATGGGGGTCCGGCATAATTTTCTCGAAAAATCATACGAGTGGATCCGCAACTGACCCGACAAGAGGCCAAGGTAGCCCGGAAGGGTTGGCGTAGGCCTGGTAGGATTTTATGGGCCAAGGAGGTGGAAACAGGCGATTTCGGCACTTTTCTGTGGGTGTTAGCCTACGGATTTTGGCGCTGCATGGAGGTCCGGTGCAATTTTCTCGAAATATCATACGAGTGGGTCCACAACTGACCCGGCAAGAGGCCTGGTAGAATTTTATGGGCCAAGGAAATAGAAACAGGCTATTTGGGCACTTTTCTGTGGGTGTTATCCCACGAATTTTGGCGCTGCATGGAAGTTTGGCACAATTTTCCCAAAAAATCATACGAGTGGGTCCGCAACTGACACGGCAAAAGGCCTAGGTGGCCTAGCAGGGGCCTGGTAAGATTTTATGGGCCAAGTAAGAAGAAACAAGCGATTTTGGGCACTTTTCTGTGAGTGTTTGCCCACAAATTTTAGCGCTGCATGGGGTCCGGTGCAATTTTCGTGAAAAATCATACAAGTGGATCCGCAACAGACCCAGCAAGAGGCCCAGGTGGCCCGATGGGGTTGGTGGAGGCCTTGTAGGATTTTATGGGCCAAGGAAGTGGAAACAGGCGATTTGGGCACTTTTTTGTGGGTTTTAGCTCACGGATTTTGGTGCTGCATGGGGGTCCGACGCAATTTTCCCAAAAAATCATACGAGTGGGTTTGCAACTGACCTGGCAAGAGGCCCAGGTCGCCCGATGGGGTTGGCAGAGGCCTAGTAGGATTTTATGGGCTAAAGAAGTGGAAACAGGCAATTTCGGCAATTTTCTGTGGGTGTTAGCCCACGGATATTGGCGCTGCATGGGGGTCCAGCGCAATTTTCCCGGGAAATCATACGAGTGGGTCAGCAACTGACTCGGCAAGAGGCCCAGGTGTCCCGGCGGGGTTGGCGAAGGCCTGGTAGGTTTTATGGGCCAAGGAAGTGGAAATAGGTGATTTTGGCACTTTTTTGTGGGTGTTAGCCCACGGATTTTGGTGCTTTATGGGGGTCCGGCGCAGTTTTCCTGAAAAAATCATATGAGTGGGTCCGCCACTTACCCGGCAAGAGGCCCAAGTGGCCCGGCGAGGGCCTGGTAGGATTTTATGGGCCAAGGAAGAAGAAATAGGCGATTTGGGAACTTTTCTGTGGGGGTTAGCCCACAGATTTTGGCGCTGCATAGGGCTCCGGTGCAATTTTCCCGAAAAATCATACTAGTGGGTCCACAACTGACCCGACAAGAGGCCCAGAAGGCCCAGAGGGGTTGGCGGAGGCCTGGTACTATTTAATGGGCCAAGGAAGTGGAAACAGGCGATTTCGGCACTTTTCTGTGGCTGTTAGACCACGGAATTTTGCTTTGTATGGAGGTCCGACGCAATTTACCCAAAAAATCATACGAGTGGGTCCGCAACTGACCCAGCAAGAGGGCTAGGTGGCCCGACGGGGTTGGCGGAGGCCTGGTAGGATTTTATGGGCCAAGGAAGAGGAAATAGGCGATTTGGGCACTTTTCGATGGGTGTTAGCCCATGGATTTTGGCGCTGCATGGGGGTCCGGCGCAATTTTCCCAAAAAATCATACGAGTCGGTCCGAAACTAACCCGACAAGAGGCCCAGTTGGCCTGGCGGGGTTGCCGGAGGCCTGGTAGGATTTTATGGGCCAAGGAAGTGGAAACAGGCGATTTCAACACTTTTCTATAGGTGTTAGCCTGCGGATTTTGGCGCTGCATGGGGGTTCGGCGCAATTTTCCGGAACAATCATACGAGTGGGTCCAAAACTGACCCGACAAGAGGCCCAGATGGCCCGACGGGGTTGGCGGAGGCCTGGTAGGATTTTATGAAACAAGGAAGAGGAAACAGGCGATTTGGGTATTTTTCTGTGGGTGTTAGCCCACGAATTTTGCCGCTGCATGGGAGGGGGGGCAGGCGCAATTTTCTCGAAAAATCATACGAGTGGGTCTGCAATTGACCTGGCAAGAGGCCCAGGTGGGTCGGCGGGGTTGTCGGAGGCCTGGTAGGATTTTATAGGCCAAGGAAGAGGAAACAGGCGATTTGGGCACTTTTATCTGGGTGTTAGCCAAAGGATTTTTGCGCTGCATGGGGTCCGGCACAATTTTCCCAAAAAATCATACAAGTGGGTCTGCAACTAACCCGGCAAGAGGCCCAGGTGGCCCGGCGGGGTTGGCAGAGGCCAAGTAAAATTTTATGGGCCAAGAAAGTGGAAACAGGCGATTTCAGCACTTTTCTGTGGGTGTAAGCCCACGGATTTTGGCGCTGCATGGGGGTCCAGCACAATTTTCTCGAAAAATCATACGAGTTGGTCCGCAACTGACCCGGCAAAAGGGTCAGGTGGCCCGGCGGGGTTGGCGGAGGCCTGGTAGGATTTTATGGGCCCAGGAAGAGGAAACAGGCGATTTGGGCAATTTCCTGTGGGTGTTAGCCCACGGATTCTGACGCTGCATGGGGTTCCGATGCAAGTTTCTCGAAAAATCATACGAGGGGGTCCGCAAGAGGCCCAGCAAGAGGTCTATGGTGCCCGGCCGGGTTGGATGAGGCCTGGTTGGATTTTATGGGCCAAGGAAGTGGAAACAGGCGATTTGGGCTCATTTATGTGGGTGTTAGCCCCCGGATTCTGTCTTTACATGGGTTCCGGTGCAAGTTTCTCAAAAAATCATATGAGGGGGTCCACTAGAGGCCCGGCAAGAGGTCCATGGTGCCCGGCGGGGTTTGATGAGGCCTGGTTGGAATTTATGGGCCAAGGAAGTGGAAATAGGCGATTTGGGCTCATTTCTGTGGGTGTTAGCCCACGGATTCTGGCGCTGCAATGGGTTCCGGTGCAAGTTTCTCAAAAAATCATACGAGAGGGTCCGCAAGAGGCCCGGCAAGAGGTCCATGGTGCCCGGCGGGGTTGGATGAAGCCTGGTTAGATTTTATGGGACAAGGAAGTTGAAACAGGCGATTTGGGCTCATTTCTGTGGGTGTTAGCCCACGGATTCTTGCGCTACATGGGGTTCCGGCGCAAGTTTCTCAAAAAATCATACAACGGGGTCCGCAAGAGGCCCAGCAAGAGGTCCATGGTGCCCGGCGGGGTTGGATCATGCCTGGTTTGATTTTATGGGCCAAGGAAGTGGAAAATGGCGATTTCAACTCATTTCTGCGGGTGTTAGCCCACGGATTCTGGCAGTGCATGGGGTTTCGGTGCAAGTTTCTCAAAGAATCATACGAGGGGGTCCGCAAGAGGCCCGGCAAGAGGTCCATGGTGCCCGGCGGGGTTGGATGAGGCCTGGTTGGATTTTATGGGCCATGGAAGTGGAAACAATCGATTTCGGCTCATTTCTATGGGTGTTAGCCCACGGATTCTGGCGCTGCAAGGGGTTCCAGCGCAAGTTTCTCAAAAAGTCATACGAGAGGGTCCGCAAAAGGCCCGGCAAGAGGTCCATGGTGCCTGGCAGGGTTGGATGAGGCCTGGTTGGATTTTATGGGCAAAGGAAGTGGAAAAAGGCGATTTCGGCGGTCCATGGTGCCCGGCGGGGTTGGATGAGGCCTGGTTTGATTTTATGGGCCAAGGAAGTGGAAACAGACGATTTCTGCTCATTTTTGTGGCTTTTAGCCCACGGATTCTGGCGCTGCATGGGGTTCCGGCGCAAGTTTCTCGAAAAATCATACGAAGGGGTTCGCTAGAGGCCCGAAAAGAGGTCCATGGTGCGCTGCGGGGTTGGATGAGGCTTGGTTGGATTTTATGAGCCAAGGAAGTGGAAACAGGGGATTTCGGCTCATTTCTGTGGGTGTTAGCCCACGGATTCTGGCGCTGCATGGGGTTCCGGCGCAAGTTTCTCGAAAAATCATACGAGGGGGTCCGCAAGAGGCCCAGCAACAGGTTCATGGTGCCCGGCGGGGTTGGATGAGGCATGGTTGGATTTTATGGGCCAAGGAAGTGGAAACAGGCGATTTCGGCTCATTTCTGTGGGTGTTAGCCCACGGATTCTGGCGCTTTATGGGGTTCCGGTGCAAGTTTCTCAAAAAATCATACGAGGGGGTCCGAAAGAGGCCCGACAAGAGGTCTATGGTTTCCAGCGGTGTTGGATGAGGCCTGGCTGGATTTTATGGGCCAAGGAAGTGGAAATAGGCGATTTCGGCTCATTTCTGTGGGTGTTAGCCCACGGATTCTGGCGCTGCATGGGGTTCCTGCAAATGTTTCTCAAAACATCATATGAGGGGGTCCGCAAGAGGCCCGGCAAGAGATCCATGGTGCCCAACGGGGTTGTATTAGGCCTGGTTGGATTTTATGGGCCAAGGAAGTAGACAGCTGCGATTTCGGCTCATTTCTATGGGTGTTAGCCCACAGATTCTGGCGCTGCATGGGATTCCGGTGCAAGTTTCTCAAAATATCATACGAGGGGGTCCACTAGAGGCCTGACAAGAGTTCCATGGTGCCCGGCGGGGTTGGATGAGGCCTGGCTGGATTTTATCGGCCAAGGAAGTGGAAACAGGGGATTTCAGCTCATTTTTGTGGGTGTTAGCCCACGGATTGTGGCACTGCATGGGGTTGCGGTGCAAGTTTCTCGAAAAATCATACGAGGGGGTCCGCAAGAGGCCCGGAAAGAGGTCCATGGTTCTTGGCGGGGTTGGATGAGGCCTGGTTGGCTTTTATGGGCCAAGGAAGTGGAAACAGGTGATTTTTGCTCATTTCTGTGGGTGTTAGCCCACGGAATCTGGTGCTGCATGGGGTTCTGGCAAAAGTTTCTCAAAAAATTATATGAGGGGGTCCACAAGAGGCTCGGCAAGAAGTCCATGGTGCCCGGCGGGGTTGGATGAGGCCTGGTTGGATTTTATGGGCCAAGGAAGTGGAAACAGGCGATTTCGGCTCATTTCTGTGGGAGTTAGCCCACAGATTCTGGCGCTGCATTGGGGTTCTGGCGCAAGTTTCTCGAAAAATCATATGAGGGGGTCCGCTAGAGGCCCGGCAAGAGGTCCATGGTGCCCGCCGGGGTTTGATGAGGCCTGGTTGGATTTTATGGGCCAAGGAAGTGGACACAGGCGATTTCGGCTCATTTTTGTGGGTGTTAGCCCATGGATTCTGGCGCTGCATGGGGTTCCGGTGCAAGTTTCTCAAAAATAAATACGAGGGGGTCCGCAAGAGGCCCGACAAGAGGTCCATCGTGCTCGGTGGGGTTGTATGAGGCCTGGTTGGATTTTATGGGCCAAGGAAGTGGAAACAGGAGATTTGGGCTCATTTATGTGGGTGTTAGCCTACGAATTCTGGCGCTGCATGGGGTTCTGGCACAAGTTTCTCGAAGAATCATACGAGGGGGTCCGCAAGAGGCCCGGCAAGAGGTCCATGGTGCCATGTGGGGTAGGATGAGGCTTGGTTGGATTTTATGGGCCAAGGAAGTGGAAACAGGCGATTTCGGCTTATTTCTGTGGGTGTTAGCCATAGATTCTGGCGCAGCATGGGGTTCCGGCGCAAGTTTCTCGAAAAATCATACGAGGGGGTCTTTTAGAGGCCCGGCAAGAGGTCCATGGTGCCCAACATGGTCGCATGATGCCTGGTTGGATTTTATGGGCCAAGGAAGTGGAAACCGGCGATGTTGGCTCATTTCTGTGGGTGTTAGCCCACGGATTCGGCGCTGCATGGGGTTCCGGCGAATGTTTCTCAAAAACTCATACGAGGGGGTTCGCAAGAGTCCTGGAAAGAGGTCCATGGTGCCCGGCAGGGTTGGATGAGGCCTGGTTGGATTTTATAGGCCAAGGAATTGGAAACAGGCGATTTCGGCTCATTTCTGTGGGTGTTAGCCTACGGATTCTGGCGCTGCATGGTGTTCCAGCGCAAGTTTCGTGAAAATTCATACGAGAGGGTCCGCAAGAGGCCCAGGAAGAGGTCCATGGTGCCCGGCGGGTTTGGATGAGGCCTGGTTGGAATTTATGGGCCAAGGAAGTGGAAACAGACGATTTCGGCTCATTTCTATGGGTGTTAGCCCACGGATTCTGGCGCTGAATGGGGTTCCGGCGCAAGTTTCTCATACAATCGTACGAGGGGGTCTGGAAGAGGCCCGAAAAGAGGTCCATGGTTCCCAGAGGGGTCGGATGAGGCCTGGTTGGATTTTATGGGCCAAGGAAGTGGAAACAGGCGATTTTGGCTCATTTCTTTGGGTGTTAGCCCACGGATTCTGGCGGTGCATGGGGTTTCGGCGCAAGTTTCTCAAAAATTCATACGAGGGGGTCCGCAAGAGGCCCGACGAGAGGTCCATGGTGCCCGGCGGGGTTGGATGAGGCCTGGTTGGATTTTATGGGCCAAAGAAGTGGAAACAGGCGATTTGGGCTCATTTCTGTGGGTGTTAGCCCATAGATTCTGGAGCTGCATGGGTTCCGGCACAAGTTTCTTGAAAAATCATACGAAGGGATCCGCAAGAGGCCCGGAAAGAAGTCCATGGTGCCCGGTGGGGTTGGATGAGGCCTAGTTGAATTTTATGGGCCAAGGAAGTGGAAACAGGCGATTTTGGCTCATTTTTGTGGGTGTTAGCCCACAGATTCTGGCGTTGTAATGGGCTCCGGCGCAAGTTTCTTGAAAAATCATACGAGGGGGTCCACAAGAGGCCCGGCAAGAGGTCCATGGTGCCCGGCGGGGTTGGTTGAGGCCTGGTTAGATTTTATGGGCCAAGGAAGTTGAAACAGGCGATTTGGGCTCATTTCTGTGGGTGTTAGCCCACGGATTCTGGCGCTGCATGGGGTTCCGGCACAAGTTTCTCAAAAAATCATACAGGGGGGTCTGCAGGAGGCCCAGCAAGAGGTCCATGGTGCCCGGCGGGGTTGGATGAGGCCTGGTTGGATTTTATGGGCCAAGAAAGTGGAAACAAGCGATTTGGGCTCATTTCTGTGGGTGTAAGCCCACGGATTCTGGCATTACATGGGTTTCGGCGCAAGTTTCTCAAAATATCATACGAGGGGGTCCGCTAGAAGCCCGGCAAGAGGTCCATGGTGCCCGGCGGGGTTTGATGAGGCCAGGTTGGATTTTATGGGCCAAGGAATTGGAAACAGGCAATTTGGGCTCATATCTGTGGGTGTTAGCCCATGGATTCTTGCGCTGCATGGGGTTCCAGCTCAAGTTTCTCAAAAAATCATACGAGGGGGTCCGCAAGAGGCCCGGTAAGAGGTCCATAGTACCCGGCGGAGTTGGATGAGGCCTGATTGGGTTATATAGGCCAAGGAAGTGGAAACAAGCGATTTGGGGTCATTTCTGTGGGTATTAGTCCACGGATTCTGGCGCTGCATGGGGTCCCGGCACAAGTTTCTCGAAAAATCATATGAGGGGGTCCACAAGAGGCTCGACAAGAGGTCCATAGTGCCCGTCGGGGTTGGACGAAGCCTGGTTGGATGTTATGGGCCAAGGAAGTGGAAATAGGAGATTTGGGGTCATTTCTGTCGGTGTTAGCCCACGGATTCTGGTGCTGCATGGGTTTCCGGTGCAAGTTTCCTGAAAACTCATACGAGGGGGTCCGCAAGAGGCCCGGCAAGAAGTCCATGGTGTCCGGCGGATTTTGATGAGGCCTGGTTGGATTTTATGGGCCAAGAAAGTGGAAACAGGAGATTTCGGCTCATTTCTGTGGGTATTAGCCCACGGATTCTGGCGCTGCATGGGGTTCCGGTGCAAGTTTCTCAAAAAATCATACTAGGGGGTCCACAAGAGGCCCGGCAAGAGGTCCATGGTGCCCGGCGGGATTGGATGAGGCCTGGTTGGATTTTATGGGCCAAGGAAGTGGAAATAGGCGATTTCGGCTCATTTCTGTGGGTATTAGCCCAGGGATTATGGTGCTGCATGGGGTTCCGGTGCATGTTTCTCAAAATATCATACGAGGGGGTCCACAAGAGGCCCAGCAAGAGGTCCATGGTGCCCGGCGGGGTTGGATGAGGCCTGGTTGGGTTTTATGGGCCAAGGAAGTGGAAACAGGAGATTTGGGGTCATTTCTGTGGGTGTTAGCCCACGGATTCTGGCACTGCATGGGGTTCCGGCGTAAGTTTCTCAAAAAATCATATGAGGGGTTCCGCAAGAGGCCCAGCAAGAGGTCCATGGTGCCCGGCGGGGTTGGATGAGGCCGGGTTGGATTTTATGGGCAAAGGAAGTGGAAACAGGCCATTTGGGCTCATTTATGTGGGTGTTAGCCCATGGATTCTGGTGCTGCATGGGGTTCCGGCATAAGTTTCTCGAAAAATAATACGAGGGGGTCCGCAAGAAGCCCGGCAAGAGGTCCATGGTGCTCGGCGAGGTTTGATGAGGCCTATTTGGATTTTATGGGCCAAGGAAGTGGAAACATGCAATTTGGGCTCATTTCTGTGGGTGTTCGCCCACGGATTTTAGCGCTGCATGGGGTTCCGGTGCAAGTTTCTCAGAAAATCATACGAGGGGATGTGTAAGAGGCCCGGTAAGAGGTCCATGGTGCTCGGCGGGGTTGGATGAGGCCTGGTTGGATATTATGGGCCAAGGAAGTGGAAACAGGCGATTTCGGCTCATTTCTATGGGTGTTAGCCCATGGATTCTGGCGCTGCATGGGGTTCCGGCGCAAGCTTCTTGAAAAATCATACGAGGGGGTCCGCAAGAGGCCCGGCAACAGGTCCATGGTGCTCGGCAAGGTTAGATGAGGCCTGGTTGAATTTTATGAGCATAGGAAGTGGAAACAGATGATTTGGGCTCATTTCTGTGGGTGTTAGCCCACGGATTCTGGCGCTGCATGGGGTACCGGTGCAAGTTTCTCGAAAAATCATACGAGGGGGTCCACAAGAGGCCCGGCAAGAGGTCCATGGTGCCCGGCGGGGTTGGATGAGGCCTGCTTAGATTTTATGGGTCAAGGAAGTGGAAAAGGCGATTTCGGCTCATTTTTGTGGGTGTTAGCCCACAGATTCTGGCGCAGAGTGGGGTTCCGGCGCAAGTTTCTCAAAAATTCATACGAGGGGGTCCGCAAGGGGCCCGGAAAGAGGTCCATGGTGCCCAGCGGGGTTGGATGAGGCCTGGTTGAATTTTATGGGCCAAGGAAGTGGAAACAGGCGATTTGGGCTCATTTTTGTGGGTTTTAGCCCACGGATTCTGGTGCTGCATGGTGTTCCTACGCAAATTTCTCAAAAAATCATACGAGGGGGTCCGAAAGAGGCCGGACAAGAGGTCCACAGTGACCGGCGGGGTTAAATGAGGCCTGGTTTGATTTTATGGGCCAAGGAAGTTGAAACAGGCGATTTGGCCTCATTTCTGTGTGTGTTAGCCCACGGATTCTGGCGCTGCATGGGGTTCCGGGGACAAGTTTCTCAAAATATCATACGAGGGGGTCCGCAAGAGGCCCGGCAAGAGATCCATGGTGCTTGGCAGGGTTTGATGAGGCCTGGATGGATTTTATGGGCCAAGGAAGCGGAAACAGGCGATTTGGGCTCATTTCTGTGGGTGTTAGCCCACGGATTCTTGCGCTGCATGGGGTTTCGGCGCAAGTTTCTCGAAAGCTCATACAAGGGGGTCCTCAAGAGGCCTGGCAAGGGGTCCATGGTGCCCGTAGGGTTGGATGAGGCCTGGTTGGATTTTATGGGCTAAGGAAGTGGAAACAGGCGATTTGGGCTCATTTCTGTGGGTGTTAGCCCACGGATTCTAGCGCTGCATGGGGTTCCAGCGAAAGGTTCTCGAAAAATCATGTGAGGGGGTCAGCAAGATGCCCGGAAAGAGGTCCATGGTGCCTGGCAGGGTTGGATGAGGCCTGGTTGGATTTTATGGGCCAAGGAAGTGGAAACAAGCGATTTCGGCTCATTTCTTTGGGTGTTAGCCCACGGATTCTGCCGCTGCATGGGATTCCGGCGCATGTTTCTTGAAATATCATATAAGGGGGTCCGTAAGAGGCCCAGAAAGGGGTCCATAGTGCCCGGCGGGTTAGATGAGGCCTGGTTGGATTTTATGGGCATAGGAAGTGGAAACAGGCGATTTAGGCTCATTTCTGTGGGTGTTAGCCCACGGATTCTGGCATTGCATAGGGTTTCGATGCAAGTTTCTCAAAAAATCATACGAGGGGGTCCGCAAGATGCCCGGAAAGAGATCCATGGTGATCGGCGGGGTTGGATGAGGCCTGCTTAGATTTTATGGGCCAAGGAAGTAGAAACATGTGATTTCGGCTCATTTTTGTGGGTGTTAGCCCAAAGGTTATGACGCTGCGTGGGGTTTTGGCGCAAGTTTCCCAAAAATTCATACGAGGGGGTCCGCAAGAGGTCCATGGTGCCCGGCGGGGTTGGATGAGGCCTGGTTGCATTTTATGGGCCAAGGAAGTGGAAACAAGCGATTTAGGCTCATTTCTGTGGGTGTTAGCCCACGGATTCTGGCGCTGCATGGGGTTTCGGTCCAAGTTTCTCAAAAAATCATACGAGAGGGTCCGCAAGGGGCCCGTCAAAAGGTCCATGGTGCCCGGCAGGGTTGGATGAGGCCTGGTTGGATTTTATGGGCCAAGCAAGTGGAAACAGGCGATTTGGGCTCATTTCTGTGGGTGTTAGCCCACAGATTCTGGCGCTGCATGGGGTTCCGGCACAAGTTTCTCGAAAAATCATAGAGGAGGTCCGCAAGAGACCCGGCAAGAGGTCCATGGTGCCCAGCGGGATTGAACGAGGACTGGTTGGATTTTATGGGCCAAGGAAGTGGAAACAAGCGATTTAGGCTCATTTCTGTGGGTGTTAGCCCACGGATTCGGGCGCTGCATGGGGTTCTGGTGCAAGTTTCTCGAAAAATCATATGAGGGGGTACGCAAGAGGCCTGACAAGAGGTCCATGGTGCCCGACGAGTTTGGATGAGGCCTGGTTTGATTTTATGGGCCAAGGAAGTGGAAACGGGCGATTTGTGCTCATTTCTGTGGGTGTTAGCCCACGGATTCTGGCTGCATGGGGTTCCGGCGCAAGTTTCTCAAAAATTCACACGAGGGGGTCCGCAAAAGGCCCGGCAAGAGGTCCATAGTGCCCGGCGGGGTTGGATGAGGCCTGGTTGGATTTTATGGGCCAAGGAAGTGGAAACAGGCGATTTGGGGTCATTTCTGTGGGTGTTAGCCCACGAATTCAGGCGGTGCATGGGGTTTCGGCACAAATTTCTCGAAAAATCATACGAAGGGGTCCGTAGGAGGCCCGACAAGAGGTCCGTATGCCCGGCAGGGTTGGATGAGGCCATGTTGGATTTTATGGGCCAAGGAAGTGGAAACAGGCGATTTGGGCTCATTTCTATGGGTGTTAGCCCACGGATTCTAGCACTGCATGGGGTTCCGGCGCAAGTTTCTTGAAAAATCATACGAGGGGTTCCGCAAGAGGCCCGGCAAGAGGTTCATGGTGCTCGGCGGGGCTGGATGAGGCCGGGTTGGATTTTATGGGCCAAGGAAGTGGAAACAGGCGATTTGGGCTCATTTCTGTGGGTGTTAGCCAACGGATTCTGGCGCTGCATGGGTTACGGCGCAAGTTTCTCGAAAAGTCCTACGAGGGGGTCCGCAAGAGGCCCGGCAAGAGGTCCGTGGTGCCCGGCGGGGTTGGATGAGGCCTAGTTGGATTTTATGGGCCAAGGAAGTGGAAACAGGCGATTTGGGCCGTGTTAGCCCACGGATTCTGGCGCTGCATGGGGTTCCGGCGCAAGTTTCTCGAAAGATCATACGATGAGGTCCGCAAGAGGCCTGGCAAGAGGTCCATGGTGCCCGGAGGGGTTGGATGAGGCCTTGTTGGGTTTTATGGGGTAAGGAAGTGGAAAAAAGGCGATTTGGGCTCATTTCTGTGGGTGTTAGCCCACGGATTCTAGCGCTGCATGGGGTTTCGGTGCAAATTTTTCAAAATATCATACGAGGGTGTCCGCAAGAGGCCCGGCAAGAGGTCCATGGTGCTCGGTGAAGTTGGATGAGGCCTGGTTGGATTTTATGGGGAAAGGAAGTGGAAACAGGCGATTTCGGCTCATTTTTGTGGGTGTTAGCCCACGGATTCTGGCGCTGCATGGGGTTCCGGCGCAAGTTTCACAAAACCTCATATGAGGGGGTCCGCAAGAGGCCCGGCAAGAGGTCCATGGTGCCCGGAGGTGTTGGATGAGGTCTTGTTGGATTTTATGGGCAAAGGAAGTGGGAACAGGCGATTTGGGCTCATTTTTGTGGGTGTTAGCCCACGGATTCTGGCGCTGCATGGGGTTCCGGCGCAAGTTTCTCAAAAGAACATACAAGGGGATCTGCAAAAGGCCCGGCAAGAGGTCCATGGTGCCCGTCAGGGTTGGATGAGGCCTGGTTGGATTTTACAAGCAAAGGAAGTGGAAACAGGCGATTTGGGCTCATTCTGTGGGTGTTAGCCCACGGATTCTAGCACAGCATGGGGTTCCGGTGCGAGTTTCTCGAAAAATCATACGAGGGGGTCCACAAGAGGCTCGGCAAGAGGTCCATGGTGCCCGTCGGGGTTGGATGAGGCCTGGTTGGATTTTATGGGCCAAGGAAGTGGAAACAAGCGATTTGGGCTCATTTATGTGGGTGTTAGCCCACGGATTATGGCACTGCATGGGGTTCTGGCGCAAGTTTCATAAGAAACATACGAGGGGGTCTGCAAGAGGCCCGGCAAGAGGTCCATAGTGCCCGGCGGGGTTGGATGAGGCTTGGTCGGATTTTATGGGCCAAGGAAGTGGAAACAGGCGATTTAGGCTCATTTCTGTGGGTGTTAGCCCACGAATTCTGGCGCTGCATGGGGTTCCGGCGCAAGTTTCTCGAAAAATCATACGAGGGGGTCCGCAAGAGGCCTGGCAAGAGGTCCATGGTGCTCGGAGGGGTTGGATGAGGCCTTCTTTGATTTTATGGGCCAAGGAAATGGAAACAGGTGATTTCGGCTCATTTTTGTGGGTGTTAGTCCACGGATTCTGGCACTGCATGGGGTTCCGGCACAAGTTTCTCAAAAAAACATACGAGGGAGTCTGCAAGAGGCCCGGCAAGAGGTCCATAGTGCCCGGCGGGGTTGGATGAGTCCTGGTCGGATTTTATGGGCCAAGGAAGTAGAAACAGGCGATTTGGGCTCATTTCTGTGGGTGTTAGCCAACGGATTCTGGCGCTGCATGGGGTTCCGATACATGTTTCTCAAAATTTCATACGAGGGGGTCCACAAGAGGCCCAGCAAGAGGTCCATGGTGCCCGGCGGGGTAGGATGAGGCCTGGTTATATTTTATGTGCCAAGAAAGTGGAAACAGGCGATTTCGGCTCATTTCTGTGGATGTTAGTCCACGGATTCTGGCACTGCATGGGTTTCCGACATAAGTTTCTCGAAAAATAATACGAGGGGGTCCGCAAGAAGCCCGGCAAGAGGTCCATGGTGCCTGGCGGGGTTGGATTAGGCCAGGTTGGATTTTATGGGCCAAGGAAGTGGAAACAGGCCATTAGGGCTCATTTATGTGGGTGTTCGCCCATGGATTCTGGCGCTGCATGGGGTTCTGGCGCAAGTTTCTCGAAAAATCAAACGAGGGCGTCCGTAAGAGGCTCGGCAAGAGGTCCATGGGGCCCGGTGGGGTTGGATGAGGCCTGCTTGGATTTTATGGGCCAAGGAAATGGGAAAAGGCGATTTGGGTTCATTTTTGTGGGTGTTAGCCCACGGATTCTGGCGCTGCATGGTGTTCCGGCGCAAGTTTCTCAAAAAATCATACAAGGGGATCTGCAAGAGGCCCGGCAAGAGGTCCATGGTGCCCGGCAGGGTTGGATGAGGCCTGGTTGGATTTTATGGGCCAAGGAATTGGAAACAGGCGATTTAGGCTCATCTCGGTAGGTGTTAGCCCACGGATTCTGGCGCTGCATGGGGTTCCGGCGCAAGTTTCTCAAAAATTCATACGAGGGGATCCGCAAGAGGCCCGGCAAGAGGTCCATGGTGCCCGGCGGGGTTGGATGAGGCCTGGTTGGATTTTATGGACCAAGGAAGTGGAAACAAGTGATTTCGGCTCATTTCTGTGGGTGTTAGCCCACGGCATCTGGCTCTGCATGGGGTTCCGATGCAAGTTTCTCGAAAAATCATACGAGGGGGTCCGCAAGAGGTCCATGGTACCCGGCGGGTTTGGATAAGGCCTGGTGTGATTTTATGGGCCAAGGAAGTTGAAACAGGCGATTTGGGCTCATTTCTGTTGGTGTTAGCCCGCGGATTCTGGCGCTGCATGGGGTTCCGGCTCAAGTTTCTCAAAAAATCGTACGAGGGGGTCCACAAGACGCCCAGCAAGAGGTCCATGGTATCCGGCGGGGTTGGATGAGGCCTAGGTGGATTTTATAGGCCAAGGAAGTGGAAACAGGCGATTTGGGCTCATTTTTGTGGGTGTTAGCCCACGGATTCTGGCGCTGCATGAGTTTCTGACGCAAGTTTCTCAAAAAATCATACGAGAGGGTCCGCAAGAGGCCCGGCAAGAGGTCCATGGTTCCCGGCGGGGTTGGTTGAGGCCTGGTTGGATTTTATGGGGCAAGGAAGTGGAAACAGGCAATTTCGGCTCATTTCTGTGGGTGTTAGCCACGGATTCTGGCGTTGCATGGGGTTCTGGCGCAAGTTTCTCGAAAAATCATACAAGGGGGTCCGCAAGAGGCCCGGCAAGAGGTCCATAGTGCCCAGCGAAGTTAGATGAGGCCTGGTTGGATTTTATGGGGCAAGGAAGTGGAAACAGGCGATTTCGGCTCATTTTTGTGGGTGTTAGCCCACGGAATCTGGCACTGCATGGGGTTCCGGCGCAAGTTTCTCAAAATATCATACGAGGGGGTCTGCAAGAGGCCCGGCAAGAGGTCCATGTTGCCCGGCAGGGTTGGATGAATCCTTGTCGGATTTTATGGGCCAAGGAAGTGGAAACAGGCGATTTGGGCTCATTTCTGTGGGTGTTAACCCACAGATACTGGCACTGCAAGGGGTTCCGACGCAAGTTTCTAGAAAAATCATACAAGGGGGTCCGCAAGAGGCCCGGCAAGAGGTCCATGGTGCCCGGCGGGGTTTGATAAGGCCTGGTTGGATTTTATAGGCCAAGGAAATGGAAACAGGCGATTTCGGTTCATTTCTGTAGGTGTTAGCCCACGAATTCTGGCGCTGCATGGGGTTCCGGCAAAGGTTTCTTGAAAAATCATACGTGGGGGTCCGCAAGAGGCCCGGCAAGAGGTCCATGGTGCCCGGTGGGGTAGCATGAGGCCTGGATGGATTTTATGGGCCAAGGAAGTGGAAACAGGCGATTTGGGCTCATTTCTGTGGGTGTTAGCCCACGGATTCTGGCGCTGCATGGGGTTCCGATGCAAGTTTCTCAAAAAATCATACGAGGTGGTCCACAAGAGGCCCGGCAAGAGGTCCATGGTGCCCGGCGGGGTTGGATGAGGCCGGGATGGATTTTATGGGTCAAGTAAGTGGAAACAGGCCATTTGGGCTCATTTATGTGGGTGTTAGCCCACGGATTCTGGCGCTGCATGGGGTTCCGACGCAAGTTTCTCGAAAATCATACGAGGGGGTCTGCAAGAGGTCCATGGTGCCAGGTGGGGTTGGATGAGGCCTGGTTGGATTTTATGGGCCAAGGAAGTGGAAACAAGCGATTTAGGCTTATTTCTGTGGGTGTTAGCCCACGGATTCTGGCGCTGCATGGGGTTCCGGCGCAAGTTTATCGAAAAATCGTACGAGGGGGTCCGCAAGAGTCCCGGCAAGAGGTCCATGGTGCACGGCGGGGTTGGATGAGGCCTTGTTGGATTTTACGGGCCAAGGAAGTGGAAACAGGTGATTTCAGCTCATTTCTGTGGGTGTTAGCCCACGGATTCTGGAGCTGTATGGGGTTCCGGCGCAAGTTTCTCGAAAAATCATACGAGGGGGTCCGCAAGAGGCCCGTCAAGAGGTTCATAGGTTCCGACGGGGTTGGATGAGGCCTGGTTGGATTTTATGGGCCAAGGAAGTGGAGACAGGCGATTTCGGCTCATTTATGTGGGTGTTAGCCCACGGATTCTGGCGCTGCATGGGGTTCCGGCCTCAAGTTTCTCAAAAAATCATACGAGGGGGTCCGCAAGAGGCCCGGCAAGAGGTCCATGGTGCCCGGCAGGGTTGGATGAGGCCTGGTTGGATTTTATGGGCCAAGGAAGTGGTAACAGGCGATTTCGGCTCATTTCTGTGGGTGTTAGCCCATGGATTCTGGCGCTGCATGGGGTTCCGGCGCAAGTTTCTCAAAAAATCATACGAGGGGGTCCGCAAGAGGCCCGGCAAGAGGTCCATGGGTCCTGGCGGGGTTGGATGAGGCCTGGTTGGATTTTTTGGGCCAAGGAAGTGGAAACAGGCGATTTTGGATCATTTATGTGGGTGTTAGCCCACGGATTCTGGCGCTGCATGGGGGTCCGGTGCAATTTTCCTGAAAAATCATACGAGTGGATCCGCAACTGACCCGGCAAGAGGCCCAGGTGGCCCGGCGGGGTAGGTGGAGGCCTGGAAGGATTTTATGAGCCAAGGAAGAGGAAAAAGGCGTTGTTATTTTGGGAAAATTATTGTGAAGACAAATTCATTTTAAATAGTAGCCTCTAATTTATATTAATTTTTAATGTAGTTGAGGGAAAACTTTTTCGGAAAAATAATTTTCTTGAGTTGGGAGTTTATCAAAACTAACCTCCATCCCGAAAATAAAAGAAATGTTTACATACGTTCTATGCTCTCCAAATTCCATCAGTTGCACTATACGTTGTTATTATAATATAAATTAAACTTTTATTTTGCTTTATTGGACATGTTTTATCAATCAATAGACTTTATTATAATTCATTTGTTGCTTTATTTATGGACATGTTTAACAAGAATGCAAATGTTAATGGTCATTTGCAATAGCTATGTTAGGTAAATATAAGTGTATACGAAGTAAAGTTTACTCTGTTTAATCTATAGATCACACGTTTGAGTCCTAAAATTAGTCATTGATGTTTTACCAGATTAGTCGTCTATAACACCCCTCTTTGAGGTGCGGCCTCAAGGCCCTTAACATAGGACCTGTGAACACGAGATGCTTCATGTACCAAACAGTGACTATGCTTTTCTATATCTATTTAAAAGAGAAGAGGAACAACAAACAGTGGTTCTTGAAATCTACAACAATTACAATCCAAGACAAGCCAGACTGCTATTAAGCTAATTCACAAATCCAAATTTCAAGAGTACTGCTATCTACAGATAACTTGCAATTCCATGGCATAAAAGCCAAGTTCAAACTATATTGAACTCTAAGATGAAGTTGCACATCAAAGTGAAAAAGCCAAAGAAAATGACGAATATGGGCACTGGCGAGTTCCCTTCACGAGAGAGAATCTATGCTAACATAGGATGATGCAGACAGACAAGGCAAATGTCACAAACTTTCCGACCTTAAACTTGTCGATGAGTTGGATTCAGTAACTTTCAATTCTATACTCCCAACAGTTACTTGATGAACGTATTCGATGCAGCTGTCAAAGGGCTGGCACAAAATTACCACCGTTCAGTTTCCTCGTGGGCACAGATTTCACAAGAGAATCATAAAATGCTCGAGATCATTCGTTTACTTCAATGGTTTTGTGTGGATGGGCTACTCTTCAAGCATTTCCAGAAGAACAAATTATGTTCCTTGTTTCAGATTCCCTTCTCTTGCAAATCCTAGAGCATTGGCAAATATTCTTTTAGCAGCACCAATATGTTCTTCACGAATACTATCTTTGTGAACCTTAACGTCCTTTTTCACTGGTGTCGATGAACCTGTCCCATCGGTGTTTTTAGGTGTGCTATTCTTCATATGTGGTGATTTACTTCCATTTGATTTGTTGCTTTTGGGCTTACCACCTGAACATGAATATTTTGTAGGGGGAGTTTTAACCTCTGCACAAGTTTGCTTGCCCAAATTTGTCGGTCGTTCTTCCTTATGCTGGATATTTACATCCTTGGCTTGTTCTTCGCAGTGCTCAATATTTGCATGGTGGATCTCTAGCTTAGCTGGCCTGGTTCTTTGACCAAGCGCATGTGCAATCATGCGACGAGCAACTGTAGGATCTTTTTGAGGTCGATCCTTCATACATTGTCTTATCTCACCTTGATCAACAGAGAAAATCCGTTTTCGGGCAGCCATATATGCTTTTTCCCTCTCCTCAAGCGAAAGGTTAAGGATTGGCGGTGGTGTCTCTTCTACCTTTGACCCTGAAAAGCAACAACAATGCTTATTTTGTTGCTCGCCATTTTAGTACTTAAAATGTGTCTATCACATTCGAATTTTGATATCTTGTTTGGACATCACGAAAATTAGATTTCATAGATTTTGCACGAGTAATTTTCCCCTTTTTCAGACACTGACAACGCTTACTTTATAGGATTTTTTATTAGTAATACAAAAATATCATCCTTGGTTCCTGTACTTTGCCTTCTTTCAAGCTCTCGTCTATGGAAGTAGTAAAATATGTAAAGGGGATTCTAATCTATTTCCGGAATACATAAATCATAGAACGCCTCATACACTAGAGGAGAAACAATACCTTCTGAACCTTCTTTTCTTTTATATATCACATCTATGGTCCTTGGAGATTGGAGTTCGTCATACTGGCACAGGAGATCACTAATGAGAATGGAAGGTCTGCAAATTGAGTTCACAAAAATGTTAGAAGACAATGAACTAACAATGACAAACTTTATCACTTTGAAAGCACTTCACGCCACTTCGGAAGGGGAAAAGGCTCACTGCAAGAAGGTTGTATTTGGTTCATCGGTCCTACATACCAACAAGAAAAGATATTAGATGGATGTAGTGGTGTGGAAGTTGCTACCCTTGGGCCTTGAAATTGTTAATATTATGTTTCCACCGCTGAAGTCCAGAGGCAATAAGAGTATTGGAGATTTTGCGCAATGTGAACAGCGGGTGTGGGTCCTCCGCAGAGGCAGAAACAATCTTGGAATGGGTAGTCTGAGTGAGGAAAGTGACTACTTGGGTCCATCGGAGGGCTTCATGTCTGGCAGATGCATTTTTTACTATTCCAATTTCTAACAAGAACGAAGGCTGATGGTTCTTGAAGATGGACTGATGCAGAATCAGAACAAAAGAAAGGAGAAATTATCAGGGAAACATTAGAGAAGGGAAAATGACCATAAGAGTATGAGAGAGGGTGAGGTGGCAGACCGTGGAGAAATAAGAAGATTAATACAAAGTATTCGTATTACTCAATGACAACACAGTAAGGAGTCCTGTTAAGGAAAGGGAATGCTGGCAATTAAAACTCTTCATCTAATTAAAAGACAAGGACAAAATCAAACTATGAAAGAATCATAAAGAATAAAATCTAATCTAAAATCTCGCTTTAGAGAATATGAAACTACTGTTACTTTTTGTTCCAACTATCCAAACAGAGTTTCTTCTGTGATTGATATCCTAAAGTGATAAATTTAGCAAATGATGAAAATAAAAACACTCACAGCAAGTGTGAATTGTTCAGCCATAAAACTAGCTATTTAAGCAAAGACTTAACGAAAATGTTTCAAGCTTGCAAGATATAAGTGCACACAAATCGCTGCACACCTGCACCTATGATGCACCAGATAACACCTGAATAATCCTCAAACAAGGGTATGATTCCTAAAAGTGTATCCAAGAATACATATGAGTAGAACTCCCAAAGACTCCTCTTTCCTTGTCTTTCAACCAAAGAGTTACTCCCTCCTTTCCAATTTAAGTGTCTTACATTAATTTTTGGACTGTCCTAGAAAGAGAGCCTTTTTCTATATTTAGTAAGTTTTCCGATTCCAATATCCTACATGGCAAGTTTAAGACCACAAGTTTTAAAGGACTACAGACGTCTTTAATTTAAGACCAGGAGACTCAAAAGGCTTCCTTTATTTCTTTAACCCGTACTAAGTCAAACTAAAACACTTAAAACTGGACATAGGAAGTAGCTTAAAATCAGCCCTAGTAACTCTCACAATGTAATGTTGTAGGCAACACAGTTCACCTAAAAGGTCTTTCATATCAACATTTGCACAAACCACCAAACATGACATGGCAGATGCTCTGCAGGATATATAAATATATGCTCATGGAGATGTGGTTAGAAAGGTTATAGAACTGCAATATAAACATTCACATGAGTTTACGACGGCGTAACTTTCTTTTTTTTTTCATACATTGATGTATCTGAGCAACGCTCCAAGACCAAGTGCCGTGCTTCCCCTTCACCAACTGATTGATGAGAAAACCTGCCAGAACAAGACAGTCTACATTTGTCAATAGTTCGTTCAAAGAACAAAGTACACTATGATATGAAGCAATCAACATCCTGAGTGTAATTACCCAAAAATATCAGCAAGACGATGTAAGAGAAGGCGGTTATATGGATTCGTTGGTTCAAGCTCCAAGATTCCATCAGAACTGCATAAAAGTACTAGATTTATTATGAGTTGTACCCTCAGGAAAATAGCATTTACACATTGTATAATGAGAAAAAGGCATTTCAAGTCAGACCCATAGAATATCATTGTCATCCTCCTCCTTTAAATCAATTGATAAATATAAATTTCTATTATACATTTAAAAAAAAAACAAAGAGGAATTCAATTTTACAGGTCATAGATGTCAAGAACAGCTGGGATAAATTCACGATAAATGAGGCGTGGATAGTGTTTGCTGATATACAATGTAAATGAACTAGTATAAGTTAACTAACAGAGTTTGAACCCACACAGGCTGAAGCTGTACTGGAATATGCCAACTTATAATATTGGCAAGGCTTGTGGACATCCGATAACAAACTATGACAAGTGAAACAGAAATGAATTGAGGGAGATGGGAGCACAATTGTACGAGAAAAAGAGGAAAGTGAAAGTAAAAAAGCAAACTAACAAACTATGACAAATGGTAACTTCTCACAGCTTGATGATGTGATGAAGTATACATTCTCTTAAACGACTAAAAAATAAATTGTTTGCTATTAACACAGGAAATTATAAGTTTGCATCTTCATAACCTACATTCGGATTAACTCTCACACTTAAATACCTGGTATCATCGAGAAGGAAATTGACTAGGGTCTCCTCCATAGATAGGATAAGATGCTTGCAAGGAAGATTATCTTTTATAAGAAAAGCCAGTTCTTCTACCTGCATTAATACGATGCAAGGGTCAATAGAAAATCAAGCCAACAAAAACAACACTTACCTTTGGAAGATAAAGATTGCATAAAAGTATAAGAAAAGAAAATAGTATATTGATTGTTTAAGTAAAAGCTTGTTAACCATCAAATGAAATTGATTTACCACGAATATCAAATGTTCACAGAGATATCGGTAGGCTGAAGAAGTATTGGAAGAGGTGATTAGACTGTATATGCCACCATTTCAAATTACTGAGAACCCTTAGATAGGTCATGGAGCACACGGATTAGGGTAGAAGGTTAGTATTTTATAGTTGAGCGTTGTCTCTCTTTTCCTTACATACTAGTTACTCGTAGTATTACTATTGTAGTTATTTGTCCTTTAATTTCTGTTATTATCTGTTGCTTCATGTAGTTCCATTATCGTAGTATTTTATTGTAATTACTGCTCATTTTTTCAGACTGATTTGCCATGCTCCCCGTAGTATTTTGCCATGGCTTCTCCACTTCGACATTTATTTTTGATCCACTTTGAATTGTTTTTCCTTGAGCCGAAGATCTATCGGAAGCAGTCTCTCTACCTCCCAAAGTAGGGATAAAGTCTGCGTACACTCTATCCTCCCCAAAACCCACTCATGGGATTACACCAAGTATGTTATTGTTGTATCAAATGATCAAGCAAGGCTATCAACTAAATCACTAGAGCATAACTGATTGCAGGAGTTAAGGCTTTATACTTTGGTCCTAATCAACTAAACCATTTGATTAGCTTTTTCCTGATTTATTGAACTAAACAAGCTGATAGATAATTACAGCTGTTAGGCAGAAAAAAATGCAAACTTACACCTGTACATGAGTTGTACTCTTTCATCTAACTTCTATCAGTTTCTTTGGTTGACCATAATCAATTAAAATTTGTACTTTGCAATCTCGACATCTCGCGCCAAAAAAAAAATTAACAATACGACCAGATCATCAAATTATGAGGTTGCGAATGCTCTCCAAGCAATATTTATAGTTTTGGAATTTCTTTATGATACATCGACTCCATTCGAACCCTTCAATAGGGTAAATAATTGGTAAAATTCAAAGCAAGTAAAATTCTAAAAGGCTTTTAAATCTCACACTTATCCTTGCCCAAACTTAACGACTACAAACAATCACTTCAACATAAAATAAAAATACAAAGCAGGTGTGTTCCAGTTAGATTCTTGAATCAAAGTCCATAGTTCCAAACATTTTTCTGTCAAAAGCTTCAACCTTGAGCAAAATTAAGCTACTCTTGAAACATTTTTCACTTAATTCTTCTGATACAACAACTTTCTCCTATTTCAAACAAAATTAAACTACAAATACACAGCTTATTGCAACAAAATACAAAGCAAAAACATATGTTTACTAGTCAATCATTCCCAACGAACCAACTTCTTAAATCACAATCTATAGTCCAACAACTTTCTGTCAAAAAGTTTCAGACTTCAGCAAAATTGAGCTACTCTTGAAACATTTTTTCACTTAATTCTTCTTATACAACTTTTTCCTCCTATTTCACTTAAAATAAAATCCTAATTACTGCCTATTGCTACAAAATACTAACCAAAAACATAATCTTTACAGGTAAATCAACCCCACACCCCACCCCACCCACCAACCTGAACCAACACTAAACCCTATAACAAACACCCTTTTTTGTACAAAACTTCTATCGAAGTTCCAAAAACCCAACATCAACTACATTCCAAACAAATTGGGCAAACAATTTACAAATCCAAAGCAAATAAAACTCAGGAATTTCTTCAAAATCTCAAATTTATCATTACCCAAACCTAAAAATTACAAATAAACACTTGAACATTAAATAGAATATAAATTCCTTACCATAGCAAATTCTGTAAGACTCATTGTGGGTAATGCTCAAGAATCCCAAAGGGTGTAAAACCCAGAAATTTTCTTGGATTTATTTTCAGTTTTTTCCACTTGATTTTGAAGGAAAATTTTGGAACACTCTTTTAGAAAGAGGAGAGGGCGAAAGACTTTTGAGGATTTCTTGAAATAACAATTTTTACAAAAATATTTACTTTTTTTTTTTCTAAATACATTAATATATTTTTTCAAAATATAATATAAATATAAATATTTAATAAAGAATAAAATAGAATTTTTTTATTATTTCATTCTTAGTTATTTGTGATTATCACTAAATTTTTGTGCTCCCTTTATTTATATTACTTGATTTTTAAATTGATGTGTTTTTTATTTTTATTTACATAAGTGAATCAATTGTATTCAACACTACTCTTATCAGGTAAATAAAGCTCTAATAAAATTAAATTACATAAAGCAAAAACATAATATAATTCAAATATAATTTTATAAATTCCCAAACATTACATGTATGTCTTGGATGATCAAATAATACTAGTATGTGTCTTTATACTAACATAGTATAATTTTCACATACATGATCTCCGACGAAGTAAAAGTTGAGAATATCATTTATTAAAAATAATAATAGAAATACTAGTATGATTCGTCATCATGATCTTCTATCAGTTTACCCTTGCCACGATTTTCATTCACCGAACTCGTTGATGCGACGTCCATATAAAAGTGGCAGTTTTGATATGCATTGTTCTTCACCATTGCCAGATTGAAATTAGAGAAAGCTGATGAAAGCTGAAAAGTCTGAGATTGCTGATTAAGCTGTTCTTTCCTTTCATTAACCTTAATCCTTGCAAGAGCACATAAATCTAGCAATCCTTTTATTTTCTGAGCATCAAGTTTCAGTTCTGGTAAATTGACCTTTCCGTCGACCAGCTGTTTGAACATGATTTTGATTTCCTTCTCCTCATTGTTTTCTAATCTTTTTCTCCATTTTTCCTCAAGTTTTTCTCTTCGATTCATCAATATATCTGCAAGATAGGTTTCATGATCGATATACTTCTTCAGTCTTTCCTTTTCGGAAAAATCTAAATACCTTTTAAGAATATCCTTAGACTCACTTTCATTTGGCCACATAATAGGAATTTGTTCTCCAGGATTGAAAATAATTATGGAAACAAGTATTCCACATAAAATTGATAATTCTTTTGCTTTATTAAACAAACTAGCAATGGCTCTTGCTTTTTTTTTCTTTTCTAAATAGCCTGTCATGTTTGAAGCAAAATATATGAAAGGAGATCTAATTATGTAACTACGAGGAACAATAAAATGTATTTATAGATGTATAACGAGACTCGTCAATACCAAATAATAAATTATGTCAAGTAAATCTAAATTATTTTGATCAAAATTTGGCAATAAATTTATTATGATATTTTATTTTTGAAGAATTTTGTATTTTTTGGTAAAAATACGTGAATATTCAAAATCGTAACAAAAATTTCATACCATATTTCGAAATTTGGAGAATTCTAATGACGAGTGAGTGACGTATATCAAATGTATCACTTGCGTTAATTCAAAATAGATAAATTTTTTTGGTGAGTAACATACATTTTAAGAAAATTTATTAATGTATTAATAAAAATGTAATTTATCAGTATAATTTAATTATTCTTTTCAAATTTTTATACCCCTTCGATTTTGCAATTCAAATCGAATATATTCTTTGTTAAAGAAGTGGTGTATATATAACCTCGCCGTCTAATAAATGGACCCTTCTTTTACCCTTTCGTTAACAAACTGAATTTTAGAAAGAAAAAAAACTTAAAATTATTTTTTAAAATTTAAAGAATGTCGCATGATCTTAAACATTGTATGACTAGTAAAAGAGAGATTGATATTTATTTATTTTTTTGAATTTGGTCTAAGTCGATTTGGAGAGACAAAAAATGAGTGAGATAATTTTTTTAAATTCTATAATATTTTTTAAACCAAAAAATTAGTTTTGAAATATTTCTTAGTTCAATAAACATATATCCATTCATGAAGGGTAAATATACATATTTTTTAACAAATGATATATCTGCTGTACCACCAAAAGATGTTGTGCAACGGAGAGGGCTGCTCCTCCCTTCCTCTCAAGTGAGGCCCTGTGCAGTACGAATTTGGATATAGTCGTGCGCACCGAACACCGGGTGAGAAACAAAAAAGAATGATATATCTGCTCTAAATCACAAAATTGAAGGATATATATACCCTTTTTATCTTTAGTACTAATCAAAATGAATTTATAAAGATAAGTAGCTTTGTAAGAAGCAACTTTATTGATATCCTTTCCATTGTCAAGTTGGTTGTATATATTAGTTATTACATAGAATATACAACTCTCATGAGGCCTAAATTGTGCTAAAATCTGTTGCTTTGAGGAACTGTTCCTCTTAAGACAAAATGTTAAGGAAAAAAAGAACAAAACTATCATGAATTCACATATATAATCTTATGATGAACATTCAATCAGATCTTGACTTTCATTTGTTGATATATCGACACCGAGGAGAGACAAATCATTCTGCAACATATCTGCATTCTTGAATTGAAGGCCTTTGAGTCCGACTTCAGTTGCAGCTTCAACGTTCTTCATCCTGGACGATCAATGATATAACTCGCGTGAGAAAAAATGAACCTTAAGTTATTTGAGATAGATTTGACAAATAGCTTCCTTATTGACAAATAACAAGGACGTGAGCTGCGTCCAAGACAGAGACTGTGTCTATATAGTGGCGTTGTGAAGATCATATTGAGTCCGTAGTCAAATTTGTGGTCGGGGGATAGCTAACCGTACAATGTTAAGGGATGTAACGCTCCATGAGAAGAGAAATAAGTCGTGGTAGCAAAATCAACTTGTCCTTTATGTTTAAGTTCTCTTACTAGTTACCTCATTATCATTTATCCGACACTAATGCAACATTTTGGAAGAGTCCGAGCAGCATAGCTTTAAAGCACTAATGGGACATACCTGTCATCAACAAAAATGCAGCTGGAAGCTTTTACGTTGAGATGCTTTACAACTTCTGAATAAAAATCGGGATCAGGCTTCCGTTTTCCTGTTAACACATGAAAAAAATCAGGTCTATGCTCCAATCGAATTCACACTTCATATTACGTATTTTGTGTCACAACTCCACAAGTTTAAGGTTTTGGAACTTTTCGGCAAGGAATAAAAGCAGATCAGGATCCGAAATTTCACAAGTTTGAGATGCAGTACAACAGAAAAAAAGGATAGAACGATCAGCATTTGAAATATAAGTCTTGCGGACCAAGTAACTAACACAGCAACTTTAACTGTATGATTGAACATATCAAACTTGGACAACACATTTAGATACATACTCAACCCACGAGGCAATCAAAGATGATCTATAGAGCCAAATATTCAACTAAGTTGTCATAAACACCGAAATGGACATGTCACTTCATTTATTCTCACTAAGAAACCTGATAAAAAAGAAAAACGTAATTGACTCTCAAAGGTAGAAAAACCTTTAAAGATCCAAACTCCAAACCAAACTACTACAACAACATAAATGAAATCAAGGATCTGCCTCTGGTTGCTTACACAAGCATCCTGCATCCCAAACTCTACATATACAAGAATACGTAAGGAGCTAGCCACACAATGAAATATTAAAGGGCAGCCGATGCACAAAGCATCTCGTGTTAGCAGGGCCCGGGAAAGGGCCGCACCCAAACAGGTGTGATGTAGACAATCAACCCTAATGCAAGCATTAGTGGCTACTTTCATGGTTCGAATATTGAAATATTGATCAAGCAAAAGTTGAGAAATAGAAAGTCTGTGAAGGTAAAGAGAAAATTACCAAATATACAGGAACAAAATGTCCAAGATAGGTAATTTGAGAGTTTTAGTTCGTCCTCAATCATTTGGTACCTGAAAAAAGAACAGTTTGAAACACTTGAATATTTGAATTTTGAAAGTAATGAAGGTTTGATTGATTATTTTTTATTTTGTTTAACATGTCCTGAGACGAGTTTATATGGAGTATCATGGTAAGTAAGGATTTATGTAGCCAACTCCATCTTAGTTTGGGACTAAGACGTAGTTGTTGTCGTACCAGAATGGATAATTCGTGAAAGCATGGATTTCATAACCATTTTTTTTCAAAGAATTCAATAATCCTTCAACACCTTCAAGGTAGGAATATCCTCTTCTCATACAGCTTTTGAGACCTGACAAAAAGTGGTTTTTCAGTTTACAATGAACAAACAAAAGATCCTAATAGATCAAAAAAGTAGCAATTAAATCAACCTTCGCTAACATTGATCATACTAAGACAGAAGCCAAAGGAACAATTAGGAAATGATGGTAGGATCCTCCTTCGAAAGAAGTCGAGAATATTATTCATACATCAGTTTTTAGCAATAATGCCCATTCTGCACTTCCTCGACGACTTTACACATTTAGACAAGAATAAATGGTTGAAACATTGCCCAGGTCTTATACTATTTAACATTTTAATTCAAATTTTGTATCTCCTCTTCATAATAAGAATAGATTGAAAGATTGCAATGGATAAATTAACTGAAACACGAGCTAACATGAAAGTATGAACTCATCGTGCCAAAATTAATACTTCATGAATATGTCCCGAAGTTGTCTGACACTGTGTGATAAGGTGCTGACATCCGAGAATGTCTAACATACCTTCCATATCAAAAGATCTTCCATCCTTGAAGAATTTCCTAGACAACTCATCCTGAAAAGAGTAGTATAACAAACTTTTACATATAAAGAGAAGAGAAAAAAACAGTCGAGGGTAGTCAAAAAATAACTCATCTTCCAGTTCAACTTTAAAAATGTAACTTGAACCATAAATGTCAATCTCCTTTAAGACTGTCGAAAGATGCTATCAGGAGATGGCTGGAACTCAAAAAGAGAGATAAGCATGCACACACACATGAAAAAAGAACAAAGGAGCATGCAACATTCACAGCTTAATGAATGAGGGAGATTTTTTGGATACAAGCACAAATTATTTCCATTTCTTTAATATTTCTTGTCTTTTGATAAGGGTTATAGCACATGCACTCACAAATAACAGAGAAATAATCAAATGAAAGGCAATCTACAGGAGTACTTAAATTATAGACACATAAAAGAACACTAGAAAAAGGCAGCCCAATCCACAAAGCATCCACGTTAGCAAGGTCCAGGAAGGGCTGCACCCCCAGAGGACCTACTCTAATGCAAGCATCAGTGACTGCTTCCACGCTCAATCCCGTGACAAACAATTTTGTGGTTTCTGCGAGGTTCCAATTCACACATAAAAGAACACTGAGAGACAGAATTGCCCTCAAAGAGGGAAAAATGTCTTATGTGCTCCCAAGTAAAAAATGTATGAAAAATTAGATTCTGTTTGATGTACTCATCATCTTTCGAGGAACAAAAAAAAAGGTAAGCATAGTCTTCATCTTTCAAGATAAAAGAGAAACAATATATATAGTAATATGCTTCCATCAAAATGTCTAGCTACTTGAAGCAGTTTCAAGTAGAATACACTTCTCAACATACCTCAGTGATAAGACCTTTTTCAAACTCAATCCAGGAAGTTGGATGCTTGCTTTCCAGCAATTCTTTCATTGACATTCTGAATAAAAAATCTCAATTTGAAACAGGACCAAAAAAGATTTATAAGCTAAAAATTAAAAGAAAAGAACAAAATCTGGTCCGGTTTGAATGAAAAACAACGGAAAAACCAAGGGATGAAAGAAACGAGCTAAAAGAATCCCAAAGCAGCATTTGACCATAATCAGAATAGATTGCATCAACCTGAGATGGAAACAAATTCAGCATTCAAAAATAACCTATATTTGCCTGCTGCAAGAGAAGGGGTTCAGAAACACTGTTGGAACAATTTGGCAAGATGACTAGTATTTGTGTGATGAGTAAGATATGTAATTCAACTATCCGAGGTAAGTTACATATGCCAGCTGAAGTAGGGCTTAGGGAGCTTCTACTCTGATTTTCATGGAATTGCACGTTTTAAGAATTGTACCACAGGATATGAACTATAGTGCTGAATAATGATCTACGTTGATTGAACTAATAACAAATTATTTCAGTTTATACACACATACGAAATATTACTACATATATCAATGTGAATATAATCTTCAAATTTCAATGAAGACTAAGAGGACTGTTATGACATGAAGATGATCGAGATGTCTTTACTCTGATAATAAGATTATGGACTTTAACCATCATGTAAATGAATTAGTGCAAGAAAAAGTACATCTTATATTCTTTCTGAGCAGTTACATCTTCTTTTTCATTTACTTTTTCCACTTCTCCTCAAATTGGATAAGTGTCCAAAATGAACTGAACTTTCAGTTATAAACTTTGCACGAGTTGAGCCTAAATGAGATACTAAAGATTCATATAGCCAACCTCAACTTGTTTGAGATCAGGCATAGTTGTTGTTTCGTTTGTATACTCCCTTAAAATCGTATACTAGTATATATTTTCACACAGATCAGAAGTCAAACTTTAATCAAGCTCAAGTGGCTACAACTTTATTTTTCCCTTTTCTTTTGTTCTTTTTTTTCGTCTTTTCGGTCTCCCATGGAGGAGCTAAAAGTCAAAACTTCGTCTGCTAATTTCTTACACATAGCAATTCAAGAATTGATTTGGGCTCGAGCGAAATAGCAACAGAAGATTCATATAGCCCTCCCCATTAAGAAGTAGTGGATTAACATGACTTATTGACTGAGCAATTCAAGAATTCCATAACAAAGATGAGACCTTTAAACTCAACAGAAATATCAGAAAACGGTAAAGGAAAAGTGGAGTTCAACATACTAAATACCCATTGAGTTATTACAACAACATACCCCTAAGTCCCACAAAATGGGGTCAGGAGAGAATAGAGTGCACGCAAACCTTACCCCTACCTCATAGACAAAGAGACTATTTTCGATAGACCCTTGGCTGACCATTGTGTTATTGACTGAGAAATCAAGAATTGCAGCATAACAAGACAGCATAAAAAGGGATCTTTAAAGTCAACAGAAAAAGTATCAGAAAAGGGGCAAAATGAAACTCAACATAGTAAATACCCTAAGACCATACAAAGTGGGGTCCGAAGATATAAAGTGCACGTAAACGTTATCCCCACCTCACAAGCAAAGACTATTTCTGATAGACCCTCAGCTACCCATTGAGTTATTGGCTGAGAAATTCAACAGTTGCAGCATAACAAGATATCATAAAAATGGGATCTTTAAACTCAACAGAAAAAGCATAAGAAAAGGTGCAAACTAAAATTCAACATTCAGCAAAATCAAGAATTCCACCATAAAAAGTCAACACAAAAATGGGATCTTTAACCTCCACAGACAAAAGCATCAGAAAAACACCAAAGGGGGTAACCTAAAATTCAACACAATGAATACCCATTGAGCTATTGGCTCAACAAATTCAAGAATTACAACATACCTAGGCAACAAAAAAATGGAATCTTTAAACTCAACAGGAAAACAGTAAAAGGGGCCAAACTGAAATTCAAACATACTAAATACCTGAAAAAAGCAGGGACATCATGGTAAAAAGGGTCACGAACAATAGTATCCATAACATCAAAAAGCAAAATTGGAAGTTTTCTCTTAGCCACCATTGTTGATGCTGATGAACTGACACAGCAACTAATATTGTTATTACCAAAAGACCCCATTTTTGCAGATTTAGTAGAAGAAGTTTTCTTTACTATAAATGGGAAACTGACATTAGAAGCAGAAGGTCTCCATGATATCAATAAAGCCATACAGAATTTTGGATTCTTTCTTTGGTTCTGCAAAGATATTTAATGTGTTTTTCTGATTAACAAGGAGGATCTTTAAATAATCTCTATTTCAAAAAAAAAATGTGGGATATAATTTTTTAATCAGGATATCTTTTAAGTATATTTCGAATCAATTATTTCAATAGGTACTTTATTTTAAAGATTTTATATCTAAATTCATAATCATAATTGAATTTTTTTATTTTCAAAAATCGAATGATATCACATAAATTAAGATAAAAAAACATAAAATAAAATTAAAAATGAACATATGTTATAGCATGAGTTATGCCAAAAATTATATTATTATTATGTAAAAAATTCAAAAATAATGATATTTTGAATCTCGTAAATCATAAGAATAATATCATTTATCAATTATTAAATATATTAATAGTTCACCAAATCAATTGTATCTATTTATTCTAATATAAAGCAAACAAAAGCAATAGAATAAAGTGAATTAATGCATTAATACAAAAATAAATAAAATTATTTTCTTAATCAAATTTATAATTTATAAGTTCAAAAAATCATGAGGCATGGCTACTCAATAAAATAAAAATTATTCTCTTCTATTAGTGAAAAAATAAAAAGGTCATGAGCCATGACTTGTTCATCTCTTGCTAATAATGTTTAAATATTAAACCTTTTTTTAAAGTTATTAATATTTAGTCAACTTTGAATGCATGCGAGAATTTAAATTTAATCGAGACTCCAATATAATATGCCACGTCAAAAAACCAAAAGAAAAAGTATAATAACTACCGACCAGTGACATTCTTTTCACAGAAAAAGCTGCACTTTTTTCTGCATTCTCGGCCAAAAAAGCATACTTTTTTGTTTTCTTCTTCTTTTGTTCACCAAAATTATGAACAATATTCCAAAAATCACTCATATAATTCCCTTTTCTTGTTAAATTTTTCTGCAAGAGTATAAGGGACCCAAAAAACTGAAAAAAAAATCCCAACTTTTTCTCCTCCTTCTCAAATTTCCAGAAAAATTACATACACAGCACAACAAGAATGTATATACGTACAGAAAATGCAATTTGAGATGTGGGGTTGTGTTTATTTTGCATAATTAAACGGAAATTGAGAAGAAAATGGAAAATTTCAGAAATGGGTGTTTGATTTTGTTGTTGATTTTGGTGGGTTTTGTTGTAGATGTGAAAGGTGAAAATTTGGTGTTCCATGTGAAGCATAAATTTGGTGGGCGTAAAAATGGGGTGATTTTGAATGATCTTAAAGCTCATGATAATCGCAGGCATAGCAGAATGCTAACTGTTCTTGATTTCAAATTGGGTGGAAATGGCTTGCCTACTGATGCAGCGTTAGTTCCCTTTTTATTCTGTTATTTTTGTGTTCAATTCGATATATTTGTGTTCGAGCTGTGGAAATAGGTTCTTGTAGAAATGTAGGGTAAGATTGCGTGTAATATACACAGACCTATGTGGTTTGGTTCTTACCTCGTATTTCGTGCATAAGGGAGTTAGTGCATGGGGCTGTCCTATGGTATTTAGGCCAGCTGGGCAATTATATGTGCATGATCTATTCAACATTTTTTTGTTGTTGTTGTTGTTATAGACTTATAGTTTGGTACTCGGGTTAGTTTGTGTGTACCTCGACTAATTTTGCATATTATGTGCTACTCGAGGTGGAGCAAGGATTTTTCATCAATGGGTTATGGATTGATATTCTGTTTTGTTTACTTGATTGTGAATAGAGTGTCTTTTTTTACACGATAAATGAATTATTAGGAGAAAACAAGATTTTGAGCCTAATTTACTTGGTTTTGTCAAACCTGTAACCACAATGCCAGCTCTCACCTTGTCGCCTTTGTTGTCAAAGGCGCACTTAACTCTGAAGCGAGACTAAAAGTGAGTTGAGTGCATCGCCTTGCTTAATGTGTGGGCTTGGTGTTGTTATCGAGGTTTTAAGGCATACCTTTCCTTGCCGATGAGCCTCTTCTGAAGAGGCAACATTAAGCAATTGCTGATGAGCCTTTTCTGAAGAGGCAACACTAAGCAATTGCCAATGACCCTCTTCTTAAGAGGCGAGACTAAACAATTGATATTACACTTTATCGTTTAAAAAGTTCAATTTTTCTGCTCATATATTTGTCATTGAATCCTATAATTATTAGTATTGGACTATATTTTTTCTCACTTTGCACCTTTTTTCATCAAAGACCGTGCTTTATTTGAGCTTTGCGCTTAAAGTGCCAATGGACCTTAGAGCTTTTTTCCCATTTTGCTTTTGATAACATTGCGCCCGCCCCTATGTGCTATCTAAAGCGAGCAAACATTTTCGGTAACTCTGTTCATTTAAGATATGGACATATGGGAAGAAATGACTAGTGTGGTTCTTTTGCTTTGGGATTTGAACTTGAGACATGTATTCAACTTATTATCATGTCTGTATTTTGTCTCTGGGGGCAAAGTTATTGCCTTTGCATGGTTTTTTTCATTATTAATCTCTCTCTCCTAATTTATCACGTCTGCAAGTATTGTTTGTGTATGGAAAGTCATTTCCGTTTAAACCTAATTACAGTTACTCAAGTGAAGAGAACTCGAATAGATTTATCTACCCGAAAACATTTTCTTGCTTGGGATTGAGTCATAGATATTGTTGTTGTGCAGAAAGTTACTTCTTTTGCACAGGTTTTGTCCGTTTTGATATATTAATACTCTCTCGGTCTCTATTCTATTTTATATGACACTCTTTCAATTTGGGCTGTGTTTGATATTTCTGATACTTCAAATTTAAAATTCTGATTTGATTTTTTCTCTGTCGAATTAGCTTTTTTGCATTATCTCATGGGTTGAAACAGTTTAACGTTTGGTTGTTGATTATTTGAATGATGATATTGGCTGTTTCTTGTATTTATTCTTCTAAAAGAGGCGTGGATGTTTTAAGAAAGCATGCAGCTTTGTTTCTGAACATTATGATAACAGATATCATGGCTTCCTTGCTTAGCTTAGTACTTTTTATTTTTTACCACATTAACTTTTAAATATTCATGGTCTAAAATATAGTTCCCCTCACACAACTTCCCTGCCAAAGAATGAATAAATAAAAGCGCGCACCCGGGGTGTTACCTAGTGGTCAATGAGTCACCTGGTACCTGTTGCAGGACATAAATTTAGATTGTGGCGGTGGAGAAATTACGAACGCTCATACTAGCGTGTGCCTTTGTGGTTATGCATTTTCCTCGTATGTAATATGATGCAGGCTCTATTACACTAAGATATCTGTTGGAACGCCTCCAAAGGATTTTCATGTCCAGGTTGATACTGGAAGTGACATTTTATGGGTGAATTGTGCTAGCTGTCAGGGATGTCCTACAAAAAGTGAGCTCGGGGTATGATTCTTCTTCCAATATATGTGTCACTTGCCTTTCTTTGTGCATTAAATGGATGCTGGTTCTATCATTTGTAGATGAATTCCATGTAGTTACTTGATATTTCCAACCTTTTTTCCCAATTGTATTCTCATCTATATCGTTACCTTACAGATAGACTTGATGAAATATGACTCAAAAGCCTCTGCATCTGGAAAATCTGTTTCTTGTGACGAAGAGTTTTGCATGCTCAATACTCCCTACTCAGATTGCAAGACTGGAATGCCATGTGATTTTCAGGTTTCTTATGGAGACGGTAGCTCAACAGCCGGATTCTTTGTGAAGGATAATATTCAGTTTGATCAAGTGTCAGGAGACCTAAAAACAACGTCTATGAATGGGTCGATAGCATTTGGGTAAGTTTCTAGTCCTTGTGATTGAAAAAATAAATTTGAAATATGTCTACAAGGTAGGGTTGAGGGTCGAACAACCTCTCTATCTCTATGAGGTAGGGTTAAGATCTGCGTACACTCAGGATGTAAGTTATCTCTTGATGAAATGTAGTAGTTTACATCTTTTTAATCCAACGTAGGTGCTCGTCTAGACAATCTGGAGGGCTAGGTGAATCTACTCAAGCAGTTGATGGAATACTTGGTTTTGGACAAGCAAGTTCATCCGTAATTTCGCAGCTAGCTGCTTCTGGGAAGGTTAAGAAAATATTTGCACATTGCCTGGACGGAAAGAATGGAGGTGGCATATTCACCATTGGACCAGTAGTTCATCCAAAAGTAAATACAACATTACTAGTCCCAGATTCGTAAGTATTTTTATTGTTTAAGTATCTTTATTAGACGAAAAGATGGTAAATATATGAATGCTCAAACATTGTATGCAAAATGTTATGGTAAAATATGTTTGTATTGATATTTGCATTTCTCTGCCTCCAAAATGAAATTGTATGTCTTAATTCGACTTCTACATTTATTAAGAATAGATCTAAAAATTGATATGTTCAATATTTTCACCAAGTAGGGTTCCCACAAAGCAGCCTCTCTACCTTTGTGAGGTAGTTGTAAGGTCTGCGTACATTCTACCCCCGACCTCACTTGTGGGATTCCACTAGGTATGTTGTTGTTAGAATGAAATTAAAAAAATAGAGAGTTATTATGAGTGAAGTGGCTTTCATGTAAATTTTTTTCCAGGAAGCAAAACTGTGATGGACTAATAAGAAAAGATAGACATTAAACTAGGGATGAATAAAGTACAGTAGTTAGCTATGACCAAATCGGAAGCTTTAGCGGAACTCCTCTTCTGGATCTCTCATCAAAGCTGAAACTGCCAGGAACATCATCATAGCCTATCAAAGTGGTCCCTAAGGGGTATAAGTACGCTTACTTTAGTCCTGTGTGTCATTGTACATTTGTATATTCTCTTTTTTCTTTGCACGTTGCTTCATCAATTCTCATTCTGTTTATCTGCTGGATCTAGCAACAAATTTAGAAGTTTTTGTGCACTTAGATAATGTCTTCTCCTCTCCCTCTTTTTGCGGCAAACAAGGGAAAAGAAGGGTGATATATTATTCCACTGTAACTACAGCCTGATGGAGACAATGTCAGAGCTGGCAGTGCACCTTGGTAGTGAAAAATAAAGTTAGAGCCCTTAAGACACTATATTGAAACGGAGAGATAAATGTTGACTTTTAGATTATAAAGTAGTTCCAGTGCAGATTGTCAAGTCCTACCAGTGGATACATCACTACTCAATTTGCAAAAGTTCTACCAAATGAAGGAGTTCAAAATTCTTGACTCACTCACTGATGATGCATATATTTACTTAGTTTCAAGTTTGAATTATAGAAATTGTGACTTATGTTGTACTTTGTTCTTTTTTTTTCTTGCTTTGGTTACATGATTTGAGCCTGTCCTTTTATCCATTATTCTGAACTCTTAACTAAAATATTTGTCTCTTCTTCAGGCCACATTATAATGTTATTATGAAAGGAATAGAGGTTGGTGGTCAAGTTCTGGACATCCCCACAACTATGGCAGTGATTGACAGTGGGACCACCTTAGCTTATCTTCCGCACAAGGTCTACAGTGCTCTCATGGACAAGGTAACTACAGACATTTCAGAAATATTGTAGTTGGTTTGTTCTTTAGAGAGCTTACACCACATTTATGCATGGATATATTTTTAACCTTTCTGCTTGATTCTTCCTTCTCACTGTTGGCATAGCTGATGGCACGGCAACCAGAGTTGAATATTCATCTTGTTGACCAGAGTTTCCACTGTTTTGATTACACTGACAAGTAAGATTCTTTCTGGCCTCCTTGTGTGAGTTTAATATTTCTTTCTGTCAAAGGTTTGGTATGTCAGATCTTCTCATTTTCATTATGAGTATATCCATTGACACAGTAAGGAAGACTATATTATGTGAGGGAGGAGGGATTAATTTATTTTTGGAGTGAATGGGAGGGAAGGGAAGAGTATGGTTGGATTTATTGGATTTGGTATATTTCTACCGGGACTGGTAATAAGGAAAGAATGCTGCTGAGAACATGAATGTGCTCTTAGTGTAGTTCTATAAGATACTAATTAGGATGAGTCTGACAAATTTCCTATCATAACTTATAAACTCAATTGTCTTTTAACTTTCCTCTGCCTCTGCTGGTGCAGGATTGATGATGGGTTCCCAGTTGTAACCTTTCGGTTTTCAGATTCGCTTCCTTTGACAGTTTATCCCCACGATTATCTTTTCCAAGTCAAAGTAAGTACTTCAAATATGCGAAGTTCTTTAGCTCTTTTTAAATTCAATCAGGTGGAGTTTACTATTTTCCCCAAGAGACTTCTTGCTTGTTACATAGCAGTTTTTAGGTTCTTGAGCCATTATCAACCTGACAATCGTTATCATAGGCCTTTAGTTTTGTCTCCTAGAATCTCTTATCAGCATTATGATAGCCTTCTATGTGACCACGTTAGATTCTAGCCTGCTACTTTTCTGGAAATTTGTGTCTGTCATGACTAGATAGTGTGAACGTGTATGTTTTATTCTACTCTTTTGTTGGTTTATATGTCTGTGCGTATATTTATGTTGCCCCATACCAGAGGATAGGGCCAAAAAATTTTGTGAAGTGTGTTATTAGGATGTAGAGAAAGCGAAATACAACAGGATGGACTAAATAACTTGCAATTCTTTTTCCTCGCGGAAATCTTATCTCAGTTTTCTGGGTTAAATTTTGCAGGAGACTGAATGGTGTATTGGTTGGCAAGACAGTGGAATGCAGACAAAGGACGGGACGGAAATTACTCTGTTAGGAGGTATTATAAATGACATGACAAATGTGCAGCTTTCGTAATTGAGCTTTAAAGCTTTGAATAATTAATGTTCTGATATTTCGTTGCAGATCTCGTGCTGTCAAACAAGCTAGTCGTTTATGATATCGAAAACCAGTCAATTGGTTGGACTGAATATGACTGTGAGTATATATAGTTAATTGACTATTTCTTCTTTAGTCTACATCATAGAAAGCTACATAGAAACTGGTTCTCATCAAATAATTGTTTGAACTCAAATAGTACCATCTATGCATTTGATGGGTAGTCTTATAATTGTCTTGAGTGGCTTTATGTTCTTGATGTAGCTATGAGGGGGAACGTTTTGAGTGACGTGAAACTGATTCGTAGATATGTTAAGACTTAAATGGTTCATAACCCATTTCAGAAAGATTAAAGAATGCAGTGACTGTAAATGTTCAATGTCAAAATAAAAATACTGAATCATCAAACTTCTTGTTAGCTGTTCTACGTCCTTCAATCTCAAAGATCAAACCACGCCAATATAACTCTTGACAAACATCGGACCTTATGTAAGGGTAACAATGACAACTATATGATGCTTACTTTTATTTGTTATATTCTTAGCTAAATTCATGTAGACTCCAAGAAGTTGTCGATCTTCTCCTTTATGGTGTCACGCTCCAGACTTCCAACTAGGGAAGTGCACGGAAGGGGATTGTTAAGTGTTCCACATTGATTAAGGAAATGAAATGTTGTTTCTTTATAGAATCTTTGGGAAATCCTCATCTCATGAGTTATCGGGTTGAGTTAGGCTGAAGGTCCATTTTCTTAACAGAAAATTTCCTTTTATGTGGTTATAGACTTATCTCGTGCCCTTTGGCACCTTCAGTCATTGTAGAGTAAGACACTTAAGAATTGGTACATTTTGGAGGTCTTTGTAGGACACAGTTGAACCTGATCAGTCGACTTTCTTTCGTTTATTCTCTGTGAATATTGCTTGCACCTACAATTTGATGTCACCATTTCTATCTTCATCAATCTTAGACAATGCATCTTCTTTATTGTGAATACTAAGATCCAACATTCAAAGACTCATCAATCATCCCCTATAGTATTGCATTGCTAATTCAAAAATTGGCCAACCTTTTGGTTTATACAGTAATAATTTATATCTGAATCACCTTGTGATTCATTTCATTTTGGTGCTTTATTACCAGGTATTTTGCTTTCTTTCTAATATTTAGAGAAAAATGCATCTTTTTGGATCCTTCTGTAGTTTGGGAGCGAGGGGCGGAGAATGAGGGGGAAATAAGGAACAATGCTTATTACAACAACGACATACCTAATGTAATCCCACAAGTGGAGTCTAGGGGAAGGTAAGATGTACGTCGACCTTACGTACCTTACCTTTGTGGGGTGGAGACGTTGTTTCCATTAGATCCTTGGCTCAGAGAGAAGTGATCTGGAGTAGGGTTGCCAGAAGAAAAAATATGACAGCAAAACAATAAGAAACAAAACAAATGAAGCAACAGATAGTAAAACACATTGAACAATAAGACACTACGCGATTACTAAATACTAATAATCATGAGCGGAACATTGCTTATTATTTTCCAACTTTGGAAACTCTACTAGGAAGAACTGTGCCTTGAATATATCCATGAATTAGCTCTTTCTACTTTCCCAGCTAACACAAATGCATTGTTCTAAGTTTCTCCTCAAGTATCTGTTGTTAATTTCAGGTTCTTCAACCATCAAACTCAACTATGAGGAAAATAATGGTAGCGCGTATACCGTTGCTTCTCACAATATTTCATCAGCTCCTATGATGGATTCAACAAAGTTCTTCACATTCTTCTTGATAACCATCTCCATCTTGTTCAATTTGTTCAAGTGACAACAGAAACAGCTGTACAGTGAGCAATTTTTGCACACATTCAACAAATTTAAGGGTGTTTCAGTCTTTTCAACCTTGGTTTCATTGGAGCAAGTAAGAAAGATTGGGAAACAGAACGATTTGATTAATTCATTCTCAATTGCCACGAGTTGATCATTGTCAACGGATGCCCCTATTGTGCTTGTAGGTTCCGAAGGATATAACCAGCTATGTTAGCATCTACATTGAGAATTCATGTACTATATATGTAATAACGAACTTGCAAAATTGACTAATTTATTATAAAGAGATTCGTCGTTCCTAGCCATTTCAGCATGCTTCTTTGGCATATTATCAGTTTCTATTCTGTGCTTTATCATGTAAGAACCATTCTTATATAACTGGAAGCTGGTCAAGTATTTACCTTTAATTTCTGCTTGGATGTCCCATAGATGACTATAGATAGTAAATACATTCAATGAATTTCTTATTTGAGCAAAAGCTACTGAATTCAACTGAATCCATATCTGACCTTCGAGCTCCGCTACTGAACAAGATAATGATATTTTTCGTTAAAATATATTAATCAAACATATAAGTTTAACGACGTTGAATAATGAAAAAATGAGCGGAAAACAACAATATATAATAAGATAAATTCCTCATATCGAAATCGAAAATTTCTGTACACAATTGAAAATAAAGCAGAGAAGTTTATAAACATATACTCATGCAAAAATTCTTACAAGAAAAAAGAAAACAAAAATATAGCTAGTACTATTACATACACTATAGAGAGAATTATTACAGTAAAAAACTGCTCATAAGAACTAAACAAAATGGAAATTATGATGAGAGAAATGAATGCACACCTGGACATGGTAAAAACTTACTAACACCTAGACGCGACTAACCATGGTTAACTGATTTAACGAGGTGAAGATATATGTTAACCATAGTTAAGGAAAGTCGATGTGCAAACACATGTCATGCATCCATTGATTTGGTGTAAGCCCCTGGTGCAAGGCAAGTTTTTACTATTTCTTCTTTGATTTTGATCCTCCGACCGCTTTCTTCTCTTCGTCTGGCACAAACCTTGGTAATGTCATTACTGTGTTCACCCGAGATACCCTGTCAAGAGCAGACCACTCTTTTCCCGTCTTTGGCAGCAACTCGTCTTGTTCTGAGGCTTCCTCATTGCTGACTGCTGAAACTTCTTCACCTTCTCGAACAGTGCAGGAACGATTCAATGCAGGTGGACTAAGGGCACCATCTGTATTGTTGCTAACTTCACTCGTTTCCATTGAGAGGAAAGTCTTGTCATTGTCTTTTGTATTAGAAGCAGCAGAGACATTATTCGAGTTTGAATCGAGGAAGAGGCAGACAACTGCACAGTCATCGATTTTAGAAGTTGGGTATGTGATCTTCCAGGCTCGAATGGCTTCTTCAACCAGTGATCGAGCTGCAGATGAACGGGATGAAGCCGAATCTACAATATTTACTACTTCGTCGTTTGAAAGCACGTCCCAAATCTGTAACCAATATCAAACTAATTCAAGTAGCAACAAGATAAATACTGAATCTAAGTAATGCTAAAGCAGAATTAATGTGCCATACCCCATCTGTCGCCAGCACAATAAATTCGTCTTTCTCGGATAAACGCCTACAAGAAATTTCAGGCACTGAAATGACACCAAAATCCTTGAGGCAAAAATCTCCAAAAGCACGAGCCATGGCGAGTCCAGGAGAGTCACTATTTGGCATCCACACTCTTGCAACATCTGGTTCATCTTGAAGAGAAAACACTCGCCCTCTACATTTGCGAATCCTCTCAAACTCCGCTGTAAATTTAGAACACAGAATTAACAAAACACTACAGTGCAGCAAGCATCAGTAGAAATCAGTCCAAATCACCTATCAAAACGGAAAATTTCTGCTTCCAAGAATACTATTGCATGGACAAGAACTCCAAATAACTGTACCACATTCCTTTGTTTTACATGTGTATATTGTGATACACAATTACACCACATAACTGTGATTGAAGTGCATAATTAATCAGACACAAAGGATGTATAACTGCCTGTCAAAGAGAACTCGAAAAACTTTTTGAACAGGGAGAGGTAGAGAAAATTGATAAAGCTTTCAACAGATGGTGGGGGAAGCTTCCATCTCCTCTTACTTTAAAGGAGCGAAAGCTGAATAAATCAGTTTACGTTTGTCTAAACATTTCTTCAAGAGATTCATATGATGGAGATTGAGGTATAAGCATGAGACTGTGCAGCAAGAACGTAATAGTTATTCATCACGAATTAGTAGTTTCTTTCAAATATTTTCACATATGTACAAGGGGATGAACTTAGACCTAGAATCACATGGAGCCATACAGGTAAATTGTCCTAGATGACCTATCCCTTGAATCTATGCATTCTTAGCTAGAAACTTACATCATATAGGCGACTTCAACTATTCTAAGACTGGAGTTGATTGATTGATTTCATATATGGATTGATAATTCGAATCCTTACTACAACAACTTTTACTACATAAGATATACATGCCTAAAACAGATGATCAAACTACCCGCTCCTGCTTAATCAGTCCCCTCACAAGGAATCTTATCCGTTGATAGATAAGATCCTAATCTTTCTACATCACTTTAACCAATGAGCCAGAAAGTTCACAGTTTTTCACAGCTTTGACTATTGTCAACTTAGCTCAAATAACTAGCAATTATGTTTTCTTGATTTCGTCATTAATCTGAGAAGGCTCAACCAAAAGCTGAAATTTGTACAGATGCGTTGATGAGTCCTAGAAATACGACTCTTGTAACGCTTTAAACATAGGATTTTTGCACATTCTCAAGCAAACTGGTTAGTTTGATGTGTGTGTTTTTATTATCTTCAGGAACAGGGTGAAGGCATGGAGTAAGGAGCAAAGTGCAAGAAAATGATCAAGGAAAAAGGCAAAAAGGTCACAATACGTAGCCTTCCACGGGCCGTGCAACACTACACGAACCGTGAGAGGTCACGTGGGGCTGGTCCGAGCATGCGTAAGGGCCAAAATGGCTGGCTGGGCCAGGTCAGGGTGGAGGAAGATTTAACATAGGACAGCTTTTTCTTGGGGAGGGGATGCATAAATGTGTATGATTGCAATGTGGCGTCATGTCAAATCTGATGGCTATTTGCAACGGTTTAGCTCGGAACAGCTGATATAAAATTATTGGCAGATAGATAAGTTCTTTTTTCTTTTTTCTTTCTTGATGACAACGGAAACTCCTAGCCACTAACCTTTGGGTGCGTACAGTAAAACCCCCGCTCCTATGCAATAGCTCGCAAACCACACAGGAGAGGTAACCGGCACTAGGCAAGCCCGGTGCGACGAGCTTGACCTAGAAGGCGAACCCCTTGCTTTGGCTGGCAAGGGGTTTCGAACTTCATGAAAGTCTCAAGCCCAAACCACTGGGCCACCCCGAAGGGTCACATAAGTTCATTAAATGAACAGAAGCTAAGTGGTAATTTAGTTGATCAACACAATCTCCAAAAAGAAAGTGTCCATATGCAGGATCAAGACAGAGACATGAATGTACCTGGTAAATCGGGCTTCAGATCTACTGTCAGTTGCACCGCAGTGAGAGTATCATCCTCACCTCTCGTACCAAGCACAGCTCTAGAGTCCCCAACATTACCAATAACAAGATTCTTACCCTATCAACAAACAAAACAACAGAGTTCGTCTTCAGAACAAAATGACAGAAAATCTAGTTGGCTGTAACTTTCTGAATATGTCAACGAACCTGTTTAACTAGGGTTACTGAGGTTGTTCCGCTACAGAAGCAATCGATACTGGTATAGCTTCTCAGTTCTCTATCCATAACTTTGTAAGCTTTCAAAAATGACTCCTTCAACATTTGAAATACTTCTGCGTGCTTTTCAGTCTCTTCAACATCAATCGAGCCTCTCGACTCCTCAGCAGAGATAAGAGAAGCATCCTCGGGATATAGGCTAGTCCCCGTCTTGAGACTGATCTCTCTTAGGACATCCTCACTTTTTATGTTAACTTCCCAGTGTGTGCTTAGCTTTAAGGGAAGAGCATCTCTGACTCGCTTGGCAACCATATGACCGAAAGGACCATGGCCATCAAAAACACCACAGAAAACAGTATCTTCTCTGGAACCAAAATTCTGGAATTTAATGTTTTAGCAGATCAGGAAATGTATTTCCATCCAGTATAACGAGAAGACAGTAATTCAACAGTGAAAAGGGAAAGGATGATAACAGAATGATGAAGAGCTCATTCTATATATATGTCCAATAACAACTACATATTCCAAGAAAAAATGAAAGGAAGAACAATATCTAAAACCTTTTCTATCCTATCAATAAGTAGCGCCATAAAGTACAACATAGACGTCAGAAAATTGCATTTTCAATTGATCTTCTTCCACAGTTATACACTTACAACATAGACATCAGAAAATTGCATTTGTAATTTATCTTCTTCCGCAGATATACACTTACAACATAGACATCAGAAAATCAAGCATCTGTTCCACTTTCAAACGGCATTTCATGTAACTGTGTACTTATTTATGATAGGAACTGGAAGTAACTATCTAGAAAGAGTATTCAGTTGCCAAGCCTCTTGTAAGATTGCATTCGTCACTAAACTTCTTTTGCAGATATACACTTTCAACATAGAAGTCAGAAACTAAAGTGTGCGTTTAACTTACAAACAACATTTTTAATATACTGAATTTTCTTGTATGAGGTCACTCCTACCCTCCACTTATTTGCTATTAAGTAAAGAAAATATAATGCAATGAAGTTCCACAACTATATAAAAAGTGCAAAATATAACTTGACACACAGAAAGATTTTCAATTTAGCAGATCCAAACATGACTATTGCAGGAGCAACTTAGAGAAAATAACTAAGTATAGCAGATCATTTTTGTTTCCTCACTCTACCAAGCTTATAGAAAAGTAAACAAAGAACACATTGTAGAGCCCTTGAACAACTTATCAAGACAAAAAAGCTGTGAACATATAATCACTCACAAAACATAAGAAGTATAACTCAAAAAAATCAGGTGATGCGTCAATATTCAAGAAATGTGTAGGCTGAAGCACAAAAAGCAATCAATAGGCACCAAAAATTTGGATCTAGAAGATAACTACCACACAACTTTTTAGCTCCTTGAGCTTCTTCCACTGCAGCCACGATCATATGCATTCTAGTGATCATGAATATTGCAAGTCAATTGCTAATCACCATGAATTCACAAATACAGCATTAAAAGATTCAAGGACTAACCTCCCACACAATCATAGCATCTTGATTAGTTCCTTTCTTGCCCTGCTGACTAAAGAGTGAAGCCACCTCACTAGAACCATTCAAGAACATACGTCCGGGAATCCTATGCAACAGCTCTTCCTTATGATAATCAAAGGAAGAATTCCGCGATCCCGACTGCTTCTTTGAGATCTTCCTCTTCCTAACTGCTGATGCAGGAGAACCGGGATGAGGAACGCTGCTATCAGATGACAAGCAGGACCCCATCCCGAGGCCCCGGACTAAATTCAATAAACACTCCAGAACAACAAACCAATCAAATACCCTATTTTCCCTATTCGAACCCGTATTAGTATCCTCCTTCAAGTCTTCAAAATCTACCAACCAACCCTCCACCTCAATCCAATAACTTCACCATTATCAGCCAATCAAAAAGGTGAAAAAATCCAATAGACAGACTGCTAAGCAGTCAGTATCTAATCTAATCCACCAAGAAGTTATGGACTTTTCAGCTATCCTTGAACAACCATGCATATATAGTTAGTCCTTGAAACAATCCTCTACATAACAACAAATTTAACTTTCCCTTTCAATCCAAGAAAGGCAACTTCAGAGATATTACAAACACTAAAAAGGGGTATTAAAGCATAAAGAGCAGATCTATCAATCAATACTAGTGCCCCCTTTCAACTTCTTTTAAATAGCAAAATCCCCAAAAGACACCTTTTTTATTCTCTCTCTCTCCCCTCCACTATTGAACACCTTTCACTTACAAGAAAGGTTAACTCAGTTGATAAGACACAAGTTGTTGATCTGACTTAGCTTTAAAAAAATCAAAGAAAAAGCAACCATCAGAGTTTGCACAACAAGAAGGTCAAATCAGTGACCCAGTTGCAAGAAAATGTCAAAATTTTCAAAAACCCACTTCTACTTCAGCTCAATTTAAGCATCTGAACCAAAATCAGTTTCCAGAAATTGCAAAAACCACCAAAAATTCAACTCCAATCTACTGTAAAAAAAAACTTGATTTTTCGGTCAGATCAATCCCAAATCAACAGAAATGTCAAATTTTTCAAAAGAACCCCATCCAATTCAGCTCAATTTAAACATAAACACAGGAACCAATCAATTCCCAGAAATTACAAAAACCCCATAAAAAAATTCAATACCAATCTACAAGAAAAAGCTTAAACTTTTGGTCAGATCATCAAAACCCAAATCACGAAAACATCAAATTTTTCAAAAAAACCCACCTCCAATTCAGCTCAAGAAACAAAACCCACCAAAAATTCAACTCCAAATTACCAAAAAAAGTTTTCTTTTCCAGGTCAAATCAAACCCAAATCAAGAAAAAACAAAAGACTAAAACTTATAGGAATGAGCTGAAATAGAATAGTAGTACAGTTATCCACTGTGTTAGAGAAACAAAATGGATAAAAAAAAAATTGATATGGATAAGAGAGAAACAGGAGGAATTAAACTCTAAATCAAGAGAGGATGAGAAGATAAATAGGAAAAAAGAACTGCAAAAATGGCGCCGATAAGACTGTTTTTCAGTTACTGTATGCATATGCACACACATCTAATTTGTGTGCATATTAAAAATATCATGAACTTTGTTACGTATATGTAGAAGTCTAGTTTTTATAAAGTTTATATATTTAAAGGATTAGTTTCATAAGATTTACGAAAAAGCTATTAAGTTCGTCCGAATTTATAAAGTTTTATTTAGCTTTATTTTTCATTAAGATTTTAGTTTTATCTAACACTTCCGCTTTATTCATTACATAAAATCTTTATTTGTGATATTTATAAAAAAAAAAAAAATTATGACGTTCAAAATTAGATTGTGTGAAAAGAAACGACACTCAACACCAATATAAATAACTTAATGAATGTTTTTATGCCTTAATGATGAAGTACACCTATACATAATCTAAAAATATGTATATTTTTAAACGTTTATTATATAATTACATAAAATTTATTACTTCTTTAATTATATACTCATCAAGGTTACATATAATGGTGCTCGAAAACACAAACATAAACTTCATCAAAATTTTAGTTAGAAGTATCTAAAAAAATAATTTATAATGTATTTGAGTGCGTATATAATAATCATAACAAATCATCATTAAAATATTTTTAAAAAATTATTAATAAATTTAAGAGGCAATCGAAATCATTGACGAACCTTTCATTACAAATATTATTCAAATTTACTGAATGATAGAGAAACTATTTTTTTTTCCTCTGATCATCTCACCATAACTCTCAGATTTTTTTTTTCAAAAAATAAATTATTATTATAATTATAATTGTTAATTTTGTGGAGATTATTGATCATGACAGCAATTAGCATATTTCTAAATTTATAAATAAAAGAATAGTCAACTTCTAAATAAAGTAAAAATGATTTTTAAAAAGCTTTTGCCAGCCTTACAAATCAATTATTTATGCAAAATTTATTTGATTATATCTTTGATAAAGACATATTATGTTATTATTTATATAAGAGATTTTGTTAAACCAGTCAAAAAAATATATATATTTGGACAAACATCACTTTTATATAAAAAAAATTAATTGTATTGATTATTTAATCAATTTTATTGGAAAATAGATTTAAATGAAACAACAAATATAATTATATAAAATTTGAGAAGAGTTAGTTTGAACAATTTTTAAATTGATAGAACATAAAATATTTATAATTAATGTGTTTGGTATTAGTCTATTAGAGATGGCTACATTTCATTAAAAAAGAACCACTTATTTCCAAATAAATAGGGATGGTTACATTATATATTGATTTATTAGATGTTCTATAACTCGTATCATATTTTACAGGTAAAATTAAATTCATGAACTTCAAAGAATAAGTTGCGCTTCGTGGATAATATTTAATATTATTTTTGTTAAGTTAAACTTATGAAAAACATAATAAGTTTTGTCTAAAAAGCAATATATATATATATATATTTGAATATATATATACACACACATAAAGAGAGAGAAAGACAGATAGAGAAAGAGAGGAAATCGTCTAATTTAAGTTGAGTGCTCTTAAATGTAAAAAAGGCCCTATAGATTGAGTGTTGGATAGCGAAATTCTTCATCAAGTCTTTATGAACGGTTCTGTAAAGGTTTTGCTGAAAATTATTGATCGAAATCCATACAAATAAAAAATTTATGGACTAATACACAAAAACAAAAAAAATTATTTAATTCCTGTTGAGTGGAATACATATGTAAGGGTTTCACGAAAAAAGTAATCGAAAGCCATAACACAAAAAGATCCACGGGCTAACACACATGAAAAGCAAAGAAAATCGTCTAATTCTTATTGAGTGGCTCCTAAATGCTAAAAATTCCTTGTAGACCGGGCCGAGGCTATTGAAATTTTTCATTGGGCCCTTACGGGCAGTTCTGTAAAGGTTTCACGAAAAAATTGACTTGGAAGCTAACACACTCGTAAATAGTAACTCGTCCTGAGTGGCCTTTATATGCCAAAAAACATCCCGTGAATTGGGCTGAAGGGTATCAAAATTCTTCATCGGTTGGTTCGATTTTTGCACACCGTTTTCTTTTTTTCAAAAAAAAAAGGAAAAAAAAGTAATAGAAATCCTTGAAATATTAGAGTGCCACGTCATATTTCTATTGTCCCCCTTTATATAATTGCTATTTTTCCCTCTAAAACCCCTAAAACCCTAACAAAGAGTAAAAAGTTTACTTGTTTCTTGATTTCTCAATAATGGCGATGTTGCTGAGACTTATTCATCGTCGTGAACTTGCAGCTTCTGCTTACAAAAACGTAAGTTCAGTTTGGTTCATTTTCTTGATTTCATTTATAAAAATTCATTCTTGGGGTTGTTTCTTTTAATATTTTTTTTTGCAGTGTTTGAGAAAAAGCTTATTTGGGGTATCAGATCAACTATGTTACTTTTCTTCTAGAGGTATGTACAAATTTGTGACTTGGGGTTAATGTATTACTGATATATTTTGAATAATACTTATTTTGCACTTTGGTTATGGAGCTTTTTTCTGTTCATATATTGTGAAAGTCTCTTCTTGGGGTTGCTTGGATGGTTAAAATCCTTCACTGAAAATGCTAAGTTGTGGGTTTGGAGCAAAAAGGTGTGAGCTTTCAGTGAAGGGTGGTGAAAAAAAAAAAAAGAGGAATGAGATGTTGAGAGTACAAGGAGAAATAGTTCACATGTTAAGATTATGACAAGAGGGGTTGCTCGGATGGTAAGCATCCTTGAACGAAAATGCTAAGTTGGGGGTTTGGAGTGAAAAGATGTGAGCTTTCAGGGAGGGTGGAAAAAAGAGGAAAGAAATGATGAGAGTACAAGGAGAAATGGATCAAATGTTAAGATTATGACTAGAGGGGAGTTGTGGGTTTGAACAAACTACCAGTGGAGCAAAAAGATGTGAGGTTCCAGGGAGGGATAATATTGTAATTTAAATTGAACTGAAGTAGCTGACTTGAAAGCTTCTAGTTGGGCTTTGATGCTTCTATTCCCATTTCCCACGCTCCCTCTTGGCCATAGATTTTGAAATTGAAACTTGAGAATTTGAGCTTTTGAAGGCATGATTTTTGGAATTGGAAGTTGAAACATGAAATTTTGAGTTTTTGAAGGTGTGATTTTTTGAATTTAAAGTTGAACCTTAAATAAATTCAAGCTTTTGAAGGTGTGATTTTTGGAATTTGAATATGAAACTTTGAAAATTTGATTTTTTAAAGTTGTGATTTTTGGACTTTGAAGTTGTGTTTGGACATGCATCTTAGTTTAATCTTTTTTGAAGTTTTGCGAGTGGAAGTCCCAAAAAGGGGTCTTGGCCCCTTTTTTTGGGCAACTTCTTGAAAATATTTGAAGATAAGAAAATCTGTTCAAATTTCATGGCCAAACAAAGTTCTAAATCTTTCAAAGTCTGATCCAATCTCTATGGCCTAACGCTAGCTAAGTGTCCGTCCACCAGTATAGGGAATGCAAATTCCATAGAGATGTATAATGTGCTGGTATATTTTAAATATTTTCTGTTGTTGCAAAGTGGCAAGGTTTCTCCATTTCTATGACTTTTAGTTCCAACTAAACATGAAGTTTTCCACTTTGGATGATCATTGCTTCTTGACATCTATTCAATTTCAGGTAAGAAAAAGTCAAATTCAGATGGCAGCGATTCAGGTGAAGAAAATTTGTCCAAGAAAGACTTGGCTTTAAAACATGCACTAGATCAGATCACTACATCATTTGGGAAGGGATCCATCATGTGGCTTGGTCGCACGGAGTCCCCCAAACAAGTCCCTGTAGTGTCTACTGGATCTTTTTCTTTGGATATCGCTCTTGGAATAGGGGGACTTCCAAAGGTAAAATCATAAAACCATATCCTCTTTCTTTGGGCATTTTGAATATGGTGAATAAAGATAGCGGTGACGATCGCTTGACCCCAGATGCTATGCAAATAATCTTCTGAGTAACGTTTTACATGGGAGAAATGGAAAAATTAGTACTTACACCAATGTTATTATTCAGAAGCTTTTGTCACTTAAGGCAGCTGGGTGACTATTTTACTAGATATCTGAATCTATGCATACAGAGACAAACACATAAGAGTTGATCAATGTTAGGATGACAGATTATATTCTTATTTTCATTGGAACTTATGTCTTGCTTTTGTGCAGGGACGCGTAATAGAGATATATGGTCCAGAGGCTTCGGGGAAAACAACTCTTGCTTTGCATGTAATTGCAGAGGCACAGAAACAAGGAGGTTTGTCCAGTCTGTTCTTCACTAAGCTGCATTCCCAAAAAGAAGAGAGAAAAAACTGCTATTCATTTTCTTTTCCACTTGCAATATCTGTCAGGACCAGGATATATCGAAAAAGGACCCGAGAACCGAATCCTTGGGAATCTTTCCCCTGAATGTCATTTGTGACTTGGTACTATGTTGTTTTATGCTAAAGATGAGATTTTATCCCAAAAAATAAAGGAGGATAGGAGAGTTGATCTTACTGAATTTTACATTAATGAACCCAAACTTTCAAGTTCTTTGGGAATAAGTCGACATGGTATGAGGAAGAGACCTACAGCTGTAGCACAGAGGACCAAAATAATACTCTTTACACGTGGTGCAATAAGATAAATCTATGTTGGAAAATTTTGGTTTTTTGCTCTACATAAATACACCACACAGTAGCCAAGAGAGCACAAGATGAGAATAACCTATCTTAAGATAATGATAACAGCTCTTTCCCTTTAAGAATCTGTCTGGAGTTATAGGGGTTCTGCTGCATTTTATTTGCTTTGTGGAGAGGCTCAAGAATGCCTTTCGAAACACAAAGGATATATACTTCTTTAGCTTATTGCCACTGGCACATGGTAATTACTTATGCTTGTGCTTGTTTCTTGTAGGTTATTGTTGTTTTGTTGATGCTGAGCATGCTCTTAATCCAGCATTGGCTGAGACTATTGGAGTAAATACTGCAAACTTACTCCTGTCTCAACCAGATTGTGGTGAGCAAGCTCTTAGTTTGGTAGATACAATAATAAGGAGTGGTTCGGTTGATGTTGTTGTTGTGGACAGTGTAAGGAAGATTGGAACTGTTGGTTCATGTTTCTTGTTCTGTTACTTTCAGAGTCAACTATATTACTATTCACAGTTATCTAAAAGCTTTTTTTTGGACAATTTGACTTCTACCGCAGGTGGCTGCCCTTGTCCCGAAAGGTGAGCTTGAAGGTGAAATGGGAGATGCTCATATGGCAATGCAGGCTAGACTGATGAGTCAAGCACTCCGCAAGCTCAGTCATTCTCTTTCGCTATCACAGACAATTTTAATTTTCATAAATCAGGCAAGAGTCATAGACTACCTAGATTCACATCATGCTTCGTTTTCTCATCTTTACTTCTGTTGCTGACTTGGAGATGCTTCAATGTGATTAAACTGCATGTTTTGGATTGATTAGTTCCTTATGTATTTTCCATTTTGATTGAGACATGCAATATCTAGTTGGCAGTGTAAAGAACTTGTCTGAATAATTGCACCCTGTTTCAGGTCAGGTCAAAGCTTTCAACTTTTGGGGGATTTGGAGGGCCTAGTGAAGTTACTTGTGGTGGTAATGCCTTGAAGTTCTATGCTTCTGTGCGTCTAAACATAAAACGAATTGGGTCAGTCAAGAAGGGGGAAGAGGTATGTATCTTTGCTAATCAAGATATTAGAACTTAAAGATTTTTGGGCATATCTGATTTAGAGTATGTTTAGGAAAGCAGTACATTCTTTTCAAAACGAGTATGTGTGGTAGTATGACTTTATCCTCGCCACACTTTTGTCATGATTTCTGTGTCAAGAGTTCCAAGAATGCCCTTTGTTGAGTGAATGTGAGGAAGTTGAACCATGCGGGTCTGATTATACAGGCAATCTTTTTGATAAGAGTGTCTATTTTACAGACCGTAGGAAGCCAAGTTCTTGTCAAGATTGTGAAGAACAAGCATGCTCCTCCATTTAGGACTGCGGAATTTGAGCTTGAATTTGGTAAGGGAATTTCCCGTGAAGCTGAACTTATTGACTTGGGAGTCAAACATAAGTTCATTACAAAAGGTGGTGGCGGTTATTACAACATCAACAATCAGAACTTTCGCGGTAGAGATGCTGTAAAGCATTTCCTCTCCGAGAACACGAGTGCAAGGGAGGATCTTATGATGAAACTTAGAGAAAAGCTTATTGACCAAGGGGGCAAAGAAAAGGGACCTGATGTAGATCCTGTTGAGGAGGTTGTATTGAACGATACCACTGATGAAGATGCCCCAGCTGCAGTTGAGGCATGAACGTTCGATAAAAAGCTTATCGAACTTGCCTAATGGAACTGTTGGATTTCCTATCCATATCACTGTGCAGCCAGCATCCTCCATCAATTTTATCATCATTTGTAAGCTCTGCTCTTGCACGCATCCAAACCGTGGCTCTGTAAGTTGTATCAACGCCAATTTTGATCATGTGGTCGATGAAGGGGGAGGGCAAACCTGCTAAAATTCCCTTGTACATAACAGTTGTAACTTCAGAGTGAATGTGTATCCAATCATTTTTTTCAGTAAAACTCTTCTGTCCGATTTATTTTGGAAACGAGATCTCTACGTATGCTCTACCTTCTCCAAATTGCAGTTCATTTTATCTCAATATTAAAAGATACATAGGATGTGTTCGGAACTTTTTTGACCAATTCATACAGAACACACCTGTAGTGTAGCAAACACAAGAAATTTCCAATGCCAAACATACATTAATTGAAACAAAGCAAGTTTTTTATTTCCAAAATGAGTTTGAGACGCATCAACAAACCAATACGCAGATCAGCTCAATTTCGTCCTCTTCCCAATAAATTTTTTCTTCTTACTAATGCAAAGCCTGATTAACGATAGAATGATTATCCTTCAAAAATGCATTGTAACAAGTTAATCATTATTTCAGAACCTAGTAAAATTAATCATGAAAATAAGACAGATGCACACGGATATAAAGGATCCAAGGAAGCAAACCCATACAGATTATGTTTAAAACGTTAAGCAGCAGCGTTATACAAACTGTCAAATTGTGAGAATATTCAAGTCTTTCTTATTCTTTTCAATCCTCAAAAGGGGAACATAACTACTACTCTCCAGGGAAAACAAGTTTCAGGAATGGTCAGACGATACTTCACGAGAAATTCATTCCTCTTCCTCTGCCTCCTCCAGCCATTTCACAAAGGGCTCCAGTGACTTGACAAAGTTTTGCCTGCCATAGTGTTAAAGACAGTAACCACATTAGGAAAAGATATACAAGATCAATGACCCACCCAAACCCACAAGGGTCATAAATTATCCCAATTACCCTCCACAAGACTCAAATATCTAACATCCGGGCAAGTCTAACCCGTTATTTTGGTCAAAGAAACAAATGCTTACCTCCCCTTGAGGTTTGTTCCTTTTTGGAACCAGTGAAGAATAGTATCTTCTGCCAGAACATCTTGGTCATAAAGAGACCTAATAATCTCAGGAAACAGCTTCATCAGTTTAGCATCCTCGTAGCACTGGACTTGGACTTTGTACATAAGTTCCAATTCAAGCTTTCCAGTGGTGCAGAAAGTATTCAGCAGTTCTGCCCATTTTTTCACCTACACAAAAAGAAAAAAAAAGAAGAGAAGCGTCTGAGCAATTTTGACAGAAAACAATAGAAGCATTCAAATATAATGCAACTACTAATTAGACTGCACCAGATGAAACATTAGACACGTCAGAAAATTATGTACTAAGACTTGAAATACAGGCACACTATCATTAGTTAGATGATGGTTGTGAAGCAAAGAATAAATAATTCAATGTCGACAACTCTACAAAAGAACCCATTAATGAAGAATTGATCAGCTCTACCACCATCTAATGTTCTATGACAAAACGAATCAACTATGCTTCAATGACAAAAAAGTTTGGGTTCGCTGTATATGATCAAACTTTAAATCAGGAACAGTTCAGACTAGGTGGAGGAAAGCTAAAACTAAAAAGATTAAGTTGCTTTCCAAGATACACGAGGGAAAAAGTGTGTTTGGACATGAATTTTTGAAATTTGAAAACGAATAGTATTTGAAGGTTGTAGAAAAACATATTTGGAAGTTGTTGTGTTTGGATATGAAAATATAATTAAAAATTCTGGGGGGGAAACTTCAACAAAAACTTGAGAACTCCTAAAACTTGTTTCTCAAAGTTCAAATTCCATATTTCAGGCTTTGAAGTTGAAAGATGGGCCAATTAGACACAACACACTTATTTGAAATAATCTCCAAATATTATTTCAAAATTTTGAAACAAAATCCATAGACTAAGGGCAAATATGCTATTCATGCAATATTAAACTACTACATCTGTATTTTACTACAAAGACAAAAATTGCTAAGCAGAAACACATATAAACATGTTAGATAATACATGACAGAATGATGCATGGTTATAGGTTAACCAAATAACAGAAAAATAAACCATTATCTACATGGACAAACTACTAAATCCACTAAGCCATAAAATTGAACATGTGAACAAAACTAAGCTAAAACCAAGACATTTGCTACAAGGTGCCATACTGTCATGTTGCTATTGCATTCAACAACCATATTTTCAGTTCACCTGTGAAGCTGACAGCAAGACTAAATTGCAGAGAAGTCGGAGTCTAAACATTTTTCCTTATGTATAAAATAAATAATCAATCAGGTATAGTATGCATATAAGCTATTGCTGATCTTAAAATTACCTTTCATGTTTTCCCACTAACACTTCTAATGAATCTTTCCAGTACACATGATATGAACGATTAATTAGACAATAGACACCAAAATCCACAAAGAGAAAAATAATCAACTTCTTACTGTATAAAAGTTAGAACAGAAATTTAATCATGCCTTACTTCGTAATAATTATTATCTTATCTGCACAAGCATATGGAATAGAGCAAAAATAGATAAAATAGAAGGGAAAAAAAACATGTGAGCAACCTTTTTCAATAATAACAAGAAATGCCTTTTTTTCACAAGTACATTCTTGAAGCAAGAATTATCTCAATGTTTCCACTAGAACGCGAACTGCGATCAGCTCACGTTGCCGTACAACATAAGTTTGCAACTATTACAGGAGAAACTTGATAAAACTCTGCTAAAGTTTTCAAGCAGCATTCAGTCAGAGAAAGATATGCACACATTTTGTGTATTGTAATATAGGAAGTAGCTAAAAATTCCTAATTCCTCATTCCTGGAACTACAATTAGAATATTTTATATGTTACAACTAGTTGATTCCACTCACAAGTTTTTTTCAAATTCTGAAGAAGATACCAACTTGCAGTTTTAGAAAATAAACTACATTACAAAGCTTGTCACTGACTTAAATGTTAATTACCTGGCGAAGAGCAGAATTAGCATTTTGCTGTTGGTTCTTTCCTGACCATTGAATAGCATCCATCAAAACATCCCACAAAATACGCACAACCTCTATATCTGGTAATTTAGCATCTTTGACATGCTGCTTCACAGTTTCTATGACTTCAGAGATAGCAGCTTCTTCTGCTAGCTGAGTTGTTAATGTAGATTTCATTTCCTTGAGCTTCACCTCAAATATCTTCTTATCATTATATTCCACCAAAGGTAAAAGGCCAGCTTTGCTGAAATAAGCAAGTCCATACACTATTAGACATAGCTTAAGTAAGATGGCTCGAATAAAATGATCATTTTTTCTTCCCTTCAACCCTCAAGACCCCTACTCACCAAATAACCCAAAAAGAAAAGGTAAAGAGCTAATCTGATTGTACAATTCATTACAAGTTTAATTTGAACACCGAAATAGACCTAAAAGGACTCTGTCTTCGCATAATACTTCAGTTTTACCAAGTAATGGGAATACAAGTATAACGGTAGGCTGGCATAGCACCTGGAAAATCCAGGCAAGTACCTTGTTTTAAAATGAGAATGCTTTAAAGCAGGACAAAAAGGTGTACCAACTACCAACCCCTATTGGCCTAAGACAGCTGAAAATAGCTTGCAGTAAAACTTGAAAGTCTATAACATGAAATCTCAAATCATGAGATCCTCCACCTTATCTTGTTCCCCATTTTAAGGTAAACATATCTAACCCAAAACAATTTCTAAATTTTTTTTAATCATGATTAAATTTTGAACGATGAAGCTCTACATGACAAATGACACAATTCTTTACACAAATAATGAAGGGAGATATATCGAGTAGGAGCGGACAGTTGCAGTGGGTATGTTGTTGTAGATGGACAGATGCAAACCCCACATTTAGTACCATTAACAGCTTTAAAAAGTTGCTGGAACCTCCCACCCACCTCCAAAAAAACACAATGTTTTTTAAAGCAAGTAATATATACAAAACGGCAGTCCATATCTTCCACTTTTAGCTACTTCAATTGTCCTGAAGAATGTTAGACTTTCTGTTATACCTTCTATCTAGAAAGGAGGCATTCTCAATTTATTTGCATGTGACCTTTGTAAGAAAGCCATTTAAGCAGCCCATAACATAACAAGACCTTTTAACCGATGAATAAAAGCAACAACCACAAAAAATGTAATCAAGGAATGGAAGGAAAAAAGCATCCAGCAGAAGAAGCATTGCAGGTAAAATCTTAGGAACAATAGACTTGTGTAATCTGATATCTGGGTTCCACTCAAATTTCTTAAATCATACAAAGCACTTTTGACCCTTGATCAAATGCCTTTAACTTAATTTCTTTGTTAATCATTGCATGAGGAAAATTATGACACATACTATGTTACAGCTTAAGCGCCAAAATATTCCCATCTGTCCACCACAAGAAAAAAAAAAGATAATATGGGATGACAAAGGACAACTTCACTTATATCTTTTCACTAGGCATCTTAAATGAAGCTTAAAAAGCACCATAAACATAATATGAAAATATAGCTTGTATTTTTTCTTAAATTTGTGCGAGGGTTTTTGGGGACATGAAAACAGACACTTTTTCAAGATATGGTATCCGTTTCATTTACAAAGGAGAGTTGGCACTACCGAAAAAAGAATAGGTCAGGAACAAAGATCATACTAAATAAGAAAACTATTGATCACCAGCAGCAGTAAAATGATACCAATGAGGTTAAAGTAACTCTGTCATCCCTAGATTGGCAAAGCAGCCTGTTAAGGGGGGTGATGAAGCGTTAGCAGGGCACGGCGATGGAATTCTAGGTGGACACACCCAGACAGATCTTCAGAAATGCCTTTTTCTTGAGCATTATTAATCATCTTAAGAAAATAAGGGCACCCTGGTGCACTAAGCTCCTTCTATGCACGGCGTCCAGGAAAAGGCCGGACCACAATGATCTATGGTACACAATACCTTGCATTTCTACGAGGGTCGTTTGCACAGTTCAAACCCATGACCTCTCAACAATTTTACCAATTACACCAATGCTCCCCTTAAATCATCTTATATTTATGATAATTAACGCCAAATGTCATTAATAAATCAAAATTTTATATTTCACCTTTAAAATGAAAAATTAAACATGTAAGTAAAACACAATATTACTGATTGGTGATATTACAGTAGAAGGAGATGCATAACATAAAAGATGAAAAAGTAAAAAAAAAAAAAAAAGGAATATTAGTGAAAAGAAAAGAGAATAATATGGGTATATGGAAAAGGAACAGAGCTAAGGGGGTGGAGGGTGTGAATGAAAGAAAGAGTAGAGCCACTTCACGGTATCTTCCACCCCACATTGCTACACGGCTCTAAAATTTATGTAAGTTCTAAATTAGAAATTTACTCACGTAAAATGCTCAGAGACAGCTTCAGGTGTCCTCTTAGTAGAGGGGAAGAACTCGAGAAGATCATCCTCCATCTTACCCCGCTTAAGGATTGAGATCAAATCATCAATACTATTGTCAATCAGATATTCCTTGAAAAAGTCTGTGATGAAAGAGAGAACTAGCCCTTTGGCAACAAGGTTGTCTTTGAGCAATGGCTGGAGAACAGTCTCTGGGGGAAGGCCTGATAACTTCTGGGAAAAAGCAAGGGCTGTAAAAATTGAGAGCTTAATCCTTTCATTTTCCTCAAAGAGCTCCAACGACTGCAACATTTTTCGCATGACATTTTCAAGGTTCTTTATAAGAAACGGCCTTCTTCTTAATATCTTCTGAACATAGATGACAGATGGCAAAATGGCTTCACGTTTAGGTTCACACTCAATCACAGAGTAAGGGTGGCGCTCCCCTTCATCAAGTTTAATTGTTCCAGGTTGTGTACGACCTCCAATGAAGACAACCTATCACAACACCACAGGTAGTAATGGTCATTGTATCGTCCAATCCATGCAACAATTGACATTTTAAACACTAAACACGTTTACAAACAACATGTCTTCTTGACAAGCACATGTGACATGCTTATGCAGCAAATTGAAACAGCTCAATTCGGTATATGATCTACTTAGGTAAAAACAAAAAGGTATCAGCATAAAACAGCCACAACACAACAGGCACTACTATACTCTATACAGTATTAAGATTTTAAATGAAAGCAGTCTTCTTAACACAAGGAAAATAAGACCTCAGGAAATAAACTAAAAGAAAAATGCTAGACCCCATAGGACCAATGAAAAGATACTTTTCATCCACCTACAGTTCAATCCTATGTATATACCTTGAGGGGAATAGTGATTACCTACAATTCAATCCTATGTATATACCTTGAGGGGAGAAGTGATTAAGTTCATGTATGAGATAACCTTAAAAGTTTATAATATAGTGTACCTCGAAAAATGTATCACCGTATCTTGAGAAGTTGAGGTCTGAAGACTCAAGGTTCTTAGCAACAAGTTCCTGTGCATAATACGATGTTTAGTTGAGCTCTGCTCCCAAGTATTACCAGCATCAAACAATTAATTGAAATTGATCACCAAGTCATAATGGCATTAACATAATAGAATGAACAAAAAAAGAAGTATATAGCTGGCAATCAAAATTAATATCCAAATTACCAAATCACCAGCATTATCCAGATAAATCTGGACCACTGCATCCGCAAATGCTGCAGGGTCCAGCGGCGCTGCAATATTACGTTTGCGGGTCTTAATCCGCGTACCACTGCAATCATAGGACAAAATCAACAAAAAATTATGGGCATGCAATGATTAGCAAACCGCAATAATAACAGTAAGAAATAGAGGCTGAGGAAGAAAAAAGAAGCCTTACCCGAGAGTGGGTTTCTCCTTTGAGCTGTCATTCCAAAGCAAAAAAAAAAAAGTTTAATATAGGAAGGAGGACAAGAAGCATAACATTGCAATCTCATAAATGATGCAGCAGAAACAGCATCGCTACAAGTACCACAAAAGCCACTGCCTATAGTGCAAAAAATAACACAAAACAACGAAACTCGGAGGAGAAGTTTGTATCTCTTTGTCTTACAACATATAAACAAGAACGCTCAAAGAAAATCAACAGTATACAAGTACTACAGTGGATTAACATTCATCAACAAAAGCCGACTAGAAAATACAAAAATCATAAAACAAGCATGGACACTTCCCTATACATAAAACAACCAAAACCATACACATACTTGTGTCTCTAATTTATACTCAGCAGAGATACTAGTTCACTGGCCATTGACTATTGCACTTCTGGTACTGTATATTCTTTAAAGAAACTACAAAAAACTATATTATTTGACATCAAAGTCTCACAATGAGAAAGGGACCCCACTATACCCATCTCACCCTTTCTTGTCTCTTTAAGATTGAAAAAAAAAATCACTACAGATGCTTTCGTTAATATTCAGTAGGACAGCTCAACTTTGTTCTGATAATTAATTCGCAAGAACTTATAGCTGCACTTAATTAATTACACTGAACTTTTCTCACTTAATAATTGCACTCTACTCAATTTTGTCATTCTACACACCACAAACAAGCATTAACAATTACCTTGCAACTTTTCATTTCTTTTCATACTAACACCCAATATAGTCCAACCTTTCATTTCTTTTCATACAAACTTGCATAAAGACATAATTCCTATTCGCCTGATATCACAACACTCTTCAATCAAACACATCACACACACAATTCACATAAGAGTATTTAGCTCCGTACAATACATAACGTAGTTACATATGTTTTTCCTGTAAATTAACACCTCATATTACAATAACAAAAACAAAATCAAACTAATAATTTTCCTCATAGAACAGATCTTCCGAACACTAAAAAGGAACAACAACACAAAAAGCCCTAGCTGACAAAACGTAGATCGATTCCTGAGAAAGCTTTACAACTGCATACATCACTTTCAACGCGTACTGAAAATCGATACATAACATCAGATACAAATCCTGAGTTCTTAAACATCAAACAGAACAAATCGAAAAAAAAATCGGAAAAAATGGGGAAAAAATCGAGTAAAAAAAGGAGAAACAGAGAGATTGAATATCGTTTACCTCATAAACCAAGATGGAGAAGAATCGAGATCGATGCAGAGACTTCTGCGGTTTGAGGGATGAGAGAAGAATATAGAGAGAGGAAAAAATGGTAGAGATGAAGAAAAGAGGCCAAATGAGTTCTCGTGATTGCTGTGATAAGATACTTTATATATGACCCGAAAAAAAATATCTGAGTTCGAATCTTACTTGCAACATATAGTGGTAGTGTGTTTTCGTCTCATCTCGTCTCATCTCAAGGCTCATTTCGGGTCTTTCAAAATAGCATCTCTTTTCGTTTTACTCTTCTTACTCTCTCGGACTTCACTTGTGAGATTTCACTGGGTGTGTTGTTGTCATCATAAGATGTTGTTATCGAATAGTATTAGTTGGGGTTAACTAGCCTAGATAATTTAGGTCCGAAATGCATTAGAACGTATTTGAAGGGGGTGGAGGTGGGGGAGAGAGAGTCGTTATTTAGGCATTTGATTTTAATTTGGGGGATTATGTTTCGAGTTAAGGATATTTTTTACATACCTAAAGGTCAGTGAAGTGTCACCGGGTCCTTAAATAAAAGAAGAAAAAACTACCTAAATATAATTTTATTTTATCACAATCTTTAAAATTTTCTACTATTTAAAAAAAATTCAAAAATGCCCTCTCGGATGATTCATTCTTATCCCCCTCTCAAATACATCCCTCTTCTCTCTGATACGTATCCAGATGTCCTATTCCCTCTCAGATATATTTCTATCCCTTCTTTGACATATCTCTCCCTCTCTGATACATCCTTCCTCTATATATCTGATGTTCTCGAAAATTATGAATTTTAAGAAATTTTTATAATTTAGAATTGACGTCGAAAGCACGTGGCTTTAGAATAGCTTGTGGAGGCCCATTTGATGTGACAACTACTTGAGCCATATAATTGGAGCTTTGATGTTGATGTTAAGTCCAATAATGGCTATCTCAATGATATTTTAGACCATGGGACATATACAACTTACAATAAAATGAGCTCTTAATCCTTGAGCCCACTTCATAAATGACAAAAAGCTCATGACATGATGATTAATAAATTTTTAAGTTAATAGATTAATAATTGAGTTTATAGTCAAATATATATTAGTTATATAATGAATTTTTATATTGTATACGAAGTTCAGCATTTTAAATACAAATTATAATTAGATTCACGATCCATAAATTACAATTAGCTCTATTTTAGATAATATATTTTCTCGAGGATTTTAATTTAAAGAAAAACCTTGCTAAGTATAAAAAAAAAATGCCAACCAAGTACATTATTAGCTAGAAAAAATGATGCCAAATTTATGTATAACATCTATTAGAAATTAAAGTATTAGCCATTAGTCTACAAACACAAATTTACTATCATAATTATGTTATTATCACAACAATGTAATTGATTAAAATGCTAAAAAAAAATTGATGCTAAAATTTAAAGAAGGTTTTTACATTGTGTTGGGTTGAAAAGCCCATATTAGTTTGGAAGAGCCCAAGCTTTAGGCCCAAGTGTTATAATCTCGCGAAGGAAGATAGATTTTTACACAATCGTACGAAATTAACAGATCATAATTCATAAATGAGATATCAAAATTTTATAAGACGATACATCAACAAATTACATATCTCCATGTTACTTTTTTTATAATAAATATTTATGATTACAAACTTTCATGACGTGTGTACCAATATATTGAATAAGAGACAAATTTGAAATAAAAAACATATCAGATTAATCATAATTAAGTGGTAAAACATATATACATGTCGTGAATTTATTGAATTAATGCATCGAGTGTATTTTTTAAGACTTATATTTTAATGAATTAGTGAAAAAAAAATATATTGTCACATTACTAACACTACTATAACAATTTTTTTTTTAATTAGGCAACAAACCATTATTGACTAAACACAATTCATTTGACCATGGTGGTTGACACAATTGACCATGTCATTTCATAAAATACTACTTTATTTTAAATTAGCCTAATATTTTTTTCTTAATGGAAGATAACATGTAATAATCAATAAATAATCAACATGTGACGAGATAGTTCGAATGCCAATGTTTAAATTTTTTTAAAAAATATATTATTTCGATAAATTCTCAATTTAAATAAATATTTTGAAGCAGTACAAATTTTAGTATCATATCAGATTAAAATAATCTACGAAAAATAAATTATAATTCAATATGGATCCCATAATTGTTGGTATAGGTGTCATTTGTTGACTGGATTTATTTCATGCTATGATAACTGTGAATTATGATTGATATCATAGAATTTCATCATTATTTAATGAAATTACATTACAAGACGACCATCATGAACTTTTTTGAAATTTGCGTGAACTAGCGGATGATATATTTTTTAGTAAGAATGAATTCTTACGAAACCGATTTAAAATTGGTGTCACTATCTCAACTCAAATCCGATCAAATTCCATTGATCATGTCTCTATCTCAAGAATTCTATTTTGTTATAGAGCCCTCTATCATAATCTTTCAATATATGTCACACGTTATTTAATCTTTATCACTAAATTTGGAATATTTAATCTTTATCACTAAATTTGATAAACTTACATTTACTAGACGGTCATCACGAACTTCTTCGAATTTGTATGAACTGGCAAATGATTCATTTTTCAGTATAAGCGAATTCTTACGAAACTGACTAAATATCAACGTCACTATCTCAACTCGAATCCAATAAGATTTCACTGATCACGTCTCCATCTCAAGAATTGTATTTTGTTATAGAGCCCTCCATCACAATATTTCAATATGCGTTACATGTTATTTAATCTTTTTCACTAGATTTGATAAATTACAAGACAGTCATCACGAACTTCTTCGAATTTGTATGAACTGACAAATGATTCTTTTTTCAGTATGAACGATTTCGTATAAAACTGACTAAATATTAGCTCACTATCTCAGCTCGAATCCAATCAGATTCCATTGATCATGTCTCTATTTCAAAAATTCTATTTTGTTATATAGCACCCCTTTCATAATATTCTAATATATGTCACATGTTATTTAATCTTATCACTAAATTTAGAATATTTAATTGCTAAAACAAAAAGGACATATTAGATAATAGTCCAAGATAGGAAAATTTATTTAATGAATGATAAAAATAAAAATAATAATAAAGAAGTGGAAAGGTGACAAATAATAGAATCAATATAGATGGCTTCAACAAAAGTTCACATGTCACTAACTAGTATAATATTTTAAATCTCACCTTATAATAAGAGGATTCCAGAAAATAATCTTTCAACTTCTACGAAAGTAATGATAACGTTTGCGTATATTCTATCCTCTCCACAATACGATAGGAGGTTCCAGAAAATAATCTCTGTATTTCTGTGAAAAAATAATAATAACATTTATGTATATTCTATCCAGACCCCACTTGTAGATTCTACTTTGTTGTTGTTCACCAATCCCACCCCCCACCCCCCACCCCCACCCCCTTCTTTTTTTCCTATAAATTGTCTTTCTTCCCTTCTTCTTCTTGTTCACTCAAATCTCACTATTTTCCTTTTTCTTAATTTACAGAGTTTAATTAATCTGCAAAAAATGGCGGATGTTGTTGCTGATGCAAATATGGATGCTGTACAGCGCCGTCTCATGTTTGAAGACGAGTTCGTTTTCTATCTCCTTTTTTTTCAGCATTTTTTCCGTACTTTTAATTTGCTTTTGTACACAAAATCAGTTTAATCGAGTCGGATCTATGATTTAAAGTTTATGAATTCTTATCGTGACCTAAAGTTAACTTTTTTTTTTAAATAATCGTGGTGTTTGGGTTAGTAGTTATAAGGTAGGAGTAATTCTAAAGTTTAGATAGATTTTAAAAAATTAGCTAAGTGTAAATGACTTGATATTTGAATCTGAGACCTTATTGATCATTGATAGGGTATGAGCAAAAGCCAGATGGTTTTGACTTGACGTGGAGTTTAAGAAATGAAATAGAACTTTTGAATTTTTGGGTTTAAACTAAAGAAGATATGTGGAATGTATCGAAATATTCTTTAGTTTTGTAGAACATGTCGCGTGGAAAGATTGAAATGTAAGAGTTGTCAAGAAAGTGAAGATACATCAGGGGAAGTAAGATTAAAATGGAGGGAGTATATTTTTTGTGCCTTAGTATTCTTAAGTTTGCACCAAAGCTAAGAATCTTTGAAGACATAAGATTTAATGAATTTGAGATTGAGTAAGAGCAGGATTGATGTAGAGGGTTCATTTAGTCAACCTCAGCTAGTTTGAAATTGATTCATTGATTTTTCATTAGATTAATGTTGGTACTCCCTCCGTCCTAATTTATGTGGTATCGTTTGGCTTTCTAGTTATAGAAAGGTATCTTCTTTTTTGGGATGGATTGAAAAGGAAAGTGTGAGAAAATACTTAACATTCTTGAATTTAAGGAGGTTTGGTATTCTGCATGCAAAATCAGTTAAGAATGTGTAGAATTTGCTTCTGATAGTATAAAATGACCATGACTTTACTCGTGTAATGAGTTGAAAATTTGATTTCTGCTTGTCCTGGACGAAGATTCTTAAAATTCTGACTTTTTAATCACTTCTGAATTCAAGGTGCGTTTATTATGTGCGGTATAGTAAAATTTGCTAATCTTGTGTAAGTTGTTACAAGACACCTTTTGTGAACTTTCAGTAAGAAAGCTGTCCTGTTCTACTCTTTTAACTTAGTAGTTGTTGTTATCAATGTTTGATCTGCATTTTTAGAGTTTCGGCAAACTTTATTAACCTTTTTCTCCTTGTTTAACACTTGCAGATGTATTTTGGTGGATGTGAATGACAAGGTTGTTGGTCATGAATCCAAGTACAATTGTGAGTTTAGATTTTTGCTCCGTCTATGGAATTTTCCCTCTGTGTGTTATCTTCTTGTGTATTGCCCTTTGTAGCTGTATCTTAGTTTGTCATTAGAGGTCTCTGAGATTCATGTCATTGCTATCTCACAATTAAGGAATTTTATTTGTGGAGACTCTAGAATCCACAAATTTTCTAATTTTAACTTACTTTATATATGCTAGATTACTTTCTAAGCTGCATTTTTCTAGAAGTCAGAACCATAACCTCAAAAGTTTTGATCCACCTCTGAGTCATGGCGTCCATGCGGGAAGCTTGTGGAAGACCTAAAATAAAACAATGGATGACTCTGTTCTCCAGTTTAAACTTTTGGTTAAGGTGGTCACAAAATTCAACGATGTCCTTTTCGTAGAGATGTCTGCTTTCTTCTTATGAAATTTTTAGCTATGTGCTGAGATAGATTTAGGAGATTTATTGTTTAGGCTGATCAAGTTGGAATCATATTCTGCAAAATTTGAGTGAACCGAAATTACCTCTAAGAGCATTTGTTCATGCCTATATGATGATTTGTTCATGTCTCGTATTTTTGCTCAATAACCTGCTATTGATGTGCAGGTCATTTGATGGAAAAGATTGAAAATGAGAATTTGTTGCACAGAGCTTTCAGTGTATTTCTTTTCAACTCAAAGTATGAACTTCTTCTTCAGGTATGTCGCATAAATAAACTGCAAAGTGCTGAATGATTATATAGTTTACGATGGTGAAAGTTCTTGGCATTGTAAGATATCGTCTCAATATTAGAATATTGATATTTAAAGAAGCTATAAAATAAGTAGTCATAAGTCGTCAAATGAGTTATAGTTGAGACACATCTTTGTAGTTTTTGAAGATTAAAACTCTTAATATATGTTATTTTTGTGTTGTATGTGTAGCAACGATCTGCAACGAAGGTAACGTTTCCTTTGGTGTGGACAAACACGTGCTGCAGCCATCCTCTCTACCGAGAGTCTGAGCTTATTGAGGAGAATGCTCTTGGTATATTTTCTGTTTGAGCTGAAAGTCTTTTAACTTTTACCATCTCGACTTCTCCTATTCAATTTATTCTGTGTTGTACTTTCAAATATTAGGTGTAAGAAACGCTGCACAAAGGAAGCTTCTTGATGAACTTGGTATTCCTGCTGAAGATGTCCCGGTTGACCAGTTCATACCACTGGGCCGTATGCTTTACAAGGCACCATCTGATGGAAAGTGGGGAGAGCATGAACGTAATGAAACATCTTCTTTGTATTTTGATTTTGGTGTGCTTATGACCTATTTGTCCAAGCTTTTAGGAAGGCGAAAGGGCTTATTTTAGAAAGTTGGGGTGTTTCAGGCAAAGAATACGTTCCAAAATAAGTAGATTTCGGGAGCTTGGCCAAACAGGCTATTAATAATCAGAAAACATGAATGTGCATTGAGAAGATAGGGTATAACTCATCACTGATCCTTCTTTTGTTATTGCAGTTGATTATTTTCTGTTCATTGTTCGGGATGTCAATGTTCACCCGAACCCGGACGAAGTTGCTGATATCAAATATGTGAACAAAGAACAACTGAAAGAGCTTTTGAGGAAAGTAGATGCTGGTGAAGAAGGTTTGAAGATATCCCCCTGGTTCAGACTTGTCGTTGACAACTTCTTGTTCAAATGGTGGGATCATGTTGAGAAGGGGACTATCCAAGAAGCTGCTGATATGAAAACCATTCACAAGTTGACTTAAAAGCTACATTACTCGAACTCTCAAAAAATATTGCTGCACCTGTAATCATTTTTGAAGAGTCTGAGCAAACGCAGCTTCTAAGGAGCCAACTTTTAACATGGTTGAACAAATACATCCTATTCCCTTTTAGACGAATAAATTTGGTGGTAATAGTTTCAAGATTTCCTTTTCTGCATCCCTATGTTTTGTTGTTGTGAGAATAGAACAGAAGTATCTTTGAACTGATCAGAACTTGTAACATAGACATGTCTCTGTTGAATGTTAATGAAGTAGCTTCTTGTTTTGTGCTTGGTAAATGTTGTATGGTCCAACATCTTTTGCGTTCACTCTAACCTTTCCGACTTCACTTGTGGGATTTCATAGGGTATGGATGTTGTTGGTAAGTGCACAAATATTCGATTTTGAGACCCCATTTGTGCCATGACACAAAATCCATTTCTGGAGTTTGACATATTGCTTGTTTGTGCAAACTTTTGACATATCTAATTCAATATTTTGGAAAAAAGTTTGCCATAGATTAAATGAGACCATCACATAGGTCTGGACTATAAGTGTAAATGATTGTATAATGTTCCTATAATATGTTCAGAAGTTGAAAGTTGCAAAAATGAGAATGTTGATATGGATGTATGTGTGGGCATATTACGAGCGACAAGATAAGAAACAAAAATATTTTTAACAAGGTGAAAGTAATCTCGGTAAAGGACAAGATAGGAAGGTGAGGCTAAGGTGGTTCATGCATATATAGAGGAGACACACGGATGCCCTTGTGTGGAGGTGTGAGACATTAGATTTCGTGAGTTTTAAGAGAGAGGCAGAGGTACGCCAAAGAAGTATTGAGGAGATGTGATTGTACAAGACATGACCCAAATTCAGCTTACCGATCGCGAGAATATTACCTCAGATAGGAGGTTAGCAGATAGTTATAGTTGCTCAACTTCTACTTTTATACCAGTAGTAGTATGTACTTTTATATGTCTTTTAATTTTTGTCACTCTCAGTTGTTTTCTGTCTTATACTTTGATTACTTTATTATTTTATTGTAGTTACCTTCCTGTTTTATTCCAATTGCTTTAAAATGTTTTTTTCTTGAGTCGACGTCTATCAAATTAACCTTTTATCCTAAAATACAGTAAAGGTCAACGTATGATCTATCCTCCCCAAAACTCCATAGCGTTCACTCCCACCATTCCACACCCCCCTACCCTCATCCTACCTCCATCTTCTAATTATATATAAATATTTATAGGATAATATTTTTTTTACTTAAATATCAGATAAAAAAATTGTTTTTTTTAAAAAAAAAAGTATCCATGAAAACCATAGATTTTAGATTAGTTAATTAGTTAACCCTTGTAACGCAAAAATAGTAAACTAGTGATTAATTTTAATTTAGAGGTTACAAGAGTAACAAAATTTGCTAACTTTAATTAACTATATTGCATAAATTTATCGAAATTATATAGGTACATCGTATTTACCCAATTTCGTATTTATATCAAATAAATAAATGCATTTCATATTTTTTTCCGCGGCTCAAGCCTATTTTAGGCCGAAAAAAAATAAGGGCCTCATTATTGAAATTTTCTTAATAGTTTGTTGGTAATTGCTTGCTAATATTATGCACATTTTTTTCAAAATTTTATTGTTTAATAATAAAAAGTATTATAAAATTAAATTTAGAGTTATTTTTTATTTTTTAATTTGTCGTCTAATTCATTACAATTTGAATCAATCATGTTTATTAGTTTTGTAAGATTGTCTTCAATTCTTTGAGACGTCTTCCTAGACATTTCACGTTCAAAATAATTAAATTTAAAATGATATAGTCTGAAACTTTGAACGTCTTGTAAAGATAACAATCACTACAATATTGATGATTTAGACCTATTTTTATAATAAATAGTATATATTATATAATTGAAAAGTTATACTCTATTTGACATACTTAATCAAGTTGATTTATTTTTAAATAATTCTGGAATAATTTTGATAAATTTCTGACCTTTTCGAGTAATATATATGTCACAATTAATCGATTTGATTTAATTTTATGTATCAGAGGTTTGATTCATGCTAAATCAATACAAGAAGATGTTTATTATCGATTTTTGATCAACTGATTTTTTATTTGTAATTTAATATATAAGAAAATGTTCATATGATCAGATATACATGATGTTTATAAGAATAGAAATCCAATACAAATATCTACATTGATCACTTTTGTTTAACACAGAAGTGTTCGAATCCGTTTTAAAGAATCATGCAATAAATCGAGGAAGAGAAAAGATATCGTAATAGTGAGGGAGTGAGCTAGTTTGAGTTGCCTACGGTCGAACGTAATACCAAAATTTAGAAAATAAGATTGGTAATTATTATATAATAAGCTAGTTTGAGTTGTCTACGGTCGAAAGTAATACCAAAATTTAGAAAATAAGATTGGTAATTATTATATAATAAGGAGTAAAATAGTAATTTTAATATTATCTCATTGGGTCATCGTTTAACCATTAACAAAAATCAAAAAATCAAAATCGAATCGATAACCTAATAATTTTTCTTATAAAATCATTTTAAAAACTCAATATCAATAAATCATTTTTTTGTCTCGATTCAATGTATCAGTTACCTAAAAATATTATCAACATATATAACTTAAAAATTATTCTATAATCATTAGTACTATTAATTTAATTTTAAAAAAATTATAGATAACTAAATCCCTATATTTCTCAACCTTCTAAAAACCTCTTTTATCACTTTTTCAGGTTAACCAAATAATTAACCTATTTTTATGCTAACTAAATACTTAAAAATCTCACTACTTATAGTAGCTTTTCTTCTCCCTCACAATAAACAAAAAAAAAATTCCATTTTTTTACCTCACTCAACAAGAATTTGTGAAAAATTTAATCTACTCTAATAAATGTTTAGTAAAAATTCATCTTAATTATTAGCAATAATAAGCCTAGCATTGTTGATAATGCTAGGCAACCATATGTAATTTTTTGAGGCAAACAAGTTGACGTAGTGACACTTCAGGTATGATTTTATACTCGTTTTTCGAAGAAGATACATGTATTTATTTTTAATTTAAATTAAACGAGTTGTTTTTACGTTGACTGTCAACTTACAGCAATTTCTTTTTTTTTTTTTTGGTTATATAGATTTGAGATGGACAATATGAGCAAACTTATCTTGTTTTGTTTGAGATTATTTACGAGTTTCTAATTATATTTTTTGGTTTACCGGGCATGTCGTCGTCACCTTGCCGGACGGAGTTCCTGACGATACCTCCCGGCATTAGTCCGGCGGCATTGCTTGATTCTCCCTTCATGCTACCAAGCTCAATGGTATTACAAAATATATATGTATTTATTTTTTCATGTTTAGTTTTTTTATGTAATTTTTCAATATTTGTGTAGTTGTGTGTGTGGGGTAAGGCGTTCTCGATAACTTCATTCTCGAGGCCTTTGGTTAGAGATAGATAGAGTAGTACCAGGAGTGGCTCGAGCATATTAGTGGCCCTAAGATTTGGAGGCTTAAGGCGCTTGCTTTTTTTTCTAACACTGTCGAGCCACCCTTGAGTAGTACTCATCACTATTGTGTTAGTGGTGGTGGTTTAGTATCTGAAAGGACAGTTCAGTGCACAAAACATCACGCTGAGTGTTCTCGTAGGGATCAAGATCTTGGGATCAGGATTCGGAAGGGTTGCATTTCAAGGGTTGTAAAGTAAACAATCTATACTTATGCACTCATTAATGTGTAAAAGGGTAATTCGATGTACAAAACATCACGCTCAATTTTATTGCAGGGAAGGGTTGTGCTTCAGGGGGTGTGTGACGTAGAAAACCTATACTTATGCGCACATTAGTGACTGTTTTTATGGTTCGAACCCATGATCTATAGGTCAGATGAAGACAACTTTTGCAGGTGGTTTAGTGTCTCATTGATAAAATGTAATATGTACAAGATACATTTTGTTGGTGTGTAACTTTTTGTATAGGTTATACGGAGACAACTTTATTAGTGATTTAGTATTTCATTGATATAATATAACATGTATAACAAAACTACGTCCTTTAACTTGTCTTCAACTGACATTTATATCCTCCGATTTCGGGTATACACAAGTAGGGATTAAAACTTGTGTAAAAGTAGATACACACGTCCTACTTTAAGCAGCTGCCGCCAAGTTAAAGAGCGCATTTATGTATTATGCGTACGTGTAACTTACTGTTTTCCTGTCAAATGCAGATACCAGCTGAGAATGGTGCACAAAATTTGAACTGCATTGAGTCAACAAAGAATGAAATCCCTCAACAACAAGAAGAATTTAGCAAGAAGCAAAATCAATTTGAGCAAAGAGGCATATTTAGTGCTAGCATTAGTTCAAACAATTCATCAGATGATGGATACACATGGAGAAAATATGGACAAAAGCATGTAAAAGGGAGTAATTTTCCAAGAAGTTACTATAAATGTACTCAACAAAATTGTCCTGTGAGGAAAAAAGTTGAATGTGCACCAAATGGACAAGTCATAGAAATTGTCTACATCAATGGTGCTCATAATCATCCAAAAACTCAGAATCTTCGACGAAAAACTACGGATGATTCATATGTTGTTAGCCAAGAAAACGGATCATCGATATGGAGGAATGATCAGCAACTCGAGTACAATGAGGATGTCACAGTTTGTAATGAACTAGAAAGATTGTCCTCTGCATCTGTCCTGTTTGATGTCTCTGATCCAATGTTGTCGAACAATCTGAAATCGATGAATGTGATTGAGTCAAATGGAACTCATGAGCTTTCTCCTACACTTACTATCTTTGATGGTGAAGATGAAGATTTGGCCACTCAAGAAGGTAATTTTCTTGGTGATGGTATCGATGAGTATGAATTAGAGTCAAAGAGAAGGTATGTGTTCCCTCCTACCGTTCTTTTTCTTTCGTTTGATCTATTGTTTTGGGACGAGTTCTAACAGTGTCAGGTCGCGTAAAAGTTAACGACAAGTAATCGTCCTTAAGAATGGTATCAGTAACCTGGAGTATAAAACCTTTCATAGGTGTGTGTGTGTAATAATGTGTCGAATACTAAAAAATGCACTACTTCTATAACGCGAATAGTGATCCATTCAACTGGTTTAAGTTGTGGAATATTGACCTCAGGAAGAAAGACGATTGTATAGCTGAACCAAGTTTACTGTCAAGAACTGTGAGAGAACCAAAAGTAGTCCTCCAGGTGGCGAGTGAAATCGATATTCTTGAAGATGGTTATCGCTGGAGAAAATATGGTCAGAAAGTTGTCAAAGGGAACCCGAATCCCAGGTATAAAATGCATTGTTGTATGTAATTTACTTGACAACTTTCTGCGTTTTTGAAGAGTTCAAGCAACATATCTCGTTAACTCAGTTGATATGTTTAAGGAATTGTTTCGTATGCAGGAGCTACTACAAATGTACAAGTGCTGGATGTTTAGTGAGGAAACATGTCGAAAGGGCATCAGATGACTTAAAATCAGTAATCACAACATATGAGGGGAAACACAACCATGAAGTGCCATCAGCAAACAAGACTAATGGTGTTTCAGGAAACGTTCGTTCAGCATCTATGTTGAACAATGGCCAGCAGCCTTGCACAACAACATCTCGAAAAAGTCTCAAAGATTCAAATATCAGAGTGCAGTTTCAAGATCTACCTATTCCATTCGAAAGAAAACATTTCATGGGAAGCGAATATTTAAGGCCAAGTTTTGGTGCAAGTTACCTCGGGGACTTGAGTTTTGGAGCTTCTTCTTTGCAGCTCCCAGACTTCCCATTACCATTGCCATTACCATCACGAATGAGCTTTCCTGCAAGACAGAACGAGCCTCGTCTTGGTGACTTTCATTTGAATAACCATTTCCTACTGCCAACTGGTGCATCCAATCCATTTTTAGCAGATGGGAATACACAACATATTAACAATGACAACAATAATTCGAGGCTCCTTAAAGCCAAAGACGAGATTCAGTACTGGACCTAGCTCTTTCGGTAGTTGTCCCTGAAACACCATTCCGTATAGATTCTTTGCAGTCACTGCTTTCGACTTAAATAATACACATACACAGATCATAGAAATATATGTGTATCTATCCTTTTTGATCAAGGTGGCACCAAATCGATGCTACAACACATTGGAACCAACATGTTAGTCAGAAACAAGCTATATGGAGCATAACTTCAATCAAAGGAAATAACTGTGCATTTCAAGAACTTGCAACTTGCATAATAGGCCGAGTAATTGTTGGCATTGTTACTAACATGAACACCGATATCCATGAACGTATGTTGCTCTCATTGTATAGCGTTAAGTGAGCAGATGTAAACGATTCATTAGCCAACAATGAATACGAGTGGAATTACCCGATTTACCATCAATATTCTCTATTGACATTTCTGAAATTCTTGGCTCTTGAAAATCTCTAGAAGAGCTGTCGTTTATCTTTCAAATGATTTAGTTCCAAATCTGAGCTCTCGAGGGGGTGGCCTAGCGATCAAGGAGTTGGAGTAGTAATCTTGGGAAACAAGACCCGAATCCCGATAGAAGAGACACTAGGTGATTTCTTCTCATCTATCTAACTGGGAACCATAGGTGACAAAGGGTTCAGTCCAATTTGGACTGCAGTTTAGGAGGTGCCAAATGTACGCCGTCATTGATTTGAGATCTTGATAAATTGAATATACTCACTCTATTCAATGCTATGCATAATGAGTGGTAAAATTACCCGATACATGTGTGGGTGGAAGGAATTATATTCTCAGTGAATTAATCGAGGTGAACTAAAGCTGGATCGGACATCACCATTATAAACGAAGAAGCAAAGAGACTGGAACAATCAACATTATCTCTGTAATATCCTTCCATTAGGAACCTTTTGAATAGCCTCTCTCTCTAGCTGTAACTTTTTTCAACAATCGGAATTTGACTTCACGTGCCTTGATGCAGTAGTCTTCTCATTGGCCGGACAGTAAGACAGATAGCACAAAGTATAAAATCAAGACCAAATGCATATGTAGTGCCCCTTTAGTTGCCTTGGAGCAACAGTAAAATTGTCTCCATGTGATCGATAGGTCACGAGTTGCCAACAAAAAACAAGGATGGACAGTGCCTCTATAGAAGAGAAGCCATCAGAGGTTTCTGCAGAATTTCTTCTATACATAGCAAGCATCTTTTCGTTGAACCATAATACGTGTAGATAATGCTCTCGAGGCAATGCCTAACACACGAAACATCATAAGTCTCAAGAAATCTCACGTCTGTTTCCCTCCATTGGCACCAGCAAAATGCTTGTACTCATCCATCACAGAAGACAAACACCAACTCTGCCATTTCCTCAGGCAACCAACAAGACGACCTGTTCGATGCTGCAGGAGCAAATATAGTATACGTTATAACAATCAGCACGAGAATCTGGAATCGAAGCATCAATGTCAAGATCAAAAAGGAAGAACACTCTAACATCGTGAAGCTAAGCATATTTTACGAGGATTTAACTTATATACACCAACATTGTAACATAAATTTAAACAATCAGTATAATTTTACCATAGCTGTAGAAAAATGCACATCTAAGAGGTGCTTGAACTAAAACTAACTAAATCAATGTACCTTTCCGCGCTTGCAGTGGATAAGAACTGGATGATTTCTAACATCTGGAGACAAATACAAGAAAGAAAGTTAACATTCATATACTAGAACCTAGCTCTATTACTCGGACTCTCAAAAAATGTTACCCCACCCATGTCAGATCCTTCAAAACTGCACTACTTTTAAAGGATCCGACACATACCTGACACCATTTTTTGGAGAGTCCGAGCAACATAGACTGGAACTATGGACTTAAAAAACATGATAAGGAGAATGCTCGAGATTGTATACCTGTTAACACTTCCAAAGCCTCTGTTATAACACTCCTCGACATAGTCGATGGCTCCTAAACAGAAAAAACTTCAACTTTTCAACCAAGATTATGTAAACTGAGAGAATATACAACAAAAGTATAGTCCATTCATGAATTTGAATATTTCTTAAGATGAATATTGACCAATATCAGTGAATTTTACTCTGTGATAACAGGTCAGTTATCATTTTTGCAATACCTTTTACGCGTTCACCAGTATGTAGAACTTAAACTCGTTATAAAAAACAAAACACGCCTCAATGAAACACCATGTCTATCAATGAACTACTACTCAATCCTCAGATAGTTGGAGTCGGTTATATGAATTCGTATCTTTTTAGGATACTTATTTATTAAATTACTATAATCGTTAACCTACCACAACCCTCCTCCTCTATCGATAAAGGAATGAATTATAGAAGAAAAATAAATGAACTACCTTGGTGCCATTCATTCCAAATTGGAAAAGCTTTACTTTGTTGAATTGAAGAAACTCCAAATTCTTTTCAGGATAAGGCTCTGGAGACAAACATCTGTAAACAACAAGTCAAAAAACCAACCCTCACAATAATAATAACAACAACAAAAAGAAAAAGAAGTCCGATGTACAAAGCATCCCCCGTTAGCATGTCTGAGGAAGAATGAGAAATTAACATTCACAAAGACCCTTCCTTTTTTCCTCTCTTCTAGGGAGATTTGACTTATACAAGCACTTACGATATCAATGAAATTCAATACAGTTAACTCTATCCACCAAGACTCGGATAGATATGGAAAGAAGAATCACCTAATAGTTTTGGACCACTTGATTAACCATTAGGCCATACCCTTGGGTGTGATATAGAGAGTTGGCTATTTTTATAGGTCAACTTAACTTGACATTGATTTTTTTTTACATGTCTATGAAATTTAACATAGTTATTTTGTAGGTTATTATACCAAACTTGATACTAGAAGTTGGACTTCACTATCAGTAAACAACAACATATTAGCACAAGTGGGGTACGACGTAGAGTGTATGCAGTCCTTATCTATGTTGCTCGGACTCTTCAAAAATATCAATAGGTGCATGTCCGATCCTTCAAAAATAGTGTATTCTTGAAGGATCCGACATGGGTGTGACAACATTTTTGGAGAGTTCGAGCAACTTAGGCCCTTATCCTACCTTAAGGTATAGAGGATAGTTTCCAAAAGACACTCGACTTAAGTAAAAGCATATCAAAGCAGGTAGAAAAGAAATAACGAGAGCGAAGAAAATTATGACAAAATACTATAGAAAAGCACGACAAAGCATTCTTAAAAAAGAACAGTGACATACTATAACAAAATAGTATGATAATCAAAATACAAGAGACAACAGATAGTAACAGAAATCGAAGGACACAAATAACTCCACGAGAAATACTACGACTACTAGAGATAATGAGAAAGACTAACATGATAGATCTCAGATTGAGTGATTGCAAAAATGGGAAATTGGATGACTGAGGAAAACCAGATCTATAAATGCAGTTTTCTTCTACTGCTGAGAAATTTGTTGGTGGCACCAAATTACCATCATCTCCTTGTAAAACTATATCCATTTCTATGTGTATCACAAGATTCACATAGAAATCAATATAACAATTATGCCTCAGTCCCAAGAAAGTTGGAATTATGACTCGACTCCAAAAAAGTTGGAGTCAAGCCTTGATTCTAAGAAAGTTGGAGTCAACTATATGAATCGTTGCAGACTTCAACTAAAAATCAAGAAAATTGATATTAGCTTTAATAGCAAGAAAGTTGAAGTCAGCTACATGAATCGTCTGATAGAAAGACTTTAGTTAAACATCATGGTAGTTGGAATTTTGCTTCAATCTCAAGAAACTAAAAAGGTTTCAACTTTAAAATCAAGAAAAAGGTATAAGTTGTCATATAGGAGTTTTTGGATCAAGATTATTCTAATAATTCAACTAAAAAAACTACTTTTTTTCTACATTATTGTGGATTTGTCAAAGTTTATATAAACAATTATCCATATGTGGTGGTGCCCCTTACATTATCCAATTGTTCATTTTCTTTAGGAATTATCATGTCCAAGAGAAAATATATATTTTATATGTATTACAACTTACATATGATGTTGTTTCCATATATGTATAAAAAATGAAACAAAAAATAATTGAGAGGTCACAATCAGCTTTTTTTGAAATTATTTATATAGTTTTATTTTGTATGACAAGTTGATTTTTTTTGTCCAATTATTAAAAATGCAGCAAATGACTCTGATTTAATTGGACCACCTCTCCTCCCCTCCCACCCTATTTTTTATATACGCGATATTCGATCAACTTACATGTATCTCAATTATTCCGATGAGTAATGACTTTCTTCTACCAAAAGGGTCAAGAAACTCAATGCACTATTCTTGAAAAACTTAAAGTTATTGGGTGTATATCAGATTCTTTAAAAATAATGTATTTCTAGATCCAACATGTGTGCGATAACATGTTTAGATAACTCGTGAATCCTAGTTAGTTGAAAGAGAAGTGTGTTGATTTATTTTTACATGCCTAAATCTTTGTGCAAGAGTCATCCAGTACCTGTACTAATGGAAGGTCGCAGGTACTTAGTAGAATAGCTGACTGTGCATAAACTTGCGTTGCTGGACTTTGTGAAAAATATGGTACACATGCATTGCTATTTTCAGGTGGTTTGAGACATAATTAAGTAAATAATATGTAATTTCTAATAACTTAAGTTTATCAATGAGATGGTCACACATTTTAACGTGATAATTGAGTAGACAAAGTCTTTAGTTGGAGCTTATCGTCGCCCATACCAAAATAAATTTAGTTCAGATATAATGATACAAAAATACATCTAAATTATCACATTTTCACGAGTTTCATACCTTAACTATCTTCCTAGATTAAAAATACTTCCATTATCCATCTTTAATTTTAAAAAATAATAATCTAATTTCAAGCACAAGGAATGTACATAATTCCTAATAGAAGTCAAGAATTATTTTTCATTATAGGTCAATAAAAATCTGAAATAATTATTGGAATAAATTTCAAACACCAAATAATAAAAAAAAATAAAAAAATTAAAATCACAAAACTTTATGACCCTACAAATAAAAAAAAAGTTGTTGGGAGACTGTTGGATTCTCCTTACATCATCCAACCCCCCACCCCCACCCCACAACTCCCTCAATCTGCTACCTATTTGCCTCTCCTCTAACCATTTTTCAAGAATTTTACAACCCCTTTTCCTTAAGCATCCTCAAATTTCATCCTACATTGTTCAACAAAATGAAGGTGATTGAGAAAATTCAAGAATCAATCAAAGAGGACAGAGTAGTTTTCTCCTTTGAGTTTTTTCCACCAAAAACTGAAGATGGGGTTGATAATTTGTTTGAAAGAATGGAAAGAATGGTGTCACATAACCCATCTTTTTGTGATATTACATGGGGTGCTGGAGGTTCAACAGCAGATCTGACACTTGAAATTTCAAATAGGATGCAGAATATGGTCTGTGTTGAGACAATGATGCATTTGACTTGTACTAATATGCCTGTTGAGAAAATTGATCATGCTCTTCAAACTATTAAGTCTTATGGGATTCAAAATGTTCTTGCTCTTCGTGGAGATCCTCCTCATGGACAAGATAAGTTTGTTCAAGTTGAAGGTGGTTTTGCTTGTGCCTTAGATCTGGTAAAATTTCCTAATTTTGATTCCAAGATTTGATTTTTATGTATTTTACATGTTTTGATTGATGGATACATTATACATTTTGAAATTTTGGGTTCAAAATTTGATCTTTGTTGGATTTAGTTTGTACATGTATATCTATGTTTGTGTGCTGAAAATGTCGAGGTGGGAATTATGAGGTCTTAGGTTTAACATGTTTTGATTGCTGAATGCATTACATATTTTGAAATTTTGGGTTCAAAATTTGATCTTTGTTGAATTTGGAGTAGTTTGTACATGTATATCTATGTTTGTGTGCTGAAAATGTCGAGGTGGGAATCATGAGTTCTTAGGTTCAACATGTTTTGATTGCTGAATGCATTACACATTTTGAATTTTTGGGTTCAAAATTTGATCTTTGTTGAATTTTTAAGTACTTTGTACATGTATATCTATATTTCTGTGTTGAAAATGTCGATGTAGGAACCATGACGTCTTAGGTTCCAATCCCAGCAGAGACCAAAAAAGTATATGGCGATTTCTTTCCATCTGTCCTAGTCTTGCTGTAGAGTTACTTGGTACCTATTGTTAGTGGTGGGAGGTGGCAGATATCCCATTGAATTAGTCGAGGTGTGCTTACTCTCGCTGTTATCGAGAGAAAAAATGTGGGATCCAGCTTGACCATTGATGGTAGTAAGCTGCATCTGCAAAAGTTCATAGCAGTTTCAATCGAACACATTTCGTTTATCTTGAAACATGTATACATGTATAAAAAAAATCAAACTTTATATATTTGATGGCTACGTCCACTCTGAACCAATTGAGTATAAATCTTGAATCCAACTTAGGTTAATTATTTGTAGTCTTGAACTGGGATCTGATTGAGTAGTCTCATACAATAATTCTTATTGGAAATGTTATTTGCAGTGTGTTGAGTGAACACGTTGCTTTTAGCTTGAAACATGTTTACATATGAAAAAAATGCAAACTTTACGTGTATGATGGCCACGTCCACTTTGAACCCATTGAATATAAATCCTGAATCTGGCTTAGGTTCATTATTTTTAATCTTTGGTTTGGGATCTGATTGGGTAGTCTCATGCAGTAAATCTTCTCGAACACATTGCTTACGACAGTTTAAGTGAACACATTTCTTTTAGCTTGAAACATATGTACATAAAAGAAAAAAGTGGACATTTTATATATGATATAGCAACGTTCACTGCGAACTCATTGAATCTAAATCTTGAGTGCGGCTTAGGTTCATTATTTATAGTCTTTGATCCCGAACCTGATTGATTTGTCTCATAGAGCAATTATTCTACTACTTATATAGCAGTTGTGTTATAATTCAATTGACTCTGTTTTCCTTTGCAGGTAAAGCACATGCGGGCCAAGTATGGGGATTACTTTGGGATCACTGTTGCGGGTTACCCAGGTTAGTTACTAATCTCTTGGACTTTTCGGTGTATTTCATTACTTCATGTGTTTTAATTTCTTTGATACTCTTTCCGTTTATGGACGTCCCAAAATGGTTCATACTATTATACTTCTACACTACTTAATAATCCATTAAACTATTCAAAATTTAAGATTTGATGTTTCCTCTATCAAACTAACTTTTGAACCATTATCTTAGTACAATTTTCTTTGACTATTAGTAATATAAGATATGCTCTTTCCAGTTTAATTTGTTTGTCTTAAACCAAAATTATGTGTAACATACCTACATATCCTTTGAATCTTGTGGGTCTTAAATATGCCCGTAGAATGTTGGGGTAAAGAGTTAGTAAATATAGTAAGTACCATTCTTCTTGAAACAAACTAAATAAGGAACGTAAGACAAACAAATTGAAACAAAGAAGAATAATACATAATTCATTTTTTAAACCCCGTGTCTGGTCAATAGCATATAAAATGAAAGTGAGGAAGGATAAATTAAAATTTGTCCAATTTTGCCATAACCACTTGTGGGATTCGACTGGGTATGTTGTTGTTATTGTTGTAATATGATCTTCTCCTACACTAACCTTGAGAAATATGAGGTTCTTCTTTTGTTCCTGTGCTGATATTTACTATGTTATTGCTTCTCAGAGGCGCATCCTGATGTTATACCTGTAAATGGACTAGCCACTCCAGAGACATATGAAAACGAACTTGCCTATCTTAAACGAAAGGTAGTCATTCCCAGCATTATGTTTCATCTTTGGGTGAATATAATATATTTTACATAAATCTGTCATGAAGAAGAAAAGTGAAGTGTTTGTTCCGCTTGTAAGTTTCTGACACTTGTGGTAACTTGTACTCTTCAGGTTGATGCGGGAGCTGATCTCATTGTAACTCAACTCTTCTATGATACTGATAATTTCCTCAAGTTTGTCAGTGATTGTCGACAAATTGGGATAACTTGTCCCATTGTTCCAGGAATCATGCCCATCAACAATTATAAGGGCTTCTTGCGCATGACTGGGTTTTGCAAAACTAGGGTATTCCCTTATTTTTAGAGTATAATTCATTCTCAGTCTCAAATTATTTCTGAATGTCAGCTCAAATGTTGCCTTCTGCATATTGTGATGCATGGCAACAACAACTTGGAAATGTGATTTTACGAAATATTTTTTAGGTACTATCCTATTGGTGCTTAATCTTGTGTAATTTTATGAAATCTTTAATGTTTAAGAAGTGCCACAATGAACCTGAAAAAAAAGAGATCTTCAAGCTATCCTTATCTAATAATCTGGACTATTTGTTTGTTTCCGTTGAATGAATTCCTTGAATAAGCTCTCTTTGCTCGTTTTCCTCAATTGACCACAATATTCTGCATTATTGGAATTTCTATCTGTTACTTCACTTAAGCCTCGTCAGTGAACCTTCTTAACCACCCTTTACTACTTGGCGCAGTTGTTCTTTGCAATTGTAGTCTTTGTTCCACATTTCCACCTCAAAGCATGATCAACTTAAGTTGTACCACTGCATGGTGGTGAAGATGATTTGTCCAAGTGTTGCATAGACTTGTCTAACTGGAAGCTCAATTTTCTTTGACCAAGTTATATTGATCCAACAATTTTCTTGTTGTTTTTAGGTTAACCAAATGCATAAGATCAGTTGGTATCCATTTTATTCTATGTATACTTGGTGACGCTTTTATGAGCCATTATTATATTTTATATTCAGTAAAAAAGTTGTCTTTGAGTAAGACATGTTGATTGACTTGGTTGTTGTTTAGCTGCTCCTGGCTCCTGCATTGCAGGTACTCATTTTTCCTTTTCTTAATGACATTATAGATCCCGGCAGAGATTACAGCTACCTTGGAACCTATTAAGGATAATGAAGAGGCTGTCAAAGCATATGGAATTCACCTTGGAACTGAAATGTGCAAGAAGATTATGGCCAGTGGCATCAAGACATTGCATCTTTATACGTTAAACATGGAGAAATCAGCATTGGCCATTTTGATGGTTGATTCTGTTACCTTGTATTTCTGCTTTAAAATATGTTGAAACAGTGATATGATTTCAGATATAGAATGAATTTGCTTACATTTGTGAGTTGTCTGGGATATGTAGAATCTTGGATTGATTGAAGAGTCCAAAATTTCAAGGACGTTACCTTGGAGACGTCCTACAAATGTTTTCCGAATTAAAGAAGATGTCCGTCCTATATTCTGGTATGTAGGGATATAAACCAATGTCAAAATAATTCTTCCTGTTGTGATTAGAAGCTGATCTGTCATTTGCAATGATGGTAGGGCCAACCGTCCAAAGAGCTACATATCAAGAACCATCGGTTGGGATGAGTTTCCACATGGCCGATGGGGCAATGTTCAAAATCCGTCATATGGAGCACTTGGTGATTATCAGGTGATTGCCGATGATTGACATCATACTTTTCTATATTCAAGGGTCGGAATAAGTTGAATAATTCCTGAAAGTACAGAATTTATAATGTATAGTATAGGAAACTATCCACTCCTAGAGCATTGTTAAGTCCCTCTTTTCTTTTTCGTTTTGAATCATATTGCTATAATAAGGATAAAGATCCGTTTCAGTGCAGACGAGAAAGGATTTTGTTCATCCTGCCTTACTTGTGGAGCCTTAACCTTGGTTGAAGGTTAAATAGGCAATCAAGGTCAAAGTTATATAACTATTTGAGCGAAGTACCATGATCTGTATCTCGGGCTGATCGATCTAATTACGTGAATTCTCAATTTTGAAGCTGCAAAGTTTTCTCATCCTTCGAGGCAACAAGTGTAATAAGAGCATCTATTGATCGAAGGATCACCCTAAAATAATCATTTCATGACTTTGTTTCTAAGCTTTTGTTTCCTCCTAATTAAGCTATGCCGTTCTTACTTTTATTCCTGGACAGCTTTTCCTTTCATCACCTATGCCGTTCTTACTTTTATTCCTGGACAGCTTTTCCTTTCATCACCTATCTTGGAAAACTTTGACCGACATTACTCAGATATGCTAATTTCGCTAAATAAAAATAAGTTAGTTCTTGATCAAAAAGATAGAGATCACCACCTTTGTGCATTTGGTCTCGGATGTTCTAGTTGCCTTCGTTATCTCTGATATAGCTGCCTTGTCACTCTCCAACAGTTCATGAGGGCACGTTCACGTGATAAGAAACTTCAAGAGGAATGGGCTGTTGCTCTCAATAGTGTGGAGGACATCTACGAGGTATGGTTTTGAGTTACACTTCCCTTATCCTCAAAACAAGCCTGACTCATTTCCAAGTCCTAATGGAATCTTTACATCATCAGAGATTTATGAACTACTGTCTTGGGAAGCTGAGAACTTGTCCTTGGTCTGAGTTAGATGGCCTTCAGGCAGAGACAAAGATCATCGATGATCACTTGGGTAATATAAACACGAAAGGTTTCCTGACTATTAACAGCCAACCAGCAGTTAATGGTGCAAAGTCCGATGCTCCTTTAGTTGGTAAGTTTGACGCTTAAACTTCTCAAGCTGTATGCAAGGACGATGAATTTGTTTCTTTATGGTATAATACATAAACAAACACTCAAACTTGACCTCAGCTAGCAAGTAAACACTCCAACTTACAAATTGATCATTTAGACACCTCCAAAATTACGTACACATCAGCATCACGTGTGTTCACAAGACACAACAGGGATGAGTTGGAGCATTTAGTTGCCGGTTGAGACCAAGTGAAGGTGTCTAGATCTGCTCTCTCAAAGTTGTAGTGCTCACTTATGCGAGTGTTTGGTTACGTATTATGCCTTTTTTAATTTTCAAATGACTTCTTTTGCCTTCTTTTTGCAGGATGGGGTGGTCCTGGTGGATATGTTTATCAAAAGGCATACTTAGAGTTCTTTTGCTCGCGCGAAAAGTTGAATGCCGTGATTGAAAAATGCTCGGATTTCCCTTCCCTTACCTACATGGCTGTGAACAAGAAAGGAAACTGGATGTCCAACATCAACCAAATCGGTGTCAATGCAGTGACATGGGGCGTCTTCCCAGCTAAGGAGATCGTACAACCAACCGTAGTTGATTCTGCCAGCTTCATGGTATGGAAAGACGAGGCATTTGAAATCTGGTCAAGAGGTTGGGCTCAATTATACCCCGAGAATGATCGATCAAGAACACTGCTCGAACAGGTATATTCACACACCTTCCTCACTCTTGATAAAAGAATTTGTTCCTTTGCCATTCATCCTAGTTTCTGCTGCACCATTTGCTGAGTTAATTTCTCGGATGGTCATCCACATTTCCACTTTACTGATAAAACTAATAACGGAGAAATAGCTCGATTATGCGTATATAATGATACATATAAAGGAAAAATAACTCAACTATGTCCCATATATCAGGACTTGATCCAGCATTTTCCTATATATCGCGTAGTTGAGTTATTTTTCCTTTACAAAAACTAGTTCTACGATGACCATCCGTGAAATTACACCTTTTCTTTTGCTCGTGATTTACTAATAAAACGAAATTTTCATTTCGTTTTACAGGTTCAAAACAGTTACTTCTTGGTCAGCCTTGTCGATAACGATTACATCAATGGAGATTTGTTTGCCATCTTCAAGGATATATGAAATTTTGCAGGCCATACAGAGTTCCTAATTATTTAATAGAACTTTTTATGATTTATTACTGTTCTTTTTATGGTCATATAGCATGAATAATTCAAAGATGTATTTGTTCCTTTAAAATTTTTAAACTTCAAATATCCATCTTGCTCAAAATCTTTTGCAAATTTATGAGCATTTGTGTGTGTGTATATATATATATATATTGATTTTTTACCTGATGTTTGATACAATATTAGACCCCGACTAATCTGGATTTTCATCGGGAGATGAAGTAAGAAATTGGGATGAGGAACAACATTCATAGAGGGATTCAAGGTTGGAAGAAGAAAGATAAAAGAAAATTTTGATCAAACTTATACACGCTGATAATATAAAGATTATAATAGTGGCACAAATATTCTTTATTGTGTCATTTGACATTACTTCGAATAAAATTTTTCAAATACCTAAATTTTTTTTAAAAAAATATTTTTTTTTAAGAAAATCATTGTAAATTTAAAACTACTCATCTCACTTGAAAGATCAAATAAGACATGAGAAATATCATAAATATATTTTGATTTTCTTGGAATTAAGATGTACAATTGGAAATCATTATAATTGTGGAGCACAAAGAAGTGTTTTTTTTTCCAAAAAAAAAAAGAGAATACAACTACAACAAAAAAGTGTTTAATTAATTATATGGAGTAAGGTTTTGGAAGAGCCAATTAATCCTTGAAAATACACCATATTCAAATGTTGTCATTTCTAAATTTCTTTGAGAAATTCACAAAGAAGATTAATTTATTTCATCGCATCGAAAAAAAAAAACACGAGACAAATTTTTTTTAACTAACATAAGGTAAGTTTCACTCAACAAAACAGTTTGAGCTAACTCTTAAAAAACTGAGTACATAAATACATTGATTCTTTTGGGAAGATGTACAATTAGAAATCCTAGCAACTAATCAACTAATGTCATAAAAAGCAAAAAAAAAATATTCTTTTAAAAGAACACAGAAACACAGTTCGCGTTCGCTACCTTACATAATATCAGAACCCCAAGAAAAAAATCAGAGACAAAAGAAATTCAAATACAATTACATGTGTCGAATAGATAACATAAGGTAAGTTTCACTCTTCAAAAATAATTCGAGCTAACTCTTCAGAAACTGAGTACATAAATACATTGATTCTTCTTGGAAGATGTACAATTGGAAATCCTAGCAACTAATCAACTAATATAACAAGAAAAAAAAAATTCTAAGAGAACACAGAAACACAGTTCGCGTTCTTCGTCGTTACATAATATTAAAATCCCATATCTTAAAAGTTACTATATGGAGTAAGGTTTTGGAAGAGGCAAATCCTTGATAAGCCCACACAACAAATCATTATCAGGCATGTTGTACTCATCTTGCAAAGATTTATTTGGTGTAAGAACACTAATATAAAGTTGATGGCCTAAATATTGTCTTTCAAGTGAATTGGACCTTAAATTCCAAAGTCCAGCATTGTCAAGAGTTGTCATAATTGCAGCCCATGAATTTGGGTACACTTGGATTGTGCTCCTACTTACTGCATCAAGTAAGTTGTAGTTTTGCCTCAGCTCTGGCTTCCATCTACCTGGTGCAATCCTGGATACGAGATCAGTGACAAAGTTAGAAATTTTATATATATATATAAAAAATCATTTATGGGGTTTGAATATGTGATTTGGAACGATATCAGTGCCCCCTTGTGACGACTTTTTTCTTATATCAATAAGATTCAATTTTGACGTGTTATTTATATATGTAACAAAAAAAATCACTTCAACCCTAATTTGTACTTGGCTCCACCACTTCATGTGACATGTTAGGTTTCATTTATCGAGTTTTATGGAAAAAAGAGACTACTTAACAACTTTTAGGACACTTTAAAGAGGGTCAAAAAAGATAGGTGGATTTTGTATTTTAGGTAAGTACTATAAAGTTCGACTATAGTTTATATCAGGATTCATAAAACCTGCTCCAAACTTGTTCAGAACTGAGATATAGTCATTTTTGTTGTTTAAGAGAGGGCAAATAATCTCCTATTCGTGTATATACTTACAATTTGAACGGGAGAAAATGACTTTAACTAATATAAGGTCATATAACTTTCAACTAATGTTAAATTTCGAACTCATAATTTCAAAATTACGATGAATTCAACGTAAAATGAAGGTACTTACGCAACAGCAAAGAAGTTATATCCATCCAAATGCCAAGACTGAACACTTTTCTCATGATTTTCAAGTATAATTTCCACAAAATTACGATATGTAGCATTCATCACATTAGGTGCAATTGTTATTCTTTCATTTCCACTTGGTGCTATATACTCATCCTTACATAGACCATATTTGAACACCTTGTCCCCAACACCATAGTATTGAGCCAACTTAATTGGTGTCTCGGGATCCGTGTGGGAGACGCCGTTGATGGCGTAACGGGGCTTCCCGTCCACAACCCCCGCCGTGCTCACCAACCTTATGGTACGGGTGATGTTGATCTGACCATAGTGGTAACTACCTTGAGGGTTAGGTCTAGCTGCACTCGCGGTCAAATTCCAACGAAATGAGTTGAATTGGTTGAGTGACCATACCCAACCTTTTGGGGCTTCTCCTAACTCTGGAGAGGCGGGGCCTTTACCTGTTGAAATATAATATAATAAAATAAGTTAAAGTAACAAACAATGTTGGGTTGTCAAGCATACATACATAGGTCCTAGAGAATGTTCCAATTTAATAATGACCTAAAAAGCTAGAAATATGTAAGATGAGCTGGTCACGTAATTCAATATTACCGTTAGCATAATGGATGGTGGCAGTCGCGACACGTGGTTCCTTCGTAAAACGTGAAGAAGCCACAATAAAATAATCCATAGGGTCTTGATCAGCATTCACCAAGACAGACAAACATTGTCCTAAATGAACATCCAACATTTGATACAAGTTTTGAACTGTATGAGATCCTTCAATCTCTACAAGTTTCATTGTATGTTTTTGGATTCGAACATTGATAGAATTCTTCAGCCCGACGTTGCAAAACCTAAACCTATACGTCTTTCCCTTAACCATTGTAAACATAGGCTCATCTTTGCCATTACCTTTTCCATTTTTACCATTAATAACAATCCCTTCTGGCCTTCCAAGTGAACGTCCTGAGTCTAGAAGGCCCCTTAATACTTTATGACTTTTAGTGTACCAATCACTCACTAGAACTACAAAGTCATCCGCGGGGGGGTCAAATGGGACAGGGATCAAAGCGCGACTATAGATAGTTATGGGACCATAGCCTCCAACTGACCTATGTAACGCGGTGGTTGGATGATAGTAATAGCTACCAATCTGATCCTTAACCTGAAATCGATATGTGAAATTTTTACCAACAGGGATTGGACAATTCGTGCCTGGGGTACCATCTTGCCACGAATTCTTCCTTTGTTGGATCCCTTTCCATGTTAGAAGGAATGGTTCATCTAATTGATTGAACACATTTACAACAATATTGTTGTTTGATGTGCAATTGATTTTAGGTCCAGGGAATTGACCGTTGATCAAAATGACTTGTTGTGGCATGCCAAACGGAGAAATAGTACCATAAGTAACTTTCCACTCAAAAAACAGATAAGGATCCTCTCCTCGTACAGTAACCAAACACAAAAATAGCAAAAGAAGAACAAAACTTATAAGTTTTTTATTCATCTTTTTTTTTTAAAAAAAAATTCTTCTATTTCTAATATTTTCTAAATTATGTTCTCTTTTGAGTATACATATAAAAATTTTTTTTAAATTTTTTTTAAGAGGAAAGGACAACTAAATAAGAACAAAATGACAATTTTAAGTTTAAAATTTATATATGTTACAAATAAAAAAATAGCCATTTAATTTTTTTATGGGTTGCCCTGAAGTATCGTTTGCTCTTTGGCTATTTTTTAAAGAAAATTGCTCTTCTTGTGCTATGCCTTTCTTTTTCTCCTTTAATAAATTTATATTATGTTATAAGAATATTATAAAATAATTGTTGCCCAAAATAATAATTAGAGACAAAGATAAAGAAATTAGAGAGAAATATTACGACTACTAGTATGGAAGGATATGTCAGACAAATGATTTACTATCGTATTTTTTATTATGTATCTTTTGTGGATAGTAACTAAAATCTAAAGACAAAAAACTAGAAAAGAAATACTACTATGACTATTAGTATGAAACGATAAGTAAAGATAAATGTTTATTACCTACTGACTTTCAACCCTAAAATCTATATCCTCAAGAAAATTATGTGGATAAACCAGATAACACTCTACTATCTACTAACCTTCTTTCTTTACCGATATCCTCCAAGATAGAGAAAATCACGTTGAAAGCATTATCTCCCAAAATAAATATCGGACGATTCAAATTTATTTAAATCCCAATGCATAATGCAATCCTGCAACGCGTGAATTCAAATTTAGTGGGACCCCAATAAATATAGATATTTCCTCCGTCTCATTTTATATGACACCATTTTCTTTTAGTCCGTCTCGAAAAAAATATCACTTTACTAGAATCAGAAACAGTTTATTTTCAAAATTCTTCCTCTACTCTTAATCAGATAATTTTCAACCATGCAAATATTCATGGATGCTTTTAGAACACAAATTTCAAAAAAGAAATTTCTTAAATACCATGCTAAGTCAAATGATGTCAGATAAAATAAAACGGAGGGAGTAATAAATACTTGCTACGTGTTGTGTGGACACACACAAAAAATGGTAGTTTGTACCTAACACCAGCTACAATTACACACTTCAATAAATCCCCAATTTTTTTCCTTCAAGATCTCACCATTTCTATGATCAATCTAAAATCACTACAAAAGGGTACCCCAAAAAATACAATCTTGAATAATTTTGAATAATTTTTTTGTTTGTTTCGTCTCTGTATTTGAAGAAGCAGAGGAAGAAGAAGTTAAAAAAAATGGCCAAAGAAGAAGGAATGGATCAGTTACTAGGCAAAATAGTGGAGAACAAACAAATCATATTCAAAGGGTACATTGAAGGAATTCCAAAAGAAAGTGATATGGAGTTAAAAATTGAAAAAAAATTGAATCTTGATAAAGTTCCAAAAGGATCAAATGGATTATTGGTGAAGAATTTATACTTATCTTGTGATCCTTATATGCGTGGAAGAATGCGCAATTTCATGGGGTCTTACCTCCCTCCTTTTGTTCCGGGAGAGGTAAGTAATGCGATAAGGATTTAACTTATATACACCGACGGTTATCGAGTTATTTTTTTAGTTTAGTGTAGTTTTACTTGTTATAGTAAATGTGGTTGCTTTGTTTTTCGTGCTGCCTCCCTCCTTTTATTTTGGGAGAGGTAAGTAATGCGATAAGGATTTAACTTATATACACTGACATCATCGAGTTATTTTTTAAGTTGAGTGTAGATTTACTTGTTATGGTGAAGTTGGTTGCTTTGTTTTTCGTGTTACCTCCTTCCTTTTGTTCCTGGAGAGGTAAGTAATGCGTTAAGGATTTAACTTATATACACTCTGATGTTATCGAGTTATGTTTAGTTGAGTGTATATTTACTTGTTATAGTAAATGTGGTTGCTTTGTTTTTCGTGTTACCTGCTTCCTTTCATTTTAGGAGAGGTAAGAAATGTGATAAGGATTTAACTTATATACACTGACATTATCGAGTTATATTTAGTTAAGTGTAGTTTTACTTGTTATAGCAAATGTGCTTGCCTTGTTTTCCGAGTTATTAATTCCGCTTTTTATGGACAGTTAACTGTAGTTATCTTTTTAGGAGACATGATAGTCAAGCCAAATTGTTATTGTTACCTACTGTATTATTAGTCCTTTTTAGGATACGTTGCTTGGACGCTCCAAAAATGTTAGAGGATCCGATCTTCATCTGTCAGCATTCTGGAAGAGTCTGAACAACATAAGCTTTCTGTTTTCAAAGAAACTGGACAGTTTTTGTAGTTACACGTAGTTGCCTATCTGAAGTGTCCGAAGTTCAATTATGTTTACAGTTTATCTAACTGATACATTTGATGGTGGGAATCTGAGTCTTTATTTTCTTGAACGCGGCGTTGTCATCATAGTTTCATTGTTCAGTTCTAGCAGCTACATTTATAATTGATTGTTTAGAATCTGAGTCTTTATTGTTCAGTTCTACCAAGATCACATGCTAGTTTTTGACTGTCTGTGCATTTTGACTTGGTTATAAGTTTTGTTTAATGTAACTTATCCTATATACGTTTTCGAAAGGTAATTGAAGGATTTGGTGTCTCGAAAGTTTTAGACTCGGATAATCCAGACTTCAAACCAGGTGATATAGTCTCAGGTTTCACTGGTTGGGAAGAATACAGCTTAATATACAAAACCGATCAGCTGAGGAAAATTCAGGCTGATGATCTGCCTCTGTCGTATCACGTTGGTCTTCTTGGTACGGTTAATCTCTGTCTCTTTAACTTGTTATTAGCACCAGAACATCCATTCTTATAGTTCTCGTTCTCTTATTCTGAGATTTTCGCAGCCTTGTTTATATATGTAAGACTTGATATATGTTTGATCACCGAGAAATCCGTATGGATCAATCCTTGGGATCAAACGCAGTGTTCAAAACTCAGGGTAATGGGGCTCGTCCTTCTATCCTTCTCCACTTGAATACTAGGCTTAATTCACGTAGTGCAGGGCTCGAACCAGTGATATAAGTCACAAGTCCCTCCGTCTTTGCCACTTGAACTAACCATAGGATCGGAAGATTGCCTATTCCTTGTATTGTTGTTAGACATGGTTCTCTAGTTAAATTTTGATGTCGATCTAATGAATGTGGACTTTACACAGGCATGCCAGGTTTTACAGCTTATGCTGGATTTTATGAGGTTTGCACACCTAAACGAGGGGATTATGTTTTCGTCTCTGCTGCTTCAGGAGCAGTTGGCCAGCTTGTTGGCCAACTTGCGAAGTTACATGGATGCTATGTCGTAGGAAGTGCTGGGACAGAACAAAAAGTAAGTCTGTTTCCGCGGATTGTAATGTTTTTTAGAAACTGCATTTGTTGTATTTCATGTTATAATTCAACCACATATTATTAGGTTGACATATTAAAGACTAAGCTTGGATTTGATGAAGCATTCAACTATAAGGAAGAAACAGATCTTGATAAAGCTCTCAAAAGGTGAGGAAAATGTCTAAACAACGTCAGTAACAGTCGAAAATTAGAATATTTTAGAGCTGAAGGTGGATTTAGGGTCGGTTTTTTGGTCAAACGGATTCATTTTTATGACAAAAAAAAGTAAGATCATGCTCGTTCTGAAGTCACTGACTCTAGATCCTGGATAAAGATGAACGTAGTCCATTTACGTCGTAACAATCATCTTATTTTCACTTTGCTTGACAGACATTTCCCCGAGGGCATCGACATTTACTTTGACAATGTTGGAGGATCCATGCTAGACGCAGCACTGCTCAACATGAGGATCCATGGACGGATTGCCATCTGTGGAATGGTGTCTCAGCAAAGCCTTTCAAATCCACAAGGTATACACAACTTGTTTCAGCTAATCACCAAGCGCGTTAAGATGCAGGGGTTTCTCCAGAGCGATTATCTACATCTATTCTCGCACTTTCTTAAAGACGTTACTAGTCTGTACAAGCAGGGAAAAATTACGTATTTAGAAGACATGAACAAAGGCCTCGAGAGTGGTCCCTCTGCCCTTGTTGGACTGTTTCATGGACGGAACATAGGTAAACAGGTCATCCGCGTTGCTCATGATTGATATTAATCGAGCCCTTCGGGTTTTTTTTAGAGACAGAGATCTTATTGCTACCTCCGAGCTTATCGTAGGCCTTTCCTGTAAGCAAAAAAGGACCATGTTTTGCTTCAGGAACAAGGCCTATGTAGAATAGTTGTAAACTGATATCAGTTAGGTACTTAATATATCAAATTCCACATTTATTATACAATTCTTGCATTTCGTATTATTATTACTATGCAAGAGATAAAAACATGCATTCATCGTACCCTCCTTAGATCCTACTTGTGATAATTTCCGTGTTACCACTCTTTCTAAAAAAAAGATTTTGAAAATAAAGTTTTGGTTCAAATTTCAACGGAGACAACATCAATATACATGAGGTATTTTTGCATATATTCACTCAAAAATACCTTAATTATATTCCATATTATAGTTCAGGTAATTACATTTTGTAACTATAATTATAGCAACGTATAATTCGCGCAACATTTGTATACATTTGTATAATTTGCTATACAGTTCGCAGCTTTTGTATAGCGTTTGTATATTTTGCTATACAATTCGAGCACAACGTTTGTATAATTCGTTATACAATTCGCAGTGTTTGTATATTTCGCTATACCATTTGATTCGCGCACAATTCGCGCACAACGTTTATATAAATGATGCGAATTATACAAAACTCAAACTTTAATTACAGCTAAATATCTGTCGCGAGTCCCAATTAATTTAAACTATAGTTATGTTAGCTAATTAACTGGTAAATATTTGCTTATCTTGAGTGAAATAAATACCGCGACTTCTATCTTGCTCAACAAAATCATCACGCAGTAAATCAACAAAGCCCAAAGTTATGTCTCTTTCACCTTCAAGTTTACCTACTACGGTACCAGAGTCATACGTAACGCTTTTGCTAATACCCGAAAGTGGATACCACGATTCTTCTATTTATCAATAACCGCATGCATTGCACGGTGGATATGAAGAAGTAGACCATTATCTCGGCAATAATGAGCCAAGCTAGTATTTACAGTGAACGCCAATTCTTTTGTTCATGTTTTAATGGATAAAGTTACTCGATATACACATGATTGTAAGAGGTAACAAGTACTCCGTACCATTAGTGGGGATGCATACAAACTGATCCGAACACTGGAATACTAAAATGTCAAATATTTTGTATATTTTTTCACTGTTTCCCAACGGTCTTGCTCCCCATCAAATCTCAGATTTCAAATAATATGACCGTTGACACCCCCACAAGCACCTATATATATACAAAATTCATCTGTAAAACCATCCCAGAATCATCAAAAAACTCGAAATTTGTTCAAAAAAATCAGGAAACAAGAAATGGGGTTCAGTAATTATCACTCAGATTCAACAAAAACACACAAAATCTTCCTTTTCTGTAACTACATTCTTCTTGGTGCAGCTTCCAGCTGCATTTTCTTGACTCTCTCCCTCCGATTAATCCCGTCTCTCTACGGGTTCTTCTTCATCCTCCTCCACATCCTCACCATAGGTGGCGCAGTCTTTGGCTGCGCCACTGTGTCAGCACGCTCATCCGAGGGTGCTGTCAGTAAGTGGTACGGAGCACACATGGTGTCCTCCGTACTCACAGCAATACTCCAAGGCTCTGTTTTCGTGCTGATCTTCACGAAAACAGGGGAATTCCTTGGAAATTTGAATTCGTATGTTAGAGAAGAAGATGGGGTTGTGATCTTGAGATTAGCTGGTGGATTATGTGCTTTGATCTTTTGTCTTGAATGGATTGTTCTTACACTTGCATTTTTATTGAAATATTATGCTTATGTTGAAGGCAATAATGGGAATGTTGCAATGAAGAACAGAGCTAGAGGTCAAGATGATGAAGATGTCAAGAATTGGCCATGGCCATTTCAAGTCTAAGTACAAAAAAGTGGCTATTTTTGCAAATGTGAACTTTTGTTGTATTTGTTAATTCATTGATTTGTTGATGTAATTTGATTGAATTTTACTTTGGAAGCTCCATTATATGAAATGTGTGTATTTTGTATAATGAGGAAATTGAAATTATGCAATATTTTACAACTTGTGGCTATTTTTGCAAATGTGAACTTCTATTGTATTTGTTGATTCATTGATTTATTTGGTTTGTTGATGTGATTGGATTGGATTGGATTTTTACTTTGGAAGGTCCATTATATGAAATGTGTGAACTTTGTATAAGGAAATTGAGATTATGCAATATCTTACACTAGTGGTTATTTTTGCAAATGTGAACTTCTATGTTATATTTCTATGGGCTTAAGGGCCCATAGTTAAAGTGATATTGATAATCCAAGCTTCACATGAACAAAGTTATAATTAAAGAAAGCTTCACATAACATGTTTTCCCAAGAATAATAGGGTGTGTTTGGTATGGAAAATGTTTTTCTTGAGAAATATTTTTAAGGAAAATATGTGAATTTACTATTTATATATTCAAGAGGTAAGTGAAAAATATTATCCTAAAAATATTTATATGTAATTTAGACAAATACTATATAAGAGATGGGGTAGAAAGGTAAGGGTATCAGATTGGGGTAGAAAGGTAGGGGTATCAGATGGGGGCTACGGGGTTGGAGGTGAAGATAAGGTGCGTTGGAGGATGAAAAAAATTAAAGAAAGCTAAATCGATTTTAATAAATCATTTTGATCCTTAAAAAGTTAATTAAAACACAAGCATGTACAATTTTTTTTAAAAAAAATTCAAAATATGTATTGCTATAACTTAAGATTCTTTTTAAAAGAGTTATCAAATCATTTTGATCTTAAAGATTTTTTTCAATAATTTATCAAATTCTTAAAAAATAAACCTTCTTCGTGGCCTCGAAAAAATTAAAAAAAAACTATAGTAAAACTACCAGTTTATTTTTTTAATCATATTTTTCACATATTTTGTCCAAATCAAAATAATATCATTCTTTATAACCCCAAAACAAACTTTTAAAAAAATTGTAAAAACAGAATCGAGGATGAGATTTTACTTTATTCCATAAGGAAATATTTTTTTTTTTAAAAAAAATAGAGATTTGTTAGTTTCAAGGGTATAAGTGAGCCAAAAAAGTAAACTAAAGGGCATTTTTCGACTCAAAGATAGATGACAGAGGCATTTTAGGCTCGATAGGTGGAATGAAGGGTATTTTTATACCATTTCCAATAGTTCAAGAGCATTTTAGACTTTTTTCCATTTTAATAAAAATAGCATATATTTAAAAAAAATAATCAAAATACATGCAAACCGATAAAAACATCACTCTTATCCTATATACTAACACCCCCCACAAGGAATATCCAAATACTATATATGTGAACTACATTTCTTTAGTACACAATATCCTTAGGTGAATTAGATTCCTTCTAAATTGGGCAATCAATTCCTTATATAGGTGTACATGTATTAAAGAATTTTTTTTATTTTTTTTTTACATTGCCACCTTCACATGTTCTAGCTATTTTTATTAATTAAAAAAGACAAAAAAAAAAAAAAGACACTTGAAATTATCTCAAATTATCAAAAATAAATACTTGGAATTTCTTAATTTCTCAAATTTAAAAGAATTAATTAAGATGAAATTAAATCTTGAGCGACTTTAGAATAGTTCAATTGCAAAAGTATTTAATGTAAGATAATAAAATATTTATATAGTTAAAATGTCTTTTCGAAAATTCAAACAATTTCACATTTCATGTTATGTCTATTCTCTTATTAATTATGTAAAGTTGGCAAATTTCTATCCTTTCATTTGCCTTTTAGTCATCACATGGCTATGAATTATGATGCCTTATCCCCAATAGCAATTTTTTTTTTTGGGGGGGGGGGGGCATTAGGTAGTCGGTATTAAAGGTGTACATAAATCAAGTTGGTTCAGAATTTTTAAATATTAAATTAAATTATTTGTATCAACGATAACAACATACCCAGTGAAATCTTACAAGTGGGGTTTGGGGAGAGTAGAATGTACGCAGACCTTACCACTACCTCATAGAGGTAGAGAGACTGTTTTCTGAGAACCCTCGTCACAAAAACCTATCAGGAGAATAAGCTAGACATGATAAACAAGCAAGAAAGAGAAGGAGAAAGTGCACAGAAAGAGCAATTAATAACGAAAAGCACATGATAATAAGTAAATACTGGACAATTAACATATAAGAGGCAGATAAATAACATATAAAAGGCAGACAATTAACAACTCCTTCCTATCTACCCTATTAGCCTGCTACTCTAATTCTCGGCCTCCACTCCTTCCTATCTAAGGTCATGTCCTCGGTGAGATCAAGTTTCACCATATCTTGTCTAATCACCTCCCCCAATACTTCTTTGGTCTACCTCTACCCCTCCGTGTAACTCACCTCTCACACCTCCTAACAGGGGCATCGGTACTCCTTCTCTGCACATGTCTGAACCATCGCAGTCTCGCTTCCCTCATCTTTTCAGCTACAGAGGCCACCTCTAGCTTCTCCCGAATGGTCTCGTTCCTAATCTTATCACTCCTGGTGTGACCATACATCCATCTTAACATCGATATGTATCGAATTCTTAAATTTATAAATCAAATTTAACTAATTTTATCATAACATTCATATTAATTAACATACCGTTTTAGTTCTTAAAAAAATATTTTAAGATTAAAGATAAAAAAGAATATATATTTTTTTTTAATATATAAAAAGTGATAAATTAAATTAATTTTTTTTAAATGTTAGACAAGTAAAAATAGATAAAGAGACTATTTAATATTACAAACATTGAGGCTGTAAAAGTGAAAAAGACATCCTTTTCCAATACCTATTAAAATTTATACCTTTAATCAAGTTGGAAAAATAGGAATTAGATTGTTGTATTTTAAAATCACTTTCATGATTTTCATATTCGAATATTTTTTTTATCCAAGAATATTTTCTCTATTGGTCCACTCATAAATTTGTTATACATGATTTCTTGACCACAAAAAATTTAAAAGAGTATCTTAGGCTATACAGACTGACAGCATAAAGATTTTTTTCGAAAAGCACAATCTTTTTGTAATAGAGCACTACTTTTTTTTTTATCAAGTAGTAACTCATCATTGACCTAAAAGGGGAATAAAAAATAGCTAATTATAGTTTTTCGGCAATCTGTCATTAAATAAGATCAAAAACCCAATATTCATCGAAATGATCTTCTAGACTTCTCAAAAATTTATTTACGGCATCAGTATCGATGTCCATGAGATTGTAACAATCCATCTTTAGATAGATAGAAGTCCCACATCAACAAACACATTAGAAATACTGAGTGTATGAGTAAACAGACCTTATGTACCTATTAGATACACATTTTAAAGCCATGCGGACTAAGATTTAAAGCGGACAATATCATTAGCAGGCAGGGTTGCTAAGCCCAAATTTGAGTGTATATGTTTTATGTATTATGCCTTTTTGATTTTTTAATCCTAAAATCTTCAATCAAATTATTCTCGAAAAACAATAAGTATCACATAAATTAGAACAAATAGAGTATATACATGAAAACTCCACCCCTATCCTATTTTTGTTCTCAAATATAACTAAACATAGTGTGTTTGTTGTCTGAAATAGCAAACCTTTAGCATCTACAGCTAGCATTTGTATCCATTTGCTGGATTCTTTCAAGTGATTTTCCCCACTTTTTCTAATTTTTATTGATTTGACATAAAATTTAAAAAATTAAAATAAAAAAAACTTTTAATAAGATGTAAGTCAAATATAAAGTACTAATATTACTTAAAAAAAAGTTGTTTTTTTACTTATTTTTTAATATTTTATATGATAAGTAAGCAAAAAAAAAAATATTATCTCAAAAATATTTATATGTAATATACCTAAAAACTATAGGGGTGGGAGGGTGTGGGGCCTCGAGGATGGCGGAGTTGAGATGCTCAAGTGGTAGGGATTGGGGGCATCGGTTGGTGAGGGTACAATAAACATAGAATGTCACTTATAAAACTTGTTTTTCTACTTCTATTAAGAAAGTCATTTGCCTAGAGAATCTTTAAAAGTTTCGTCCAACCAAAGATGGAAAAATAAGAAAATATTTTTTGGAAATGCTAAAATTAAAGAAGTTCGAAAAGATAAAGATATTATTCTTTTAAGACAAATATATACAATATATATTAATTTTTATTTAGTATTATAATAAAGCGTAAATAAGTGAATAATAACCAATAAAAGTTGTAGTGGAGTCATAGATGTTCATTCATTAGTAACAACATCATCCATTTTTAGTTGCAGGTTGAATTATGACTCGTTTATTGACTTGATCTAGTGAGTTGGACTCAGAGTGATCCATCTAACTATTGAGTCAAAACATGTCAAAATATTGTAACCCCACGGGTTAAAATGCAAGCAAAATGCAAACTTATGAAATCAAATTTCAATAGTTTTAACCATGCATAAATAGTGTAATTTTTCAGCGAAAGAAATTCGAATAAACCCTACCTGCCGCCCATATCAATCATTTTAATGATCACATTCTGTTCTCGACTCACCCAAATTTAATTCAATTCGTACATTTGACACATTTTCTCAAGACATACATGTCCTTGAGTTCATAATTTATCTTACAAAGATCACCATCAACTAAGAATATAGTTTCCTAGTAGAAGAATAACATAAAAAGGTCATAGATTCTTGACAACAAAAAATATTAACATATAGTATTACAACTCATATAAATAGCCATACTAGCTCCTCCCTTTGATAAAAAAATCATTGCAATAACATTGAAAGAAAGAAAAACCTAAAATATCTTAGTATTTTATATATATTATATATATATATAGTCATAATACAATATATACACACACTATATATTATATTATATTTTATATTTATCATGCCAAGAGTTGATCCATTGATAGTTGGTGGTGTAATAGGTGATGTTTTAGATCCATTCACTAAGTCTGTTGATCTTAGAGTTGTTTATAATAATAAAGAAGTGAACAATGCATGTGTGTTGAAACCTTCTCAAGTTGTTATGCAACCTAGGGTTCATATTGGAGGGGATGACCTTCGTAATTTTTACACTCTGGTAAATTATATTCATTCTCTCGTTCTGTTTTATTATACGTGACATTATTATGTACTATTTGGAGAGTCGAAGAAGTTTGGTGTTTTGAATTATTGACTAATATTGTTTCTTATAGTACTATTTGGAGAGTCAAAGAAGTTAAATAGTTTGAATTATCGACTATTGTTTCTTATAGTACTATTTGGAGAGTCGAAGAAGTTAAATAGTTTGAATTATAGACTATTTTATTTTACGTGACATTATTATGTACTATTTGGAGAGTCAAAGAAGTTTGATGTTTTGAATTATCGACTAATATTGTTTCTTATAGTACTATATGGAGAGTCGAAGAAGTTAAATAGTTTGAATATCGACTATTGTTTCTTATAGTACTATTTAGAGAGTCACAAAGTTTTTTCTCTGTTCACATGATTTCAAGTACTCTTTTCTAATGTTTTGGGTTATTAACTATTATCGCTTGTTTTTCTTTATATATATTTGTTTGCTTTGTTCTATTTCATGTGATGTTATTATTATTCAGAGAGTCAGAGGGGTTTAATTTTCTTTGATCACGATTGTTTAATTTCAACTACTCTTTTAAGTGTTTTTGGATGATTAACTATCATCCCTTATAGCATTTTGTACATACTCATTCACGTTGTTTTATTTTACGTGACATTATTACTATATGAAGAGTTGGATTAAAATGAATTCTTTTTATACATATATAAGTTTTTTATACAGATGATCATAATTCACAAACATGATATTTCTAGATTTCTTCAAAATTTTCTTATTAAAAATTCGTACTTTGAACCAACCACCACATAAAATAGATCGGAGGAAGTATACACATGTACTATAGTGTTTAATTTCTTTTATTTTTCTTAATATTTTCATGATATTTAAGATTCTTTTGTACTTCTTTTTTAAAAGGTTATGGTGGATCCTGATGCTCCAAGCCCAAGCAACCCTAACTTGAGGGAGTATCTACACTGGTTAGTATTATAGATTTGATTAGTCAAATACGTGAAAGTTCTTTTTTTATATATAGTTATATTGAGACTCGAATCAAAGATCTGTATTTGCTTATAATGCAAGTGAGATCCTTAAGTGATAACATAAAATCATAATGTCTAATTTTTCCTATCAGTATTCTTATTCTTATTATTTTATTATCGTATTCTTTCATTTTTATTATTATATGTTATTTCTTTTGCTTCACTTATCATATTATTCATTGTTGTTACTATTTTAATCATGACTTATTCACTATTGTATTCTCTTTTCGTACCTGCTTCGAAATGTGTTAGAGCCTATCAAACCTCGCTACCGTCACATGATTGGTATAGGATCTGCATCCACATGCCATTCTACCTAAACCCTACTTATAAAATTACATCGTTGAATGTTAACACTTCAATTTTTTTTTTCTAGGCTGGTCACAGATATCCCTGCAACTACAGATACAACCTTTGGTAATATAAATCCTTTTTATAATTATAATAAATGATATATAATTGTTACTTCAATTGTAACATTTAGACAAATTAAGTTCCCACGCTCCGAGAGAGGATACTCTTGGCGTGATCAGCACTCAGAAACTATTGCTAGTCCCTAAGCAATGTGCTTCGCTTGAGGACTAGCAATGGTTTCTGAGTGCCGACAGCCAAGGGTACCTTCCCCCTGGTCATTAATCTGGCTAGAAAATTCACAAAATACACTTGAATGCTCATAAATTTCTTACTTTAATCCAGGAAATGAAGTGGTATGCTACGAAAATCCAATGCCCTCAATCGGAATTCATCGATTTGTTTTGGTTTTATTTCGACAATTGGGACGTGAAACAGTTTATGCACCAGGTTGGCGTCAAAATTTCAACACCAGAGACTTTGCAGAGCTTTACAATCTTGGTTCACCAGTTGCATCAGTTTACTTCAATTGCCATAGGGAAACTGGTACTGGTGGACGTCGATCATAAAATAAATAATATATATATATATATAAAATAAAATAAAGTTTCCAATGGAGTTGGAAACTAAGAATATTTTTATTGTAAAAACCAACTATTTGGTTATCAAGTGATGATTAATTATATGGCTTGTAATAATAACTTTTTGTTGAATTATATTGGGTCGAAACTGTTTTCGATGGACCTTTTCATATTTTTTGTAATAGTGATCAACTTTTCATGTAATACCCTAGATGCTTGTCGTCCTATACTAAAGGGTTTTCTTTGGTCATTGTATTGGATTGTAATAATAACTTCGATCGAATTGTACTCGTTATAATTATTTTTGATATACTTTTCATCAGAAATTTATACTATGAAGGGTTAGCATGCAGATATCGATCTTTTTTATGGAAAAATCGATTTTCAACATCAGAATAATTGTAGTAGGAGAAGAACTAGCTAGTATATCCATCTAGTCATGGATCTTATATATCAATGGTGAAAATTTCATATTATATATGAAAATTCTGATTTTTCTAATAGTGATCAACTTTTCATGTGATACTCTAGATGCTTGTGGTCCTATACTAAAGGGTTTTCTTTCATGTTGTGATTAATATGTATTGGTTTAGAATAATTTGATTATTGTATTGGGTTGTAATAATAACTTCGATCAACTTGTACTCGTTATAATTATTTTCGATAGATTTTTCATCAGAAATTCATACTACGAAGGGTTAGCATGCAAATATCGATCTTTTTTATGAAAAAATCGATTTTCAACATCAGAATAATTGTAGTAAGAGAAGAAGTAGCTAGTATATCCATCTAGTCATGGATCTTATATATCGATGGCGAAAATTTCATATTATATATGAAAAATCTGATTTTTCTAATAGTGATCAACTTTTCATATAATACCCTAGATGCTTGTGGTCCTATACTAAAGGGTTTTCTTTGATCATTGTATTGGATTGTAATAATAACTACGATCGAATTGTACTCGTCATGATTATTTTCGATAGACTTTTCATCAGAAATTCATACTTCAAAGGGTTAGCATCTTTTTTATGAAAAAATCGATTTTCAACATCAGAATAATTGTAGTAAGAGAAGACGTAAATAGTATATACATCTAGTCATGGATCTTACAAGATAAGTATTCTTTCTTTCTAGTTGAATAAGATTCATATATAACATATATCATTGGGACATCATGGGTGACAAAAACAAGTTGTTCATGATATAGACATATAGTCCTAATTAGAAATATATAAATGCCAAGTTATAATGGAGAATCCTTTGTGTAAAAAAGTGTGAGAACAATATTTTGGTCCAAGTTAGAAAGCTTGGAATGAGAATTTGGTGAGTATATTTTAAAATGGTCCATGAATATGAATTTTTCTTTTTCTTTTCTACTATATATAGACTCGTCAACATGGTCCATGAATATGAATATTAAGACTCTAAAACCAGGCATGACATTTCGTCAACATGCATCAAGTAATAAAAAGGGTTAGGTGCCAAGACTCCTGCACTTTCTACTTTACCAACTAAACACCTAAATCCGTTTAAACTCAATATGTCACATAGGATAGCCAAGACCAAAAAGGGGTTAAGTATTCGAGTGGCAAAATATGGATTGCGGGGATCAGGTTAAAAATTCAAGACAAATATGAGATTCTCTTAATCATTCTTTCAAAAATTTATCTAAAATTATACCTGACATAATAATTAACTTAATAAATATTTATCTCCTTTAAAAGATGGGATAATTTATTCGAATTGAAATATTACTTTTTACAAATTGTCAAAAGTAATATCAACTAATGACCAATTTCAATATTTGAAAATCTATATTATTAGCCAAAAGTATACTTTTATTAATTTAATTATATTTGTGATAACAGCCACCATTAATTAATTAGAGCTGACTTTTTGAATGAAGCTTTTTTCTTCCTCTAATTAAAAACATATATAGAATTATCTAAATTATTAGCAAGCGTGTAAAACTTGCTAATCAATTAGTATAATATAATTAATCTTGAGATTTACTCTAATTAACTAATTGCATAAATTTATTAGAGTATATTAATTATATATAACTAAATAAAATCATAGACCATATATATTATTTGTATAAAAAATTGACTTATACGCAACCTTATAATTAATTGTAACATGTATATGATTAACTTGTACTGAACTTACAAATTAATCAAAAATTGAATATAAAATGAAAAGTCAACTATTCTTGATTTAATTTAAACAATTAAATTAAACCAAATTTGCTTTTATATTTATTTATATACAAATATAAATGGACTCTTAAGAGGGAATTAAATTGAACCATGGCAATATTCCATCTATGCTCCAAGAATATTATGTTTTTATTTTTATTATGGATTTTCTCTATGCTTTCAATTAGTGCCAATTCTAGTCCAAATGTAAGTATATATTTCTCTAGACATCTTATATATTTCTTGTAATTATGTCCCGTGCTCGAGAATGCAGTTGTAGATAGCTTAATCTTTAACGTAACATGGTTATTGATTTCATCTGTTATATTAAAATACTTCGAATAACTTCAGTACACAGTGGATGAACCGATCTTTAAACCTATTCTTGATATACGATTCAAATCTTTAAACCTTAATTTCTTCAAAGATATATCTTTTATCCTTCCAAGTCATAAGGAATTAGCCCTAGGCATCTTGTAACATGACATGATTATTGGTTTCATTTGTTATATTGAAGTACTTCAAATAAACTTCAGTACATATAGAATGAACGGATTTCGTAAACATATTCTGATTTAACTTTTTAAACCTTAATTTCTTCGAAAATATATGTTTTATCCTTCCAAGTTACAAGGAATTTATATTATGAGTAATCATGGATGAATGCATAGTATATGGTACCAATTTTATATTATCAATGTAATAGTGTTGCAATAAAAACTTTGCTTTTATTTTTTAGGTGATATGATAAGAAAATGTAAATTTCTTTGTATCTACATATAAATTAAATTAACTTTATTTTTATATAGTGGCATAATAGAAGGCATCACACATTAGGAAATTGGATAAACCATGGTGGTGATTTGAACAATCAAAGATTTGCCTATGGAGAAAAGAAAATTAGCCCTATGAGTGCTTCAAATCTGAGGTTAAAATGGGAATTTAAAGCGGGAAAAGATATAACAGCGACTCCAGCAATATTCGATGGGATATTATATTTTCCGAGTTGGAATGGTAATATATATGCAGTCAGAGCTGAAGATGGAGTTATCGTTTGGAAAAAAAGTATGCAAGAATTGACTGGAATTAGTGGGAGTTTTAATGCATCTTCATTGGTTAATGTGACAAGTATAGTGGCAAGAGCAACACCAAGTGTTGTGTTTGATAGAGATTTGTTGATTGTTGGTGTTTATGGACCTAGTTTGGTTCTTGGATTGAAAAGAAGTAATGGGAATCTTGTTTGGAGTACTAGATTGGATGATCATCCTACTAGTGTGGTTACAATGTCTGGGACATATTACAAGGGGTAAGTTTTTCAATGTGATATTCAGTATCTATTTTGGAGTTCATATTTTCAGAAAAATCACTAAGTTTTTGTTGAATCAGGTCAGAATTGAACTCTTCGATAACATAATTTTGATAGGACATTCATTGAGAATTGGCGACTTTTTAATATGTAGTGTTAGCTAATTCGAATTTTACATCATCATATCCTACTTTAGGGTAAGGGTAGAGTTATAGTTTAAGGTATGAGCCTAGTAAAATATTTTATGAAGAATATGATCTTTAATAATATATACACACACATATATATAGAGAGAGAGATTGAGAACTAGGATAAAAGATTAATAGATGATCGGGTTTGCATAGTCTCTCTAATATATCAACTTTGTTATTGTTATTCGTGTATTATCTTATTTTTTGATTTCATTATAATTACATTACATATTGTTCCCTTTGCTTAGATTACTTTATCATGTATTGTTGTTATTATTCTGTTTTTAGTGGAATAATCAGAATTTTTACTAAGAGGGTTTAAATTTCTTAAAACGCACAAACTAGCATCGAGTGGAGTTCGATATCAATATATATAGATTAAAAAAAATATTTTAATCAAATAATTTAATTCTCCCCCAAAAAAATGTTAGCTCTACCCGTGTCACTCTCTATTATGCTCAATTTTCTTTTCAATCGAAAATAGTTTCACTATATAGGGAATAAAATTACGTACATATCATCCTTCTGAAACATTCGACTCGTGAAATTACGATGGTATTGTTATATTATAATATATGGTTTTTTATTATACAATAATCCATGCAAGCTTCCATGTTTCTGCAGAGCTTTTTACGTCGGAACTTCATCTCTAGAAGAAGGTGCAGAAATCGATGAATGTTGTTACTTTCGTGGTAGCTTCCTCAAGTTAGACATTGATACCGGAAAAATCCTATGGAAAACTTTCATGCTGCCGGAGAACGCCGGACGAATCGGCGGTTATTCCGGCGCCGCCGTATGGGGAAGCAGTCCTTCAATCGATTCCCGGCGAAATCACGTCTACATTGCTACCGGAAACCTCTATTCCGTCCCTAAACACATCGAGGATTGTCAGAAGGAGCAGAATCAACAGAACCGTACGGACCCGACCCAACCCGACCCGTGTATTGAGCCTGAGAACCACTCTGATTCGATTTTGGCGTTGGATTTGGATTCCGGCGAGATTAAATGGTATAAACAGCTTGGAGGATACGATGTGTGGTTCGTGGCGTGTGCGAATTCGACGAACCCTAATTGTCCGATTGGGCCGAGCCCGGATTATGATTTTGGGGAAGCTCCGATGATGCTTAGCGTAGTTGGTGAAGGAAGGAAGAAGGTAGACATTGTTGCAGCTGTGCAGAAGAGTGGAATAGCTTGGGCATTGAAACGTGATAATGGTGAACTCTTCTGGACTACGGTAAGTGAAAGAAAAAATTTCTTATACATCAGCTTTGCGTGTACTTTGACTACTTCTTATCAGCTTGTTTGCACCTCAATTATTCTCTGCGATGCCTTTGATTCCCCCATTGTTGCACCTCATAGCATAGTTGAGTGTCTAGGTGATCAATATGACAAAGAAACTTTTTTTAATAACAGTGTTGTTTAGATCCTGAGTATAAAGATATAAAGGGCGAAGATCAAGATAGAAAATTTACAGTTTTATCGAGTTGTTCTAGTTCGGGTAACAGTGAGACTATCTACACTCCACCCTTCCCAGACCTCCTCCCCCATGTGGGATTACACTGGGGCTTGTAGTTGTTGTGGTATCGAGAATCAACTTACACATCTAAACTATTGCACTTGATACCATTATCTCCCATCAATGAAAGTATTGAGTAACTTTGTCACCAAGCCTTCGTTGTTTTTCTTCCAACTTTATAGACCACTAGATTAAAATCTTGATATGATGACTAGGATAAATTCAAGGGGTTATCTTCTTCATGAAACCAAACATGTTGGTTTCTAGAAGTAGGATAATGCAACACTGAAGAAACTGAGGTTGATGTGTGCAGGAGGCTGGTCCTGGAGGTATAGGAGGAGGAGGTATATGGGGAGCAGCCACAGATACAAAGAGAGTATACACCGGCATTGCCAACAGCGATAGCCTAAACTACACATTATATCCATCGAAAAACGTTACAACAGGTGGAGCCTGGGTGGCAATGGATGCTCAATCCGGCGAGATCCTATGGACAACTGCAGTTCCAAACAACGGTAGATCAAACCCTGTAACTGTTGCCAATGGAGTTCTGTTGGCTGGTTCACAAAATCCACGAGGCCCTATCTACGCCATTAACGCGAAAACTGGGAAGATATTGTGGTCGAACGAGACTGGTGCAACAGTGTATGGGGGTATGTCAGTGAGCAATGGCTGCTTTTATGTTGGCCATGGTTACAGATCTGGTATAGGAGTTTTTAATCCCAACAACACTGCTGGAACTTCACTCTTTGCCTATTGTGTATGTTGAAATGCCAAATGATGTCTTGGCAAATCTTATATCAATGAATAAACAAGGACATGTTTGTGTCAGCTTTGTTATGTATCAACATTTCTTTTCATAACTGTGGTGTCCGAGTCAGTTTGCGGACACTGAGAGACCATTTTATGGACCACCACCAAGCATGTAATGACTCAGATATCCTAATTCTTGGAGAATTTAAAGATGGTGAAATAACTTAAATGAACTCAATGAGGCATGAAGCACTACTTTGGCTCTTAACAATCAAAATTCATTACTGTCAATAGAGTAATCAACAATATCTAAAAGCTTAAATCTTAGCCAAGCCAAAGGGCAAGACATTGCAAAAAACACAAACATATGAGTTCTATCAAACTCTCCATTGCCTAATAACTCTGTGAAACGCGTAAATCCTTCTTCAAAGGTCTTGCACGCTCAAACCTACAAGTGAAAATGCAACCAAACAGGTAAATTCAACAGAAAACGTTCCATTAACAACAGAAATCTATCTTTTTAGTGGAAAAAAAAATAGAGCGCAATATATCCTGCAATTGGGAAAAAAAAGTAGGTGGCAAAGAGCACAAACCTGGAGGAAGTGATTGCTTCAGCTTGTCAGCCTTCTCAAAGTCAGACACACATAGCGTGTAAAGGTACTTGGAGCAGCGAACCTTGAACTTGACCATATCCTTGTTCTTCTTGATCTTGACAGTTCGGGCATCCTTCCTTCTGGCTGTCAGAAGGAAATCCTTGATCTCGTGGATTTGCTTCGGCTACAAATAAACAGAGTGTAAAGATTCACTATGACAAATTGGATAAAAATGAACAAAAACATAATACAAAGAAGTATTCAAGCAAGCTCAAATACAGTATCAACTTAATCATATATCCTGATGAAACATTTGGTTCGCACACAATCAAAATTTAAACATTTAGCTGAAAACCAATGAGAAACAAGAAATCGCATCAATCACGCAAGTACAAAGGAGAACGGAATAAGAAAACAACAGTTTTCATCCTCAAACATGAACTTGTTATGCATATCTACTATACATATAACAGAGGACACAAATAAGTGGTTAAAATTGAAATAGAGCGGGGCAGATATAGAGGCTAACCACTACTAGTTTTGGGGGTTTGGGGGGGTGTAATTTATACCATCTAAATTCCCGACACAAATTGCTAGAACTCAAACACACACAAATAGACCAACTAATAACAATTGCATCCATATTCATGAACTTGTTTGCTCAATTGTGGATAACAACATGTTTCTCTTCTATACATCCTCTGAATAACAAACTTAAGAGATTCTCGATTTTTCAAATATCAAACTCCCAGAAAAAAGGACAAACTTGCTTATTCCAAAAAGAGAGTATAGCACATAAATCTAACATTTCTTCTATAAAAGTCCAACATAACAACACTTCCCCGCAAAAGTCTCAATCTGTATCTCAATCAACACTCAACTCCCCAGCCCAAATCAATTCAAGTTATGCAGGCCTAAAAAGTGTTCAAATTTATCCATTTTATGTTCTAAATAACACACTAAAACTTACAAAAAAAAAAGAGCTAAACTTGTTCCAAAATAGAAGGAACCTACAAAATCAAGATTCATTACAAGTCGGAATCACTTTACTGACACAATACAGAATAACTATCAAGGTATTGAGTTTGTAACATCAAATTATTGATTCCTAAACTGAAGCTTCCATCAAAATGGCCAAACATACTCCAAAATTACTCTAAAACTTTACACTACTACTTTGACATTGTAACACTTCCTTCCAAAAGACTCTATTCTTATCCCAATATACACGTCCAAGTTTTTACCTTTTCAACAACAAAAAACACCCAAATAGAAGGAACCCACAAAATATAGATTCATTACATGTCTAACCACCATGATATTGAGTTTGAAATTTCAAAATTCATGTCAAAACATTATAAACCAAAGAAACTAAGGAACAAACTAAAACTATTAATTCGAAAACTAAAACTCCCAATAACATAACCAAATTTGTCCCAAAATAGAATCTTGGAGCAACCCCACCAAAGATAAAAGGATAAAACTCCATTATTCACACTAATTCCTCCAAGAACCTCCATTTTTATCTCAAAAAACATCAACTTTATGCAGGTCGAAAACATGTGTAAATTTTTCACCAACAAGAACAACCCCAAACAGAAGAAACCCCACAAAATAAAGATTCATTACAATCCAGAATCATTAAAAACAATGATGACACAACACAGATCTGACTAACTATCATGGCATTTAGTTCAAAACTTCAAAATCTTGTAAAAATACAGTAAGATAAAGAAAATATTACAAAGAATTTATACATTAAAGATCAAAATTAGAAGAAAAAAAGCAGAAAATGTACCATTTTTGGAGGAAAAAAAATGGTGCTGAGAGGGAGAAGACGGCGAGCTCAAAGAGGAGTGAAAGAGAAGTGAGGAGAAAGATGTATAAATATGCTTGGCTAAAACCCTAAGCACTTATAAAAATTATTTTTATTTAATTCTTTTATTGTGTGTGTAAATTTTATTTTTTTATTTCATAAAATGGACAACTACTTCCAATTTTATGTTAAATAATACTCTAATCTATTTTTAGTTTTTTATTTGAGTTTATTATTAGACGAGGGTTTTTCGAAAACAGTCTTTCTATGTCTATGAGGTAATGGTAAGGTTTGCATATATATTTAATCCTCTCCAGACTTCACTTGTGGGATTCCACCACGTATATCGTTATTGTTCAATTCGAAAAATGAATTTGAAGAGTATTTTTTTAATTTTAATTTTATCTGAGTGAAATTTATGTACAAACATAATTGACTTTTAATTATTTCTTTTAACTTTAATTTCACATGTTATTTTGTTTTTTCTGGAAAAAGTACAAAGCAGGCAAATTCGTACAAAGAGTTCGACCCCGAACTAGAAATTTTTTATTTAGGATGAAGGAGTAATTACTTACTCTATCACAATCTTTGGTGCTTTTTTTTTTCTAATTCAACTAGTAGTAAATATAATTCGAACAAATACAAAAGGGATTTTTTTTTCGAGTCTAATAAAAGTGAAACCCAACAAATTTATATACGTGTCAAAAAGATCCACTAAATAAGTCCAAATAATCGAATTCAAATCTAATATATTAGATTACAGTAGAATTCTAAACTCTAACCACAATAAAGTGCATGCCACAATATTTATGCAACTTAGACTCCAACGAAAAGAAATCTTAACAGCTCAATTAATTGGCAATTGAATTTTCAACTTGTTAACAAGGATTGAATTCTCCACTTTGTAATTTCATATTAACACCTCTATGTCTCAATTCTGAATAAAGTTAAACTCAACTATATGAATCATAATTGTCCATAGAACTTCATTTAGATCCGTCCTGCACATCTGTATATTTTCTATCTATATTGCTCGGATTCTTCAAAAATATCAACAGGCGCGTGTCAAATTCTTCAAAAATAGTGTGCTTATGAAAAAGCCAACACAAATGCAGCATCGAAAGTAAAGAGTCTGCGCAAAGTTTTCTGCAACATGGATTCCTTTCCTAACTCTTCCAATTCTTACAAGGATATCTCATCAAAAGAATACAAGTGATGAAAGTATACAAAAAAATGCTAACAATATGATCATAATTCCTGTACAACAATCTCACTTCTTGCATGTTTCTTGAACAAACAAACGTATACCGACAGTTCTGAATGACACACTAGTTGACGGAAATGCCATTGGAAAATCTCCGACTTGATTACTGTGTCTCGGAGGCACTGCAAATAGTCTTGAAGTTATAGAATGATATCTGTATCGTTGTTAGTTGACTTCGTTCTGTAGCAATGATGTTGGACTAGGATTTACATTTGATGCTGAAAGTCTTCTGATGGAGATCGCGTTATGAGTATTCACGTGAAGTAGGGAAGCTGAGTCCGTCTTTTATATGGGACACTGCAGTGGGGCATAACCATTTCAACATATTCGGACCCAATACCTGTCAAGAGTTAATATCGTCAACACACAGGACAGTTTCGATATAATTTAGGTAAGACAGAGAGGTGCGGAGGAGAGAGGGGGTACCAGACTCATATTCTTATAAGCACCAACGTCATAAGGGTGATGATAATTCATTCCAGATTTACTTGCCAGCCATGCTGCTCGTTTTGCCTCGTAATACTGTTAAAAGAATATCTGCTTAGCAACTACACAAATAGGGAAATCCATGAGATAAATTTAGTGTTTTCGACAGTGTGATTACCTCTATAGTTGTCATATTACGAATTGTAAGGTAGATATGCCAGCACAGGAGAGTTCCAAGTGTCACGCTTAACCCAATAAGCACAACGCCAGTTGCAATCTGTTTAAGAATGATACATTAGATTTCTCCAACCACCTGGAATTCACTGTACCACACAATACGGGAAGGCGAGAGTAAAAGCAAAACCAATTTGGTTAGCTCATTTCAAGGTATTATTTCGAACTCACCCCGTCGGAAAAAGTAATAGCTAATATCAAGTAGGAAAAGACCAGGAGGAGGAAATATGAAGTCCGATTGAAAATAAAACAACTTATTGGAAATATTTTCCTGTGTTGTCAGACCATCCACCGTGTCGGATTCCCCAAAAATGCATAGCTATTGGAGGATACGATGCACACCTGAATGTAACATTTGAAGAGTCTAAGGACCATAGATATTTTTAGGTCAGGATATTGCTGATGGTGGACCTAGCATCAAGCATAACAATCTGGTAATGGTCAAGATTCAAGAATCACAGTATATGCGGCTAATGGAGGAAGGGTCATATGCTCCCTAATCTCGAGAAGGTGAAATGCTAAACTTCAATCAATATAACCAAATACAGGAAATATCTTCTTGAAGAAACATTCAGGGAAAACATTTCCCGTCATACCCAAAAACACATTAAAGAACAATCAATCAATCTAACAATCGATAAGCTTTAGAGGTACTATCACCCAAATAAAGAAAAAGGGAAAGAAAAGGTCAAAACTCAACATCAAACATGTTAAATTGTATATAGCATGACAACTGACTCACATAAAATAGCTTGAGATGCATCACTCCCTCGAAATTCCAATCCTTATGAAGTGCATCGCTTACCAATATAACCTGAAAATGTCAAACATTATACTCACAGGTTGAGCAGAAGTAGCTAAAGTCATATATGAGAAAATTAACTATACCGAGGAATAGACTAAAGCAACAGTTGCATAGAAGATTAAAGCTACAAATGCTTTGTAGTTCCTATGACCAACACAATTGTTTATCCAGGCACAATGATGATCCTGTTGAAAAATTATGGCAAATTAGCAATTAGATGTAGTGTTTAGCAAATAAAAAAAGCACTAAAAAGATAAGAGGCACCCACCATCCTCAGAATACACCTTCTGCAGATACGGCAATGATGAGTCCTGGGCGGCTTGTATTCCGAACACTTATCACATTTCTTCTTAAGCAAACCCTGAATGCCAGGTTCAAAATCTTTTAAATGGTGAGTGAGCAAACAATAATTAGGTACACTTATTGCAGACATTACTTTAAAGTGTGTTCATAAGTTAGTAGAGATGACTCCGGCTTATAAGAACAACCAAAGAATACTGTAATTACAAAAAGGTGTGTGTGGGAATGCAATGGATGATGTACGAAATATGTTGAATTGAGTGACCACCTCATCCAAAGGCTTAAACTATTATAGAAACCAGACGTTTATTTACTTAAACGTGCCTTTAACACAATCTCTAACATGGAAGATTGAATTATTTTTTTCACTAACCAAGAATTTTGTTACTTTCCTAAGGAGCGGGTGGGAGATTATATCATGTTGAATTACATAACCATCTTTTTAAAAGTTTAATCCATTCGAGAAATAGCACTTTCTCTCTCCTGTGTGAATAGAAAATAGTGCTTCACTCACACTATTTGTGTTTGCTGGCACCAAGAAAACAGAAGATATAAATGTTAATTCAATATATGTAACGCTACATATTCTTCAAAGGAATTTCGATTTCTTTTCCAGCCACACAGAACATCCTATGCAAATAGCTGTTTCCCACAATTTCTTTGCATTCATTTTCACCCTGCATCCTCTCTATACTGCTAAGATCCCTATGACTATCCTGAGGTTACCCAATTTATTCCAAAGAGGTTCCAAGAAAACACTCCATACCTCTGTCTTAATTGATAAATACATGAAAGATCACCAATACCATAAAACCATTTCCTCTACTAACCATCCTTGATCTTGCCACATTGTAGGAGTGATAACAAATCATACAAAAGGTCTAAAATTACTGAGATTTCTCCTCCAATAAGCCAAAGCTTGGTATCGAGGAAACCTTTTTGTCTGCGCAGTGTAATTATATTATCTGGTGAGACTATTGGACATCTTTTTCTTTTTCCTAGTGATGTAACATCATATATGACAATGTCTCAACCAATGTTGCTCGGACTCATCAAAAATATCGATTGAAGTAGTGCATTTTTAAAGGATCGACATGGGTGCGGCATCATTTTGGAGAGTCCGAGCAACATAGGTCTCGACATATAGCTGCCTGTGCTGATAAAACGTTTCTTTTTCCCACTTTGCTTCCTCACAACCTTATAATCAGAGGTTCTAGGGTCCCATGACAGAACCAAAATTTACACTAAGGGGATTCAAAATATAAGCAAATAAACACATGAAGATGCCAAGTGATTTCGACATTTACGTTTACAATACATACATAAAAATAAATTTTAACCTTGTATATACAGTGTATCAGACCTGACACTAGGCTACTTATCTTGTGGGTACAAAATTCTGGCATTAACAAATAGCCAAATATCAATCATCATATATTGACACAAAAATATTATGGCCCCTGTCAAATTTAGAACTTTAGACCATTTGATGTAAGCTGCAACAACACTAATAGCACTCAAAGAATCAATTTTTTCTCAATTCACAAATTGATTTCAACACTTTGTAGGAAAAATAAAACTGAATAAAGACTTACAGATCTTTTGGATTCTTGATCTGAAGCTTCGTGATCTTCAACATCAGGGATATATGAAAAAGGAACCCCACCTGGGTCTTTGAGAAAACAAACAAAGAAACTGAATACACACATAGAAGCCATGAAAGTGAAGAAAAAAGAGTGAAATTTCCCAGCTGAGGACTGTAAACTCAACAAATCATCCAATAAAATGAAAATTGTGAAATAGTAAAGAAACCCCACAAAAATTAACACACATAAAATGTGAATTGACGGGAATTTCTTGAGTTCCATGGATGATTTTTCGTCTTTTGGAGATGGAGAAGAGAAATGGAAGCTTCGAAATTTTATTTGGTGAAATTCTTGAAGTTCATTTCCAGCTAATTTGGGCTTTAGTTTTCCAAATTAGAGGCCTTGAGCCCAATAAATATCACCTTGGATCATTTGCACTTTTGTACTTATTTTGTGGTGTTCTTTAATTTTTAGTATTTTTTTTTTTTAAGGGACATATTAGGATGGACAGTTGGTCAGATCTAGTATAGATCGTACATGGATGGTAATTGGAGTCGGCGACTCTTCCAGGGTTCTCTCATCTGAGATCTCTGGGGAAGAAGATCAAGTTGGCCCTTGTGAACAGTTTGATGCACTATCTCCCTTCAACCCTTTGAGCGAAATGCGGCAAAAGAAAAGGAAGGAAAATCCATGGACCGACCCCATCATCTCCACCCCGTAGAAACTACGAATCACCCTTGTATTATAATATATATTTCATAAGTTATGTCTTGTGCCCTTAGAGAACCTATGTCCCGCTAGCAGGGTTGGAGCTTGTAAGGTGTACGGGTTTTATCTGAACCTCCTTCGGCAGAAAATTACATTGTTTATATGTGATTAAACTTATTATTTACGCATATATATTATACAATAGATGTTAAACCCCTCTCCCCGCCCCCGTTTCTTCGTATGTTTATTTTTTCATATTTTGAATCCACTTAATGAAACTCTCGACTTGGTCATTACCGCTAGATATAAGTTCGATTTCTAGGAGCAAAATTAAAGCCTAATCTTTTGAAGGGAAAATAATGAAATTACATGTTGTTCAACGTTAGTATATTTACTAATTGGAAAGTAGGGTCACACATATGAAAAAGTTTCTTTATATAATTTTTTTTTGTTAATCCATGAATTTTTGGGTGGTACGATTTTCTGTCAATTTTTTTTGGGTAAAATCTTTACAAAATCAATTGTAATAAGATGGGAAAGAATTTCTACAGTCTAGACCTGATCCACACAATATTTTTTAGTATCTAAGGATCACTCAATAGGAATCAGACAATTTTTTTCATTTTTTCATGTATGTTAGCTCATGAATTTTTTATTAGTATGACTTTCGATCAATTTTTTTACAAAATCTGTACGGAAACGTCAGTGATGACTTGAAGAAGAAAAGAATTTGATAATTTTCTCTATTTTTAATATGTTAGCCCATGAATTTTTTAGTGATATAACTTTCGGTCAATTTGTCAGAATACCTTTATATAACCGTCCATAATTACTTAGGAAAGAACTTTTATGGTCACGCCCTAATCCACCTGGTTTAATTTAGCATTTAGGGGTCACTCGATCGGAATTAGGCGATTTTCTTCATTTTTCGTATGTTTTTTATGGTATTGCTTCTGGTCAATTTTTCGACAAATTTTTATAGAACCATCCATAAGGATCTAAGGAAGAATTTCAATAGCTCTAGCACGATCCGCGAGGCATTTTTGGCATTTAAGTGGCACTCAACGGGAATTAGATTATTTTTTCCATTTTTGTGTGTGTTAATCCATGAATTTTTTGTGGTATCCTTCCAGTTAATTTTGCGAAACCTTTACAAGCCCATTCATAAGGACCTAGGAAAGAATTTCAATAGCCTCGGCCCAATCCGCGAGGCATTTTTTAACATTTAGGGGTCACTCAATAAGAATTAGGCGATTTTCTTTATTTTTCATGTGTTAACCCATGGATTTTTGAGTCGTATTAATTTTTCATGAAACCATTTTTTTGACATTTAGGAGTCACTCAACAGAAATTAGATATATTTCTTTATTTTTCATATATGTTAGCCATAAATTTTTGGTGACATGCCTTCCAATCAATTTTATCTGCGAAACCTTTGCAAAACCATCCACGAGGACTTGGGGAAGAATTTCAATAGCCCCGGCCTGACACGTAGGGCATTTATTGGTATTAAGAGGCCACTCAATAGGAATTAAGTAATTTTCTCCATTTTTCATATGTGTTAGCCCATGCATTTTTTGGTGGTATGGCTTCCCATTAATTTTTTCACAAAACCTTTGTAGAACCATCACTAATGATCTGGGGAAGAATTCCAATAGCTCTATCCTAATCCACGAGATATTTTTCAGCATTTAGGGGCCATTCAACTGGAATTACAAGATTTTCTCAAATTTTCGTGTGTGTTAGCCCACGAATTTTTTACGTGCCGAAGATTCGGGTCGATTATTTATGAGAAATATTATGAAACCGCCGGTAATGACATCGAGAATAATTTCAATAGGGTCGACCTACTTGTTATGGCGTTTAAGAGCATTTCAGGGGGCACACAACAAGAATTATGAGATTTTCTCAGTTTTTTGTATGCGTCAGCACTTGAATTGTTTTAGATACCTGGGGCTCCAAGCAATTTTTCTGAGAAAATTTTACGAAATCATCCGTAACATCACCGAGAATAATTGCAGTAGGGTCGGCCTGCTTTTTATGGCGTTTAGGAGCATTTTAGGGGGGCCACACAACAAAAATTAGGTGATTTTCATAGTTTTTGTATGTATCAACCCACAGATTTTTTTGGTATTAGGGCTCCGGAAAATTTTTATGTAACCGTCCATAATGGATTTGGAAATAATTTCAGTAGGGTCAACCTGCTTTTTACGATGTGTAGGAGCATTTTAGGGGTCATTCAAGAGGAATTAGGCAATTTTCTCACTTTTTCGTGTGTGTTAGCTCACGAATTTTTTAGGTGTCGAAGCTTCGGGTTAATTTTTTTGAGAAAAAACTTACGAAACCGTTCGTAATAATGTCAGAAATAATTCTAGTAAGGCCAACTTGCAAATTACGACATGATTTCTTGTATGATCACCAACACAACTTAAAACATATTCAGCTCATTAAAACTCAATATACTCACCATGATTCGGCAATTGAAACCAAAAAATCCAATGCCAATCAGATATCATGACTTTACTAATCCTTTACTCATGCTTTCAAAATTATTATTGGTATCAAAATTTCTTGGAAATGATATTGTCACTATTTGTAATTCTAAATTATGACTTCTCTTTTTCTATCCGTCTCAAGCCAATTCAAAGCATCTCGTATTGAAAATTGAAAATTGGTCCTATATATATATATATATGTTATTATGATTAACTTATCACAAATATTAATAGCATGTCATCATTATTATCTGATAAATATACTATTAAAACTTGTGATTGACATATAGATTTCACCTATATGATTATTAAAACAAAATTACTAGGTTAGGGCAACATAAAAAGTTCATGATGCACATAGTTAATCTTTTCTTTTTCTTTTTCTTTTTCTTTTTTAGGGCATGTGGGCTATATATGTTTAAGCTTTTGATTTCTTGTAGGTATTTATTTCTTATTTTTCTCTTCTTACTACAATAATAATATACCAATGAAATTTCATGGGAGGATAGAATGTACGTAGGCCTTACCACTACCTCATAAAAGTAAAGAGGTTGTTTCCTGTGAACCCTCGTCTCAAAAATTCACAAGCAGAATAAGCTAGATATGACAAAAAGGATAGGAAAGGGAACATAAAGAGTGACTATTAATGAAAAGCACATGTCGATATGTAACACACACACGACAAATAATGACAACACGTGATATAAAGTATCAGAAAACTCACTAGAGATAGCGATATATAGTTCTATAATTTTACTGACAAAGAGGCGTTCGAATAATCATTGTAAACAACATTACAAAAATTAATTAGAGGGAATAACATGATTTTAATAACTTAATAATCGTAGTAAAAAAGAAACCTCACCATGATAAAAAGATAATTTGCCCAAATTTTCTTGCAGAATTAAAAAATCAAGTCATCATTTGCCAATGCAGCATCATCAGGATTCGCATATATTAAAAAATTAAGCAAATTTTATTTTTTGCTCCATATTTTTTTACGTGAATCTTCATGGTGCTGCACTAGCAAGTAACAACTATATGTCGAGGCGATTCGATGACATACTTAAAAAAATTATAAATATTAAATTTTGAACAGGTCAATGTCCTTATCGATTCATGCATGATCAATATTGGACACCAAAATGTAAAAAAAAAAAAAAAAAAAAAAAAATTAAGAAGACAAAAAGGATCTACACGTACATTTTTGCACATGTCCATTAAATTATATGATGGGAATATATGAATGGAATTAATATTAAAATATAATTATTTAAAGAGAGAAAAAAAATAATTTAATAGAACAAATCTAGCACTAAATGCTAAGAAAAAATTAATTTGAAATAAGAATAATTATCCAAATATTATTCTTGGAGAAAAATCAATATCCACCATGAGCAAATATCTCACTTACAATCTCAAAAAATATAATAATGAATATTTTAATACAAGAGATGCATATTATATTATTCATAGAGTACATAATTAGAAGGAAAAAAGAGAAAGAAATTCAGAAAAAAAGAAAAGAATTATGTGAAAAAATGAATGAATTTTTTGACAAATTAAAGAAGAGAAAAAAAAAAAGTGAAGAAGAAGAATATATCAAATGAATTGAGAAGGGAAAAGGGAAGGATCTATTTATATAGAAAATTAATTAACCTACCTCTTAGCTGGATTTTTCTTTAATTTTTTTAATACCAATAGGTGTATGAATATTTATGTGCATTTTTATTTATTTTTAATTGAAATTTTATTACATCAAAAGATAGAAGGAGTTGAGGGTTTAGGAGCAATAATTTCTTTATCTTATAAGATAAAAATAAAACTATTTAGGTATAACTCGATTTTGAATCTCACTTATGAAATTTTATCAAATATAAAACTCACTTGATAAATACTACGTATGTGATAATATTCAACCAGATGGAATAAAAAAGAAAAATTTATTGATTTTTGTTTTCAGAATTACTTCTTGAAAACTTCTTGAAAAAAAGAATTAATCTGATGTTCGATATATGACATTTTAGAGTGTCGATTGATTCAGATATAAAATTTATTAGAAGAAGCGTTCCCTTCCCCACCCCCATCCCCACCTCCCCCCAAAAAGTCTATTTTTATGATTCAACTTCAAAATCTAAATCTGATTAGATTTTATCTATTTTACTACAGTATTTGATGTTTGTTTTTTTTTTTAAAAAAAAAAAAACATTTTCTAGTTGAACATTTTATGGTGATATTTCCTATCCCATTTATCTCATCTTGTCCAATCCAATCATGATAAATAATTGTACTTGATTATTATTGTTTTTATCTTTGATATAATATCCTTACTAGAAACATACAAAAACAAAGATAATCATCCTAGGATTTTTTGTTTATATTAATGTTATTATGATTAACTTATCACAAATACTTATAGTGTGTCACATATAATAAACATTTGAATCAATCGTATTAACAATTTTCGAATATCAAATGATTAAAAGGAGAATCAGATCTAGCGCGCTAAGTATCTCTCATCAATCATGTAATCTATAGGGAAGGATCGCATCTCAAAAAGTATAAATCTAGACACTTTATATATCCTAATACATGCACATCAATGTATGATAAATACAGTGGCAAAGTCAGAATTTTATTCAAGAAATATCACAATTTAGAGAAGTAAAATCACGTAGAAGTCAAAGAAGTGTCAATATATATACACACACATGCAAAGAAAATATTTTTAACTACCCAAACAATGTAATTTTTCAATGAAAGGATGTTAGTTGACACCCCTCAAGTGTTTATAGCTTCACCACTGAATCAATCTATTTTTGAAACTTATGATTTATATATTTATTTTACATATATATAATTTTATCGTTACTCTGAGACTTTCCTCAACTTCAACTATCATGTGATTATAAAACAAAAATTACTAGTTAAATTTTTTTAAAATTATGATTTATATATTATAAAAGTTCATAATGCACATAGGTAAGATTGGTGCATATGATGTCCTAATCATGGCCAACAACCTTGTACACTATATATTTATGAATCATATAGCTTTTATTTTTTCTATTTTTTTTTAGGGCATATGGGCTATATTTGTTTAATATTTTAATTTCTTGTAGGTACCTATTTCTTAAATTATAAAAAGTATAAAAAAAAATATCTCATGATATAATGACAATGGCAAAATTTTCTTTTCTTCATTTAAAAAAGTTAGTGCTCCAAATTAATTTTCCAACAATGCAACAAGCTACTTATAATTAATTGAATATCTAGACATGTCACATTGATATATTTTTATTGCAATTCATGGAACATTTACATCAATATTTATATAAATTATTAAATAAATTTATTGGTATAATTATATGACATATTGATTCATAATGTGCATCCACTTATGAACACAAATGCAATTTTCTATAAAAAGAAAAATGAATGAAAGGTAAATATACTTCATTTTTAACTAGTAATTTTGGGTAGAATTAATGGAGTTTCAAAGCAGATATGATGAAAAAAGATAATCAAAAGAAAATAATAATTATATATATATATATATATATATATATATATATATATATATATATAAAGGGATTGGCCCTTTTTTTATTGGTTAAGTTCAACCAAATCCTAATATATTGGCTATGTTTTACTCAATTATTAGTTTCCCTTTTAATTGGAAATTCATTAATATGAGTTCTTTTTTTAAAAAAAAAAAATTATTATAATTGGCTGGTTTGATTCGATTTTGTGTATTATTGGTATGGGTTATCGTTTTTCAATTTGGAAACACACTAAATTAATAATCAAACCAATAAGATGCACTCTTGATCAACAATTATACTGACCAGATTAATTTAAATTCATATTGCATAACAAGTTTAAATAAGAATATATCACGTATTCCCACTATTTAAATTTGTTTGTCCTACTTTTCTTTTTAATCTGTTTCTAAAAAAGGAACTTCTTTTTTATATAATTCTTTAATTCTAACTTTACATGTGACGTATTTAATACCACAAGATTAAAAAACATTTTAATCGATTCTGTATATTTTTTAATTTTGGATCACAAAATTCAAAAAAAAAAAAAAAATTGAAAATTTCACGACAATTCGAAATAGGACAAACATATTGAAACGAGGGGAGTAATTATACTGGCTAATTTCATCTTAAGGCTGTTTACATATAAACTATGGGCTCTTTGATTCTTTAAACTTTAAAAACTTAATTAACATATTTATATTTTAAAAAAATTATGAAATCTCTAATTAAAAATTATAGTTATCAGAAATATTTTAATACTAGGACAAGTCCCCAAAGATGAATTATATAATATGTTCATGCATGTGATCATGTGCATCATGATTTTTTTTTTCAAGACGATTAATAGTAGGGGCTGCATTTTCGAAAAAAAAAAGAGATAGTGATTGTATTGGTCTTTTTAATCTCCACTCTCCACTATAAGAAAATCTTTTCACCATATCTTAGGAGTAGCCAAAGAAAGTACATCGGATTCGCAAATAAATTGACTAAGAAGTAGGGCAGACAATAATGGATCAATTTTTTCTAATGGATCTGCAATAACATTAAAAGTGTCCCCTACTAGCCACGAAAAGTTAATGCAAGTCGATAGGTCCTTCAATCATGGAGTCCACTATCGACTTCCCACACTTTTACTGACAACATAATCAATTTTTATATTGTTGATCATGATCAAGGAGAAAAAGATCGATGAGGATTTTAGAAAGACGACCAAGTTGGCATTTGAGATTCTTGAAAGTCGAAATGTACGAGAAATCTTTTAAAACGAGCTAAAAATATTTATTAAATTTCTCGTTTAATGTTACAATTATTATGAATATCTCAATATTTATATAGGTGCTTAAACAATAACATAGTTGTTAAATTAGGCATGCATTAGATGCTAAATATGCATTAGATGCATTATGTTCTCCTTGAAATTATTAGTTCCAAAAACAAAAAAGATTTTAATTTGATAGTGAACATTATTCTTGCGATTTGAATTTATCAAATCTCAAAACAGATATTGAACACCGATGAAAAATAAAAAGAATAAGTTAAGTAAATGTATATGTATTTTATTAACAAATAAGATGAAAAAATTGCAAAAGTACAACAAAAACATAGGTTAATTTTGCTAAGGTTGTTTCCATTGGAAGTTGGAACAATGGGCTCTTTCATTAATATCTTTTAATATATAATATATAAATATTTTATTGATTCTGATCCTTTCTTTCTTCAAACGGAATGAAAAGAGATAGAATCAGGCTGATTCTCGAAATGCTTTTCTGGATATTTCTCAATGTCCCGGCTATTCACGGAACGTGAGAAGCAGATGATTAATTATCTGTTTCCAGAAGAAATCGAAGAATTTCTTGGAAATCTAACGAAATCCGTTATGGTGGGTTGCAATCAATAAAAAGAGATAAAAAAACATGTTTCATAAAATATTTTATTTTTTAAATTACTTTTAATACATGTTGATCATTAATTCTTACAATTTTCATAATTATAATAATTGGGTTCCAACAACATAGGAATCAATGATTAGATTTTGATTTGGATTCTATTCATATTTAATAATTTTCTTAATCTAAATACAAAATTTGAACTAAAACTACTAATTTATAGATTTTGATTCACAAATAGCCATAGTTTGGTTCTTTCAATTAAAAAAATAGTTATTATTATTATGTTTCAAATTTTGAATATAAAATTTCAGAACATTATCATGAAAATTTTGCTAGCATTAAAACTCTACTATGACTAATTTTTAAAAATACCAGATCAAAAAAATAAAAAGTGATCAATAAGCGTTATTTTTACAGAAGCATCAAATGTTTGACCGATAAAGTAGCCCATAGTTGAGTTCGCAATATAAAGCCCAATGGACTAAACTCTGACCCATAATCAAAATGGGCTTGTAAAAGCCCAAAATTGAGATCGGGCTCAAAGCCCAATCTTAATTTGTCGTTACTTTATTCTCAAATTTAAATAAAGGGATATCGATACATTTCAGTATTGAGAGTGAGCATCCTTTCGATGAGCACCATGATTTTGATTCATTAAGTCAGAAAAATATTTTCTATTAAAAAAGTTTTCATATTCAAATTTCAAACTCGAGATTTTTGATTTAGAATAGACTGATTTTAGCCACAACAACCTTCATATTTATCATGTTCATTGACCATTAATTTGTTTCATTCATCCACTTCTTGGTGATTTTTCAAAATAAATAACACATAATAATTATGATATAATATTTGAATTTAAATTTCTCATGACAATAATATGAAAAAGTAAAAGGAAACAAGAGCCACAAAATTAAATGACAAATCTCTACCTTGTTAATTTTAAACCTCTAATTAATCCTTAATATAATCCAAAAATTAAAAAGATTACGTGGTCTCTCTATAACCTTTAACTTTTCAAGAACATTTAATTTTTCCAATATTACAACAAATATTATTAATGAAAATGAATTAACTCAATCTTTAATTTAGGGTTAAATTTGGGAATACACTATTGAGTAGTCCAATCACTTATACATGAGTTTTTTCTTATTTAATTGAGACATTATAATAATTAAATCACCAACAACTTATTGAGAGAAATTAAAAGAAAAACATTGTTGAAGCTATGAAAGAAGAAGTAAAAGAAGATCAAGAGAAGAAATTTGGTTGTGAGATACAAAAACACAACACATTTAGAGAATTTGTACAAAGATGTTGTAAGCCAATGAAGGAGCTAAGGGCAAGATTTTATATTCTCAAAAAATGTATTACAATGCTCATTTGTTGGCATGAATCTATTGATACTTAGTTTTTTGAGAGGCTCTTATCGTGGAGGATTTATTCAGTGAACGTCTTGAAATTTATTAGTAACATAAGATGATTTATTCACTGAGTGGTCGTTGGCTTTAATTTGGCGCTGGAACTACAAGTCTGAAATCAACGTGTAACTTCTGTTTGATGATCATAAGTGTCGCTTCACCTGCTTGATGATCATACTTTCTCTTTAGTTTCGTGTAATTCGCTTATATTTTCTATTTGCTTTCTCCTTCTTCAGTCTGTAGACAGACATGTGCATAAGATAATTTACAATTACGCCAATCGCGTTTATTAGAAGTCAACAGTCTTTTATGAAGAAGTCATCAAACCCTTAAAAATGTTATTTATCTGTTGTGACTCTTTCAATCTTATCTCTATCTTTAATGAAAGTCTAAACAATATGGCATCTTTGTCTTAAATTTTATGATAGTAGTTCCTTCATAGTAAAAAAAAAAAACTCTTTTCCTATATTTGCGGAACAAAGGGGTCATTTTTTTGTTGCATACATTCAAGGTAAAAAAAAAGAAGATAAATTAAAGGAGTGTGAGAGCAATTTTGTCAATTTTTATGTTGATTCATTTGTTACTAATACCTATATTTTTATTTTATATCGTATAAACGATATATCAATTCTTTTATAATTTCTTAGATATTATTTTATGCTAAAAATAAGAAGTTTGTTGTATGAATTATATATCGAGAGACAACATGAATTTTGAATTTATATAAAATATATGATATTAAAATCTCAAACTCATTATAAGTTTCATATTAACTCATAAACCTAACTTGTTTATTAGAAAATGATGTTTGACCTAAAATATGTAATTAGCAAAGGTACAAATAATGTTGGCACAAAGGAAACTGATCAACAATGGATATTAGAAAAGCATTTACAAGTTTAATAGTGAAATTAAAAAAAATAAAAAGGGCAAATACTGATTATCTTGTATTTTTATTCTTAATTAGAAGCCACATCAATGAATCCTTAAATAGTAAAAAAAAAGGTAATATATAGAGAGAAAGAGTTAGATACACATTTATGAACTTTTTTATTTTTAATTAGTTTAAGAATTTATGTTTTTTAAATTTTGAATCCGTTATTGTATAAAGTAAAGTAAGAAAATTGATGAGATAATCAAAAGTTGTGATCGAGTGATAAGTGCGCTTCTTCATCCTTAATAAGAAATTTCATATTTAAGTCCTAAATATGAAGTCTTTTTTTTTTATTTAAAAAAATATTAAATTAATCAGCTTTTTAAAGCGAATTCAGACATCTAGCGGTTAAAAAAAAGTTGATGAGACTAAGCAACATAAACAAAAGAGGGGATCAAACAATCCTACTTGAAATTTTCAAAGTTAAAATTTAAAAAATAATAATTAATTTATACATCATTTATTTTTGGACCTTTTTTGTAAACTAAATCTTAGATATTTATCCTCAATCTTTTCACAAAATCTAATTATTAAGTTGTAGATAATTAGGTTCTCATCATTTGAATTAAAAAATAAAAAGAGTTCTATTTATAATGAATCATTTAATAATTAAAGTCTAATTTTAGTTTTGTACAAATAATTTTAGTTGAGTCATCAATTTATTAAACATTTTCTATTTTAATTTTATCTACATTCTTTGTTAAGGGGCCTCCCCATGAGAACAAAAACTAAACATTTGCTTAAAACATATGAGTTGATAGAAAAAATTGTTTTTTTATGATTAATTTTATCACCATTTTTTTCTATCTAATCTAATTGTCTTAGTGATTCAGATTTCATAAGAGGCTTGGTGAATCCTGTAATCCACCCTATATGATACTGATACGTTATTAATGTATTGACGAATTATCACAAAAAATATTGATAGGGTACTAATATATTGAGAAAGTATCACAGAGGACACCGATAGGGTATTAATATACCGATGGAGTATCACAAAGGATACTGATAAGATATAATATATGGACGGAGTATCATCGAGAATTAAGCTCAGTCTAGTATAATATCGATATGATATCAATATATCGACGGAATATCACAAAGAATATATTTTTTATTAGTTTAGAGTTTAATAAATAAGATTGCGACTTTATTATTATTTTTTAATTGTTTCTTATTTGTTTTTAAGAAAAGAGCTCATTCCTATATGATATCAATATATCGATGGAGTATATGATACTAATTTGGTATCAATATGCTGGTGAAGTATCACAGAGAATTAATTCATAATAGTGATACAAAGAGGTGGTCCGCAAGAGGCCCAATGGGCCCGACGGGGTTGGTAGAGGCCTGGTAGGATTTTATGGGCCAAGAAAGAGGAAACAGGCAATTTCGGCACATTTCTGTGGGTGTTAGCCCACGGATTCTGGCGCTGCATGGGGTTCCGGTGCAAGTTTCCCAAAAAACCATATGAGGTGGTCCGCAAGAGGCCCGCAAGAGGGCCAGGGGGTCCGACGGGGTTGGTAGAGGCCTGGTAGGATTTTATGGGCCAAGGAAGAGTAAACAGGCGATTTCGGCATATTTCTGTGGGTGTTAGACCACGGATTCTGGCGCTGCAAGGGGTTCCGGTGCAAGTTTCCTGAAAAACCATACGAGGTGGTCCATAAGAGGCCCGACAAGAGGGCCAGGGGGCCCGGAGGGGTTGGTGAGGCTTGGTAAGATTTTATGGGCCAAGGAAGAGGAAACAGGTGATTTTGACACATTTATGTGGGTGTTAGCCAACAGATTCTGGCGCTGCATGGGGTTCCGGCGCAAGTTTCCCGAAAAACATTACGCGGTGGTCCGCAAGAGGCCTGGGAAGAGGGACAGGGGGCCCGGCGGGGTTGGTGGAGGCCTGGTAGGATTTTATGGGCCAAGGAAGAGGAAACAAGCGATTTCGACACATTTCTGTCGGTGTTAGCCCACGGATTCTGGCGCTGCATGAGGTTCCAGCGCAAGTTTTCCGAAAAACCATACGAGGTGGTCCGCAAGAAGCCCGGCAAGAGGGCCAGGGGTCCTCGCGGGGTTGGTGGAGGCCTGGTAGGATTTTATGGGCCAAGGAAGAGGAAACAAGCGATTTCGGCACATTTCTGTGGGTGTTAGCCCACAGATTCTGGTGCTGCATGGGGTTCCGGCGCAAGTTTCCCGAAAAACCATACGGGGTGGTCCGTAAGAGGCCCTTCAAGAGGGTTAGGGGGCCCGGCGGGATTGGTGGAGGCCAGGTAAGATTTTATGGGCCAAGGAAAAGGAAACAAGCGATTTCGGCACATTTTTGTGGGTGTTAGCCCACGGATTCTGGCACTGCAAGGGGTTCCGGTGCAAATTTCCCAAAAAACCATACGGGGTGGTCCGCAAGAGGCCTGGCAAGAGGGCCAGGGGTCCCGGCGGGGTTGGTGGAGGCCTGGTAGGATTTTATGGGCCAAGAAAGAGGAAACAAGCGATTTCGGCACATTTTAGTGTGTGATAGCCAACGGATTCTGGCGCTACATGGGGTTCCTGCGCAAGTTTACCAAAAAATCATACGAGGGGTCCGAGAGAGGGCCAGGGGGCCCGACAGGGTTGGTGGAGGCTTGGTTGGATTTTATGGGCCAAGGAAGTGGAAATAGGCGATTTCGGCTCATTTCTGTGGGTGTTAGCCACGGATTCTGGCGCTGCATGGGGTTCCGACGCAAGTTTCTCAAAAATTCATACAAGGGGGTCCGCAAGAGGCCAGGAAAGTGGCCCATGGGGCCCGACGGGGTTGGTGGAGGCCTGATTGGATTATATGGGCCAAGGAAGTGGAAACATGCAATTTCGGCTCATTTTTGTGGGTGTTAGCCCACGGATTCTGGTGCTGCATGGGGTTCCGGCACAAGTTTCTTGAAATATCATACGAGGGGGTCCGCAAGAGGACCGGTAAGAGGCCCATGGGGCCCGACGGGTTTGTGGAGGCCCGGTTGGATTTTATGGGCCAAGGAAGTGGATACAGGCGATTTCGGCTCATTTCTGTGGGTGTTAGCCCACGGATTCTGGCCCTGCATGGGGTTCCAGCGCAAGTTTCCCAAAAAATCATACGAGGGGGTCTGCAAGAGGCCCGACAAGAGGCCCATGGGTCCCGACGGGGTTGGTGGAGGCCTGGTTGGATTTTATGGGCCAAGGAAGTGGAAGTAGGCGATTTTAGCTCATTTTTTTGGGTGTTAGCCCACGAATTCTGGCGCTGCATGGGGTTCCGGCGCAAGTTTCCCAAAAAATCATACGAGGGGGTCCGGAAGAGGCCCGACAAGAGGCATATGGGGCTCGGCGGGGTTGGTGGAGGCCTGGTTGGATTTTATGGGCCAAGGAAGTGAGAACAGGCGATTTCGGCTCATTTCTGTGGGTGTTAGCCCACGGATTCTGGCGCTGCATGAGGTTCCGGCGCAAGTTTCCCAAAAGGTCATACTAGGGGGTCTGCAAGAGGCCTCGCAAGAGGCCCATGGGGCCCGACGGGGTTGGTGGAGGCCTGGTTGGACTTCATGGGCCAAGGAAGTGAAAACAGGCTATTTCGGCTCATTTCTGTGGGTGTTAGCCTAGGGATTCTGGCGCTGCATGGGGTTACGGCGCAAGTTTCCTGAAAAATCACACGAGGGGGTCCGCAAGAGGCCCGACAAAAGGCCCATAGGGCCCGACGGGGTTGGTGGAGGCCAAGTTGGATTTTTTGGGTCAAGGAAGTGGAAACAGATGATTTCGGCTCATTTCTGTGGGTGTTAGCCCACAGATTCTGGCGCTGCATGGGGGTTCGGAGCAAGTTTCTCGAACAATTCTACGAAGGGGTCCACAAGAGGCCCCAAAAGAGGCCCATTGTGCCCGACGGGGTTGGTGGAGGCCTGGTTTGATTTTATGGGCCAAGGAAGTGGAAACAGGTGATTTCGGCTTATTTCAGTGGGTGTTAGCCCACGGATTCTGGCGCTGCATGGGATTCCGGCGAAAGTTTCCCGAAAAATAATACGAGGGGGTCCGCAAGAGGCCCATGGGGCCCGACGGGGTTGGTGGAGGCCTGGTTGGATTTTATGGGCCAAGGAAGTGGAAACAGCCAATTTCGGCTCATTTCTGTGGGTGTTAGCCCATGGATTCTGGCGCTGCATGGGGTTCCGGCGCAAGTTTCTAAAAAAATCATACAAGGGGGTTTGCAAGAGGCCCGGAAAGAGGCCCATGGGGCCCGGCGGGGTTTGTGGAGGCCTGGTTGGATTTTATGGGCCAAGGAAGTGGAAACAAGCGATTTCGACTCATTTATATGGGTGTTAACCCACGGATTCTGGCACTGCATGGGGTTCAAGCGCAAGTTTCTTGAAAAATCATATGAAGGGGTACGCAAGAGGCCCGATAAGAGGCCCATGGGGCCCAGCGAGGTTGGTGGAGGCCTGGTTTGATTTTATGGGCCAAGGAAGTGGAAACAGGCGATTTCGGCTCATTTCTATGAGTGTTAGCCCATAGATTCTGGCGTTGCATGGGGGTACGGTGCAAGTTTCCTGAAAAATCATACGAGAGGGTCCGCAAGAGGCCCGACAAGAGTCCCATAGGGCCCGACGGGGTTGGTGGAGGCCTGGTTGAATTTATGGGCCAAGGAAGTGGAAACAGGCGATTTCGGCTCATTTCTGTTGGTGTTAGCCCACAGATTCTGGCGCTGCATGGGGTTCAAGTGCAAGTTTCTTGAAAAATCATACGAAGGGGTACGCAAGAGGCCCAGCAAGAGGCCCATGTGGCCCAGCGAGGTTAGTGGAGGCCTGGTTTGATTTTATGGGCCAAGGAAGTGGAAACAGGCGATTTCGACTCATTTCTGTGGGTGTTAGCCCACGGATTCTGGCGTTGCATGGGGTTCCGACGCAACTTTCCAAAAAATCATACGAAGGGGTTTACAAAAGGCCCGGCAAGAGGCCCATGGGGCCCGGCGGGGTTGGTGGAGGCCTGGTTGGATTTTATGGGCCAAGGAAGTGGAAACAGGCGATTTCAGCTCATTTCTGTGGGTGTTAGCCCACGGACTCTAGCGCTGCATGGGGTTCCGGCGCAAGTTTCCCAAAAAACCATACGAGAGGGTCCGCAAGAGGCCCAGCAAGAGGCCCTTGGGGCTCGCGCGGGGTTGGTTGAGGCCTGGTTGGATTTTATGTTTCCCGAAAAATCATACGAGGGGGTCCGCAAGAGGTGCGGCAAGAGGTCCATGGGTCCCGGCGGGGTTGGATGAGGCCTAGTTGGATTTTATGGGCCAAGGAAGTGGAAACAGGCGATTTGGGCTCATTTCTGTGGGTGTTAGCCCATGGATTTTGGGGCTGCATGGGGTTCCGGCGCAAGTTTCCTGAAAAATCATACGAGGGCGTCCATAGGAGGCGCGACAAGAGGTCCATGGGTCCCGGCAGGGTTGGAAGAGGCCTGGTTGAATTTTATAGGCCAAGGAAGTGGAAATAGGCGATTTGGGCTCATTTCTGTGGGTGTTAGCCCACGGATTGTGGGGCTTCATGGGGTTCCGGAGCAAGTTTCCCAAAAAATCATACGAGGGGGTCCGCAAGAGGCACGGCAAGAGGTCCACGGGTCCCGGCGGGGTTGGATGACGCTTGGTTGGATTTAATAGGCCAAGGAAGCGGAAACAGACGATTTGGACTCATTTCTATGGGCGTTAGCCCACGGATTGTGGGACTTCATGGGGTTCCAGCGCAAGTTTCCCAAAAAATCATACGAAGGGGTCTACAAGAGGCGCGACAAGAGGCCCATGGGTCCTGGCGGGGTTGGATGTGCCCTGGTTGGATTTTATGGGCCAAGGATTTGGAAACAGGCAATTTCTGCTCATTTCTGTGGGTGTTAGCCCACGGATTGTGGGGCTGTATGGGGTTCCAGCGCAAGTTTCCTGAAAATTCATACGAAGGGGTATACAAGAGGCGTAGCAGGAGGTCCATGGGTCCCAACGGGGTTGGATGAGACCTGGTTTGATTTTATGGGCCAAGGAAGTCGAAACAGGTGATTTCGGCTCATTTCTTTGGATGTTAGCCCACGGATTTTGGGGCTGTATGGGGTTCCGGCGCAAATTTCCCAAAAAATCATACGAGGGGGTTCGTAAGAGGTGCAACAAGAGGTCCATGGGTCCGGGCGGGGTTGGATAAGGCCTGGTTGGATTTTATTGGCCAAGGAAGTGGAAACAGGCGATTTTGGCTCATTTCTGTGGGTGTTAGCCAATGGATTGTGGGGCTGCATGGGGTTCCAGCGCAAGTTTCTCGAAATATCATACGAAGGGGTCCGCAAGAGGCGCAACAAGAGGTCCATGGGTCCCTACGGGGTTGGATGAGGTCTGGTTGGATTTTATTGGCCAAGGAATTGGAAACAGGCGATTTCGGCTCATTTCTGTGGGTGTTAGCCCACGAATTGTGGGGCTGCATGGGGTTCCAGCAGAAGTTTCCTGAAAGATCATACGAGGGGCTACGCAAGAGGCGCGACAAGAGGCCCATGGGTCCTGGCGGGGTTGGATGAGGCCTGGTTGGATTTTATGGGCCAAGGAACTAGAAACAGGCGATTTCAGCTCATTTCTGTGGGTGTTAGCCCACGGATTGTGGGGCTGCATGAGCTTCTGGTGCAAGTTTCTCGAAAAATCATATGAGGGGGTCCGTAAGAGGCGCGGCAAGAGGTCCATGGGTTCCGGCGTGGTTAGATGACGCCTGGTTGGATTTTGTGGGCCAAGGAAGTGGAAACAGGCGATTTGGGCTTATTTCTGTGGGTGTTAACCCACAAATTGTGGGGCTGCATGGGGTTCCGATGCAAGTTTCCCAAAAAATCATACGAGGGGGGCTACAAGAGGCGCGACAAGAGGTCCATGGGTCCTGGCGGGGTTGGATGAGGCCTGGTTGGATTTTATGGGCCAAGGAAGTTGAAACAGGCGATTTGGGCTCATTTCTATGGGTGTTAGCCCACGAATTGTGGGGCTGCATGGGGTTCCGGCACAAGTTTTCCAAAAATTCATACCAGGGAGTCCTCAAGAGGCGCGACAAGAGGTCAATGGGTCCCGGCGGGGTTGGATGAGGCCTGGTTGGATTTTATGGTTCAAGGAAGTGGAAACAGGCGATTTGGGCTCATTTCTGTGGGTGTTAGCCCATGGATTGTGGGGCTGCATGGGGTTCCGGCGCAAATTTCCTGAAAAATCATACGAGGGGCTCCGCAAGAGGAGCAGAAAGATGTCCATTGGTCCCGGCGGGGTGGGATGAGGCCTTGTTGGATTTTATGGGCCAAGGAAGTGGAAACAGGCGATTTGGGCACATTTCTGTAGGTGTTAGCCCACGAATTGTGGGGCTGCATAGGGTTCGGGCGCAAGTTTCCCAAAAAATCATACAAGGGGGGTCCGCAAGAGGCGTGAAAAGTGGTTCATGGGTCCCGGCGGGGTTGGATGACGCCTGGTTGGATTTTATGGGCCAAGGAAGTGGAAACATGCGATTTCGGCTCATTTCTGTGCGTGTTAGCCCACGGATTGTGGGGCTGCATGGGGTTTCGGCGCAAGTTTTCCAAAAATTCATACGGAGGGGGTCCGCAAGAGGCGCGACAAGAGGTCAATGGGTCCCGTCGGGGTTGGATGAGGCCTGGTTGGATTTTATGGGCCAAGGAAGTGGAAACAGGTGATTTGAGCTCATTTCTGTGGGTGTTAGCCCACGGATTTTGGGGCTGCATGGGGTTCCGGCGCAAATTTCCTGAAAAATCATACGAGGGGCTCCGCAAGAGGCGCGACAAGAGACCCATGGGTCCTGGCGGGGTTGGATGAGGCCTGGTTGGATTTTATGGGCCAAGGAAGTGGAAACAGGCGATTTGGGCTCATTTCTGTGGGTGTTAGCCCACGGATTGTGGGGCTGCATGGGGTTCCGGCGCAAGTTTTCTGAAAACTCATCCGAGGGGGTCCGCAAGAGGTGCGACAAGAGGCTCATGTGTCCCGGTGGGGTTGGATGAGGCCTGGTTGGATTTTATGGGCCAATGAAGTGGAAACAGGCGATTTCGGCTCATTTCTGTGGGTGTTAGTCCACGGATTGTGGGGCTGCATGAGGTTCCGTCAAAAGTTTCTCGAAAAATCATATGACGGGGTCCGCAAGAGGCGCGGCAAGAGGTCCATGGGTCCCGGCGGGGTTGGATGATGCCTGGTTGGATTTTATGGGCCAAGGAAGTGGAAACAGGTGATTTGGGCTCATTTCTGTGGCTGTTAGCCCACGGATTGTGGGGCTGCATGGGGTTCCGATGCATGTTTCCCGAAAAATCATACGAGGGGGTCCGCAAGAGGCATGGCAAGAGGCCCATGGGTCACGGCGGGGTTGGATGAGGCCTGGTTGGATTTTATGGGCCAAGGAAGTGGATACAGGCGATTTGGGCTCATTTCTATAGGTGTTAGCCCACGGATTGTGGGGCTGCATGGGGTTCGGGCGCAAGTTTCCCAAAAAATCATACGAGGGGGTCCGCAAGAGGCACAACAAGAGGCCCATGGGTCTCGGCAGGGTTGGATGAGGCCTGGTTGGATTTTATGAGCCAAGGAAGTGGAAACAACGATTTGGGCTCATTTCTGTGGGTGTTAGCCCACGGATTGTGGGGCTGCATGGGGTCCGGCGCAAGTTTCTGAAAACATCATTCAAGGGTGTCCACAAGAGGCGCGGCAAGAGGTCCATGGGTCCCGGCGGGCTTGGATGAGGCCTGGTTCGATTTTATGGTCCAAGGAAGTGGAAATAGGCGATTTGGGCTCATTTTCGTGGGTGTTAGCCCACGGATTGTGGGGCTGCATAGGGTTCCGGCGCATGTTTCCTCAAAAATCATACGAAGGGGTCTGCAAGAGGCGCAACAAGAGGTCCATGGGTCCCGGTGGGGTTGGATGATGCCTGGTTGGATTTTATGGGCCAATGAAGTGGAAACAGGCGATTTTGGCTCATTTCTGTTGGTGTTAGCCCACAGATTGTGGGGCTGCATGGGGTTCCGTCAAAAATTTCTCGAAAAATCATACGACGGGGTCCGCAAGAGGCATGGTAAGAGGTCCATGGGTCCCGGCGGGGTTGGATGATGCCTGGTTGGATTTTACGGGCCAAGGAAGTGGAAATAGGCGATTTGGGTTCATTTCTATGGGTGTTAGCCCACGGATTGTGGGGCTGCATGGGGTTCCGGTGCATGTTTCCTGAAAAATCATACAAGGGGGTCCGCAAGAGGCGCGGCAAGAGGCCCATGGGTCACGGCGGGGTCGGATGAGGCCTGTTCAATTTTATGTGCCAAGGAAGTAGATACAGGCGATTTGGGCTCATTTCTATGGGTGTTAGCCCACGGATTGTGGGGCTGCCTGGGGTTCGGGCGCAAGTTTCCCAAAAAATCATACGAGGGGGTCCGCAGGAGGCGCGACTAGAGGCCCATGGGTCTCGGTGGGATTGGATGAAGCCTGGTTGGATATTATGAGCCAAGGAAGTGGAAACAGCGACTTGGGCTCATTTCGATGGGTGTTAGCCCACGGATTGTGGGGCTGCATGGGGTCCGACGCAAGTTTCCCAAAACATCATTCGAGGGTGTCCACAAGAGGCGCGGCAAGAGGTCTATGGGTCCTGGCAGGGTTGGATGAGGCCTGGTTGGATTTTATGGTCCAAGGAAGTGGAAACAGGCGATTTGGGCTCATTTCTGTGGGTGTTAGCGCACGGATTGTGGGGCTGCATGGGGTTCCGGCGCATGTTTCCTCAAAAATCATACGAAGGGGTCCGCAAGAGGCGCAGTAAGAGGTCCATGGGTCCCGGCGGGGTTGGATGATGCCTGGTTGGATTTTATGGGCCAAGGAAGTGGAAACAGGCGATTTGGGCTCATTTCTGTGGGTGTTAGCCCACGGATTGTTGGGCTGCAAGGGGTTCCGGTGCATGTTTCCCAAAAAATCATACGAGGGGGTCCGCAAGAGGCGCGACAAGAGGCCCATGGGTCATGGTAGGGTTGGATGAAGCCTGGTTGGATTTTATGGGCCAAGGATGTGGATACAGGCGATTTGGGCTCATTTCTATGGGTGTTAGCCCACGGATTGTGGGGCTGCATGGGGTTCGGGCGCCAGTTTCCCAAAAAAACATACGAGGGGGTCCTCAAGAGGCGCGGCAAGAGGCCCATGGGTCTCGGTGGGGTTGGATGAGGCCTGGTTGGATTTTATGAGCCAAGGAAGTGGAAACAACGATTTAGGCTCATTTCTGTGGGTGTTAGCCCACAGATTGTGGGGCTGCATGGGGTCCGGCGAAAGTTTCCCAAAATATCATACGAGGGAGTCCGAAAGAGGCGCAGCAAGAGGTCCATGGGTCTGGCGAGGTTGGATGAGGCCTGGTTGGATTTTATGGGCCAAGGAAGTTGAAACAGGCGATTTGGGCTCATTTCTGTGGGTTTTAGCCCACGAATTGTGGGGCTGCATGGGGTTTCGGCGCAAGTTTCCCAAAAAATCATATGAAGGGGTCCGCAAGAGGTGTGGTAAGAGGCCCATGGGTACCGGCGGGGTTGGATGAGGCCTGGATAGATTTTATGGTCCAAGGAAGTGGAAACAGGCGATTTCGGCTCATTTCTGTGGGTGTTAGCCCACGGACTATGGGGCTGCATGAAGTTCCAACGGAGGTTTATCGAAAAATCATACGAGGGGGTACGCAAGAGGCTCGGCACGAGGTCTATGGGTCCCGGCGAGGTTGGATGAGGCCTGGTTGGATTTTATGGGCCAAGGAAGTTGAAATAGGCGATTTTGGCTCATTTATGTGGGTTTTAGCCCACGGATTGTGGGGATGCATGTGGTTTCGGCGCATGTTTCCCAAAAAATCATTCGAGGTGGTCCGCAAGAGGCGCGGAAAAGGGCCCATGGGTCCTGGCGGGGTTGGATGAGGCCTGGTTGGAGTTTATGGGCCAAGGAAGTGGAAACAGGCGATTTGGGCCCATTTTTGTGGGTGTTAGCCCACGGATTGTGGGGCTGCATGGGTTTTTAGTGCAAGTTTCTCGAAAAATCATGCGAGGGGGTCCGCAAGAGGCGCGGCAAGAGGTCCATGGGTCCCGGCGGGGTTGGATGAGGCCTGGTTGGATTTTATGGGCCAAGGAAGTTGAAACAGGCAATTTGGGCTCATTTCTATGGGTGTTAGCCCACGGATTGTGGGGCTGCATGGGGTTCCGGCGCAAGTTTCCCAAACAATCATACGAGAGGGTTCGCAAGAGGCGCGACAAGAGGTCCATGGGTCCCGACGGGGTTGGATGAGGCCTGGTTGGAATTTATGGGCCCAGGAAGTGGAAATAGGTGATTTCGGCTCATTTCTGTGGGTGTTAGCCCACGGATTGTGGGGCTGCATGGGGTTCCGGCGCAAGTTTCTCAAAATGTTATACGCAGGGGTCTGCAAGAGGTGCGACAACAGGTCCATGGGTCCCGGCGGGGCTGGAGGAGGCTTGGTTGGATTTTTTGGGCCAAGGAAGTGGAAACAGGCAATTTGGGCTCATTTTTGTGGGTGTTAGCCCACAGATATTGGGGATGCATGGGGTTCCATCGCAAGATTCCAGAAAAATCATACGAGGGGGTCCGCAAGAGGCGCGGAAATAGGTCCATGGGTCCCGGCGGGGTTGGATGAGGCCTGGTTGGATTTTATGGGCCAAGAAAGTGGAAACAGGCGATTTGGGCTCATATCTGTGGGTGTTAGCCCACGGATTGTAGGGCTGCATGGGGTTCCGACGCAAGTTTCCCGAAAAATCATACGAGGGGGTCCGCAAGAGGCGCTGCAAGTGGTCCATGGTCCCGGTGGGGTTTGATGAGGCCTGGTTTGATTTTATGGGCCAAGGAAGTGGAAACAGGCGATTCGGGCTCATTTCTATGGGTGTTAGCCCACGGATTGTGGGGCTGCATGGGGTTCCGGTGCTAATTTCCTGAAAAATCTTACGAGCGGGTCCGCAAGAGGCACGACAAGAGGTCCATGGGTCCCCACGGGGTTGGATGAGACCTGGTTGGATTTTGTGGGCCAAGGAAGTGGAAACAAGCGATTTTAGCTGATTTCGGTGGGTGTTAGCCCACGGATTGTGGGACTGCATGGGGTTCTAGCGCATGTTTTCCAAAAACTCATACGAGGGGTCCGCAAGAGGCATGGCAACACGTCCATGGGTCCCGGCGGGGTAGGATGAGGCCTGGATGGATTTTATGGGCAAAAGAAGTTGAAACAGGCAATGTCGGCTCATTTCTGTGGGTGTTAGCCAAGGGATTGTGGGGCTGCATGGGGTTCCGGTGCAAATTTATCAAAAAATCATATGAGGGGTCCGCAAAAGGCACGGCAAGAGGCCCATGGGTCCCAGCGGTGTTGGATAAGGCCTGGTTGGATTTTATGGGCCAAGGAAGCGGAAACAGGCGATTTTGGCTCATTTCTGTGGGTGTTAGCCCAAGGATTGTGGGGCTGCATGGGGTTCCGACGCAAGTTTCCCGAAACATCATACGAGGGGGACCGCAAGAGACGCGGCAAGAGGTCCATGGGTTACGGTGGTGTTGGGTGAGGCCTGGTTGAATTTTATGGGCCAAGGAAGTGGAAACAGGCGATTTGGGCTCATTTCTGTGGGTGTTAGCCCACGGATTGTGGGGCTGCATGGGATTTCGGCGCAAGTTCCCCGAAAAATCATACGAGGGGGTCCGCAAGAGGCGCGACAAGAGGCCCATAGGTCCCGGCGGGGTTGGATGAGGCCTGGATAGATTTTATGAGCCAAGGAAGTGGAAACGGGTGATTTTGGCTCATTTCTGTGGGTGTTAACCCACGGACTGTGGGGCTGCATGAGGTTCCGATGCACGTTTATCAAAAAATCATACGAGGGGGTCCGCAAGAGGCGCGACAAGAGGTCCATGGGTCCTGGCGGGGTCGGATGACACCTGGTTTGAATTTATGGGCCAAGGAAGTGGAAACAAGAGATTTCGGCTCATTTCTATGGGTGTTAGCCCATGAATTGTGTGGCTGCATGGGGTTCTGGCGCAAGTTTCCCAAAAATTTATACGAGGGGTCTGCAAGAGGCGGGGCAAGAGGTCCATGGCTCCCGGAAGGGTTGGATGAGGCCTAGTTGGATTTTATGGGCCAAGGAAGTGGAAACAGGCGATTTGGGCTCATTTCTATGGGTGTCAGCCCACGGATTGTGGGGCTGCATGGGGTTCCGGTGCAAGTTTCCCGAAAAATCATACGAGGGGGTCCGCAAGAGGCACTGCAAGAAGTCCATGGGTCCCGTGGGGTTTGATGAGGCCTGGTTGGATTTTATGGGCCAAAGAATTGGAAACAAGTGATTTGGGCTCATTTCTGTGGGTGTTAGCCCACGGATTGTGGGGCTGCATGGGTTCCGGCGCATGTTTTCTGAAAAATCATACGAGGTGGTCCGCAAGAGGCGCGGCAAAGGGTCCATGGGTCCTGGTGGGGTTGGATAAGGCCTTGTTGGATTTTATGGGCCAAAGAAGTGGAAGCAGACGATTTGGGCTCATTTCTGTGGGTATTAGCCCACGGATTGTGGGGCTGCATGGGGTTCCGGCGCAAGTTTCCCAAAATATCATATGAGGGGTTCCGCAAGAGGCGCGTAAGAGGTCCATGGGTCCCGGCGGGGTTGGATGAGGCCTGGTTGGATTTTATGGGCCAAGGAAGTGGAAACAGGCGATTTGGGCTCATATCTGTGGGTGTTAGCCCACGGATTGTGGGGCTGCACGAGTTTCCGACGCAAGTTTCTCAAAAAATCATACGAGGGGATCCGCAAGAGGCGCTGCAAGTGGTCCATGGGTCCCGTGGGGTTTGATGAGGCCTGGTTGGATTTTATGGGCCAATGAAGTGGAAACAAGTGATTTGGGCTCATTTCTGTGGGTGTTAGCCCACGGATTGTGGGGCTGCATGGGTTCCGGCGCAAGTTTACTGAAAAATCATATGAGGTGGTCCGCAAGAGGCACGGCAAAGGGTCCATGGGTCCTGGTGGGGTTGGATAAGGCCTTGTTGGATTTTATGGGCCAAGGAAGTGGAAGCAGACGATTTGGGCTCATTTCTGTGGGTGTTAGCCCACGGATTGTGGGGCTGCATGGGGTTCCGGCGCAAGTTTCCCAAAAGATCATATGAGGGGTTCCGCAAGAGGCGCGTAAGAGGTCCATGGGTCCCGGCGGGGTTGGATGAGGCCTGGTTGGATTTTATGGGCCAAGGAAGTGGAAACAGGCGATTTGGGCTCATATTTGTGGGTGTTAGCCCACGGATTCTGGGGCTACATGGGGTTCTGGCACAAGTTTCCCAAAAAATCATATAAGGGGGTCCGCAAGAGGTACAGCAAGAGGTCCATGGGTCCCGGCGCGGTTGGATGAGGCTTGGTTGAATTTTATGGGCCAAGGAAGTGGAAACAAGCGATTTGGGCTCATTTTTGTGGGTGTTAACCCATGGATTGTGGGGCTGCATGGGGTTCAGGCGAAAGTTTCCTGAAAAATCATACGAGGGGGTCCGCAAGAGGCACGACAAGAGGTCCATGGGTCCCGGCGGGGTTGGATTAGACCTGGTTGGATTTTGTGGGCCAAGGAAGTGGAAACAGGCGATTTCGGCTGATTTCTGTGGGTGTTAGCCTACGGATTGTGGGACTGCATGGGGTTCCGACACATGTTTCCCAAAAACTCATACAAGGGGGTCCGCAAGAGGCGCAACAAGAGGTCCATGAGTCCCGACAGGGTTGGATGAGGCCTGGTTGGATTTTATGGGCAAAAGAAGTTGAAACAGGCAATTTCGGCTCATTTCTGTGGGTGTTAGCCAACGGATTGTGGGGCTGCATGGGGTTCCGGTGCAAGTTTCCCGAAAAATCATTCGAGGGGGTCCGCAAGAGGCACGGCAAGAGGCCCATGGGTCCCAGCGGGGTTGGATAAGGCCTAGTTGGATTTTATGGGCCAAGGAAGCAGAAACAGGCGATTTGGACTCATTTCTGTGGGTGTTAGCCCACGGATTGTGGGGCTGCATGAAGTTTTGGCGCAAGTTTCCGGAAAAATCATCCGAGGGGGTCCGCAAGAGGCGCGGCAAGAGGCCTATGGGTCCAGGCGGGGTTGCAAGAAGTCCATGGGTCCCGTGGGGTTTGATGAGGCCTGGTTGGATTTTATGGGCCAAAGAATTGGAAACAAGTGATTTGGGCTCATTTCTGTGGGTGTTAGCCCACGGATTGTGGGGCTGCATGGGTTCCGGCGCATGTTTTCTGAAAAATCATACGAGGTGGTCCGCAAGAGGCGCGGCAAAGGGTCCATGGGTCCTGGTGGGGTTGGATAAGGCCTTGTTGGATTTTATGGGCCAAAGAAGTGGAAGCAGACGATTTGGGCTCATTTCTGTGGGTATTAGCCCACGGATTGTGGGGCTGCATGGGGTTCCGGCGCAAGTTTCCCAAAATATCATATGAGGGGTTCCGCAAGAGGCGCGTAAGAGGTCCATGGGTCCCAGCGGTGTTGGATGAGGCTTGGTTGGATTTTATGGGCCAAGGAAGTGGAAACAGGCGATTTGGGTTCATTTCTGTGGGTGTTAGCCCACGGATTGTGGGGCTGCATGGGGTTCCGGTGCAAGATTCCTGAAAAATCATACGAGGCGGTCCGTAAAGGCGCGGAAAGAGGACCATGGGTCCTGGCGGGGTTGGATGAGGCCTGGTTGGACTTTATTTACCAAGGAAGTGGAAACAGGCGATTTGGGCTCATTTCTGTGGGTGTTAGCCCACAGATTATGAGGCTGCATGGGGTTACGGTGCATGTTTCCTGAAAAATCATACGAGGGGGTCCGCAAGAGGCGCGGCAAGAGGTCCATGGGTCCCGGCGGGGTTGGATGACACCTGGTTGGATTTTATAGGCCAAGGAAGTGGAAATAGGCGATTTGGGCTCATTTCTGTGGGTGTTAGCCCACAGATTGTGGGGCTGCATGGGGTTCCGCGCAAGTTTCCGAAATATCATACTAGGGGGTCCGGAAGAGGTGCGAAAAGAGACCCATGGTTCCCGGCGGGGTTGGATAAGGCCTTGTTGGATTTATGGGCCAAGGAAGTGGAAACAGGCGATTTGGGCTCATTTCTGTGGGTGTTAGTCCACAGATTGTGGGGTTGCATGGGGTTTCGGCGCAAGTTTTCCAAAAAATCATACGAAGGGGTTTGGAAGAGGCGCGGCAAGAGGTACATGGGTCCCGATGGGGTTTGATGAGACCTGGTTGGATTTTATGGGTCAAGGAAGTGGAAACAGGCGATTTGGGCTCATTTCTGTGGGTGTTAGCCCACGGATTGTGGCGCTGCATGGGGTTATGGCGTAAATTTCCCAAAAATTCACACGAGGGGGTCCGCAAGAGGCGGGCCAAGAGGTCCATTGGTCCTGGCGGGGTTGGACGAGGCCTGGTTGGATTTTATGGGCCAAGGAAGTGGAAACAGGCGATTTCGGCTCATTTCTGTGGGTGTTAGCCCACGGATTGTGGGGCTGCATGGGGTTCCGGCTCAAGTTTCCCAAAAAAATCATACGAAGGGGTCCGCAAGAGGCACAGAAAGAGGTCCATGGGTCACGGAGGGGTTAGATGAGGCCTGGTTGGATTTTATTGGCCAAGGAAGTGGAAACAGGTGATTTCGGCTCATTTCTGTGGGTGTTAGCCCACGGATTGTGGCGATGCATGGGGTTATGGCGTAAATTTCCCGAAAAACCATACGAGGTGGTCCATAAGAGGCCCGGCAAGGGGCCCAAGGGGCCCGGCGGGGTTAGTGGAGGCCTCGTAGGAATTTATGGGCCAAGGAAGAGAAAACAGGCAATTTCGGCACTTTTCTGTGGGTGTTGGCCCACGGATTCTGGCGCTGCATGGGGTTTCAGCGCAAGTTTCCTGAAAAACCATACGAGATGGTCCGCAAGAGGCCTGGCGGGGTTGGTGGAGGCCTGGTAGGATTTTATGGGCCAAGGAAGAGGAAAAGGCAATTTCGGCACTTTTCTATAGGTGTTAGCCCATGGATTTTGGTGCTACATGGGGTTTCGGCGCAAACTTCCCAAAAAACCATACGATGTGGTCTGAAAGAGACCCAGGGGGCCCGGCGGGGTTGGTGGAGGGCCGATAGGATTTTATGGGCCAAGGAAGAGGAAACAGACAATTTTGGCACTTTACTGTGGGTGTTAGCCCACGGATTCTGGCGCTGCATGGGGTTCCGGCACAAGTTTCCACAAAACCCATATGAGGTAGTTCGCAAGAGGCCCGGCAAGGGGCCCAGGGGCCCGGCGAGGTTGGTGGAGGCCTGGTAGGATTTTATAGGCCAAGGAAGAGAAAAACAGGCGATTTCGGCACTTTTCTGTGGGTGTTAGCCCACGGATTCTGGCGTTGCATGGGGTTTCCGCGCATGTTTCCCGAAAAGCCATACGATGTGGTCTGCAAGGGGCCCAGGAAGAGGCCCAGGGGGCTCGGCAGGGTTGGTGGAGGCCTGGTAGGATTTTATGGGCCAAGGAAGAGGAAACAGGCGATTTCGACACCTTTCTGTGGGTGTTAGCCTACGAATTCTGGTGCTGCATGGGGTTCCGGCACAAGTTTCTCGAAAAACCATATGAGGTGGTCCAAAAGAGGCCTGACAAGAGGCCCAGGGGGCCCAGTGGGGTTCGTGGAGGCCTGCTAGGATTTTATGGGCCAAAGAAGAGGAAACAAGCAATTTCGGCACTTTTCGTGGGTGTTAGCCCACAGATTCTGGTGCTGCATGGGGTTCCGGTGCATGTTTCTCGAAAAACCATACGAGGTGGTCCGCAAGAGGCCTGGCAAGGTGCCCAGGGGGCCCGGCAAGGTTTGTGGAGGCCTGGTAGGATTTTATGGGCCAAGGAAGAGAAAACAGGTGATTTAAGCTCTTTTCTATGGGTCTTAGCCCACGGATTCGGGCGCTGCATGGGGTTCCGGTGCAAGTTTCCTAAAAAACAAACGAGGTGGTCTGCAAGAGTCCCGGCAAGGGGCCCAGGGGGCCCGACGGGGTTGGTGGAGGACTCGTAGGATTTTATGGGCTAAGGAAGAGAAAACAGGCGATATTGGCACTTTTCTGTGGGTATTAGCCCACGGATTCTGGCGCTGCATGGGGTTTCAGCGCAAGTTTCCCAAAAAACCATACAAGGTGGTCCGCAAGAGGCCTAGGAAGAGGCCCAGGGAGGCCAACGGGGTTGGTGGAGGCCAGGTAGGATTTTATGGGCCAAGGAAGAGGAAACAGGCAATTTTGGCACTTTTATGTGGGTGTCAGCCACGGATTCTGTCGCTGCATGGGGTTCCGGCCTAAGTTTCCTGAAAAACCATACGAGGTGGTCCGCAAGAGGCCTGGAAAGGGGCCGGGGGCCCGGCGGGGTTGGTGGAGGCCTGGTAGGATTTTATGGGCCAAGGAAGAGGAAACAGGCGATTTCGATACTTTTCTGTGGGTGTTAGCCCACGGATTCTGGCACTGCATGGGGTTCCGGCGCAAGTTTCCTAAAAAAACAAACGAGGTGGTCTGCAAGAGTCCCGGCAAGGGGCCCAGGGGGCCCGACGGGGTTGGTGGAGGCCTCGTAGGATTTTATGGGCTAAGGAAGAGAAAACAGGCGATATTGGCACTTTTCTGTGGGTATTAGCCCACGGATTCTGGCGCTGCATGGGGTTTCAGCGTAAGTTTCCCAAAAAACCATACGAGGTGGTCCGCAAGAGGCCTAGGAAGAGGCCTAGAGAGGCCAGTGGGGTTGGTGGAGGCCAGGTAGGATTTTATGGGCCAAGGAAGAGGAAACAGGCAATTTTGGCACTTTTATGTGGGTGTCAGCCACGGATTCTGTCGCTGCATGGGGTTCCGGCCTAAGTTTCCTGAAAAACCATACGAGGTGGTCCGCAAGAGGCCTGGAAAGGGGCCGGGGGCCCCGCGGGGTTAGTGGAGGCTTGGTAGGATTTTATGGGCCACAAAAGAGGAAACAGGCGATTTCGACACTTTTCTGTGGGTGTTAGCCCACGGATTCTGGTGCTGCATGGGGTTCCGGCGTAAGTTTCCCAAAAAACCATACGAGGTGGTCCGTAAGAGTCCCGTAAAGGGGCCCACGGGGCCCGGCGGGGTTGGTAGAGGCCTCGTAGGATTTTATGGGCCAAGGAAGAGAAAACAGGCGATATTGGCACTTTTCTATGGGTATTAGCCCACGGATTCTGGCGCTGAATGGGGTTTCAGCGCAAGTTTCCCAAAAAACCATACAAGGTGGTCCGCAAGAGGCCTAGGAAGAGGTCCAGGGAGGCCAGCGGGGTTGGTGGAGGCCAGGTAGGATTTTATGGGCCAACGAAGAGGAAACAGGCAATTTTGGCACTTTTATGTGGGTGTCAGCCACGGATTTTGGCGTTGCATGGGGTTCCGGCGCAAGTTTCCCAAAAAATCATACGAGGTGGTCCGCAAGAGGCCTGGCAAGGGGCCCGGGGGCCCGGCGGGGTTGGTGGAGGCCTGGTAGGATTTTATGGGCCAAGGAAGAGGAAACAAGCGATTTCGGCACTTTTTGTGGGTGTTAGCCCATGAATTCTGGTGCTGCATGGGGTTCCGGCGCAAGTTTCCCGAAAAACCATATGAGGTGGTCCGGAAGAGGCCCGACAAGAGGCCCAGGGGGCCCGGCGGGGTTGGTGGAGGCCTGGTAGGATTTTATGGGCTAAGGAAGAGGAAACAAGCGATTTTGGTACTTTTTTGTGGGTGTTAGCCCATGGAGTCTGGCGCTGCATGGGGTTCCAGTGCAAGTTTCCCAAAAAACCATACGTGGTGGTCCGCAAGAGGCCCGGAAAGAGGCCTAGGGTCATGAGAGGAATAAAAAGGAATAAATAAGGTAAGAAATATATATTTTTAATACTGAAAATGCATATAATTTAATAAATTCAATTAATATATATAAGATCTTTTAGCAAGACTTAGTTGGCCTAGTTGTTTTATATCAATTCTATCCTTTTGTTTGCCTAGTGTTTGCATGACAAAAATCTAAATGCATTTTATCCTAACTTGTGTGTGAAAGAAAGAATCATATATATAATACTGTTGTTCGAGGCGAATCCGTGATTTGAAAATAGCAGGGACATTATTTATTTCTGACTATAAAAATATTGTGATTTTTTTTATTATTGTGCACATTGGAGTAGAAATCAAACTCGGATGTATCTTGTATCAATCAGTGTATCTACACGACCTTTGTGAATGAGGTTGTCCATCAAATTGCATACGTCATATTAAGATATATATACACATATATACATACATGACCCTCCTACTTTAGGTGTAGGTTCACCAGATCCTTCAAATAAAGTCATTCAAATTATGTGAACAATTTCAAAAACTGATCATACTATATGTATAGTTATGGAGGAGTCTAATTATATTTATTCATGTTCGAGACCTGAGAATGAAATTGTATTGATAGAGAATGTTTTGCTCTTAAACTAAAATATTCCAACACAAATCTATATTAGTCGAACCCCAAAATAAGTATCAAACAACACTCAATAAAACATTACACAAAATTATTCGTCTGCATATTTATATCAAATCAATAAATATGAAATATATATTTTATACGATATACACTTTTTAACACTTAATATGCATAGGAATTTGATTTTCATTGTCTTTAAACACAAATTTAATCAACATAGAATACAAATGGTTAAGAAAACACCAAAATATCTCCTATTTGTGAAACTTAACAAACACCAATACTACTCCCAATATAAACAAGTAATTTCTCTTAAAAGCGCAATCTCTAAGTTTAACAAATCATTCTAGATTGATCTCTAAAAACTCTTTAAGCACTTAATCTTGTGAGCTATGAGCTATCAATGGCCACATGAACAATAAACATATCACTTGAAATTCAAAATTTCATGACAATAATTATTAAGCACAATACATAAATACACCTTTTAACTTCGCCTCAGTTGGTATTTATGCCTTCAGAACTTCAAGTGTGCATAAAATACAAACTTAAATTTATATAAAGTTGGACAAATAGGCACACACATCCTACATGACATGATATACGTAGGATGTTACATAGGGTTGCGCGTATAATGTGTATTAATGTGTGTGTTTACTTGTTCAACTCTATACAAGTTTAAGTACCTATTTGTATATGCACAAAGTTAAAGGGCATAAATGCTAGATAATGCGAAGTTAAAAAACACACTTATTAATTAAGCGTAATTATTATCAAAGAAAAGATCGAAAAGTAATCAGTAGACAATATTTGGATGTTCTTCCTTAAACCTAGTACAAAGGTTTCATAAACTGCCCCTAACATGTAAACAAGACTTTGATTAAGGCCCAAATTAAATATGGTAGATGTCGTTTATATGGGCCAGGCCCAAGGCCCAAACTCATTCAAGCCCAATACTAAAATAAAGCCCAATAAATCCTAAACCCCCAAATCATCATCTTCCTTGATGATTAAACCCTAATTTCTGCTACAATCAGCATCAATGGAGTTTGAGAACAGAAAGTTAGCAACTTTAGCTTCCATGAATTCACCAGAACCAGACAAATCACCGAAAGGCAACATAGACGCGCCAATTATCCCTTTACTCAATACCCTTAACTCACATCCTTCGTATTTCACCACCAGTTCTTGTTCTGGCCGTATCTCCATTCTTTCACAACCCACCACCCCCATAGTCAACCCCACCAAGAAAAAAGCCAAAGGAGGCAAATGGGTGTTCATTTCTCACGACCCAATTCAACCCCACTTAATTTTACCACTTCTTTTTCCGTTGAAATCAACTCAACCAGTCACTGAGGTCACTGAGTTACATAGCCTAGTGTTTAGATATGAACCTTTGATTATTGCAGTGGAGTGTAAGGATGTTGAGGCAGCTCAGTTTTTGGTTTCTTTAGCTATTTCGTCTGGGTTTAGGGAGAGTGGTATTACCAGTGTTAATAAAAGGGTGATTATTGCTATACGATGTTCGATACGATTGGAAGTGCCATTAGGGGATACTGAGAAGATAATGGTGTCTTCTGAGTATGTGAAATATCTTGTTGAGTTAGCAAACGAGAAGATGGAGGCTAATAGAAGAAGAACTGATAACTTTCTTGATGCATTGTTGAAAAATGGGTTTTTGGGTTCACAGATTAGTAATGGAGAAGTGGACTGTGATGATTCTGAACTGTTGGAAAATTCTTTAGTTAATGGTGTTCGTAGAACTGGAAATGCTAAAAGAAGAGACTTTGATGATTCTTGTTCTGGTAACTATTATCGATCTCAGACTAATTGAATCCACATAAGATATCAGCCCAATTTTGCTTCTGTAACTTATGGATGTGAGTTTTATTTTTGGAGGGGGCTCTACAAGACATTGATCATGTATATTTCATGGATTACACAATGCTTTATCATGTGGTTGTGAATCTGCGAATCTTGTTTACTGAGTTTTTAGTGTGTCATAGAGTAGCCCACTAGAATCTGTAGAAGTTGATCATACTTGTGAGTTTGTTTCGGTCTTATCTTGGTAATCTGAGAAGGTGTAATAATTAAGGGAAAGTGCGAAGTCTTATCTTTGGTTCGAAAGCTTGCCATCAAATGGTTAGCTAGAATCAGAATAAATTGATCATACTTCTGACTTGTCTTTAATTTCATATTATTGATCCGTCAAAATGTTATAATTAAAGGAAAGTGCAGAACTTCCACCTTGTACTATTTGAGTTAAATCTTATTGTGGCCTGTAGCGAACAACTTCTTCCGTTGCAAAACATAGATGCTTCATTTGCCTTAATGTGCTTGTGTAAAAAAACTGTGACTCATATGAGTATTTAATGTGGATTCTTCAAAATGAACTAATTTAAGCTGAAAAAAAATGCACACGCCCCTGCTAAACACTTTTGCACACTCATTGGATATATACCCATAACTGAGTCCATCTGGCATATGCCATGTTTTGGCATTGTGACTCCTATGTCCTCTTTGTTTTATTGCCTTTAAAGTTTTATTTATATACCCGTACAGCTTTGGTTAATTGCTTCAATTGCATAAGCGTGGTAGTACTCTGACCGTTAGTGTGTGTTCGATTGCAGGATACATTCCATTGAATGTGACAACATGTCCTAATATTTAATTAATTGACAGGATCAGAAGTAGCCCCTGATATCAACCTACACACTGTTAAATTGGTGATTTCTGCTGAATCAATTGAGAGGCTATTTCTCTGGGGTCACTCTGCTTCTACCATGGATGATGTGGATAAAAAGAAGGTTCTCATATTTGGTGGCTTTGGAGGAATGGGAAGGCATGCACGAAGACGTGATCTATTGCTTCTTGATGTAGAATGTGAAAGGCTGGAGGTGATTGATGTTTTGGATGCTCCCTGTCCACGTGTGGGCCATACATCATCCGTGATTGGAGATTCAATGTATGTGATTGGAGGAAGGGCTGACCCTTCAAATATTCTGAACGATGTGTGGGTTTTCAACGTGACAAAGAAGGATTGGAGGCTGTTAGAGTGTTCGGGCACTCCATTCCTCCCAAGGTGCTGTTTTTGTCATCTTTGCTTCAATGGCTACTATATGAAGTGTTTCTGTTCTATATATATTTCCTATACCTTGTTGGTTGAATGTGAAGTTCGTTACTTTGTACCAACTTATTTTGTTTTGTAGGCTCCTTCATAGAGTGGCAAGAATTTATAGCATTTAATCATATGATTTTTGGCCATATGAATTGTTCTTGATTTATTTTCTGGTGTCTTCTTCAGCAGAAATATTGTCTTTGAGAATTTCGCACTCTTTATATATTCGTGTTAGAATCTCTTGTATATAATTTGTTTCGTAACCTCACACTCTAATACGGTAGTTACTGTTGTGCAGTACAGGCATAGACATGCTGCAGCTGCTGTAGGTTCAAGAATTTATGTATTTGGGGGAATTCACAATGATATCATATTCTCATCACTGTATGTCTTCGACACACAAAACTTTGAATGGAGTGAAGTACAAGTTCAAGGGGATTTTCCATGTGCACGTCATTCTCATTCAATGGCAGCATATGGGACTCAAATATTTGTATTTGGGGGATATGATGGGCAGAAGGCTCTAGGGGACCTTTATAGTTTTGATGTGAAAACATGCATATGGAAGAAGGAAAAGATGATTGGAAGACCACCATCTGCAAAATTTTCCCATTCTATGTTTATTTATAAGAAATATCTCGGGATAATTGGGGGCTGTCCTGTTAGTCAGCAAAATCAGAGATTATCATTACTCAATCTGGAATTTCATTGGTGGAAGCATATTTCTATCAGTTCTATTGGTGAAGACCTGTTCGTTCGTAGTACAGCAAATATTGTTGATACCGACTTAATAATGATTGGTGGTGGGGCAGCCTGTTATGCATTTGGAACAAAGTTCAGCGAACCAGTGAAAATAAATCTGTTACCTTTGATATCACTAATAGAAAGTTCCACGCATTTACATCAAGAGAATGTGCATGTCATTTGTCAACAAGAAAAAATGATGGGAGAAATGAACGTTTCCTTTTGTTCCTCACAGAGTGCAGAGGGACCGGTAACAAGTGGAAGTTTTCATCAGAATTCAGAGGGTAGAGATTCTGAAATTGCTAGAAGTCAGATGGTGACTTCACATTGGGTTCTTCGGCTCAAAAAGAAAGACGCGAAAATGGCAAAGGATACGTTGAAAAAGTTCGGTTGGTTAGATCTCAAGAGAAAAGCCCATTCGCAGGAAGATGGAAAGGATATTTGTTTCCCTGTTACAGAAAATTTTTGTGCGTTATTCAACCAGAGAAATAACCTGGGGGGTGTTTCTGAATCTGATCGTCATTCAGATAAAGATGCCTGCATGATAGCCTTGAACATTCTGATTGACTGTGGAGCAACTATACTAGCTGATGAAATTGTCAAAATTAAAAAAGCTTCACATTCTCCATTCAAAGTGATGAAGGAAGCTGTGGGCTCTCTGCTAAGTGACCGAGGTCTGCCACTGCAACTTCTAGAGGAGTTACCTTCAAGGTTTGTGTTATGTTTTCTTTCACTTCTTTTATCTTAAAATAATTATCTAATTGTTATTTCCTAAGTATTCAATATAAGGTGACAAAATAAAATACTACCTCTCATCAGATGGGAACGACTTGGTGATATTGTTGTGCTTCCTGTAACATCCTTCAAGGATTCAGCATGGGACTTGATTGGACAGGAGCTTTGGCTTATGGTCGCAAAATCCTTGGGGGCTATTCGCCTTGCTCGACAAGTAAGTTAGTGATAATTGATTGCTTAATTATAGTTAGAAGTATTATAGTGCATGCTTTTAGTTACTGTGCATTGTAGACAAAAGTAACTTTTATCTTTTCGTAACCCTATTATACACTTTCTTTTACTCATCTTGCTAGATTGTAGTAATTCCAGTGTTGCCAGAGTGCTTAATGTATTGATGGTAGTGAGTGCCTTCTTTCTTTTTGCTTTTGAGAAACAACCTTTTGATGTTTGAAAACATGTTTAGTTGTTTACTATTGACTTGGTTCAAATTATTCTTCTCATCCATGAACTCGATGGGAGTAATTGCAATTTAAGCTGTTACTGAAGGCCTGTTTTTGCTTACTTCTTACCTGGAGGATGTGGGGTGCTTGTTCTTTCTAAAGTTGTGTTCTCTCTTAGAGCTTAAGTTCTAAGATGAGTTGGCTGCACAATTCAACATGGTACTAGAGCATGCAAAAGTTTTTTATTCAAGTATCGACCGAACTCATTATCAAATAGGAGTTTGGTTTGCTTGGGTCATGAAAAAGAATCAAAGCCGCACATAGGGAAGTGTGGTGAAGACATAATTAAGTAAATAAAAGTGGAATCTCTTACGACTTTGCTTTTAGATGAGTTGGTTTCACAATTCAACAACGCCGACAAGTTGGTATAGAAGTGTGATGTTGCTTTTCCTTTATTATTGGGTTATATGAGAGGTCTCATCACTATATAATTTCAAGAAACTTCAAATTATCTTTTCTGATAGTAAACTTGAACTTGAGGGAAGAGCATGTTAAATATATCTAGTCATCTTCCATAACTTCTATAGCACAGTGAATAACCCCCAGATACTTGAGGTGTTAGTGGTGTCATAGCATGTTTTCTTGCTCCTGAAGAACTGCTATTCTAGGTTCTAATTGAGGCACCAATAGAAGGACTATTTGCTTAGAAATTTTCATGGCACTTCTACTTGATTGATTTTGTTGCCTATGTGTTTAATAGTGTGTTACAATTATTTTAGGGGCGAATTGCACCAACTGGTACGAGGGACAGTACTTTGGAGATTCTTGTTGGAGATAATGGTTGGGTAAACCACCGAGAAAATGGAATTATTTATTCTTTTGATGTTACTAAATGCATGTTTTCATGGGGTAATCTCTCTGAGAAGCTTCGGATGGGCCAGTTTGACTGCAAAGACGAAGTTATAGTAGATTTATTTGCTGGTATTGGATATTTTGTGCTACCATTCCTAGTGAGGTAATACTTTTTTCGTTTAGAATCACCGCGTTGTTATTTTGTGAATGATGGATGCATCTCAAGGAGATACTTCTTAAAACTTCACTTTCACATCTCAAGGAGATTTTACTTGAAGCAGTTCATTGCTTGTTCTTTAATGCCTAAAATTCTAGAGTAGCTAATCATACCTTTGTTCTTTTCTTAGTAGCATATCAGATACTTAACTCTGTGTGTAGTGTGGTTTTTTAGGGCCAAAGCCAAGCTTGTGTATGCTTGTGAATGGAATCCCCACGCGGGTGAGGCACTTCGTCATAATCTTGAAGCTAATCTAGTTGCTGACCGCTGTGTGTTACTCGAAGGAGATAATCGAATTACAGCACCAAAAGTATGCAACTTTGATTATATACAATGCTTTGATTCTTGTGTTCAATCCTTTGAATGGCGTTGCGCGCTAATACTTCCACTCTGAATATTTGTTCACTTGCAGGGTGTAGCTGATAGAGTGTGTCTTGGTCTCATTCCTACAAGCGAGGGTAGTTGGGTTACCGCTGTCAGAGCATTAAGGTATGTTTATCCTGAAAATTTTATCAACATGCTAATAAATCAGTTCATAGAGACCTTTATGAGCGAAAGGGAACGGAAATACAGTGTGTAATCCCCACATATAGTGTATGTAGAGGATAAGATGTACGCGGACCTTATCCCTTCGTGAAGATAGTAGAGGTTTTTTCCTCGATATCCTCAGCTCAAGTGCATTCCGTTATAACTCATGTTTTTCTTTGATTTGCATTAGCTTCCTCAATTGGCTAGTTTCTTGTTGATTTAATCTCTAACCTATGTGTGAAATACAGAGACAAAGGTGGTATATTACACATCCATGGCAATGTAAAAGATTCTGAAGAAAATGTTTGGACAAACTATGTTTCCCAGTCAATCCAAGAAATTGCTAGATCAGAAGGTATACTTTCCCGACCTTATAACACCATCATTCCATTACATTCTTGCTGCTGCTTATGGGTTGTTGAGACGAGGGTTCCCCGGAAACCTCTCTACTAATATGAGGTAGTGGTAAGGTCTGCGTACATTCTATCCTCCCCAAATCCCACTTGTGAGATTTCACTGGGTATGTTGTTGTCGTCTTGCTGCTGCTCAACCATGGCTAGTATCTCGGATAGCTAATCGAACATTTTTTGCTGTTATCAGGTCACAACTGGGATGCAACAGTAGAACACGTCGAGAGAGTGAAATGGTACGCGCCTCACATTCGGCATCTTGTTGCAGATGTGAGATGCAAAAAGATTCAGATTTGAGTCTACTGTGGGATTCATCATCTTAGATTAGAGGGGTAATATTAATGATGTTTATGTGTAGTTCGATTTGATTTGTGCATTGTTGTTTACTACATACAAGTATATAATAAGTTCGATTTGCATCATTATGCTCGTTAAAAAGAAAGGAGGAGAATCCATTTTAGTCGGGTCCCAATGTGGGAAACCAAAAAAAGGGAAACAAAGCTAACAAAATATAAATCAAAAAGAGAATATGCACACCTTGTTTCCTTAAATGGCTGAAAAGAGTCAAACATAAATTAGATAACAAACTCATCACACTTCAATCTTGCTATCACTCGAAGCACACAGGACGTTGTTCTTAGCCAATACCTCAATAAAGATTACATAGTTGTGTTCGTTACAAATCCGTGCAGAAATGATGTTGACAAATGGCCATGTGAGATATATCTTAGGAACGATAAGTCTACTCGATCTTCTCACATGAAATGCAGAACCAAAACTGTGTCCCTATCGCGCAAGAAAGAGATTTCCCAGAGATAATCAACCAAATAAGTCTTGGCAGATCATCCCAATTTCTCTACAAATGTCTCTGTCAATGTGTTCCCATTGACAATTTTTGTAGTTGCTACAATTATGTCATATGCCATCCCTTCCTGTAAGGGTATAACAGTGTAATTTTTCAGGGGGTTCCTTTTCCATATCATATATGCAACAAGAGCAATCTCTGATGCCAGAAATTTTGCCTATAATGATAAAGTTACATGATTAAGGCTTTAGTTGACTGACCTGGGCGCTTAGGAAGCGAAGAGCAGAGATCTCTGCAGATGTCACTCCACCAATGAAAACGACAAGAACCAAATAACGCCTTCCATCAACAACTCTGGGATATCATCAATGGTATTAGAAGGTTTTTGAACTTCCAAGAGATAATATAAGAACTTTTTAGCTTAACGCATCATGACAATTCTAAGGTCAAACAACTTTTCAAATGTGAGGAGCAAAGACAGAATAGAATAAGGTGCAACAATTGCAACAAAACAATAACAGCTAAAGGGAGACATAAGGGTTATGGAGAACTAGTAGTTTCTACAGCATAATGACATAGAGCAGCCATCACTGCATGTCCTCTGTTTTAATCGTAATACAACAATAAAATTTCTAGTTCAAGCAAGTCCAGTCTGAGGGTTTGCAAACAAGTGATATCCAGGTCCCACCTTCATTTTCCTCATTTCATTCTCACCTCAATTTCGAACATGATTCATACTATCTTCTTGTCAATGTCATCCCTAAAGTTAACAACCAAACAGATTTCTCTCAACTTATTTTCCTTTTGGGTCTGACCACACTACCCAAGTCCACCAGCATTTACCTCGCTTCAATCTTATCCAATTAGAAAAATCACTCATATTATTGTCTTATCAATATCACCTCAAGTTCACAACCAAACAGGTTTTTCTCCATTTAGTAGCTTTTCCAATTTAAGTAATGATCATGCATCAAAAAACTACATTTACTTTCTTTTGACATGTTTTATAGGCCAGGGAATGTTACAGGGCAGTTAGTGAATGCTCTTTCAATACATACTTGTCTGAGCTATGCAAAGACCCATTTAATGAGTCCAGCGATGGACTACTGGAAAATCCACCCTGTAGAGAAACAAGCAAAAATAACGGATTAAGGATTGATTGCCATCATAAAATGATAAACAAAAATGGAAAATCCATGTGAAGAACGAAACATAAACAGAAAGCTAAAAGTTTACCCTCTTAATATCCGAGTGTGGACCCGGCAGCAACTTCAATATTTCTTCAATAGGACGCCTGCAGATAAAATTTTACAGATGTCATAAATAATGGACTGAGATAAAGAAATTTGTTACTCTGTTCCAAGTTACATTTGCTAAGATTGAAGAGTAGCCAGCCACCCACATGGTGGACCATGGAGGAAGGAATTCAATTAATGAAACAGCGGTAAGATTTCTAACTGCAAAAAGAGGAATTAGTGAACATTACTTGCAAAGACTTAATTCATTGACTACTTTTCAATCTAGTGAAAGCCAACTCCAAGGTTATATAAACTTAGAAGTATCTTGATCCAGTGAATTACTAGGAATCTGGTCAAAATCATTAAAGCAGACATATTCATTGAAAACCACAATTTATTTGAATAAGATATATTAAGATGGGCAACATAACACAGAATATCTTACAGAAAAGGACTCACCATCCAGATCGAATTGCATGTTGAACCAGGCGAATACTGAGAGGTGCATACCCAGAGAAGACATAGGAGATATCATTGGGACTGTATTTGTCAGAGATCAAATCAAATGTTAAAAATGATTGCAATGGTAAGACAATGATCATAATGACAGCTGTCGCAAGAACCCTTCCATGGCCATATTCTTCAAATTTCAAGAGAGGGAAGGGAAAGCATCTTTTATCAAGCTCAAAATAATATCATACTTAGCGGTATCAGTATCCTCCACTACAAGCCGCAGAGCACGTTTAATTGTTATCCAGTTGCTTTTAGTCTCCTGCAATTATGAAGAAAGTTAATAGAGAGAATAGTGCTGACTGCTGACAAATTTCGCTGATTCAATATAGCAAAATCTTTGATGAAAGCCCATGAAAGAACCTGTTTTTTAAGCAATCCAGACTTCTCCAAATTATTCAAGGTTGCTATATGCTCAAAACCATAGCTGTGAAGCAGTTCTCGTCTAACAAAAAGAGCAGAAGTTCAAGATGTCAGTTAGAGGTTCACGTGGTGATACCCAAAGCATGGAAGCCATGTCAAGCATAAATAGAACAGCAACACTTGCCTCAAATAGTCAAAATTCTTCTTGGGCAACCCTGAGTTTGTTATTGAGAACAAGATGAGAAGACGTAGAACATTAATTAGTGGTTCCTGCTTATGGATCATCTCCTCAATGTACTCAAAGCATCTGCATTTACCCATTGAGGAAAATGTAAGCCAATAGAACATGAAAGCATTCACCTAATCAAAAAATCCAAAGGAGGTTCATGGCCAAGGGGAAAGATGTCCAATTAACGGTGATTTTGGAACGTATTAGTTGTGTCCAAAAAAAAAAAGGAAAAGGGTAAAGCCAGACCACTTCCTACCCCTTAGACCCCTTCCCCTCTCTTGCATTTCCAGCCCATATATATATCACTTTTTTTCTGATCATCCTTTCCTCCAATGGACTACCCTTGCTTGAAAAGCAACGAACCGATAAAATCAAAATTCCAAGGAATTTAATAGTAACTATTATGTCTCATGAATTCTGAAAATGGCAAGAAAACTGTTGATTTAAGTGCAAGACACGAGTTGATGGTATAGCAGGCATTTTTCTCTTGCAAGACACGAGTTGATGGTATAGCAGGCATTTTTCTCTATGTGGCTATTTTCTGCACCAAGACTAGCATTTATTGAGAAGAATTCTTCATTTTCTCTCTAGGTTGGTTCAATGTGGACTGGCCAAGAGTGCTACGCTGCTTATATGCTTCTTTGCCTTCTGATTGAATAATAATCATGCTTCTTACCACATAATAAGAAGAAAAAAAGTAAAAGGAGTAATGGTGCATCATATCTTAAACTGGACTTGCATTTACAATTCTCCAATAAAAGCCAAACATTCGTTGCAACAGAGACTTCTGAGTACCAGTTGAATATTTAAGAGAGAGCTGACAGGTTGATATGGTCTAAAACTACTGAAGTCATCAATCAGTAGAATGAAAAACTTCATTTTCACTTACATGTCATAACTTTCAGCCTCAACAAGAGTTTGCTCCATATCAAGTCGGGCAAGGAATGAAGGTTTGGATGTAAACGTGGTTAAATGCTGCCCAAGATTTATGTGTCTCTGGAACAGAAAGCCAATAATGTCATAACATTGTTAATGTCATTATGATCATTGTGGAATCAAACATTAGAAAAGAACTCTTACTGTCATTTCCGGCAATGAGTTAAGCTTTTTGACAAAATCCTTCAATTCGGAGACTGTTTGGTTCTACATAAAATATAAAACGTAATACAGAAGTCAATTATTGAACTAGCAAAGCTAAGATATACACATCTAAAATTACAGACTAACCGTGGTCTGCATCTCTGTGTAATCTTGCTTCATGGAAGTTGCTTTTTGACGTAGAACCTGCAATCGCACTGCAAATGACAATTAAAGAAACAGAAGACTAAGGAAAGAAGATGAGCAACTGAATTTTATGACATGGCATGATAGATTGATATGTATGCTGAACTCGCCAAGATTTTGTAAAGAAATGGAGAGAAAATAAATCAACCTGGACAACAACTTCAAAGTTCTGATCCCGTATCTCTTTGAACAATTTGTCACTACACAGACAAAGAATTAAAATTTCACAACAGAGAAATGGAATATCTAGGATATGGAGAGAAGGTTAAAATAAGGAAACTCTCTTTGCTTTTTAAAAAGAGAAAAGACAGTAGATATATATTTCCCAGAGGTCAATTCTGACTGTATTGATGGACATGACAAAGACCTGCAATGTATATGAGATTATACCTTAAAACAGAAGAAACTGCATGCATGACAATCAAGGGAATTATCATGTTATACATAAAAGAAACATGAAGTATATATCACTAGAGATCACACAAGAATTTATTGTTCTCTCAATTTTATGCACCCCACTGGGATTACACGGGGTGTGTTGTTGTTGTTGTAGGTTTTATGCACAGTTTACATCACTGAAATTTCTTCATTATTCTCAAGAAGCATAATGTTCTTTTTTCTTAGGGATGAAAAAGGTAAAGTAACATTTTGTAATCTGTGAGGCCTTATAACAATTAAACTAGTTTACCTTGAATTAAGAGGAACCTTTAGTTTCTTGCCTTCTTGCTTAACACCCATAATAGATGAATCTAGTTCCACAGCACCATTATTGATACCAAGAAACTGCATGAAGCCTATTAGAGATAGCTTTAAAAATATTCACAGCATATATAGTCTGTTTATTGCTCTAGAAGCTGCAGACACATTATATGACCATGAACAACTTCCTAGACAATATTCTAAGAATATCACTTCTACCTCATCCAACAGCCCTTCATAGGTTAACTGTGAACACATTGGAGTGATCATATCCACCTGCACAACACAAAGAAAGTCTTCAAACCACAGTGACGAATAGATATAAAGGCAACAAGAATATCGTTCCACACAACTCAAGACACAAACGAGTAACTAGTATTTCCACAACCATGAAGGTTGGAGGAATATAAATAAAACCAAAGCATTAGAGAGCTAAATTGACTGCATGGAAAAGATACAAGGAATAAAACTATATCAAGTAGCAAGATTAGGCCGGAATAACTAACTGTTTGAATGCGAGGCAAACAATAGAGCATATTCTTTTCAAAGCAAGTTGAAAGAGTATGATAAGATGAACTTCATCTTCCCAGCATATTCTTTCACCATTATTTTTCTGTCAAAAGTCTCCCTCCCTCTCTCATACACGCTCACACATTATACACAATAGAATGACAGCAACCTATTCTAGAAAGGGAAGCAGAAACAATTTGCTGAAAATATAATACGATAAACTAGCATGAACCTTCAAGAAAATCCTTGGTAAGTCTCATCTTTACCAAATAACTCATGAGGTCACACAGAAATCCTATGGTCATTTGTAACTACACTATATGGAATATAATGAGAGAGGAGGAGGGGAAGGGCTAAGTAGAAGAAAGAAAAGGCGCGCTACCTCTCTGTCCAAAAGTATGATAGTATTTATTTCAGGCACACCCATCTGCAGTAAAAGATCAAATTGGTATAATTTTGTGACTATTTATAGTGCCCAAAAGTATGATCTTACTCTAGTGGATTTAAGATTTTGAGTTACCTCAGATGTGTTCACTGGTTCTTCCGACTGCATCCGATTTAAAATGTCAGCAACACGAACTGATGCTTTCCCTTTGGCCCTCACATTTGGAATCAGTCCAAAGGAAAACTACATTTCTCAATAACCATAGAGCTGTTAGAAAATATTCATGATGAACCTACTTTTCCTTTAAAAAAAATGAAGCCTAGTCAAATAGTAGTTAGTTCTATCGAGTAAAACATAAAAAGCACCTCGAGTTTATGGATAGCTTTTGCTATGTGCCACAGGGAGGTAGTGTCACCATCAACTAGGTGCTCCTGTCATATAAATGGAACTAATTTTATATACGCCAATCTTTAAATAAAATACAATAATCTTTTCTTTGGGTCAAACTGTGAGAAACACACGTACTTTGTAAGCAGCATCAAGTTCAAAGGATAATACATCCTCATCCAGTGGAATCAGATAGAGGGGATACTCGCCTATAGTCAACAAATGATGAATTTTTTCTTCCTCGAGTATCTGTCAGGATTGTATATAATTGCTAATGAGAAATAATGTCAAACTAAATTTTAAAAGAAGTTTATGTTTGATGTTAAAGAAAAGGCTTACCTTCTCACATACAACTGCACGACGAGGGACAAAATAAACAAAATACTCCCTTTGAATCCCTTTAGAAATATCATTATGGATGTGTGAGCAAATGAACTTCATCAAGTCAAGCTGGGCTCGGACTAGATACACTACTTTTGTGCAATCAGTTTGTACTGGTTCCGCATTAAGATGCCGCAATTCAGCTCCATGCTCCTGTTTATAGGCGTGAAAAACACGGAAAAGAAAGAAGTGTGAAAAAGAAGCTAGTTCATGGAATCATCATGATCTCCACCCAATGTCACAGCAAAATAATTGTTTCCTTTTCCTTAGTGAAGTCTAGAATTTTACAATTCATCTAGCAATTCTTTCTCCAGCATCAACTCATTGTCTTAATCATAACCCAAAACAGTAATGGCAGTGTCTGTGCACTTTAGGTCCTGCATATAGGGCCAGACCACAGGCAGCCTGCATTTCCCAAGAAGTTATTTACATGGCTTGAACCTATAACCTCCTGGACACCCAGTGGACTCTTAACATTGTACCACAGATTTCCCTTCTTATAACCCAAAATAGTTGCAGATCTCAAGGACCTGAAACTATGTACAGGCCTACTAAATCTCATTCTACACTCAAGATTGTGGTCTAAAAGTCAGAATGAATTGTGAAATACCAACAACAAAAACATACCCACTCTTGATGTATGCACACCTTACACCTATCCAATATATGAAAAAAAAAAAAAGGAGATATATTTCCAATCATCTAGGCTTTGGTTAGGCAAAGTTACCAGGTATCTGTGTTAGTGTCAGATAATATGTGTACATGGATTAGTTGAGGCACGCAAGTTGGCTCAGACACCAACCTAAAAATTAATTAAATAAATAAATTTTAAATCAATAAACTAGGAATCACTATTGGAATTCTTTTGTTATCCACCAATCAGTATTTGACTTGACATATAAAATTATGATTTGATCTCGTACTTCGAACCCTCCATTTGTTCTAGATAGACAGAGCACTAAAATTTCAACAAACTAGTACTACTGCCATTGTACTGAGTATGCAAAATGTGTTAAATTTTTAGGTGTTCTCCAATAAAGAAAAAACATATTCTTTTTGAAGATTATATTACTCAACTTCCAAAGCTTTCAAGAACAAAATATTCAATCAAACAAAAAATTGCTATAACCCCCAAAAAGAAAGTGCAGAAACCTAAAATATCAGCTCAAACTCACTAAAGTAAATAACTGATTATAAAGATAGAGAGATAGAATTGCCTTAAGAAGTGAGCTCTGTACAATAAGAGAGAGTGAACCTCCAAGCTTAGGATCAATTATCAAACACTTTTTCCCTCGAATCTGCAACTCCAAACAAAAATTAAATCAAAGTTTCCATTTTTCCAGTTAAATTTACAAAAAATAACTACACAACCTGCAAATTTAGCCGAAACTTACGTTCTTCAAAATCGTAATCAACTCTTTCTGCGATTGATCTCTGTAAAGTCGATTTGATCGAAATGAATCAAATTGGTGATTAAAAAAAATATGCATAAACATTCAAGTACATTATGCATATGTAATTGTACCTTAAAGATTTCAGATTTATCGGAGCATTATCCAAATTCGGAACTTGCGCCATTTTCGATCGATTTTTGGAGCTTTTCTCCCCCTGTTGATTGATTTTTTTGAGTTCTTCTTTAATGGAGACTTTATGTAAATCTATAGTCCAAATTTGATTATGGGCTATGTTGGGCCTTCTCAAATGGGCTTTTAAAAAAGGAATCTTTGTACAAATAACCAATTGGATTCATTTTTGATGTTTTAGCCACTCTATGTAAAAATTTTAGTTTATAAATGTTGGTCTATTTTGAAAGTTTTCTTAGCCTTGTTGATAAGTAGTATGAAAGATGTAGGAAAAAGCAAGTATGACACTATTAGGGAAAAAAATTCAGGATAAAATGTGATGACTAAACAAAGACCAGCTAACGAACCGTACCCCCACCAATAACTAAGATTGCTCGGGGTTGGATAATCTATCAAATGCTGATTAAATGTGGAGGATATAGGTTGTTCAAGAAGAGAGAGTCGTTGGTTCCTCATAGTCATTTCTTTTTTCTATCGTGACAACTCTTGTTCCCCCACCTTTTAGCGTTCTAGGGGGGCCGCCTTGCGCAGCTTTAGAAAGGAGAGAATGACTTTCTGAAATTCTCTCCAACCCTTTCTATCTATCTTTTAGAAGTTGGGCGAGTAAAAGTCAATATGATATTTGCGTTCGATTTCTTCGTCTTGTTTACAGGTGCCGTGTAGGTGCCGCGTAAGACGTAGTAAGAAGCAAGTATAACATTGTTAAAAAAAAATAGTATATAAATATGAGTATATTTTGGAAGTTTTCTTAGATGAGGGGGGACTTTCTGCCTTTTCATAATGCATTGCGCACCATACAAGCATCAGTTGCATAATGTCTATCTTTGCTGATATCTTCAGCCAACACCTTTTCACTTTCATCCATAAGGAGGAAGCAAAGGGATCCTTATCCTCATTATGTAAGTGAACTTGAAGTTGTACTCTGAATGATCAGTTGAACCAACAGTTGTATTGCTGGGATCTTTAGTCTATCTGAAAGCATTAAACAATAACAGAACAGCAGCTTGTCAAGTTCCTACAACCAGTTCAATAGTTTTAAGGTCAAAATTCGCGTAGATTTACATGGCATCCATGTCAGTTTATTGCTATAAGCGCTCCTTTTTTCATAAATAACTATGAGATTTTTGTTAACACTAACTGAAATCGCACAGATACAATATTTAATTGTAACTGTATGTGTGATCAACTGTATATTTATGTATATTTTTTATCGCAGAAGCTGGATTTACTGTGTGTGTTTTGAAAGCAGAAGTTGGATGTATGTGAAAACATCAATAACTGTATGTGTGACCAACTGTATCTCTGCTGAAGTAGGGTCGATTTTCCAGTGCCATTTCTTTATCAACTAAGTTGTACTATTTTTTGCCTGCAGTGAGTGCTCACAAATCCATGTTGCTCATAATTGTTATGAGATTCAGGTTGCAACCAAGTAGTTGCAGAAGCTTCCACTCCTGGGTGAAGTTAATTCCTTTCGAGTCCTTTTGGAACGCGCATTAAGCATGAGACAGAATTCCAGAAGTTGTAGAACTTTGCATCCAAGCTGTTCAGTGGATGGGGTATTTCCCTTTAATTATGTGTGGTATGTTCAAGATCCAAAAGGACCCCCATTGAGGAGTGCACTGAAGATCCTCTAGCTGTGGTTGAATCTGTATGCAGGCTGGTCCTGAAATACCTCACAAGTATAAGCCTATTGGTGAGGCTAGACATTGTGCTCCCTGTAAGTGAAGAGAGGCGCCTACTCGCATAAGGTTTCTTAAGTATAAGCCTATGATGAAGCTAGACATTGTGCTCCCTGACAACGAAGAGAGAGTCGCGTAAGATTCCTCAAGTAAAAGCCTATGATGAGGCTAGAGATTGTGCTCCCTGAAAGCGAAGAGAGTTGCCTAGTCGCGTAAAGTTCCTTTACTAACTGTGCTACATAGCTTAATGTATAAGATGTATGCGTTATAAAGATGTATAAAAGTCTTGAAATGCAGCTTTCATTATATTGCTCGTTGGGTGAGTAACTTTTGAGTCTGCAGTCTTTGTTTTATCTCTGTAATGTGAGGATCAGGGCATTTAATTCAACTTGGAAAATCAATGTCCACATAATATAGTCCTCATAGATTCAAATTTGGCAGGCACAACACTGTTTTCTTGTAAACAAGTCTTGTAGAAGGAAATTCATTATACTATAAAGTACTTCCTCTGTCTCAAATTATCTGTCGTGGTTTCTAAAAACAGTACACTAGTGTTATTTTAGAAGTTCAAGACAGTTTGCACTGTGATGTCTTGTAGCAGTTTGGCTTGAGAAACAGCAACATTTCACCGTTGTTGACCTCTGGTGCAAGAGCTGGCATCTGGTGCAAACGTCGAATTATCAGAACAGGTCACAGATGGCTCATCATTCTTGGATGATTTAGATTCTACAAACTCCATCTGAGGCCATTTGCAGCTACTAGTTTTTCCTTTTGCTAACCTGAAAACATTTGAAATATGATCAGCACTCCCCTCACCATCTTGTTCTGGACCTGTTTTTCGACCCCATGTAGCAGGATTCCACGATATAGTTCTCCCTATACGGAAACTTGAACTTGGTCTTCTTCTAAATCCATTTCTCAGCTGCATCTCAGACACAGCAGCTAGAGAATGCCTGAGATCTATAATCATTTCGTTAGCAATTGAGAAGCCACACTTTTTCATTGACCTGACCATAACAATAGAATCCTCTGAGTCTGCTGTGTGCAAAGTCCGTTGACGAGATTTTTCCTCTATTTTACCAGTGAGATTGATAAGGTTGGGCACCGCGGTGTGTGTATGCTGTTGAACGTAGAAAAGACCAGCTGAGGGCTCGTTTGCTATGAACTTTATCATGTCCACCAAAGACTCAGTTATCTCTACAAAGCCGTCTACTGTGGAAACCACACACATTTTCTTGAACCCCAAATGTTCATCATTACTGGTGTTGCGAGAAAACAAAAGTTAAATACAACAACAACATACCAAACGTAATCCAACTAGAATCGAGTTAAATATATCATGTACAAACTGTGTGCGATGTATAACAGTATAAGGTTAGTCATTTACATTTTTTAATCCAGTAACTTCGACCAAAATATTGTATTTATATTAAAAAAAACCACTTAATATGCATATATAATCTTTTCAGAACCTGATAATCTGCCTTTCCCATAATCCAGACCCTACAAACTCAAAATCCTGAATCCACCCCAATGCACCTCTTACAAAGCCACTAAAAGTTTTCTTCCAATATCCTATATGTGTGTATAATCTTTTTTATAATACATGTACACTTAGCAAAATGTCCCATAACTTAGAAATGAATGAACCAAAACAAAAACAGAATGGACCAAATTTGCCCCTCTATTAAACTAAAGGATCAAGATTTTATCCTCCGTTATACTTTTCTACGAAAGCTACTCGATAATACAAAAGTGGCTCATATATACCCCTTCTCCTCTATTAGGGCGGTTCAAAGTGAACGTTTAATCCAATGTGGCACTGACATCTCAGTCACATGGATACCACGTGGCATGTCACCTCACTGCCCTGAACCCCCCACCCCATCCAAAATATCCACCAAGAAACAAGAACCCCATTTCTCAAAATCAAATCTTTATCTCATTTTCTCAATTAATGATGCTATTTCACAAAAAATTAACATAATCAAAACTTACCCTTTTTCCCAAAACTCTGCATATAGGTATAGTATTATGAAAGAAAGATAAAAATTTTAACTCACAGAGATCAAACTAGAAAAGAAAAGTATCAAATTTGGTTTCAACCTTCAGATTGTGAGCTGATTCAAAGCTTTCCTCTGTATTTTGCATGGATTTATTTATTCAATTTTATTGACATAAAAAAATATAATAGGATCAGTATTTTGTCTATACCTTCTTGGGCTGATTTGCTCACTCTTGAAATGGAAAAAAACACATAACCTGCCCTAAAGTTATTTGAGAATGACAGTTATAGCCTTATTTATTTGCTTTTTCAAAAATAATTTAAATATATCCATCACTTTATTTTCGATCCAAATATACCACTCACGTCATATTTTTTAGTCTAAATATAACCTTCCTATATTTTTTTACCCATATATTCATCACTTTATGTTCGATCCAAATATACCACTCACGTCATATTTTTAGTCTAAATATAACCTTCCTATTATATTTTTTTTCAACCCCCCACCCCCCACCCCCACAAAAAAAGAGAAAAAGAGACAACAAATAGATAATGTTCTCAACTGAAAATACTAAATAGTAACTATACTTTGTAAAAGGATAAGTGATGTCTTCTTCTTCAATCAGCTTAAGCTATGGAAGCTTCTGCTGTGGGTTTCACTGTAACAAGCAACCAAATTTACCAATCTATTTCAAGAATTCTCATGTCTCAGCTTTTTTCTCTACCCAAAATGGACACCATTTGAAGCTTAAGGTACAATTTCCCAGAGCATCTTCTGATACTGAAGGTTTGTTCTTGTCAAAATTCCACTTTTTTCTGTTAAAGAAGTGATCTTTATGTGATTCTTCATGTTTAAAAGTGCAAGATTGTGGCTTTACAAGATAAAAGAATAATGGGGTTTGCTTTTTGTTGTCTTATTCATTCTTTTACTCAGAATTCTTGTACTTTTGTTCCTTAGAATTTACCGCTCTTATGTTTCCATTTGAGATTTTGAGTTTGTAATTTGGTTAAAGAATTGATCTTTATTTGTTTTTCATGTTTTAAAAGTGCTAGGTTGTGGATTCATGGCACGAAATTTACGAAAGTGAACAGACTTTTGAATCTCGTAGTCTTAAACTAAACATGCCCCTCAGTATTGTAGTGTTAAACACGTCATGTGAGAAGTTAGAAATAAAGAATTGCCAAATGAGCGAAGAGATATTCTTTTTGAAACACAGTAAAGTAAGTCAAACAAATTGAAATGGAGGGACTAAATTGTTTCTATCATTCTTGATGATATTTTCTGTCATTAACTTTGTAGATGAGATTCTGAAGCCACTGTTTATTTCAACTATTTTTTGCTATTAGGCATGTGATTTGTTTTTCATGTAGTTTCTACTGATCAGTTCGTTTTTCGCGATGTTCTCTTGTAGGCCTTCCCTCTGAGATTACTGAAGATTCTAAGTTTGTTCCTGTAAATGCTGAAGATCCAAAATATGGTCCACCTGTAAGTTCTGGTTAGTTATTTTACAGTAGCATCAGTCATTTATTCCTATATGTTCCATTTATCTTGGTCGTTCGATGTGAGAACAACTATAGCGTAATGAACGGTTCCTCCTGTATTTTAACCATATTGTTATATATACAAACATGGACAGAGTAGTGACACCATATGTAATATTGTCACTTGAAATGTTAGAGAATTCAAAATTTTCAGCATTTCTGAAAGAGCTGAAGTTTTTGAGATTTTGTGACTCGTAAGAGTTATTAAAGTTGATTCTTGATGTTGTAAAGAAGTTACGTCAAAGGGAAGGATGTCATGTTTTGATGACGTTATACAATGTCGTATGAGAGCCAATACCAGATAATGGTATTCTTTGGATGGTCTTCAAATGTTTCTGTTTCAAGCTAAATGATTCTTGAAAGATTAGAATACATTAGGTGTTTTTCTGGTTTACTTTGCTCGATTTTTTTATCTCAAATGAATGCCTCAATGACCCATTTTACAGGCTTTGTTGTTGCTGGGCTTCGAAGTGGATGAAGCAGCAAAGGTAATTTCTAGACTGATTACCTTTTACATGTTCGTGGTTGGCTGTGCTGTGAGTTTTATGTGTTATAACAATACTCAACCATTGGTGAATCGGTGTCTCAGATGGTACTCAGAAAGGAACAAAAATTATGTTCCTCTCGATGCTATATATATTTGTAGGACATGAAGTAAAACAAATAGAGTAACCATATCTACTGATAGGTAGCAGTAATTTTGATGTTGGTGAAACATGCTTCTTGGAATATAAACTTAGATAATAGCGAAAACGCATGATACATAGATACACACCTTAACTTGGTCGCAGCTGAAAATTAAACACTCCAATTTTGAGGTTGCATATCTAGAACTCGTCACCATTGTGTCAGTTGAACACTCCAACGTGCAAAAATGATCATTTATACACCTTCGAAATTTATGTGTCATGTCAGCATCCATTGTCCATGAGATACAATAAGCACGAGTTGAGATGTCTAGATGTTGCATTCTCAAAGTTGGAGTGTTTAGTTGTCAATCGAGGCCAAGCTAAGATGTCTATCTTTGTATTATACTAAAACTGCAACCTTGGTATTCCTTTGCATCGGTAACTGATCCCTCTAAATTCATCTTATTGCAGATACAACAATTTTTGAAGGAGATGGATGGTGAATTTCTCCAGGTAAATTTCACTAGACTGCTCCACTGCTAGCGAGTTGATGGTATTATCTGAAGCCAGAGAATCCGTATAAATAAACTATCTGCTTTTCTTCCCTGTATTCTCGCTCACCCATGTCATTTTCTTGCATTTTAATATGAAATTACATCTAATACAACATATGCTGCAGGTCATCTTTTGTACTGAAGACATGATTTCTCGCTCACTTTGGGAAGCAGTGAACACAAAACAGACCAATTTAGATGCTTCAAAGGTCAGATAACGGAACTATCTCTGCGCTTCTGCACACACAGGACTGTTGGTGCGCATACATGAGATCCAATTTTTCGCGGAGTCTGCTTAGTCTGTGTAGAGATTTGTATGTCAGTAAAAAATGTAGAGAGACCTTTGGTGTTGGAGAACCAAGAGTATTGGCAAATTAAAAATGAATCGGTTCCAACTGAAACAAATAGAAACTGAGGATCATATAGCTGACTCCAACTAGCATAGAATTTGTCATGCACGTGGCCCTTGTTGTTTTAATATATGCTTATCTATGTGTTTTACAGTTTAACTCAGTTTATTAAGTGTTAAGGAATTGCTGTAAGCATCGCGAAATTGTTTGTCTAACGACAAATCCATCGTTACTCTAATGTGGAGGAATCAATTATGCAGATCGCTAAACAACTTCCACGAATCTGCTTCATGTCTGGCCTTACTGGAGAGGAGATGATGATGTTTCTTGATGCATTCGAAGAAACTGGTAAATAACTTTCTTTTATTCTGCATTCACAGCCAAAGATCTTAAAATTATCGAAACGATTATGTCTAGACAAAGAAAACTCATTGAAGACAGAGAAATACAGGATTATCTTGAGAACTTTGTAGGAAAAACAGATTATCATAAAACTTTTACTAGGAAAACACATGAGCATGTGAATGCTCTCTTTGTTCAGCAAAGGCGGAATCAGGATTTGAAGTTTATATGTTCAGGATTCCAATCCGTTTAAGTTATTTGGTTCTAAATTAATAGTTTATACACATTCATTACATTTCTTAAGACAAATATATGATTTGGACTGAAGCTACTCGGTTTGGCCGAACCCTTGAATGCACAACATACTAATCTAGTTCAACTATTAAAAGGTCTTGGTTCCATACTCATTATATTGTGCGTTATATATATCTATGTTCCGCGTTAAAAATACTGAGTTCAGTTTAACACATATATACATATGTGCAGGACTTGAAGACCCCGTCTTTGCTGCTCTTGTTCCAAACAGCGCGGAGAAGCCATTACAAGAATTAATCGAAGAGATTATGGGCGATCATGAACTACTTGTAAGCTTAGTTTCCCTCCTTTTGCTATATATGAACCAATATACTGTATACTATAAAAATTTGCTACGAAATTCATCGCTATTCAGCTGCTAAATAACTCATAGGCCATAACTAACAGGAATTTTTTGATTATATGTCTTTAATTCATCGATAAATAGGATTAACTACGAAATTTTATTGTTTAGCTACAGAAGTTAGTCGCGACTAATTAATTCCGATTTGTTGTTGTTAACACCCAATTTTTACCCTCCACAATATAAATTGATCATCGAGCTATTAATTTTAACGACTTGAATTAATTAGCTTTCAAAAATGCAAGAAATATTTTTTCAAATAATTTTATGACCGAATCTTTGGATTTTCAATTTTTATTAGATTCATATATTGCGTATCGTCTTACTTTACTTTTTCGTATTATATATTTTTATGTTGTGTATTATATAAGTCGTTAACATTCAAAAGCTTCTTAATTAATTTATACTAATTCGTTTCGTGGTCGAATTAATCAATTGATTTTCAGATTGGTTATATATGTAATTTAAATGGTTAGTTTTTAAATATTCTCCTCAAACCCTTTTTACTCTTTTAAATCCCCAAGCCCAATTTTTAAAAAAATAACCCCAGCCTAGTAACTTTCTGCCAGACCCGTTTTGGGCCAATTCTGGCCCATTTCTGCCCCTTTAATTATTTTCTGCCCAGAACAGGCCCAATCCCTTTTAATTAAACCCTAACCCGCCCCCTTTTCTTCTAACCCGACCCGCCCCTTCATTAAACCCTAACCCGCCTCCCTTACCCAACCCAAGCAATTTAACCCGGCCCGTTCCCCTTTTAATTAAACCCCTCTTTGTCTTCTTCCCACCCCCAATCCCCTTTCTTCTTTTCCAGCAAAACCAACGACAACATCAGACCAAAACCAGAAAAAATCAGCCACGCCAGGCTCCCGAAAATGGCAAAACGCCAAAATTAATTACTCCCTCTCTCTCACGCGCATACCCTTTCCCTCTCCCTCTTTCTTCTTCCCCAACGGGCAACCCCCAAACCCAGAAAAAAAATCAGCCATGGCAGACGCATGGCAACCTTTTTTCAGTCCCGAAAAATGCAGAAAACGGCACCCACGCCTTTCCTTCTCCCGAAACCTTTTTCAATTTTCAAATTTTGAACTCAATTTCGACCCTAATTTCACCCTATAAATACCTCTCCTTCTCCACTGAAAAAAGGGGTTTTTTTTTGGATAGAAAAAAGAGAAAAATTTCCATTCTAAGAGTTAAAACAATTTTTCCAGAAAAGCTTGGCCAGGAACTTCTAGTTTTGGAATCGGAAGAAGTTCGATCTTGGTGTTGAAATCCCGCTCAGCTCGTTGTCCCAGTTTCGCTGCCCTCCAAAAGGTAACAATCTCGATCTTGTTCTTTTGTATTATGTTTGAATATGAATGTTTGATTGTAAAGAGATTGTGTTTTTTTTTTCTTTTCCTAATTTTCAATCTATACTTTCTGCTTCAGGTAGTTTGGTTATACTATATTATTGTTGTGCTGCAATGACTATGTATATATAGTTTGACTTAAGAGGTTGTTTGGTTATATGGCTATATTGTCGTGTTTATGTATATATACATATATGTGTATATATAATATATATATATATATAAATGTATATATGCATGACTTAAAGGTTTGTTTGGTTATACTGTTTGTATTTGCAGCATCTATGTATGTATATATATAGTGTATTTGTTAAAATCTTGATTAAAAAGTATGCCCTCCATGTGTTCGGTGAAATGCCCCTTTTTGATTTTTGAATGTTATGGTGAATTTGTTTATCTTTGGGTATTTTTAAACTCTTGTTGTATGTTGTTGGGAATGAAATGAGGGTGAAATTTTATTAAAATCATGATTAAGTTATGTGCCTCCCATGTGTTCGGTGAAATGCCCTCTCTTGTCTAGCCAATAATTTTTTCCGGGAAAGAAACAACAACCCTTGGATTCGTGTTAATTTTCATGAAATTATTGGATTATTGGACGTGGAAAACACGCATATGCATATACATATACAAACCTTTTCCATTTCTACATCTATATATTTTCTGCTTGTGTTAATTAGTTGGTGTGTGTATGTATGTATAGGTATATGTTGGTTGATTTTCACTTGTTCTTCCATTTCTACAGCCTCTGCTTCTGTTAATGTATATGTTGGTTGATTTTTTTTATTTTTTTTAACTTTTTTTTTTTCTTTTCTTTCATTTCTACATTATATGCTTTTGCTTTTGTTAAATGTTTCCAATATCTATGTGTCCATGTGTGTGTATATATATATATATATATATTATATTTGTTTTAAATTTGTGTAATTTTGGTTCAAGTTGGTGCAATATCTATGTGTGTATATGTTGGTTGCTTGTCTTAAATTTGTGCAATATCTTGTGATCGTCTATTTATTTATTCTTGGCTCAAGTTGGTGTCAAGTTTTGAGTAAATCTTTCTTAGGATAGTTTAAGAGTAAATGATCATTTAGAGCATGAGTGTGTTCTTGTCTACGTGTTTTCTTTTCTTAGACCTCGCTTGTATTTATATATTCTTTCACACTTGTCCATATTTGTACGTAAGCCTCCGCTAATCTTTATTTATTTATTTTTTTTTTTTTTTTGCATGAACAATGTTTTTTTGGGTCCATTTCGGACTCTATCTTTGCCTCTTTTGGGCCACGGAGGTCCAAATCTTCTTCTTTTGAGTCACCCCCATCCGTTTCTTGCTTCGGAGAGCGATTAGGAGCTGGGAAAGTCAACTTGCAGGTTTCGAAAGCTGGAAAATCAGTGTATATACACTGATATACATTGATTATACACTAAGTGTATATGCAGGAAAAAAAAATGGGCCAAAAGATCTGCAGCAACTATTTGAGGGTAAAATGGGCCAGGCAGGCCCATGTAGAAATTAGGACAGGTTTTAAGAAATTGGGCCTGCCAAGCCCAATGTTTTTTTTTTTTTTTTAATTTATATTTTTATTACTTTGTTGTTATTTGTGATATTTGTATTCTAACAATTGTTTGGTTTATGTGTTTTAATCTAATCTAATGTGTTTTAATTTAATTAAATTTCCCCGGAGTCGATCATTTATGTTATTCTAATGCCCCCTTTGAATCTTTATGCTAAAAATCACTTCTTTAGGAAATCAAACATTTTAAAAGAATAGTCTTTAAAACACTTCAAATATTTTTCCATAAAAACTAATAATAATTTTACTAATATGTTTTTTTTTTTTTTTTTTTTACTTAGGCATTCCAAGATTTAAATTCTAGCAACTTGGCACAATTCTTTAACTCCTTTAATTAAATAAAGTTTATTAGACTTTAATATTAGTTTTTCTTTCTTAATTATTTTTAATGGTTCACTTAGATTAATTTTAATTGAATAAGATTTTAAATATTTTTTCTAATCTTTAAATATTTATTTAAACCTTTTTCTAATTGAGAGTATAAATTAAGATTAATTTTTAAAAGTTAGTCAAAATATTTAATCGTCGGATAACCGCGTGTTAGCGGATATTTCGGGTGCGTAAAACCTTCCCGAAATAGAAATATGAACCCGAACCCATTCTTTGGATTTTTAAAAGGATTTTTTCTGTTTATTCTTTTAAAAAATGATTTAAATGGTTTTCTTGATTTTTCCTTAAAAATTAAGTGGCGGCTCTAATTATTTAAAGATTCGGTTTTACTTAAACCAATTAAGTCTTAAATCGAATTTTTAAGCCGAAAGTCATTTTCGACGTAACAGAAATGGCGACTCTGCTGGGGACTTTAATTAGGTTCTAACCATTAGATTAGATATTTTGACTAACTTTATTAATTGTTTAGACGATTGTGTGTTTGTTTGTGCTTTATTTGTTTAAGTCTTATTTATTTAAATGTCATGGTTTAAGTTTTTAATTATTTAAATGTCATTCATGCATAGCATATTCCGCCACCCGGCAACTTTATTTTTATTTTCCACTAAAACGACGGTTATGCGGGTCGCAGCCGTTTAGTCCAAAATTTTCCATCGGGGTACCCTGACGAAATGAGTCGATCTTGCGGGGTCGACGGTCGTTAACTTCCCCAGCCCGTGTTGTCCGCTCGGGTCACCTCTCCACAGTCAAAAAATAAACCCACTCTTAGACGCCTAGTGTAGAACGAAACCAAAAACCCTGTAGGTGCATTGGCCTAGGTCGACCCGATATCCAAGGGGTATCGGGCCCATTAGTAGCCCACCTTGAGTCCAAAGTGGCCTCCGGCCCAACTGGACGATCATATTGTTTGTTTAATTTGAAGGATGTATATGTCTTTTAAATAAATCATCGTTCGGGGGTTCGGGGAGTTTTCTAATACAATTGTTTTGTAGACAGTTAATCGACGAATTTATTTGGTTCGGTTAGATCGAAATTTAAAAAGATAGATTACTACTTTTTAGCGAACGTCATTATCCGATCAAGCCCTGCTAGCGATATCTACACCGCATTCGAGAAAAGATGGAGAAAGTCAGAAATGAAGTAGGATCTTCTAGTTAATTTATCCCCTGCGTGGGAATATTTTTCATTGTATTTACATTTTTTTCCTTTCACAAAAAATGTATCCCTTATTATTGATGCTTTGTAATATATTTTATTTATTTATAATACTTGCTTTTCGGGGAACGATGAAATATTTAAAAAGACAAGATACATCCTTCAAATCGATAGGCCAACCCTTGGCACAAAAGGGTCACTTATTTTTTTAGGACGCGCAATAACTGTTTCTGTGCTACTTGTTATCACTGTTTGTGTGATTATGTTAATTTGTTCGGAGACATTCTAGCCCATTCCTTTCAAAGAAAAAAAAAAATCTTTTAGAGCCTCCTAAGCATAAAACCTCAGTCACTATCAAAAGTCCGTCCAAAATACTCTTCGAGTTTTGAGTTTTTCAACAAAAATTCGAATTTCACTTCTAAAAATTCTAAATTTTTGCCCTCTTATCTAACAAGAGGAGAATTTTCTATTTTGAATATTCAAGCTGGTCGAACTACGTCGGACCTGATTTCTCATTTGCGAGATACGTAGGCAGCCTCCCAAGGCCCGGTCCCTCATTATAGAAAAAATTATTTTCCCTCCTTCAATCTTATCACAAATTTTAGAAAATTCAAAAATTCTGACAAAACGTCTTCCTAATTCACAAATCTCATATTAAATGGGCAAGCATTCGGCCTATTTAGTCATTTTCCTATATTTATGGGTTAGTATGTCTTCGAACAATACAACTATTATGTGTTTACGTTTCTGTGTGATATTTTGCATTGTTTGTTATGAACAAGGACTAACATGTTTATCTTTTGAGTTATTTTTCATTCGACAGGTACTTAGAATTGATCTGTGTTGAGAAAATGACTGGACATTCCTACTTTACGAGGTCTAAGAATTCTAAAGATTCCTTCCCTGACCAAAGTCTGTCAAAAGGGAAAGAAAAAATGACTGAGAACAGTGAGGGCAATGGTTTAACCAAAGTTATCGTGACAGACCCCGCAATTGCTGAACAGAACAAATTGATTGCACAACTACTACAACAAATTTCTGAAATGGAAGCTGAGATGCAAAAGAATCAAGGTCCGGCGAATCTAGCTGTCGCCACTAATACTCATGCACTAGACGATGAAAGGCCTCCACTTCATTTTCCTCCTCCGAATTCAACAATCAACCATACTATTCCTCCCCAAAAAGCTCCCATCATTGGCTTAACCACTCCTGACTTCCCTCATGCTACTCAAACGAGACCTTCAGTTCTACCGAGTAGGAAGAGGAAAGATGTTTCTTCTATTTCATCCGAACTAGAATCAAAACATGTCAAATTCGACAATCCTTCGCACTCACTATCCAACGCTTACCCCAAAGCTCCACAAAATCCATACCCAGTTTTTCCCGTCCAATCAAATTTCCAGGCTTCAAATTATCAAAATATCTCTTCAAGTTTTCAAGCTCCATGGCCAAATTACCAAAACATCTCCCCAAATGTCCAAGCTCCATGGCCAAATTACCAAAATATCCCCCCAAGTTACCAAACTCCATTGCTAAATTATCAAAATATCCCTCCAAGATACCAAGCTCCACAATATCCAAAATTCCAAATGACAGTACCTACTTTCCAAAATCCTCCAAACCACTGTCAAATGCCTTTGTCCTCGAGAAATAATTGCAACATTTCTCGTCCAAATCTTGTGAAAAGAACTCCCCGAATCTTTACTCCTCTGGTTGAAACTCGAACTCAACTTTATGAGAGATTGAAAGCTGCAGGTGTGCTCCATCCCGTAGAAGGAAGACCAGCCAATCCTTTCGGAAAATTTTATAAAGCAAACCAGAAATGTGCTTATCATTCCGGAGCTATTGGGCATACTACTGAAAATTGCATCAACTTGAAGCACAAGATTCAGGACTTAATTGATCAAAAGGTGGTCACTCTTCAGGCTGTTACTCCTAGTGTCAATAGTAATCCCCTGCCCCTTCGTCAGCAGGTGTCATCGGGATTTGTGGTCATGATACCTCACCAACTTCGCTTTGATGATTGAGAAGAGGAATAAGGTCGATCGCACGTTATCAAAATCGTTGCCTCACTTGCCCCAATCTTTGCCAGTGCAATATCACGACGAGGACAATGGTCTAGGGGAAGGAATCTAGAATTTGTTCGAAGGAGATGATGCTGCGGTGACCGTGAAGCTAAGCACGAGACGTCGAGTTGGAGGATCAAATGATAATTTGACATCTACTCTGCTCCTGATTCTCTTGATAGACAAAGAAATTTTTATGTTATTTCTAAAATCGGTGGTAGCCCAAATAGACTCGAGGCCCACCTTTTATATTATTTTACTCTGTTATGATTTAATTCTCTCGTAATATTTTGAAAAAAGAGGTCAAATTGTCCTGTGACTATGCCAAAGTTTCTTTTTTTTTTTTTTCTTTTTTTTTAAATGAAAGCTTCTTTTATCATGGAAGTTTACTTTACTCGCTTCATTTTTCCTATCTGATGATGTTTGTTTATGATTTTAGTAAAAGAACTTTAAAACCTGTCATATTATGTCATGTCACGAGCTTAATGAACAAAATGAGGTGAATACCGATGAAGTGTTCAAAGAGTATGATGAAGAGACCTTGATATCCGAGTCATTCGTCAAAATCGGAACAACTCAAGCCAGTTTAAACTGTGAATCTGAAAGAAGACAAAAACACCAGAGAAGTCAAAATCAATATCCATTTGGTCGAGACACAGAGGAGTAAGCTCATCAAGTTGTCGAAGAATATGTTAACATATCCATCTGGTCATGTGACAACGTGCTAGTATTTAGCACAAACATCGCCTACTACAGCTTGACAATCAACTTATATGCTATCAAGAGACACTACGTCTAGAAACTCAAAATTTCCTCTCAATCTCTTTTTCTGTAATCGCATCATTTGGTTGTAATCATTTTTGTTATCAGATTATCTGCCATTGTAATGAACTACGTTTGACCTGAATTCTCGAGAATGAGATACGTAGGTGGTCTATGTCGGCCTCGGTCATCCCCCTATCCCTTTTATTATCCCCTTTTTGTAATGAACTACGTTTGACCTGAATTCTCAAGAATGAGATACGTAGGCGGCCTATGTCGGCCTCGGTCATTTTATTATTAAAGGTTATATTTTTCTCTATCTCCCGAGAGGGAAACTACGTTTGACCTGATTCCTGCCTCAACGGGATACGTAGGCGCTACAACGGCTCGGTCATATTCCCATAAAGGAAACTGGGACAGAATTTTTGAGAGGAACTCAAAAATTCTGAACAAGAAGACACCTCCAGCAAGTCAGAATTTAAGCATTAGGAATTTCAACTGGGACAGAATTTTTTGAGGAGATCTCAAAAAATTCTCAGGATTTTTCTAAAAAAGCTAGTGATTCAGTATGACATTTCAACCGGGACAGAATTTTTTGAGAAGATCTCAAAAATTCTCGGAGTTCTACCAAGTTATTGATTCATTACGACATTTAACCGGGACAGAAATTTTTGAGATCACTTTCAAAAAATTTCATCAAGTGTCGTTAAAAGCCCTGAAGGTCCTCAGCCTGATCAGAAAATTCAAAGATAATTGTGATGCGTCAAAGAAGCCATGTCAGAAACCGAATGTGTTCATCTAAAGCTTTTCGTGACATGATAGTTGGCAGTGACTTTTTCTTCAAAAATTCCTTTCTAAATTTACCTATTTTTCAAAGTTTTGCATGTCGACTTTTTTTGTCAAACGTATATTTTATATTCTGTCTATCAAGAGGTGAGAGATCGGAGCAGTCCACCAAAGGCGGGATAAGGAGCAGACGTCCGAAGAATCAACACAGATCAATTCACTTTGAAACTAAGAAATTTTCTGTGAATGCAGGGAAATATTTACAGGACTTGTCTGCGAGGAAACTACCGAGGCGTAAACAGTTTGTCTCACTCAAATCTCCAGCCGTTCATCACGTTTCCATTATCAAGTTGCCAAGAAGACGTCTACATCTTCAAGCTGCCAAGAAGGCCATTGCATGTTCAAGTGGTCGAGAGGGCCATTGCATGCCGAGAGGGCCATTTCATCACATATCGCCAAGAGGGCCACTGCATGTTCAATTCGCCGGGAGGGCCATGTCATCTTCAATCCGCCGAGAAGGCCATTGCATGTTCAAGTGGTCGAGAGGGCCATTGCATGCACAAGTTGCCTAGAGGGCCATTTCATCACATATCGCCAAGAGGGCCACTGCATGTTCAATTCGCCGGGAGGGCCATGTCATCTTCAATCCGCCGAGAAGGCACTTATATTTTCAAGTGGTCAAGAGGGCCATTGCATGCACAAGTTGCCGAAAGGGCCATTTCATCTTCAATCTGCCGAGAAGGCACTTACATTTCAAGCTGTCGAGAGGGCCATTCTATCTTCAAGTTGCCGAGAGGGCTATTGCATTGCCAAGAAGACACTTACATGTTCAAGTTGCCGAGAGGGCCATTGCATGCACAAGTTGCCGAGAGGGCCATTTCATCTTCAATCTGCCGAGAAGGCACTTACATTTTTAAGCTGCCGAGAGGGCCATTCTATCTTCAAGTTGCCGAGAGGGCTGTTGCATTGCCGAGAATACATTTACATTTTCTCAGGCTGTCGAGAGGGCCATTGCATGTTCAAGCTGCCGAGAGGGCCATTCCATCATTCATCGCCGAGAGGGCCATTACATTTTCAATTGCCGAGAAGACGTTTAGACTTTCAAGTTGCCGAGAGGGCCATCGCATGTTCAATTCGCCGAGAGGGCCATTTCATTAGTCATCGCCGCGAGGGCCATCGCATTTTCATCGCCGAGAGGGCCATTTCATTATTCAAGCTGCCGAGAGGGCCATTTCATCATTCAAGCTGCCGAGAGGGCCACTGCATTTTCAAGTTGCCGAGAGGGCCACCACATCTTCAAATCGCCAAGAGGGCCGTTACATGTTCATTGCCGAAAGGGCCATCACATTCATCACATCCCCAAGAAAGATATCATCATTCATTGCCAAAAGGGTCATCATCACGTTGCATCATGTCAACTCATTGTGCATCACGTCGAAAAGGAGAATATAGGTCGAATATGGTAAAAGATATCATCCCTATATTTAAGTTATGGTTTATGCTAATGGTTTTTGTCTTAGTTATATCGAGGGCATCCGAAAGGGTGAATTCTCAGAACAAACCACAGGTGTGGACGTCATCAAATAGGAGGCGGCACAACGTGGAATTTTTTTTCTTAGCAGCGAACTGGGACATAGTCTGAAGAGGGGCGTCAAACTCTTCGGATGCGAGCTGAGAAACGACTACCATAATCTAACCACACCCCTATCAGAAGGCATGTGGGTATTTTCCTTGAGTCTGTAGTCTTCAGTTTCACATCCAGGTGATCCCAATTCTCACCGGACGCAACGTTTCCAATCTGAGTGACAATATACCAAGAATTTTGGAAATTATGTCCGTGTAAGTTCTTAATTATGGGTGTGAAGTGCACCACATTTATGGTTAAGAGGTTGCAAGCCTCTTTTTCATAATTCGTTTTGTTTGTCACTTCTCCTGAACCAAGGGTTATCTCAGAATAAGAGATTTCCTTTTCAACCGATATAGTCGAACTACAAGCAGCCTGATTCCTAAGTCCAAGGATATGTAGGCGGGCCCAACTTTAAAAACTCGGCTGTATTCTAACATTTACCCTCAAAATCTCATCCCAAGCATTCTAATTTCTCTATAATTCGATATTGGATAGCTTTTGAATTTTTCAAAATCGTGCGTAAAATCAAGCGTCTTAAACTACAAAGTGGCCTGAATTCTCATGTAACCTGAGATATGTAGGAAACCCAAAACCAGGGTCCGGCCACAATTTTCCAAAGCCCGTACCAAGACCCTTCCACGAGATGAATATGTGGTCGGCTCAAAATTGGATTGGTCAAGTTTCTTTGTCCACGATCGCTTTCATCGATCATGCCCAAAGAAAGGGACAGCTGTTAACACCCAATTTTTACCCTCCACAATATAAATTGATCATCGAGCTATTAATTTTAACGACTTGAATTAATTAGCTTTCAAAAATGCAAGAAATATTTTTTCAAATAATTTTATGACCGAATCTTTGGATTTTCAATTTTTATTAGATTCATATATTGCGTATCGTCTTACTTTACTTTTTCGTATTATATATTTTTATGTTGTGTATTATATAAGTCGTTAACATTCGAAAGCTTCTTAATTAATTTATACTAATTCGTTTCGTGGTCGAATTAATCAATTGATTTTCAGATTGGTTATATATGTAATTTAAATGGTTAGTTTTTAAATATTCTCCTCAAACCCTTTTTACTCTTTTAAATCCCCAAGCCCAATTTTTAAAAAAATAACCCCAGCCTAGTAACTTTCTGCCAGACCCGTTTTGGGCCAATTCTGGCCCATTTCTGCCCCTTTAATTATTTTCTGCCCAGAACAGGCCCAATCCCTTTTAATTAAACCCTAACCCGCCCCCTTTTCTTCTAACCCGACCCGCCCCTTCATTAAACCCTAACCCGCCTCCCTTACCCAACCCAAGCAATTTAACCCGGCCCGTTCCCCTTTTAATTAAACCCCTCTTTGTCTTCTTCCCACCCCCAATCCCCTTTCTTCTTTTCCAGCAAAACCAACGACAACATCAGACCAAAACCAGAAAAAATCAGCCACGCCAGGCTCCCGAAAATGGCAAAACGCCAAAATTAATTACTCCCTCTCTCTCACGCGCATACCCTTTCCCTCTCCCTCTTTCTTCTTCCCCAACGGGCAACCCCCAAACCCAGAAAAAAAATCAGCCATGGCAGACGCATGGCAACCTTTTTTCAGTCCCGAAAAATGCAGAAAACGGCACCCACGCCTTTCCTTCTCCCGAAACCTTTTTCAATTTTCAAATTTTGAACTCAATTTCGACCCTAATTTCACCCTATAAATACCTCTCCTTCTCCACTGAAAAAAGGGGTTTTTTTTTTGGATAGAAAAAAGAGAAAAATTTCCATTCTAAGAGTTAAAACAATTTTTCCAGAAAAGCTTGGCCAGGAACTTCTAGTTTTGGAATCGGAAGAAGTTCGATCTTGGTGTTGAAATCCCGCTCAGCTCGTTGTCCCAGTTTCGCTGCCCTCCAAAAGGTAACAATCTCGATCTTGTTCTTTTGTATTATGTTTGAATATGAATGTTTGATTGTAAAGAGATTGTGTTTTTTTTTTCTTTTCCTAATTTTCAATCTATACTTTCTGCTTCAGGTAGTTTGGTTATACTATATTATTGTTGTGCTGCAATGACTATGTATATATAGTTTGACTTAAGAGGTTGTTTGGTTATATGGCTATATTGTCGTGTTTATGTATATATACATATATGTGTATATATAATATATATATATATATAAATGTATATATGCATGACTTAAAGGTTTGTTTGGTTATACTGTTTGTATTTGCAGCATCTATGTATGTATATATATAGTGTATTTGTTAAAATCTTGATTAAAAAGTATGCCCTCCATGTGTTCGGTGAAATGCCCCTTTTTGATTTTTGAATGTTATGGTGAATTTGTTTATCTTTGGGTATTTTTAAACTCTTGTTGTATGTTGTTGGGAATGAAATGAGGGTGAAATTTTATTAAAATCATGATTAAGTTATGTGCCTCCCATGTGTTCGGTGAAATGCCCTCTCTTGTCTAGCCAATAATTTTTTCCGGGAAAGAAACAACAACCCTTGGATTCGTGTTAATTTTCATGAAATTATTGGATTATTGGACGTGGAAAACACGCATATGCATATACATATACAAACCTTTTCCATTTCTACATCTATATATTTTCTGCTTGTGTTAATTAGTTGGTGTGTGTATGTATGTATAGGTATATGTTGGTTGATTTTCACTTGTTCTTCCATTTCTACAGCCTCTGCTTCTGTTAATGTATATGTTGGTTGATTTTTTTTATTTTTTTTAACTTTTTTTTTTTCTTTTCTTTCATTTCTACATTATATGCTTTTGCTTTTGTTAAATGTTTCCAATATCTATGTGTCCATGTGTGTGTATATATATATATATATATATTATATTTGTTTTAAATTTGTGTAATTTTGGTTCAAGTTGGTGCAATATCTATGTGTGTATATGTTGGTTGCTTGTCTTAAATTTGTGCAATATCTTGTGATCGTCTATTTATTTATTCTTGGCTCAAGTTGGTGTCAAGTTTTGAGTAAATCTTTCTTAGGATAGTTTAAGAGTAAATGATCATTTAGAGCATGAGTGTGTTCTTGTCTACGTGTTTTCTTTTCTTAGACCTCGCTTGTATTTATATATTCTTTCACACTTGTCCATATTTGTACGTAAGCCTCCGCTAATCTTTATTTATTTATTTTTTTTTTTTTTTTGCATGAACAATGTTTTTTTGGGTCCATTTCGGACTCTATCTTTGCCTCTTTTGGGCCACGGAGGTCCAAATCTTCTTCTTTTGAGTCACCCCCATCCGTTTCTTGCTTCGGAGAGCGATTAGGAGCTGGGAAAGTCAACTTGCAGGTTTCGAAAGCTGGAAAATCAGTGTATATACACTGATATACATTGATTATACACTAAGTGTATATGCAGGAAAAAAAAATGGGCCAAAAGATCTGCAGCAACTATTTGAGGGTAAAATGGGCCAGGCAGGCCCATGTAGAAATTAGGACAGGTTTTAAGAAATTGGGCCTGCCAAGCCCAATGTTTTTTTTTTTTTTTTAATTTATATTTTTATTACTTTGTTGTTATTTGTGATATTTGTATTCTAACAATTGTTTGGTTTATGTGTTTTAATCTAATCTAATGTGTTTTAATTTAATTAAATTTCCCCGGAGTCGATCATTTATGTTATTCTAATGCCCCCTTTGAATCTTTATGCTAAAAATCACTTCTTTAGGAAATCAAACATTTTAAAAGAATAGTCTTTAAAACACTTCAAATATTTTTCCATAAAAACTAATAATAATTTTACTAATATGTTTTTTTTTTTTTTTTTTTTACTTAGGCATTCCAAGATTTAAATTCTAGCAACTTGGCACAATTCTTTAACTCCTTTAATTAAATAAAGTTTATTAGACTTTAATATTAGTTTTTCTTTCTTAATTATTTTTAATGGTTCACTTAGATTAATTTTAATTGAATAAGATTTTAAATATTTTTTCTAATCTTTAAATATTTATTTAAACCTTTTTCTAATTGAGAGTATAAATTAAGATTAATTTTTAAAAGTTAGTCAAAATATTTAATCGTCGGATAACCGCGTGTTAGCGGATATTTCGGGTGCGTAAAACCTTCCCGAAATAGAAATATGAACCCGAACCCATTCTTTGGATTTTTAAAAGGATTTTTTCTGTTTATTCTTTTAAAAAATGATTTAAATGGTTTTCTTGATTTTTCCTTAAAAATTAAGTGGCGGCTCTAATTATTTAAAGATTCGGTTTTACTTAAACCAATTAAGTCTTAAATCGAATTTTTAAGCCGAAAGTCATTTTCGACGTAACAGTTGTTTTTTCTAGAAGTATATATAATATCAACAGTTTTTTCATCATGTCTGATATTTTCTTTATTTCTTGCAGTCTGCCAGAAATTCAAGCTAGATAATTTTGATGTTAAATATTGCAATCCTTCAAAGTGTTTGTAAGATTTTTCTTTTTATAATTTGCATTAAATAACTAATAAATCTTGTTATTTCATTTTTTACACTATCAATATCTATTATATGTTAATGAGTTACAAGCTAAACTTCTAACACGTTTATTTGTGTCAAGGGTCCGAAATATATTACTATTAAAGCAATCGTATAACATAATATAGTTTTATTCGAAATAGAATGTGACAACAACACATGAATAAAAAATAATTAACAACACCAAAGCAAATAACACAACCTACATTATTTATTTTTCATATAAGATCTCATACATTATAATTGATCGTATGAATAATTCATGCATAACTAGTTCATAAATCGAAAACCCCTTACTAGTTTTATTTAGTGGATGTTTTTGATTGAAAATCTGTCGAAAACATTACTAATGAGTCAGTTTTCGATGGATTTTCAATCTGACATCAATCAGAAGTTCCTTGTCGATATAAAAAAACCTCAAGGGTTATATTGAACACTAGGATTGGGAGATGCATATGATAAAAATTCCTCATCATTCTCCAACTCAAGCATTTCCTCATTGTTTCTAAGGATCCAAGCCTCAATTCCATCATTCCTTCCATTTTCCACTAGAACAATTTGTTGCTTAGTCAATGAGCCAATAGGGTCAATGAAGGGAGCAATGAAAATAGGTTTTCCCCATCCAAAATCAACATCATAAAGTCCAAAATTGCACCAACTTGTGAACTTATAAGTATCTAATTGTGGCAACAACTTCACAACTTGTGTTGTCATATCCACCAAACAATCAACAACATCATCTCCTTCCAAAGCCATCAAGTTTTCACTATTCATATTCTCAAACATCTCTCTCACTATTCCAACCAAGTGTGGCAACTCCACTTCATCACTCATTTCTATAACTTCACTATTTGTTATATAGACTAAATTCCCAAATGCATTAGGCAATTTTGGGTCAATTCTTGATCTCAAGTTCACAAGATGTGCCACCATAATTGGCCTTGATGAACTAACTCCCTTTGTTGCTCTTGTTGCTAAAATCATATGCTTCCAAATGAAACTAGTTAATGCCTCAACTCGACTTGGATTAGGCACATTTTCACTAGACACTTTCATCTTAATGGCTTCAATTGCTTTGGCATTGAACACAAATCTCCTAACGAGGGACTTTTCCTCGTTGAAAAATAACCTTTTCATGGTTTTTGAAAACTCTTGAGGAAAATTTTGAGTTGGAAATCGTAGTGATGATGATGTGAAATCAATAGACGCGGTTTTTTCAACTCCATCATCATCATCATCTCGATGTGTAAACTTAGCCCACGTGTTGAAAAATTTGCTCATGGTAGCTCCATCTAAGAGTCTATGAAACAAGACTCCACCAATTGCAACTCCACCACAATCAAACCTAGTTACTTGTATAGAAACTAGGGTTTCAAGAGTTTGGACATAATCCATCTTGCTACCCAAGCTTGCATTTTGTGGAAGGAACTTAATGAGTTGTGATAGATCAAGGTTTCTAAGAAACTCATCCATACGAACGTCCTTTACACGAGCCTCCACGTAAAGAACTCCGTTATCATTACAATCCACAAAAGTTGAATCTTCTGAACTGAGCTCACCAGCAAGCGGATAGAATAGGGTTAGGGTTTTCGAGAGGGAATTCTTGAGATGATTATCAACAATATTGTTGTTGTTGTTGTAGAAGAAGATAGGTGTGATGCATAATTCTAATGCTAGTTGATCAAAAAGACTCAATTTGTGATTTCTTAGGTTTGGAGGTGTTGGTTTGGATGGCTTCACTTTTTCCTTTGAGAGTATAAAGATTTCCATATTGCTATACTTTCTACCTTGTGATTCTTCAAATGGTGTAAGCTTTAGCTTTATTAATATTTAGAACTTAGAAGGAATATTATGAAAAAATTTAATTAATTTTGAAATGTGGACTTTCAATTAATTTATGTGTGCTAGTTAGGTAATAGTTTACATTAGGTTCATAGAACAATAATTATATTGTGAGTTATGATTTTAATTTGCTACTTTTGAATTCATGTATGGAGTGGATACTAATGAACTAGGTGTTTGAAGATCATAAATTAGAATAGAAAGATAGCTGGTGGTGGAATATCTTCTCACTTTTTTACGAAATAGGTTTGGTGGTCATAATTGGACTTTTATTCTTACTAGTAATATTAGCATTATGCCTATAATTTCTCGATCTTCGAGATTTTGGCTTTCACTAGTGTTTTTTGTGCTTCGTTATTGCATTATTTTATTTTGGTTATTATTTTTCTCTTATTTGTTGCGTAACACTCTCTATTTGGCATTAATTTATCGTTGTTACTATTTCTATATTTATATCTCTTCTTTTTTTAATTATTTCATAGGCTTTATTTAAGTTGAGGGTTTATCAGAAATAATCTTTCAATTTCTATAAAGTAAAATAAGATCTGTGTACATTATATTCTATTTTCATCAATTATATTCTATTTTCATCAGAATTTATTTATGTGATTACGTTGAATATGTTATTATTATACTATAATTTTTTTATATATTGTAATAAAAATAATACAATATGATATGTTATATGTAATATAGGCTCTGCCAAAACCTATATATTTTTAAATTGGCTTATAAGAATATTTTATTTATGACATTAAGTTAATAGCAGCCATGCATTCAAAGCTGATAATAAGTAAGAAAATATTTGTTTTTAAAAAAAAGTATGAATTTTAGTTATCCTAATTTTAGTTATTTCATCCGTTTTTAGTTGTCATAGTTTTTTTTAAAGTCAAAAGATATTAATTTTTACTCATATTTCAAGATGTCTTTTTGCATCGAATTGATATGAATTTTTTTTACAATTTATAGTACTTTTTGTATAATTTATGAATGTCTAAATTTTCCTTTTAAAATATTGAATTAATGTAATCTAACTTAGTATTTAAATTTAGTCAAATCGACTCTCGAAAAATGCAATATGACAACTACAAAGGAACAAAGAGAGTATTAATTATGCTTGTTTTTTAATTTATATTTCAATCTTAATTATTCAGATATAAGTTGTTAAGTGAGTTTAGTTAATGGGTCATGAATCGATCTGGATGGTTAAGATCGATCATGAAGTTTTAATATTATTAAATGTATATCTGTAGATTCCCACATAGATTACAGTTTACTATTATACCATCAACTTTTGTGGCTAACTGTCACCATCCACTATTATCAACTACCACATATCAACGTTGTTATTCCTTATTATCCATTATCATCTTCCTCAGCCACAATCACCGTAAGTGTCGTTCATCGTAGACAATTATTCACACCATTAGCCACCATTTACAGTCATAACCTCATCCATCGTTACCAAAACTTAATATTTGCACCAACATTTGGTATATATCGTCAACCATAGTCATCATTCACTACCACATGGGCTATTACTGTCATTCACCACAATTATCAGTCATCACCACCACCAGCAACAACTATCATATCATCAACAACTACCATTAACCGCTACTACCAACCACCATCATCATTAGTTACTACCACCATCAGCTAATACCATCCCCAATCAGCACCTTTAACCACCATCGCTAGTTATTATTATCACCAATCGCTATATAATTTTTTTGAGAAATATTTATTGATATAATATTGGATTAAATTTAGACTTCTCTTTAGATTTTATATTTTTAAATAAAGACAAGTTTTATATATTTAAACACTGAGTATACACATTGTCTCAAATATGTAATATGTATACACAATTGATGTAGATCATATATGTTAACTTCAGACATTTTTTGTCTGAAATTTGGATTGGACTTTTTGTTAATTAAGTACCAAACTAAACTCAATAATTTTTTGAATTTTGGGCTTCCCCATTTCTATACATTTCTTTTGAGGTAAATTATGTAACTACACAAATATATTATATGTATTTACATATATCATATTATTATAGTTTGAAAAAAATTGCAATCTATAGTTATAGTTAGGGTTTTGGTGTTATTTTCTCTCTCCTCTCTCGCTGCCATCTCTTGCCAGATATATACATACATATATACACCAGTTGTATATATACAATTATTTGATAGATATATATATACAATACCTCTCTATCTGTACCATCTCTCGCTCGCCTCTCTCCTTCCTCTATTGATCTCACTCGCCTCTTTCTTCCTTCTCCCAATCTCGCTTGTCGGATATATAAATACATATGTATATCAGTTACACGTATACAATTATTTGACAGATATACATAGTCAATTCGACTGATATACATATATAATACCTCTCTCTATCTTTACCATCTCTCGCTTGCGTCTCTCCTTCCTCTATTGATCTCACTTGCCTCTTTCCTCCTCCTAATCTCGCTTGTCAGATATACAAATACATATGTATATCAGTTACACATATACAATTATTTGACAGATATACATATACAATTCGTCTCTCTCCTCTATCTCGATCTTGCTCGCCTCTCTCCTATAATATGTAGCTAGGAATCGTAATTTTAGTAAAAATATAACTTCTTTTTTTTTTTTTTTGCCTTATTATGTTTCAAATATTTGCTCTTTTTGAAAAGTCTTGTGCATTTTATAAGCTGTGTAAATTTTTTTTTTTTTCAATTTGAAAACAAAGCTTCATTTCCAATAGATTCATAGAAGAGTTTGAGCTATCAATCCAACAAATTATTTTTTAGAAATAAAGTTGCATATAGCATTTTACATGGGGCAAATCTTAATAAGTTGGGCTTTATTAAAAATATCAAACATTAAATAAAATATATATACATATAAATTTTTATCCCTATAAAATTCGTACACTCATAAAATATAATTTGATATAAACACAAAGAATTAAAAAATTATTGCATATACTTTAGATGTCATATTTTCCCCCACAAAAAAAAAGCCTTTCAAAAATGGGTAGAATTATTTATGAAAACGAAAGAACCCCAATATTTTTCTTTTTCATTCTAGAATTATACTTTTAGAAAAAAGGGAGGGGGGCAATGTCCACTTTATGTATGTATCTAAAATTCAATTAAACCTCTTTATAACAATAACAACATATCCAGCTTTCTTCTGCCGAACCGAATGAAGACAGTTTCTCGTACCTCTGTACCTATTGCACTGATATCTTCTCTTTAACTCTCTTTCTTCATTCAGGAAAGGTGAAGATTGAATCGGGAACCGAAAACGAAGCAGGAACAGACTTGTCCTTTGGTCGCGGAATCCCACGAGTGGGATCTTGGGAGGGTAGAATATACGCAGACCTTACTATTACCTCATAGAGATAGAGAGAATGTTTCTTGGGAACCCTCGTCCCAAAAACTCATAAGCAGAATAAATTAAATATAAAAAAAAGGAGAAAAAAAGAAAGGGAACAAAAACGATAAAATTAACATATAAAGACGGATAATGACTTAAACCTCTTTATAATGGTATTGTTTATTAAAATAATTTTTAGCTGCTATAGAAAATTAAATATATAATATAACATGATATGATAATTAATTATAAAAAAACACTTGACTGTAAAATAGTTTTTTTTTTTAATAATAATTGTTGTTATATTAGTTGAGCATGTGGAAATTAGGAGGAAAGTGGTCTTGAATGGATTTTCTTGTCTATCAATTACTTTGATTTACTATTGGTCATTTCAATGATCAATTCAAGATATTTTTAAAATAATTTAATTTTGAGTTTATTTTTTTAATTACTAATAAGAGATATAGTTGTTTATTTGTTGTGTTATCATACCTAACCAAAAGTCCAAAACAATCATATTTGTTTCACCTAGGAAGGAATTATCCATATGTATATGGTGGGTTGTTGTGATTAAAGTGGGGATGATGATTATAATCGGAAATAATTACCTAATTACACTCGTTTAGTTTATCAGATTTTTCATTATTCTCATCCATTTTTAAAAAATTTTAGAAATTCCTTCTTTCCATCCGGATATATTAATTCAGTAATTCGGATACATTAATTCAGTAGTTCGGATACGTTCATTCTGATTCTTAAATTATCTTTGTGTTTAATGTATCGTGCTTTAAATGTTACCTGTTGATACTTAAAAACCCTAATTTTTGTATCTGGAACTGAATTAATGTATACAGAATACTAGATTAATGTATCTAGATTGTGATATTTTCAAAGGGATTTCTATAAACTGAAAAAGAATAGAGAAAAATAATGATTAACTTTTTACACTGTATAATTTAAGTAAACCCTACTTATAATTGTGGAAGTTGATCATAGTGGTGAATAGTAAATGTAGTGATAGTAACGAATGATGAAAATGTCAACTTTCATTGCACAAATCACAACGATCAACAATTATCTCTTCACTCGCCTCGATCGTTCGCTTTCATCATTGTTGTCATCCACCATATCAATCACCATCACAAAACCAACACTTATAATCCATCATAGCACATGCATGTACAATCACTACTATTTACCTCCCCACCAAGCGTGGTCATCTCATACTTATCATTACTGGCCATCACCACTATCGTCAATTGTAGTGTCACTATGAAATCATTTTCATAAAATTAAAAAAAAAATTACAATATCATGTAAATTAAAAAATTATATATAATCAAATATGTACTCAAATTTAAATATTAATAAGAAAAATAGGATCTAAATAGGAAAAAAAACTAAATAATCATATCAAGTATTATTAAACCTTTTCATAACAAGATTTTTTTTATATATATATTTTTGTCGTTTTAATATAATATAATATAATATGATATAATATAATATATAAAATCTATTAAAAAATATTATTATAATAATATTGTAATAGAAAATAATTGTTATAAAAATATTTAATTTATACCAATTTTTTTTTTCTATTTTAAGTCAACTATAAAGTCTCCATATAATATAAAATAGCTCTTCCCAACCTCTAAAATGTAGGCGTGCAGTGCGCAAGATCTAAAAAGAATAAAAAAATTAAAATATTTATGTAATTAAATTATTTATAAAATAATTATAAACAGATTTCTATGATAAGTATTAATTAATAATCTCATAAAAATGATACTCTCCAAGAAGGACGGACCTAGCATATAAGTTATAAGTTTACGTAAAGTCAGTAGCTTTTGTTTTAATTTTATATAAAAAAAAAATATACTAAATATTTAATTCGATGTCACATGTCAAACTACACTAATAACAATAAAAACAAATCTCTACATCATTCAATTTCAAAAAGAATGATCTGATTTGACTTGGCACGGAGTTTGAAAAAATAAAAGATCGATTTTTCAATCTTGTATTCCTAAATTAAAGTTATGTTAAATGTACCAAAATATTCTTTAATCTGGAGCCTTAAACTTGTCACGTCAAAAGTTGATTTTAAAACTTTGCCGAAAAAGGAAATGGATCGCTCTTTTTAAAATAGACAAAAAAAAGTAGATCGTTTTTTTTAAAACGGAGAAATTATATATACCATCAAATCACGAAAGGATATCTACTTCTACATATAAACCCTCTAAACAAATGAAATTCTTTATCTTGAAAATAAGGCAAATTACTTGCTACAATCTATGTTGCTCAGCTTCTTCAAAAATGTTGATGTCCTCGTGTCGATTCCTATAAAAAAGAATACACTATTTTTGAGCGCACCCGTTCACATTTTAGAAAAATTTAAACAACATTAGGCCACAATAGGGTAAAGCGACTTGATCACAATGTTAAAAATCGTTACAGTGACTGACAGTATATATAACTTAAACTCGTTTTAAATTGTTATATATATACACATGTAGGCACACACATATCTATGCATGCCTTTTTCCTAGACAAAGCATTGTATTTCACTTCAAACAAGAAGTAAATAAAAATAGGCCCTTGTTTCCAAGTAGTAAGTGTTGAATCCAACATGAAGAACCTAACATTACAAGTCCTAACAGGAAGATGGTTCATGTTATTTGCCACTGTTCTAATCTTATCAGCCTCTGGTGCAACATACATTTTTGGTATATATTCAACTGATATCAAGACTTCGTTAGGATACGATCAAACCACGCTTAATTTACTCAGTTTCTTCAAAGATTTAGGGGGAAATGTTGGTATTCTATCTGGTTTAATCAATGAAGTGACACCCCCTTGGGTTGTTCTTTCATTTGGTGCTGTCCTTAACTTCTTTGGCTACTTCATGATTTGGTTAGCAGTGACTAAAAAAATCCCAAAACCAAAAGTTTGGCACATGTGTTTGTACATTTGTGTTGGTTCAAATTCTCAGTCTTTTGCTAATACTGGTGCATTAGTCACTTGTGTCAAGAACTTCCCAGAGAGTCGTGGCGCTGTACTTGGACTACTTAAGGGGTATGTTGGGCTAAGTGGTGCAATGTTGACACAAATTTACCATGCCATATATGGTAATGACTCTAAGTCTCTTATTCTACTTATCGGTTGGCTTCCTTCTGTTGTTTCATTGGTTTTCTTGCGTATAATTCGCGTTATGAGGGTAGTTAGGATTCAACATGAGATGAAAGTGTTTTATAAGTTTCTGTATATATCACTTGGCCTAGCTGGTTTTCTCATGTTGGTTATTATACTTCAAAAAAGACTTGATTTTAAGCAAAGTGAGTATGGTTTGAGCTGTGCAATTGTTCTGTTTTTGCTCTGCTTGCCACTTCTTGTCGTTGTCAAAGAGGAAGTCAATTCTTCCAAAATCAGGAAACAAGAATTGGCCAGCATTTCACAAGTCAAATTAGTCACTGAGGAGCCTCAATTGGTGACACAAACTACACCTTCTGGTGCAAAAGATCAAGAAATCAGTCCAAGTGATCATATTCAAGAACCTGTTTCTTGTTGGAAATCAGTTTTTCGCGCACCAGAAAGAGGTGAAGACTACACTATACTTCAGACCCTCTTCAGCATTGACATGTTAATACTGTTTTTCGCGACAATATGTGGCGTTGGAGGGACATTAACAGCAATAGACAACTTAGGACAGATAGGGACATCATTAGGCTATCCAAAAACAAGCATTAGTACATTTGTGTCACTAGTCAGCATATGGAATTACTTAGGTAGAGTTATGTCTGGTTTCTTGTCTGAACATTTCTTGTCGAAATACAAGTTTCCAAGGCCCCTTATGCTCACGATAACACTCGTTATCTCTTGTTTAGGCCATCTTTTAATCGCGTTCAACGTGCCTGGAGGCCTATATGTTGCATCAATAGTCATAGGATTTTGCTTTGGGGCACAATGGCCATTGCTATATGCCATAATATCAGAGTTGTTTGGACTGAAATATTACTCAACACTTTACAATTTTGGATCAGTGGCAAGTCCAATTGGAGCATATTTGCTAAATGTGAGAGTGGTTGGCTATTTGTATGATAAAGAGGCTAATAGACAAATGATGGCTATTGGAAAAATTAGAAAAATTGGTGAAGATTTGGAGTGTAATGGGAATGAATGTTTCAAATTGGCATTTTTTATTATCACTGGAGTGACAATTCTTGGAGCATTTGTGTCAATTATTTTGGTTTTAAGGACTAGGAAGTTTTACAAGAATGATATTTACAAGAAATTCAGAGAGGAAGCTAAAGTGGCTAAAAATGAAATGGCTATGGCTGCAAATTATGGAGGGCTTCTTAAGAAATAATAATTATCATTAATTTGTGTTATTAGTGATCATATGTGTAATTTTTCATATCTAATTTTAAAAAAATATCAAATTTTCTTCCACTTATTAATTGCAATTTTAACAATTTTGATAGTGTAATTTTTTTTTGGTTATAAATACAATTTGGAATGCCATTAGTTTAAAGTACATTAGCATTGACAAATGTAAATTGAAATTCATCAGACGTACAAGAGTAATTCCGACATTGTGTGTGTGAGCGTACTGGTATTTTTTTTCTCTTTTGGAGGGTAGTTGAGAACAAATATCAAGATTTCGAAGAAGTTGATTGACTACTTCAACTTTTATTTATCGATGAAGGTTTGGTTACGCACAATGTAATCCTTAGATGTATGATAATAACAGATTTGACAACTTAAAAACAGAATCAAGTCCATCGTCAGTCTGACTAAAAGTTCAAATTTGGTGTAGTGAAAATATTTTAAATTTTTTTACACGAGTATAAGATATATTGATGGTGTAAAAAAGTGATAATTACACCTTGAATCCTTTAATTAACTCTTGATTTTTTGGATAACTATGATTTGTTTTTTTTGTTTGACTTATAGAGTGTATTAACTCTTAATTAATCTATGTAAAACCAGTTGTTATCCATGTTAATTGTCTTATTTTATTTGTTTAATTAGTACGAGGAGAAAATTAATTATTTTTTGGTGTTGAGGAGATCTAGATCTAGTTGTAATAATTTAAAATGTTTTTGCATTCATATAAGGAAATTTGCATACAAGTAGTTGAATTTTTTTATATAATATTTTTAGCTATCAATAAAATTTAAAATTGTAATGGCTTATGAGTCGTCCATATTTAAACTCGTAAGAGAATTTTAGACAAGTATCACATCAGAAAGAAAGTTGCAAAAGCAGTATCATGATTGAGTCTAGACCGTTATAAGTTGGATGAAACTTTTAAGAAAACATGTTTGAATGTATCATTTTATCTGTCCAGATTTATACGTCACGCTTTCATTTATTCTATTTAAAAAAAAACCTTTAAAAGACATGTTTGAATATATCGTTTTATTCGTTCTAGTTTACCCGTCCCCCCTTTTCGTTCATTCTATTTCCAAAAAAGAAAATCACATTTTTATATTAAGAAATAATCCAACTTCAAAAAAAAATTGATTTATAGTCATACATATATTTTTTAAAAAAAAGATCATGAATTTTTAGATATCTTTGATTCTTTTTTTTTTCCTTCGTACTTAACAAAATAATATCGCATAAATTAAATCGAATAAAGTATGAACTAAACTTATTTTGTACCGTCATTTTTTGAATGATAAGTAATAAATAATCTTTTAAATTATAATAATAATAATAATAATAGTAAGAGGTTTAGGCCCAGCCCAGTCCCCTAAATAAAAGCCCAATATGACCCATTGGGGATTTGAACCCAAACCAAATTTGTTGGGCCAAATTTGAATCGTCCATTATAAGTCATGGCCTTAAATTAATTTTATTTACGATAAAATAGTTTTGGACATTTCGATAAAGTCACAACCAATGAACTCACTTAATTGGCTATAACCTAAAGTTTTGTCTTATAGGTAAAAGTATTACGATCGACGAATAATATTTGGTGCTATTCAAGACAAAACTTCAACACCATCCTTTTATGATATTTTATATCACACATCACTCGTATCGAGTAAAAAATTTATTCAATATTTAATGAAATTATTTGAAGAAGATATTTTAATGAAATAGAATAAGTGATTACTTTTTGAGGAGAAAAATTACTTTATAAACTTTCTTTATATAAGTTCTTATATTTGTTTAAAAATCTAGCATGTAATAATTGATTTTATTAAGTTTATCAATTGGGGAAAAAAAAGTTTTTGGATTCAAATTTTGAAGTCGAATCTCAGATTAGTGTCGAGGTCGAATGTCAGGATCGAGTTTTGAGTTGGGTCCAGGGTTGAGTCCTAGGACGAGTATTGGGTTTGGTCCTGAGTCGGGAATTGAGAGCGAGTCTTGATTCAGAACGTAAGTCTCAATTTAGGTATTGAATATCTAAGTCGAGTCATGTATCAATTGTCGAGATGAGATAGTCATTCAAATAAGTTCTTATATTTGTTTAAAAATCTAGCGTGTAACAATTGATATGGTAAAGTTTCTCAATTGGTTTTTTTTTTCATATTTTGAAGTAGTCCAAGGCAAAAGAAAACATACTATCTTTTCATATACTATTTTTAAAAATTATTTTTATTTTTTTCCAATATATTACAAGTAATTAAAATATTTTATAACCTCAAAATATGCCAGCACATTCACACTCAAAAACTCAAAAAAAGCAAAAATGTTCTCTTCTTCATCATCCCTTTCTTCTCGGATCTCTCTGCAGGTACCTTTTTTCACCTTCCCTGTTTGTAAAAATCAAATCTTGCTCCATTTATACTTTGAATATATGTTTATTTATCAGCATTTTTACATGTATCATTCATATTCACTTTTCTGCAGATGGGTTCTTGATATTTTGCTCTCCTCTGGCATGGATTGTCAAAAAGTTGTGATTTTTTGATCTGGGATTTCAGATTCTTGAAGTTTATTAGATTTGTTGAATACCCTTTTGAGGAATATGTGAAAAAAATTGATTCTTTTATTGATTTGCTAAGGATTTGTTTGATTTAATTGCTCTTGTGAAGGAGGTGTAGGAGATATAATGGTGAATTAGGAGAACCCCATTTGGTGTTTTTGTTTGTTAAGTGTTGGTTGTGGTGAAATAGATTAAGAGTTATGTTTAAGATAATAAAAAGAGGGAAGAAAAGCTCAAAAGGGGAGGTTGTGGAGCCTCCGATACCGAGCTCATTGCCTAATGTGCCTGTTGATCATGCTTCGCGAATAGCAACGTCTGTTGTGGCATCACAGAATGTTACTTTGGCAAATGCCACGCCAGATCCTAGTATGATTGAAGTTTTGCCCTTATTGAAGGAGGTTGCACTTTCTGAACGGCATGTTTTGTTTATCCGGAAGCTCCAAATTTGCTGTGTGCAATTTGACTTCTCAGATACGTTGAAGTGTGCTAGACAGAAGGAGATCAAGAGGCAAACACTCACAGAGCTTATTGATTTAGTTCAATCGGGTGCGTGTAAAATGAATGAAGTAATGCAGGAAGAGTTGGTTAGAATGATATCTAACAACCTTTTCCGGTGCCTGCCTCCTGCTTCGCATGAGAATACTGGGTCAGAAGGCATTGAGGAAGAGGATGACATGTATCTGGATCCATCATGGCCTCATTTGCAACTAGTGTATGAGTTATTTTTAAGGTATGTGTTGTCGTCTGAAATGGATACCAAGGTTGCCAAGCGATATATTGACCACTCGTTTGTGCTGAAAATGCTCGACTTGTTTGATTCAGAGGATCCTAGAGAGCGGGATTATTTGAAGACTATTCTTCACCGCATATATGGGAAATTCATGGTTCATAGGCCATTTATAAGGAATGCGATAAATAATGTATTCTACAGGTTTATATTTGAGACAGAGAGGCATAATGGTATCGGTGAATTGCTAGAGATTCTTGGAAGTGTAATAAATGGATTTGCTCTACCAATGAAAGAAGAGCACAAGTTGTTTCTTGTTCGGGCACTTATTCCACTCCACAAGCCTAAATGTGTTTCGGCATATCACCATCAGCTGTCCTACTGCATTGCTCAGTTTGTTGAGAAAGATTACCGGTTGGCATATATCGTCATCAGGGGGCTACTAAAATACTGGCCAGTTACTAATTGCGGAAAGGAGGTTCTCTTTCTTAATGAACTGGAAGAAGTTCTGGAAGGTACACAGCCTGCTGAATTTCAGCGCTGTTTGGTTCCGCTTTTCAAGCAACTTGGACGAAGCATCAATAGTCCCCATTTTCAGGTCCGTGTATTATAATCATCCCTATGCTCACCACATTGCCATCTCTTACGCATATTCATCAAGTGTGAACTGATCATTGTCATCATATGCAGTTTATTGTGTTTTGCTTATCGCATAATTTTATTGTTGTTATTGTTCCTTCCTTGTAGGATAGGCTCTGCATTGCTTTCCTTATTAATTGCTATGCTTTCTTCAATGTTTTCTTCTTTTTTTACTTGGATTTATTGCTCTTGAGCGGAGGATCTTTTGAAAATAGTCTCTCTACCTCCACGAGGTAGTGGTAAGGTCTGCATACGCTCTACCATCCCCACACCGCACTTGTGAGAATTCATGGGGTATGTTGATGTTGTGAGCTAATCATTGTGTATCTTCTTTCTTTTTGTATCTTCATTGCTATTCTTTGCTCTAAGCTTTGTAATTTGGCTGCTTGATTTATGAACATATTTAAAGTCAGTCTTGAAGATAGACCCACACTCACCCACACAAATAAATAAATAAATAAAATGAATAGAAAAAAAGAAGGTTAGGTAGGATCAAAGAAGCAAATCCTACTAAATATTATTTATTAGCCGACAGAAGTGAAATTCCATTATTGCACCGAAAGAGTATGACTTAGTGGATTAGGGATGTGCAAAAAACCGAACTGACCAATAAACCGAACCGGGAAAAATGTTATTGGTTTATGCTTACTAGGTTAATTGGGTTTTTAATAATTTTATTAAAAAAAATCGGGTTATCGATTCGGTTTTAGTTTTTTATAAAGGGGTACCAGGTTAAACCGATAACTCATTAAGGTTTAGTAATTTATTACTTTACCTTTGTATAAATACAAAATATTAATATCACGTTACTTGTTTCAAAAAAATAAATATTAAATATTAACATCACTACCTTACTAGTTACTATTGTTTCCCTATATCTTTCAATTCACGCTTCACAATGATTTTCTTTTGAGGACTTTACAATGAATTTGAGTACACAAAAATAAATTGTTTTATTTGTGTCGCACTTTTATATGGGCATTCTTTAGTTCTTTCGTCTTAGTTACTATTGTTTCTATTGTATGAGCATTCTACAAAGTTATATTATTGTTCAGTCACACCAAAATATTGGAGACATCATGAGCATTTTCTTATTGGGTAAACCGAAAATCGAACTAGGGTCAAAAATCGATAAAAAATATTTTATTGCTTGGATATTGGTTTAACATATTTAAAAATTAAAAATTGATGATACATAAAATCGAACCTAATCGACCGATGCACACCTCTATAGTGAACAACAAAGCGGGCGAGCACCAATCCTTCAGGTTGGCCCAATGGTTTGGGCTTGAGACTTCCATGTTGGAGGTTTCAAGTATGAAATCCCTTGCCAGTGAAAGCAAGGGGTTTGCCTTCTGGGTTCGAGCTCTCGGCATCGGGCTTGCCTAGTGTGGGTTACATCTCTTGTGTGGTTTGCGAGTTATTACATAGGAGCGGGAGTTTACCCTGAACTCACCCGAAGGGTAATGACTTCGGTTTCCCCTTGTGATAAAAAGAAAATTAAAAATAACGCGGGCGAGAACCACAAAGTCTCAATTTAAAATCCTATTGGACACAAACATTAGATTTGATGGATTTATGATGGTGAGACTGCAATTTTCTTTAGCAACTTCTTATGTCCATACACTGATGTTGAATGCTTTTACTTTTGAGTACTTAATGCATTGCAAGAAACCGAAATTCAAGCACTCAGCAGACGAGCAGTCCCTGCAAAATTCTAACAATGGCTTAGAATGAGGGCGGACAGAGAAAATCAAAGTTGTCCTTTTTTGTCCTGCCTCCTTGAAGATGTCCATGTTTCTCTGGTTTCTATGGATTTATTAGATATCCTAAAATGAATCAGCTCAGTAGTCAAAATTTAGTCCCTTATACCCACTTCTTAAGAATTCGTAGTCTAGTCCATAGTATGTACGTGCTATGTTTGAGCTGTCAAAACTTTAAGGTAAGATTGTATTGTAAAATATGATTCAAATATGCCAAGCTTGATGAACAGGAACCTGTCATTACTGTTTCTGTTATATTTGTTTCATGTTATCTACCTGACAGCCATATGAAGCTTACAACAACAATATCCCAGTGTAATCCCATAAATGGGGTCAGGCAAAGGTATATGTATGCATGCTTTACCCCTGCCTTGTAAAGCATATCCAAGTAGTTTGGAAAAGGGAAAACAGAAATAAGAGCAGTAACAACAACGGAACAATGTAAAATGAAGAGAATAGCTTTGATGTATTTCTCGATGCAGTGTTATGTTCTTGTAAAATGGAGATTCTAGCATGTAGAACATACTGCTGCTGCTTACACTGTTTTTTAGACCATACTTCAGCATTCGAAACTTCATCCAGTCACGAGTATTGCTACCATTTTCTGGGATTGAGCTTATGGATAGTCGAACTACATATGGTGCATGCAATGGCTGACATATTTTTCCGTAATGGTATGCGTAGTTCCTATTTCTTTGGATTTTATGCCACGAAAACTAAGGTGATGGGATCATAGTAGCTGACCATTTGACCATCTGACATATGCTCACCTATGGCAGTTTCAAGTGTAATCAAAAATCTAAATAGCAGGCTTAGACAGGGTACCTACTGAAGCCATTGGGGGATGTCCTATTATTTGGAAATAGTTGCTGAATTTGAAGTGCATGATATCATTTATTTATTTGTTTTGTATGGTGTCTCATATTGTTGCGGCAATATGGTATGTTCCAAATGTTTCTTGTGTCGTTTGCTTCAGAAGGTTGCACGGAAATGACTTTATGCATGGCAGGTTGCTGAGCGAGCTCTGTTCTTATGGAACAATGAGCATATAGTAGACTTGATTGCGCAGAACCGCCGTGCAATTTTGCCAATCATCTTTGAGCCATTAGAAAGGAATATGTTTGGTCACTGGAATCAGGCAGTTCATGGGCTGACCTCTAATGTCCGGAGAATGTTCTTGGAGATGGATTCAGAACTTTTCGAGGAGTGTGAAAAGGATTATAATGAAAAAGCAGCCAGTGCCAGCGGCCTTGTAGAGCAGCGCCAGCAAGCTTGGAAAAAATTGGAAGAAGCTGCTGCACTGGTTGGGTAGAACATGTTGCAATAGCTTGTTAAGTCCAGCTGAGCTCCGTACAAGTAATACTCCTCTGTGGAGAACATCTCAACTGCCTCTTGATGGTTTTTGACTTTGCAACCTGGAGATGAATAGCTCCAAAGTTTTTTTCGTGCTTCTTGCTGCTTTCCCATAATTTGAGTGATGCAGGCTGAAGGTATGGGCATTGGCGTTATCTTTCCTTGACAGACATAGTGTGAAAGTTAAGTTTATTTTAGCTATTCTATAAGATGATTATTCTTTAGCATTTTAGGACTAACCAATAATCAAATTTCTGGTCTTTTGTATCCCCCCCCTTCCACCCCCCCACCCACCTTCCTCTAGGACAAAGAAAATGGGATAAAGAAATATATTGTTCCATCCTTTTTTAATTGGCCCTATTTTTGTCTGGAATACTTTTCAATAGTGATAAAATGCTTGTTGACTGTTTTTTCTTCTCTTTTTCTTCTTGTTCCCAAGCAATTTATTTGTAGCAACTTCTCAGAAGTTCTTTATAGCAAACAATATCTTCAATGTTGTTACTTGCTCTCCGACCCCCGACCCCTATTCCAGCAACTCTGCCCCCTAAAACAATTAAAGGAGAAAAGTATGTGTGTATGTATTGCTGTTGAAACTTGGGAAATTGCATCCAGTGTTGTCAAAGGTTTAAAACATGCTTTGATGCTTCAGTGTTGTCATCAAGGGTCTGAGACATATGTTTCCTTGTTGATGAGCGTAATCCTGAAGAGGCGACATGAAATATTTGATAATTCACTTTATCGTAGACTTTTTTCAATTTCTTTGTCCGTATATATGTTATTTACGTTTATAATTTTTAGTTGGACTACATATACGTATTTGTTTTCTTTTCTTCATTAAAGTTCACTCATTATTTGTGCTTTGCTCTTAAAGCCCCAATAAACCTAAGAGCTCTTTTGTGCTTTTCGACTTATATTTCACTCTTTGTTTGCCCAAGTGGTTAACCTTTTTTTGGGCGGAGAAAGGGAAAGAGGGGCTGGGAGTTGAAGAGGGAAAGGTTAAAGAGTGGGACTTCGAACATGACAGGAAGGTCATTAGATAGCATATTTTCCTACTATAGCACGATACAAGTTATTCTGAAAGTACTAACTGCTTCCGATTTCGGTTTCTCACTTCACACATGAGAACTTTTGAGATCTTCTTGGTTATGTTTGGCCTCATTTAGTTGAGAGAATCACGAACTATTAGCAACCCATTTAGCTACCCAAGGGAAAGATGTGATAGCACTAGAAAAGTTTAAGCATTTTTAGCCCCAAGAGTTGGCCTTCGATTTGTTTGATCTTCGAGGAACTAATGTTGCAATGATCATAAGTTTGAGGTTTAGGTGTTTGTTAGACGTGGGAGGCTGCAACGTGGTAATACTCCCTCCCGTCCAAAAATAAGTGTCGTTTAGCCAAATCACTCTGGTCCAAAATAAGTGTTGCTTTAGGAATCTGAGAAAGATCTCAGTATAAAGGATTATAATCCCTCTTGATATTGCTATGAAATAACTATGTACAAGAAGTAGGAAACTAGGAATCCTTGATACTGATCCTATGAAGTAGAAAATTTTCTTTAAGTACATATCATTCTTTAAGATTACTATAGTATGAGTTATAATGGCAATGCTAATAGCGCACCATTATTGATGGTAATATACAAAATTAGAAGAGAAAACAAGATGGTGGTGGTTGAACTTGAAGGTGCTGATGTTGATGATCCTGCTGATGCAACGCTCCCAAATACCTTTTCTAAGAAACCGCCATCACCATCATTAGACCTTGAAGGTCTGACACTGCTGCTCCGGTTGGCTGTAATGGTTGTTCTGGTTCTCCCACCAAATGACATGGCCACTGTGGTATCCCTGTTGCATAATAGCAGACTTCTTTACCATTGTATACTGGCATTCCGTATGGCTTGTTATGCTTACAGTAAGACTAGAACAAATTTGATTCTTTCGAGGAGGGGGTCTTGCTCCTCGAGGGCTAGTGGTGCACGGTATGAAACTTGGTAGGTAATGGATCTATCCTTCGACCTTTCTCCTCTTAAATACCAGACTTCTGTCTGCGACAGTATTTGAACCCTTGATGTGCACCTTATCGACATATCACATGTTGTCACGAGTTGGAACCTCGTTGTAGACAAAAGCTTAGTCTTTTAAGTGGAGAAGGGTAGAAGGTCGGCCTTATGGAGGGGGGGGGGGTTGTATACCTGGGGACACCAAGAACACCAGCATTCATGGTGAGTTGATCAATGAGAAATGCTGATTTAGGTGCCATGCTTGATGCCAAAACATATTGGTTGCTAAGTCCATCACCTGAAGGAACAAAATATGCTCCATTTACCATTTCATCTCCTTCTGTCCTCCAATTCCACTCTGTCCAATCCTGCTCTGCCACGTCCACACGCTTCGTCACCTACTTACAGTCATAGTCCCACAATACAAGCTCGAATATCAATGACCTTATCGCGTTCAAGTCAAGCTGGTCCAGACACGACGGTTATAGAAAATAAAATAAAATATGAGAATCACCTCTTTGGCATTTGGATCTTCTGGTGCAGTAAAACGATTGCCTTGACTATTAATTGTGGGATTAGCACTTCCACCAATTGCATACATTTGCCATTCTGTAAAATCATTGTTGACTACATGTATATATCCTCTTCTACATCTTGGCATTCTTTGTACTAATCCTTCTCCAAAATGATTAAATGCTATTGTCACCTAATATTCCATAAATTCACAAATCAAATTCAAGAAAGTTTCCTACTTTATACAAAGAAAAAAATGAATATAATTCACAAGCAATTGTATGGTCATCATGATTTGTGTTGTAGTTTATGTTGCTCAAAATTTTCGAAAAAAAGTCTACGCATACCTATTGAATCTTATATCTGATATCCTCTGCTTTTGGGTTCTGATATTTTTGAGACAATGGTCTTCCGAAAATAGTCTCTCTATCTCTATGAGGTAGTGGTAAGGTTTGAACCATCTTAGTTAAATTTACTATATATGACGGTTATGACAATAGATAACAGTTAAAAAATCTAACCTGCATACCAACATCGGGTACGTATCGATCGTCGTGCCCCAAAAGCATAACTTTGTCATGGTGTGTGAAATAGCTATTAGAAATGGTAATAGCAGTTGATCCCATGATAGCATCAATTAAGCCATCAGTACAATGAGACAAAGCACAATGATCAATCCATATATTTCTTGAACTATATATTGAAATTCCATCACCATCAGACATTCCTCTCCATCCAACTTGTGTTGTACTTTGCCTTATATTACTATTCCCTGATGGAACACAATTGTATACATGTATATTGTGTATAATTACATTTGTAACATATTGTAGTGTGATACATCCCCCACCCGTGACGTGGACGTTCGCTCCACGTCCGTCTATGGTCTTGTAATTGTTGATCATAAGCTCGTGTTTGAGCCTTATGATCATGTCTCCGGCAAAGGTGATCCAGAGGGGCTCCTCCTGGATCACCGCGTGCCGGAGGGTTCCTGGGGCAGGGTTCACAGTGTCATAGTCAGAGGGATCGGTGACCAAGTAGTAACGGCCACCTTTCCCTCCCAAAGCACCATGACCAAATCCAATGGCGCAATCCGCGAGCTGCTGGCGGTTGTTGACCCAATTCGGGTCACACCGCCAGCAGTCGTCGATCGGATTGCCTGTTAGACATTGGTAATTTGATACTGGTGTATCAAATATTTGCCTTCTTGATATAGATTCATTGATCCTCCTGCAAAAATATGGAAAAAAGAAATATATTCATAACAACATTTTCATCTGTATCGAATCCTTAAAAAATACATAACTTTTGAAGGATCCTATACATATTTTTGAAGAACCCGAACAATAAGAGAAAAGAGCAAACATTTGCATCTGTATCGAATACTTAAAAAATGCGTAACTTTTGAAGGATTCCATACATATTTCTGAAGACCCGAACAATAAGAAAAAAGACCAAAAAATTTCAAGAAAACTATGTATGTAATATGATCAAAATCAAGATTGGATTTTTAAAAAAAAATTTAGATGAAAACAGAGACACCCCAAGTGAGAAAATGCAAAATTTATCTATCTAAAGCTACGAGTCCGACAAAACTCAATAGTTTTGACTCAAATCTTTTATTTGTGTTAACCAATAATCATCTATAACTAGTATGCCAAAAATAAATTGCGATTCAAAACTCATAAACTAAAAATTTCGATTCTGACTCAATTCAAGAAAGAGCAAAAGCAAGATTTTTTTTTCCCCTCTTAATGTTATGTGAAAAAAAAACAGAGATACCCAGATGATAAAATACAAAAATAATCAAAACCCAGTTGAGAGAAAAGCAGAAATGATCTAAAACCAAGATTGTTTTTTTTAAATTTTAGAGTTAATATCGCGTGAGTTTCCTATCTGAACTATCTCCCATTACTCGTTGTTCCCTTTTTTTCTACCTAAAGAAAAAGAGAACAACTGATCTATGTTGCTCGAACTCTTCAAAAGTGTCAACAAGTGCATGTCGAATTCGTCAAAAATAGTATATTTTCAGAGAATCCGACAGAAAGTGAAGAGTTCGTGCGACTTAGCAACTAATAATTGAGAATCATGACAATTCAGATAAGAAACTCATACACCTAATCATTCAGGTATGAAACTCGAAAAAACTCAATCGAAAAAAAGAAGAAGAGAGAGATAACTTCACCTGTTTACTTGTTGAACAACAGATTCAGGAAAAGGGTGTTGATGAGGAAGTGTAATATTATTGAAATTAGCTGTAATTAATGATAAAAATGATAAGATTAACAAGAAGAAGAAGAAGAAGGAAGAATTAGAAAGCATTGTTGTGATGATTCTTGTTGTTCAATGTTCTCTTAGGAAACTTGGCAAATTTGTAATGTCTATTATATACTATGGTACATGTAATAAAGGTCAAAATGATTAATTATTATAAATAAATAAATAAATAAATTGTTTTGGACTTAATAGGGGGTATATTTTTATTGATGAATAATATAAAATTTTTAAAAAAAAAGTATATTTGATGAAGAAGGAAGAAATTTTTGGAAATAGTGGCTGTGATGTGGATAGTAGCCAAAGAAAAAAAAAATTATTCCAATTGAAGAGGACTTTGAGGATAAATAATCCGGGGTTATTTGGTACGTGGAATAAGAATGATAATTTTGAGATTAATTTTATGTTACGTTCCCAATTATGGGATATTTTTATTTATCTCATTCCGCGTATTAAATGATTTTGATTTTTGTTCTTTTCTTGATGATGATCAGGAACACACTTAGAGTGTTATGGTTTTTCGAGTTTCATACATAAAGTATCAGATGTGCGAGTTTTCTTCCATAATTAAGCATACAACTATTTTTCGAAATACGTCTTAATTAACTATCAGTTGCTCTTTTTTCCTACCTGAAATATCGTTATCCGCCACACTTAGAGTATTCTAGTTTTTTCGAGTTTCATACATAAACTATTAGATGTGCGAGATTTCTACCAGAACTAGTCATTAACTATTTTTCATTCGTTGCTCTCTTTTCCTACTTGAAATATCGCTATCGTTCAAGTGAGCAAAGAGAATAATTGATAGTTAAGACGTGTTTTAAGAAATAGTTGGTGAAAATTTAGACGAAAAACTCATACATATTTGATAATACAAATATAAAACATGAAAAATTGAGATAATTTGAATATACTTTTTATCATTCATTTTTTTTGTTTTTATTTCTTTGCAAATTGCAGCTTTCCTCAGTGTCTTACATTCCTGTCTTGCATCTTAATTATTCTAGGAGTAATTTAATTTAATAAAGAAAACTTTAGATTTTTATCCAAGAAAACGGCTTGTACAAATTGCTTATTTTTATTCCCTTTATACATTAGTATCTAGAGAAATAATCCGACTTTGAAATAACGATAAAATTATATACGAGTTCTGAACTTGAGCTATCGAATCAACTTATATGTATTTATGATTGTATCATGATAGACTATCTATATCAGAATCTCTTGGGGTGCAACTGTTGTTTTGAGTATCCTACGTGAACATGAAATAATTTTATGCATTTTGTATCCAACGAAACGTTACGCTACATTAATCGGATAAAACATAATTTTTCTAGTATATATACATATAGAATTATGAATTCCCTTGTCATAATTCCTTATTCCGTCATTGTTCACAAGTCTGATAAATTCAAATTTCACGACTCATCATGTAAGATCAATTAAGGGACATCGATAAGCTTCCTATATACCACGAGTTTTTCAGTCGCAAGACTTGAATACGTGACTTCTGATTCAACGTGAAGAAATTTCATCCATCTCACCACATTCCTCGACGATTCGAGTCTTGTAGATGGAGTTAGTTGTTAAGGTTGAAAAGGTACTTTTGGACCTAAGATTCTTTGCTGAAATAGAGAAAGATTATGGAGATTAACATCTCTGAATCTGGACAAGAACCTTTTAACTTAATGTCTAAAAGAGTGGGCAATTAGTTAAAATTTCATAAACTCGTGAAAGGTTAAGGTCGCGACAGAATAATCTAAATTTCTTCATTATTAATTAGACGTCTCGTATTTGAACTCTAAGAAAAAAAAATCTTATTAAAAACGTTGATATAAAAATGAATCATACAACGTAAATTCAAATTATTCGAGATCTAATACGAGTACGATATATCAAAAGAAAAAAAAAATTCTCAAAATTGGTTCTCTTTTTGTGGAAGAAAATGGGAAGGACTACAAGCTAGATACCCAATTGAAAAATTAAAATATGCTTGGAATAACATCAGAATAATATATATATTAGATGCCATAAAGTTTTTATTTTATTTATTTTTTGTAGCATCACTTCTTGACTACATACAAAAGCCATGATAAATCATACTCTAAAAGGAAAATAACATAAAAAGTTTGGCATAATACATAAATAAACATTTAAATTTGGTTTCACGTGCATGACAAATAAGCACTTTGAATTCGATAGTGCACATATAAAGATATTTTAACCTGATTTCAACTGACAACAAGTCTCTTATGGTTGTGGATACTCGACGGTCGATGCTGGTGTGACATACAAATTTGAAAATGTCTAGAAGACTATTTTATAAGTAGAAGAGACAAATTGAGGTATCTGAATATGCATACTCAAAATTAAAGTGTTTACTTTCAGCTAACTAAATTTTATCTGTACCTTGTGAAGATAAAGAGATCATTTTCGAAAGATCTTCGGAGATATTTATTGCAAAGTATTGTAAAGTTGTATATATTCTATCTCATCATGTTACTTGTTCTTTTTTGGAAGCCCATCACTTTATTTTCTAAACCACTTTTTAGTAGTTTCTCAAGTCAAAAGAATTCAAGAATGGTGAGTAGGATAATATGGATCCTTGTCATCAAGTATAGATTACAAGACAAACACACATGTAGTCATGTAACTACATGGCTAAATTCATAAAAAGCAAACTTTTCCTAGTAAGCATTAGAATTTATCTCATTATAAAATAAAATAAAAATCTAACTATAAAATTCTTCGTTAATCTATCGCTAAATAGTCTGAATAGCTAACTATAAGATTTTTTTATAATCCATCACTATTAAATAATATTAGCAACTTAGCAATATAAATTCTTTGTCAATAATTTTTATTCTTTGATAGCGTAAAAAATAAAATATTATTTACACCATCGATCGTATTCTCTCTCTCTTTTATATGTTCATACTTGGTAATGGTCAAAATTATTATTGTCAATAAACTCAATGTTACCAAGGCGCATTTACGATACTTTGAGAGCTTAGTTGATACCAGACTTGTATATAATTAAAGAATATTTCTTTTACGCACATTCTACTTAAATATTTCACATTTTCTAGTACTTCTTTTCTACCTTACATAAAATTGCAAAACTAAATACTCTTTTTTTTCTTTTGCTTTTTTTTTTTTAAGAAAATCTATCTTTTTCTTCATTTTTTTTTCTTTTTGAAGAAGATACATATGTTTATGAATAGGAATATGGTATATATGATAAAGATAATAAGTGGCAAATCTATGTGTATCTTTGTCCATGTAGACAAGTTATACTTTAATTTTATTATGCATTACCTCAAGACATACACAAAAAAGAAAATCCTAAAGTTGTCTTTTAAAAAGTGCCCAACTTGGACTTTGCTTTAATTTCTCTTTGAATCAAAGTATCAATTTTTATTCTCTAACCATGCATATCTATCATGGAATTAACAAGACAAAAAATTAAGGGAAAAAAAGTGGACTTTTTATTATATATTTTTTTGATTATATTAGTCTAAAGATCTCTATCGTTCTGAAGGTAGAGTAGAGTTATGTATTATCAGATTCTTTATGTTCTACTTGTGGAACGATTTTCTCGGAAAGATCTAACGATATTAAGAAAAAATAGCTACTTTCGATGATACGTTTATTGGATTAAGTCGGTTCAAAGATGCTCGTCATAATGGTGTGATATTAAGTGTATGTTTTTCTCGAAAAGATATTCGATACACAAAATATAAAAAAAGCAAAAAGAAAATTTGATAGGTGGCAAAGCCCAAAATTACAATGAAAGGCCTTGATTTGGGCCACACTATGCCAAAAAGCCCACATCATAGAGAAAATCATGATGAAGATGAGCCCATGTAATTTTCTCCATCATTACTTTATGAGCCCAAGAAGGAAGTGATGAGATCAAACTAAACAACTTAATTACACAAATATTTCTAATCATGTTTATTAATTTTTTCTATAATCTAAAATTATTATATATTATTTCACTAGCTAATAATTTCATGCCAAATTTCAAGTCAGATACACCTAGATACATATATTTTTGCTATGAGATACACTCTAAAATACACATATATAGCGAGTGAGAGAGTCAGTGTTTCCTGGATACATATGAATCACACTAGATACATATATCTGAGATACTAGTTACATATAAATACATCCGAAAAAAATATACATACATAAGGAGAGAGGCGAGTGAAGAGCTGATGTATCTCAAATACATATAAATACATTTGGATATAATATATGTCGAATCAATTACATCTAATTTTGACTCCATGAATCCAAGATACATATATTTAGACGCGCTAGATATATGTATCCATGAATCGAATCTAGCACGAATGATATTTTTAAAAACTAAACAAATATTAGATATTGAAAAATAAAAATAAATATAAAAAAAAATTTTAAAAAAATAAATATCTTTTTCCTTTTAATTAATATACACGTGGAATCATGAAATTCAAATTTCAGAGATCCAAGTCTTTTAGCGGGATTAATATTTCGGGCCCGAATCCCAAATCGTCTTCCGCCGCTTTGCAACGCTCCGGCGAACTCCTCCGACGTGGTTTTCCCCACAACATCTATTCCGGCGAGATCGAGCTGTAAGTTCTCTTTTTCCTCGCTGATTTTCTGTGTAGAATTCGACCCCGAAAAAGCCCTAATTCCTTTTCTCTACGAAATGATTGTTAATGTTAACGGTAAATTACGAATTGTTTCTTTTGAAGAAGCTGAGGTTCTGGAGTATTTAGTGAAAAAGCGAAAAAAGATGAAGGCTTCAATGGGGAATGCTACGAGAAAAAAGCTAGCTGATATTAGCAACATACCGGAAGAAATGCGATTCAATAACCAAAATGAGAAGTCAGAACGTATATCAATTTGTTCAGAAGAGTTCGTAGACAAGGTCCAGAAGGTAGATTTTTTTTTTTTTTGTGTAGTGGTACATTGAGTTTCAAAAGTTTGGTTTTGGTTGAATTTTAGCTCAATTTGGGATTTTTTTTAAAATGGAAATTTGGTACAGGAGAATGCGGCGTTGATGAAGATAATAGTAGAAAAAAAGTATCCTTTTTTTGTTGTAAAAGATATGGATTTGCGTGTAATTGTTTATAGACATTGGTAGGGGCAAGATTTGTGTACATCCTATGCTCTCCGGACCCACAAATGGAATTACACTTGGTATGTTGTTGTTGTTATTATTTACTCAATTTAGTATTTGCTTAGGATAATTTAGAATGAAGAAACATGTTGTTCATATGGTTAATCCTAAGTTGTTCGGATTGAGGCGTTGTTGTTATTGTTATTTTTGTTGTTGTAAAGTTCACAATTTTTATGGTGCAAGAATCTCTAAGAAGTGAATAAGTAAATCATATATATGGATCTTTGTAGACGTTGATCTTTTTCTTCTTCTTATTTTGAGTAAATGAAAGATTTTGCGATAGAACTAAAAGAGTTTAAAGTAGATTATTACAAACCAGAAACTGATCACATTGTATCAGTTCTACCAAAGCAAAAAGGGAGGAGTTTCCGAAATCAAGATGTAATCTGCAGACAAACTAAGTGGAATAGAGATCTTCCCATAGGCGTATCTAGGATTTACGGTACGCGGATTCAGAATTGTTGTGTGGATGGAATATCTCATGCCGGGGCTTAAGGGTAGATTTCGTCCTGTTTGTTAGGTGGCCTTCACTACACTTATGTTAGTTTTGCATAGACAATATGAAGTCCACAATAAAAGTGAAGTTTTGCAGTTGATTGTCTGTAACCAAGACTAAAAATAAGTATATAAACAAAATTGATTGGGAGGTGCTCTCCTAAGCATGTGCCTGATTGATAGCTGTGTAGTTTTAATGGGCAAGGGGTTCTTGGAACGAAATGATCCCATATAGAGCAGAATGGATTAGAGGATTCATATTGTTGATTCCAATTAGTTTTGGACTAAGGGCAAGTTGATTGACTTGAATGATTTGTCGGTGGTTTTCTTAGTTAGTACTATTCCATTTGTACTTGTGAGCCTGTTGTCCTATTCCTTGATTCATGTTCTCAATAGCAAAATCATTGAAATAGCTGGAGTGGAGATACAGAAGATGAGAATTAATCTACAGAAAATGCAGCAACAGAATCGTGAATTTGCAAAGTCAAATAGTCAAATGCTTGCGGTTTGTTTTCACTTCCCATAATCAAGCTAGTAAAGTTTGTATAGGCCAGATAGTTTTCTGCCCAGTTAATTATTTCTTTTCGTATCTTTCTCAGGAATTAAATTCAGCAAAAGATAGGGTAAGCACTTGAGTTACATGCCAGATTTACTTATAAGATCAAATTTATGATTTTCTCCTTGATTTAATGTAAGTGCTACTTGTTGATCAGCTCAAAGCTTTACAGCATGAACTTGGATGTAAAAATGGTGTACTTAAAGCTAAAGAGCTTGAAGCAGAGGTCAGTTCAGGTTTAGGTAACTCAATATCTTTGCTGCCTAAGTTGGTTTTTCTATCATTTTTTGATCGAGTCTTCATATTAATCAGGAGTTAGCAAAACAAAAGATGTGCCAGCAGTTGAATGATGAGGTATATATGGAACTTTTTGTGCATTAGATAACTATTAAGGAGCTAGAGGTAATCTTCGCGCTTGCTCTAACTGTTTGAAGGTGAAACCCATCAAGTGTGAAGAGGCGGGGGATTCCCCTAGGGGAAAGGGCGATAATGATAGACCTGCAAAAATCAAAAGGAAGCCTCAGGCAAAGAGTGAGAATTACATATGGATATTAGGTGATGTGCTGTTAAAAAGTGCCTAAAATTCTTGCTTTTGTTTTTCATTCTTTCCTTACTTGTGACATGTAGGTTTGGGCTCTTCTACGCAAGTGCCGCCCCAGCACATGGCTGAAAATAAAAGGTTATCTATTTGAACTTATAGAATGTGACATCAATTTCATGATGTTAAAGATTATAAATATTGTTCAGAAAAATGTTCATAATATTTCTCTAAAAGAAATGTTCATAATGACTTTATGCTATCTTGGCAGGCCTTGTGTAAGAAGGCAGTCTGCTCGGTTTAAACATGAAGCACCTCAACATACAAGAACAACAACATCTACATCTCAATCCCAAGAAACAGAGTCGGAGGAAACTTATTTTGAGGCTGAAGACGAATGCCCACCAATGGTTAATCTAGTCGAGCGAAATGGTTCTGACTTAGAAAGCAATCCTGCATTGAGGTGTGAATCTAAAGAGTTTGGACGATCGTCTTTGAGTAGGCCACTCAGGCATGCAGCTAAAAAGGTGCAGTCTTACAAGGAAGTTCCGTTGAACATAAAAATGCGCAGGCCAGTATGAACAACCATCATCATTTGTTCTGGCCTATTTGCTGTAGGGGCTATTGCTGAGTGATAAAATGCCTAATGGCATCTTTGTTAGGTTGTCTTTAGTAACTTTAGGCTTTCTCTATAGAGCTTTGCTGAACGATAAATTGTTCCAATTTTAATTTCATCCTAGTGCAAACATGTCATGACAAGCGTCTTTCCTGAGTAAATTTTTTTTAATCAATATCTTGCCTACTTTAAATACTGATTAATGCATCTTGTACTGTGTTTGATTGCTGATGAAATTAGTTTGAGCCGTTTACATCCCCTGATCATACTTGACAGTGTCTGTTAAATTCTGTTGATTTCATTCAACTTATCCAACCGATATCTAGGTAAAAGTTGGTCTTTGGCTTTATTTGCAATAGAAATATGGGCTTATTAGTTGTTGTTGCTGTTGCTGTTTCCTTTGTACCGAGGAAATTTGTTTGAGCCATATAGTTCACCTGATCATACTTGACAGTGTCTGCTAATTCTGTCGTTTTTTTCTTTTCATACCTATTTTCATTTGCTATACTTGAGCCAAGGTTGCTCTGGCATCAGCCTCTCTACCTACATGAGGTAGGGGTAAGGTTTGCGTACACTTTATTACCTGCATGAGGTAGGGGGAAGGTTTGCGTACACCCTATTCTCCTCAGACCCTACTTGTGGAATTTCATTGGTATATTGTTGTTGTAAATATAGGGCTTTTACTGGCAATTTGGCCTGTCGTTCTCTTGAATTCTCTCGAGGTTAAAGGCTTATAGCTGACATTGTAGATTGTATGAAGCCTACATGATTTACTTGTAAGTTTTATCCTGTTATATGAGTGAACACACAAGAAATAAAGGACCAACTGCCTCGATCGATGGTTAAAATTTACCCGCAACTAGTGTTTACATCAATCAATAGATGTATGGTGTTTGTACTATAGACTTCTCTAACTTCATGGATTATTAATATATATCATTTATTTGTTAAACCACTTAACGAGCCTTATGAATGAAGTTGTCTATGATAGGAAGTGTTTTAACCCTAAGTGGGATTTTTCAACACCAACTTGAATTAGTTGAGTCGCAAAGCAGGTACCAATCAAGAAAATATGCTTTTTAGTGAGAAACAAAAATAAAACGATTTGTTTCAAACTATTATTAAAAGTTGTGATGAAGCAGTAAATATTCATCCATCTTTAACTTGAGCCCTTGAAGTCATCTTTGGTAGGATTTTTCTTTGTGAATCTCGATCAATCGGACCCCGAAACAGATATTGGACACCAAATGAGAAATAAATGATTGTTTCAATCTATCTTCTAAAATTGTGATAGAATGGTAAGTATATCTCCATCTTTAATCACAAGTTTTGAGATCAAATCTTGAAATGAAGTCATCTTTCGTAAGGCGCAATTTAACCCTCAAAATAAGATTGCCCAACACAAATCTAGACTAACCAAGTTTCAAATCAGGGACTGGACAAAATCAGGTACTGGACACCGAGTGAGAAACCAAAATTGGAAAAGGAAAAAAAAGTTTCAATCTATTGATATGATTCCAAACCAATGAATAAGATAAAAAGATTATGTTTTGTAAGGAAGATATAGTGTTGGAGAAGTGGCTTATAACATAAACTTAACTCCTTTACTTGTCATAAGGCACAACATTACGTGCAATACACAAACTTCCCCTTTGACTTATTTGTCCTTTATTCTTCTTGTATATAATAATAATATTATTATTATTTGTATAATTCGCTCAGGCACAATTCGCTATACAATTCATAGTGTCTGTATTCTGTACACAATTTGATTCGTGCCCAACTTGTGTATAATCGCGCACAATGCTTGTATAAGTTGCGCAAGTTATAAAGAACTCAAAGTAGTACTGTAATTACAACTAGATGTTTGCCGCGAACCATAATTAATTCAAACTATAGCTATGTTAGTTAATTAACTAATATATATTTGCTTATCCGCGTAATTTCTCCGTTCTAAAATGCTTCTCTACTCAGTTTGTAATGATTAAGCATCATATTGATTCAACTTAATTACTAGTTAGACTAGTTAAGATTGATTAGTGGAATTATTAAACTATTAGAAACTACTAATACATGCATCCTTATAAATTAAAATATTAACTTTTTTCCTCAATATGTTCCAAACACATGTCCTCCATCCAATTAAACAATAACAAAATAATTAGTTTCATAATCCCCATTTAATTAATTAATCACATTACTACTAGTTGTAAAATTCGTGTTCAGTCAAATACGATCAGATCATTTGATGTGTTATATTATATCGCGTTTTCTCCACTTTTCTCTCATTATCTCTCACTCTACTTTCAGTTCTACCATTCTAATTCAGTAATTATATTAATGGTGTTAAATTTCTCTATTTTTTGACTTCTAAAAACCTACATTTCACTATTTTTTGTGTATAATATAAAGTGTGTGTATATATACACACAAATTCTTAACCCTTCACTCTCCATCTCTATCGCTTTTCGATATTCTTTTCTTTCTCTCTTTTGTTGTTATATGCATTCGATCCCCCACCCTTTTAATCTTTCATTTTTTTTTCAAGGGGGGAGGAATCGTTATTGCTGTTATTATTATTGTTATTAGTTTCATGTTTTTAATACGTCCGTTGTGATGGAAAGAGAGATGGAGGCTCCTCAAGAGGAAGTGATAGGAGTCTCTAAAGGCAAACGCACTAAACGTGTTAGGCCTCAATCTCTAATCCCTTTCATGACCATCAATAATGCACATTCATCATCAACCGGCGACGCGAACGTTGATGGCACGGTTCACGGAGAAGAAGTAAGTATCATCAATAACAACAATAACGATAACAACAACAACAATCATAATAATTCTACAAGTTCACCCCCTATCAATTCTGACGAAAATATCCTTGACGAGGATGTCCCCACTGAGGAAGAAGAAGAAACCGCCAAATGTCTAATCCTCTTGTCCCAAGGTGGTCATCATCACCATCAACATCATCGTCATCAGACCCCACCTAAAAGATTCCTCGAACTTTTCAACGATGACATGGGGTTGTACCAAACAAAATTCAATAGCAAGAGGTACGTGGAGTCGACTGACCTAGGGAATGGTGCCAAAGGAGGTACATACGTGTACGAATGCAAGACGTGTAACAGGACATTCCCATCATTTCAAGCACTAGGTGGACACAGAGCAAGTCATAAAAAACCTAAGTCTTTGACAATCGAACCAAAAAAACAACCATTCTTCTATTTCTCAGACCAAGACGAACCCTCACCACCACCAGCACCAACACCAACATCAACAAATTACAAATACAACAACAAATTGTCACCACTATTGTCTCCTCTTTCATCCCAATTCAACAACATCAATATGGATAGTCCAAATTACACCAAATCACCTTCTCCTAGAATCCATACATGTTCATATTGTGGTGCAGAATTTACCTCAGGACAAGCATTAGGTGGTCACATGAGAAGACATAGAGGGGGTGCTAATAATAACAATACAATTTTGTGTTTAAGCCCTTTAAGTATTGATCAAGATTTTGCTAATAATAATTTGAAGAAACCAAGAAATGGATTGTCATTAGATCTTAATCTTCCAGCACCACAAGAATATCAAAATCAATCAAGAAATCTTCAACATCCACCAAAATATCCTCAAGAACAAGCACAAAAGCAGCAACAGCAACAACAACAACAACAACAAACGGCGCTTGCTTTGTCCACCACTCCACAACTTATTGATTGTCATTATTGACATAGACGGATCCAGAGTTTTGAGTTTACAAGTTGTGGATTCTAAATCATACAATTGTTCATTTATTTTAAACTCAACATTTAAATTGATTTATACGCGAACAATCGCAATTCTACATGGACATTGTCAAAAGGTAAATGAGAGTCATCTCTTATTGTTAAAAGTTCTTTAGATTTATTCATCATGAATTTCATATATTGCTAATTAAAGTTGTAAGTACTAAAGTTTAATGTAGTTATAGTGTCTGATAGTGATAGCTAGTTAGCTTTATTGATGCTTCATATAAAAAAAAATGAAAAAAAAAATATTTATGAATTTAAGCTATATATACTGAGAATGTAAAGATAGTTTACACATGACGCTGGAGTATGTACCTTTAACGATATGGTTAATGCCTTTGTGCAATCTTGACATAGTCAAATCGCAACTCATACAGTCGACCCCAACTTGTTTAGGATCGAGATGTATAGTTATTCTTGTTATTGTAACTCTCATATTCATTAATCAAGTGGAAATGAAAAATATGCACAAAGACAACCAAGTTAAATAATATTTAAGCATCAAGATTTTAGTTGAAAATTTTAAATGTTACTTAAGATACAATGATATAAATTAAAATCAAGAATTTCTTGTCATCAACACACCTCTTTTCACCATCCTGCTTGTGGAGTTGGAGCTGGACTTGGAACAGGTGAAATAGAACTTTCAAACATCCCTATAATATAGTCGTTTATCCCGAAAAAATATAGTCAGTAAATGTATAATACATGTATAATCAGTGTATAGTTTATGTATATTAGCTAACGGATGTAAATATTTTTGGCCGAGCGGCCAAATGTGTAACTTCATATCACTAAGTATAGGGATTTGATGGTACTAACCACATAAAAGAAGATTTTGAGGTGGTTGTCTCTCCTTAGCAGGATTAGGATCATCATCGAAAACTCGTATGAATAGTTCTTGTCCTAAGTACCAATTCTTCAAGTGTTGTGACCTCAAGTTCCACATTCCAGGATTGTCAAGAAAAACATACACTGCTGTCCATCTTCCAGGGTAAACTTGAACAGTTGAACGAACAACAGGATCGAAGATGTTGTACGTTTCACGTGCTGCTGGTGTCCAATCTCCATTCCCAAATCTGAAGAAAATAGAACGTTTCAAAGCTCTAGTAATCGATCACTCATATGTCCATTTCGTTCTGGTTAGCTAAGTTCGGATATTGTGTGTACAGCTTGTGTGCCTTCACTGTTAAACTTGCCTTAAATTGAATATAGTGTGTGTGAAGATTGGACTACGTAGAGCGAAGCGTAGTAAGTTGAATACTCTTTATCAAAAAATTATATTAAGCGTATAGCTCAAAGTTTTACTTTTTTTATACATATATATCAAACTATTAATACCGTTAGTGAAAATTCTGGCTTCGTCACTAGAGTATAAGGCTTACCCTACAACATAGAACCCGAAACCATCCAAATGCCAAGAATCCATAACATCAAGATCGTTCTTGAAGACGATTTCTAGCCATCCTTTGTGGATTCCAGAGACAACAGAGACTCCATAAGCAGCAGCATCATTCACAGAGTGAGTAGGAAACTGATCTAGCTGGTAGACACCAGATCCATTCACGAACAAATCTGCGAGTTTCAATGGTGTCTCAGGTGTGAGATAGGACACGTTGTTGACAAGATATCTCGGCCAGCCATTAATTTCACCCTTCAATCCATGAAGAATAAATGTTTGAGCCAACGTCACGTTTGATACGTTAAATGTTCCTTGTGGATTAGGCCTTGCAGCTCCTGTTGTCAGGTTCCATCTATAGCACACATTAATTACAACAATTACTACGTCTCAGTTCCATACTAGTTGGGGTCGGCTATAATGTTAAAGTAATGCTTACGTGATAGCTTTGGCTTGATTGACTGAAAACGCGATATCAAATGGATCAGGACCATCAGGAACAGGACCACTAGCTGCTGTTAAAGAATTGGCATAGTGCAGTATCCCTATTCCTTCGAGAGATTCGTTACTTTTGAACATTTTGGGAGTTGCTACCATGTAATAATCAGCTTCATTTTGATCAGCAGTGACGAGAACAGAATAAGATTGGCCAACATGCACGTCGAGAGAGTCAAGTGTTATCTGGTTTGTATAAGAACCTTCTGTCTCAACCAAAACCATTTTGTGGTCTTGAATTCTGAAGTTAAAACTCATGACAGTTCCAACGTTCGATATCCTGAATCTGTAAGTCATTCCTATATATATATGCAAAAATATGATAGTAAATCATCATAGAAGGTAAAGACATTTCAAATTCAAGAATCAAGAAAAAAGTTGTTCTGTTTTTACCTTTTGTTACAGTAAAAGACTTGTGCTCTTTCGAAACTGAGAGTTCATCGAAAGGTCGTTTACCATTCATCAAGATTGCATCAGGGACATCAAAGTACTGATTAGATTGCTTGTCTTGTATAGAGGACCTAATAGACTACTTATTACAAAACGCACGAGCCAAAAGAAAAACTTCAGTTGATTAACATGAAGGAGAACAATTCTAGTATAGAACGTCGAAGATATAATTAAGTCAATAAAAGTATATCCTTTCTAACAGTTTTTAAGAGATTAGATGAAATGGTCATATACTTCAATCTGGTATCAGAGCGGACTGTCACATGAGGGGTCATGTTGCTCCCTCTAACAACTTAATCTTTCAGATGAGATAGTCGTGTGATTCAACATACGTACTATAGTGTTGATCACCTTGTAATCAGTATGGAACCAATCAAAAATAAGAAGATCAGAACAAACTCAGCTTCTGGTTTAGGAAATCGGACAGCTATGACATGTATCATCTCTAACAGTTTAAGCTTTTAGATGAGATTGATCATATAATACGAGATAGTAAAGTAAACAAAGTCTATATTCTCTAACAACTTAAACTTCTAGATGATCAGATAGTCGTGCAATTCAACATAGAGAGTAAAGTCTTGATCACCTTGTAATCAGTACGGAACCAATCCCCAATCAGAAGATCAAACTCGGCTTCTGGTTTAGGAAACGGGACAGCTATAACATTGCGATTATTGACACGTATCGGTCCATATCCTCCAGCAACCTTGTGAAAGTTTACTGAAGGAAAGTAAGTGAAAGTTCCTATTTGGTCTTTAACCTGAAACACATATGTCCAATTTTTTCCAGGTTCAATTGCACAATTTGTGCCAGAAACTCCATCTTGCCATGAATTTAACCTCTGTTGGATTCCATTCCTTTAGCAAAAGAAAAAAGAATTCAGGTCAAACTTCTCTATAACAGGCATCCTGTATAACAACATTTCGCTATAAAGGCTAAGTTTCTTCATTTTACATTCTATTTTACGTTCTATGTAACAATATTTCGCTATAGCAGTCAAACGTTATCCAAACAAACGACGTCGTTATAGGGAAGATTGATTGTACCATGTTATGAGCAAGGATTCATTCATGTTGTTGAAGACATTCACAATTACAACATCATTAGTTGTTGCATTGATCAATGGTCCAGGAAACACTCCATTGATAGTGATAACCTGTGTACATAACATAAGTTCTTACTCAATTTTGTTCAAATAATCGACTAAAAGAACGATAAAAAAAAACACATCACTACACCCGCTGTCTCAATTTATGCAGCACTGCTCGACTAGACACCATAAGTTCAAGACTGAAAAGGAGACTTTTCAAACTTGTTATCTAAATTGAACGAGTTGAAATCCTCTTTAAACCGACAGACTAAAAATGAAAGCATGACACGAAAATCGAACACTTACAGACTGATGTGATGTAACAGGATTAATAGTTGTATTAACAGAAACAATCCATTCATGATAAATATCTATACAATTTACTCCATTAAGAAGAACACAAAATGATATAGCAAAAACAAACATCCCCTTAAGAAATGCCATCATATTAAAGAAAAATTATAGTTCTATTTATTTTTATTTATTTGAAGTTTATATAGAAAGAGCCAATATATTGCAATGTAAATAACAAAATGGGAATTAAAAATGGTGGAGTTTACTAAGAAAATTGAGATAAAAATTAGGCCAATTAGACAAAAATATAAATTAATTATGGGATATTAATGGAATGCCGGCAAAAATAATAATAATAATAATTTGTGCATTTGCCATATTGCATAAAATCTAAGAAGCAAGAAGGGCAAATTTCATAATTTTTCTAAATGTTCATTCAACTAACTGTTTTTATCTGAGAAAATTATTTAATTTGATTTTGTAACTCAAAAGTCGCTTAACTAATACTAATTATATTAGAAATTCGCTTAATTAATTTTGTTTTGTAATAAAAAAATGATATTTATATCAGAATGTCATTCTAGTTTGTTTTGTAACAGAAAAGTCATTCAGCTTTATTTTATTATATAAAAAAAAAGTAATTCAACTAATGGTACTTACATCGCAACATCTTTCAACTTTGTTTTGTAACAAAAAAGTCACCAAGTAATGGTAATTATTTAATAAAGTCACTCGACTATGTTTTGTATCAGAAAGTAACTCAACTATAGTTATTTCACCTACAAAATTACTCAACTAATTCAAGTAATATTTCTGATAGATATTGTTGACATGTAAATTTATTTAGAAAATAAAAGACCAAAGAGAGAGGAAAACTTCAATTGATGATTTTTTTTTTTCAATCATAAATATCTTTTTAAGATATTTTTCTTACGAAGAGATAGATGTCAATGCAACACGTGCTTGCAAAACGTGACAAATTGACTTACTTTTGGAGGGCAGGGTTGGTGAGTAAATTTTTACAAATCAACTCACTTGTAGAAAATGATTTTTCTATTTTTATTAGAAAAATTATTCTTTAAACTTTTATTATGGGACTTGTTTTCTCATTAAATAAATATATTTAGACAAATAAAAAATATTTATTTTTAAGAAAGTTAAAAACTAAAATTGCTCAAGAATATACTTAATGGACTATTTTAAACATGTCCAAACATAGGGGCATTTTTGGCATAAAGTTTGAACAACCCCCTCCCCCACCCCCAAACATTAAAAATATTATATTCAAACAATAAAATAACAAAAAATTATTATTATTATTATTATTATTATTATTATTATTATTATTATTATTATTATTATTATTATTATTATTATTATTATTATTATTATTATTATATTATCTTACTTGACAAGGAGGGAAACCAAATTTGGACCAGTCAAATATGGTGGTGTGATTATGATTTTGTCAATTTGGACAAACAAAATAAATAAATTCCCTTTGTTTCAAAAACAAGTTTGAAGAAAATAAATAGAAAAAGTTATTTTAAAAAAAAGATGATTAAGAAGCTATTTCAAAAAATTTTATTTTTGTGAAAAATAAAGGTATTTCTTGTGAATTTATATCGATGTATAATTTTAGTGTTGAGTGTTATTTAACTTGTGAATAATGTTTTCGTGGATGAGAAATTATGAAAAAGAAATATGAAAGAAAATTATCGATAATCAGATACTGATATTTTCAATCTTGAGAATAATTTTTAAAAAAAAATTAGTATATATTTTATTCTTAAAATTTAGAATTGTTAAAAAAAAAAAAAAGTTTTCTTAATGGAGGGGCAATAAGAGGTTGCTTTGCTTGTACTTCTTTAATTTACAAGCATTAATTCCCTTTATTTAATTTTTCAATTCATATTCACACTTCTTAACTACTTATTACTTATATTAAATTTGCATTTATTTTAAGATAATTTCAAATATATATAAAAAAAATTATTAGTTTATGAAAAAAAAATATAGCCAAATTCACTAGTTTATCTCTATTTAGTCATAATTGTACTGCGACTAAATAACGCTATTTTTTAATAACTATCATTTGATCATGGCTAAATAACTAATTTTTTTTTAATAAAATTAAAATTTATTGATATTTGAAAAATTAAAAGCTCAAAATTCCCATAAATATATAAAAATAAATAGAAATAAAATTTTCAAATGTCATTTTCATTCACATTAAGATTGAAAAAGAAATCTAACTTTTAAGAGATTCATTTTTCTCTACAAGTAAAGTGATGTATGTTTGGCTTATTTGACAAATAAAAAATAAATATTGTCTTGAGTATGACCATGATGTAATGAAAATTAATTTCCATTATAGCCTATTTCTTTTTTTAATTTGTCTTATACTATACAATAAATTGAGATTTTCTTTTCAAAAAAGAAAAATATTTACCTATGTTAAAAATATTAGTACCCAATTTGTATGTTCTCTAAGATTTCCTTACAAAAACAAAATTTTTTATGTATTATTAATATTTAAATCAAATTATAATAGTTTACCATGATAAATTAAAATTAAAAAAAATAGTGTTTATAATAAATAATGAAAGTAAATTTTTAAAAATACATGTCTTGTATTTATTAGTGGATGAATAACTTGCAAATGCAAAATATGAGTTTTTATTTTTATAAACCCTGGTGTAGTTTTGTTAATTTATCACCGATTAAGTTGGTTGAAGTTTACATATCCTCAATCAGATATTTGAGATTTAAACTCTGTGACGTTAAATAACTTTTTTCATTATAATTTTGTCCTTTTTAGCAAATGAGTTTCAGTTGAATCTCGCCCTTCCATATAGGATTATTATTTGGCGCGAATCTAAGTTAGTTCGATTAACAAACCTCAAATACTGAATGACTAAACAAACGGTTAACTTCCTCCTTTCCACCTAATTTTTGTTACTGTATGATATGAATCTAAATTTCGATTAATAAATTCCAGATATTAAATGACTAACCTAAAGTAGATGTGAACGTATATTAATCTGATCAACTAACTTTAGATACCGAATAACTAAACAAACGTTAACCCCTCTCTTTCACCTACTTTTATCGCCATATGACATGAGTCTTAATTATTTTAATCAATAAATTTTAAATATCGGATAACTAAATTAAAGGTTAAACTCCCTCCTTTCGCCTAGCTTTATCATCGTCCAGTGTGAAGCTAAATCAACTTAATCTATAAAATTCAAATATCAAGCAACTAAACAAAAGTTAAACTTCATCTCTTCTACCTAGTTTCGCCATGTTTGGCACGAATCTAAGTGAATCCAATCAATAAAGTATCAATATTCAACTAAATCAAAAGCTAAAAATTTTCCCTTTCTTCTAATTATCACCTTCCTCTGACTTGAACCTCAATTAATCTGATCAATAAATTTCAAATACTGGAGCGACTAAACAAAAGTCGAACTTCATTTTCTTTCACCTAGATTACCACTGTCCAACACAAATTTGAATTCAACCTTATCAAGAAACTTTATATACCGAACGATTAAACAATAAATGAATTCTATTTTCTTTCACCTAGTTTACCACTGTCCGACCCAATTCTGAATCCAATTCGATCAATTAAATTTCATCTAACCTGGTGATTGAATAAAAGTTGAACTTTCTTGCTTCCACCTAATTCTGCCACCATCCGATGAGAATTTGAATCAGTCCAATCAATAAAATAAGAATAACTAAATCAAAAGTTGAATATCATCTCTTCCGCCAATTTTATCACCGTCAATACACAAATTTCAGTTAGTCTAATTAACAAGCTTCAACTATCGAGTGAATAAATGAAAGTTGAACTCTCCCTTTCACCACTATCCGACGTCGATATGAATTAATCTAATCAATAAATAAACATATAAAAAAAAGACAATAAATTCAATTTCTAAAATAGCAAAATGAACTCCTTTTTTTCCTCTAAAACAAAGGTGTTCATTTGTTTTGAAAGGGAACAAAAAGCCACCTATTGTGTAATCCACAAATCACTTTGGCCCCTATCAATGACTAATCTTTCTTGGATTTTTCAATTACTACCTTGTTAAGCAAGTATCCTTCACAATTTTCACTTTGCTTCACTTCTAATCTTCTCATTTCTCATCTCTTTGCCACCCCTTTTCTCCCTTTTCATTCTCTTTATGTTTTTTTTTCTTGATTGTTCTTAATGGGGGATCCTCAAAAAAGTTAAATTTACATTCTTGGCTTTGTTGGTGTTGCTAGTTTTTTCTTCTTTTTTTTTGAATTTTTGGGGTTGAGAAATGGAACAAGAAGGATCGATGGTGATGGCAGAGGCTGTGACGGTGGCTTCTCCGGCGCCGGTACCGGCGCCGGCGTCTTTGGCGCCGGGATTCAGGTTCCATCCGACTGATGAGGAATTGGTTAGGTACTATCTCAGGCGAAAGGTCTGTGGGAAGCCATTCAGGTTTCAAGCTGTCACTGAAATTGATGTTTACAAATGTGAACCTTCTGAGCTTGCAGGTTCAATTTTATCCCTTTTTTACTGATTTTTTTGTTGAATTTTTGTTTTCTTTGTTGGGTTTGATCAGTTTATTTGGTGGGGGGGATTGGATTCAGGAGGTTCTAGATGCTAGAGATGATTTGTTTTGAATGTATAAGGTTGATTTGTGATAAAGATTGAATTTTTTGGTATGTTTGGTTATAAATCTTTGTTGTTTGAGTGATTTTGAAGAGGAATGAGAGGGAGGAGAGTGTAGAAATATACTGAAGTGTGTCTTTGTTTGCTCAAGTTTTTGTGTGGACAAGGCCAATTTACGGTTAAATTGCAGGTCTTAGTATAGACATGAGTGAATTAGTTGAATTGGAATGCGTATGGCGGTGAATTGAAATGAAATTGGGCTTAAATGAAGACGTGGAAATTCATGTAGCCGACCTCAATTGTTTGGGACTGAGGCGCGTAGTTGTTGTTGTTGGAATGCACACAACAAAATGTACAAGGAAGTTGTGTGCTTTTAATGTTTATCTCAGGTTTATTGAAATTGTAATGCTTCTCTTTTATAAGAATACCATTTGTTGTTGTTGGGTTGTTGTACTAGTCATTATTCTGGATTTTGTTTAAGCGAATGATTAATTTGTCATGCTATGAACCCCCCTTCATTCTTTTTTTGAATTTTGTAACCTTTTTCTATTTCATGAATGGCAAATTGATTGATGTGGTGCAGAATATTCATCGGTGAAGACCAGAGATATGGAGTGGTACTTTTTCAGCCCCGTGGATAAGAAGTACGGTAATGGATCTCGACTTAACCGAGCAACTGGCCAAGGTTACTGGAAAGCTACTGGGAAGGATCGTGTTGTTACCCATAAGGCTGAGGCCATTGGGATGAAGAAGACACTTGTTTTCCATAGTGGTCGAGCTCCTGATGGCAAGAGAACAAATTGGGTAATGCATGAGTACAGGCTTGCTGACAAAGAGTTGGGGAAGGCAGGAATCGTGCAGGTATGAACTAGCATTTTTTTTTTTTACTTTGCTACTTTCCGTATTGAGTATTGAGTCCTTAAAGATTCCCATTTTGTTGCTTTGCGAGGATGTAGGATTCCTTTGTTCTATGTAGAATCTTCCAAAAAAGCGGTTTGGGACCACCAACTGGTGACAGATATGCACCATTTATTGAGGAGGAATGGGATGATGATTCAGCTATGCTTCCTGCAGGAGAGATAGAGGATGATGCGGTGAACGTTGTTGAAGCACGAGTTGAGAGCAACGACCTTGGCCAGGTTTCTGTTTTGTTGTCATTGTTTCCTTTAAATTGATCTCTCTTAGATTGCTGAATCGTTGCAGTTAATGCAATGACTTTTACTTCTGGTAAAAGAAAGGATCAGATGGAATGATGGACAAACCAAAATAGGAAAGTGTGAATGTCAATGTTGTCGGTGTAGATATAATGCTCTTAACTGCAAACGTTTTACTATTTTGTCATTGTTCTTCTTTTCTTAATTGTAAACTTTTTGCTATTTTGTGTCAGTCTTTTGTCTCCTTGGTTGTCAACCTTCTTGCTGTTCTGTTAGCTGTAGATAATGGTTTAACATCTTGTTTTACTGTTGATATTACTAACAAGAAAGGAATCAAAAATGACAACGAGAATAGGAAAGTATGAATGTCAATGTCGTTAGTTGTAGATGTAATGCTCGAAATTGCAAAATTTTGCTACTTCTCCATTTCTCTTCTTTCTCCTCATCACATCCTGGGGTTGAAGAATGAGCAGCTTTAAAAAGGAAATGGCAAGCGGGAAGGAGAGTATTTTTTACCAGGGACAAGGCCCACCACAAGAATCTTTTTTTTATTGGGGCGATAGCTTTGAAAAGAAAAAATCGCGTATAAGGGGCAAGTCTGTCTCCGCCTCTGCTGCTGGCGGGCAGATTATAATGTACTACTTCGATCCAGCAACTTCTTAGGAGTAGGTTTTGGCTTGGGAAAAAGCGGCGGATGATTTTGAATTGAATAGAAAATGGAAATTTTGTTTTCGGAGAGCACATCCTGTGTTGCCCCGAATAGAACATAGAACGACAATAAGAGGAAGCAGGTTCGACTAGCGCTTCGCACCTTTCTAGTTCTTTATTTTATTGTACAATCATCTGATGAAGTCTCATCAAATAGCTCTTCCACTTTCGGTCGTCACATAGTTACTTTGTATTTCTCTACTTTAGTAAGTATTATTATTGGAATATTTTTGTTAGCTAGTGTGCTTAACGGTTTAGCATCTTGTTCCACCTATGCCCCTTTCAATGCCCATGTTCACTTTGAGATATCACTAGATTTCTGTTGAGAAACTGCATCATTTAATTTGAACATCACGACATGTCATATATGTCTTTGTCTATAACTGCTTCATCCTCCTTACCATCACTTACTCCATACGAAGTTCAAATCATAGAACTATAGAGTGTGTTATAAAGGTGGATCTCCAGCAGTTTGGTGGGTGAGATTCTAGGATTTGTAGGTTGGAAGTTTTGGCAAAGTGGACTGTAATTAGCAAGATATATAGGTTGTCTTTAGCACGCATCAGAGAAAAATATTTTTCTTTGGTGAGAGTGTTGTTCATGGTATACGAAGTAAATGATAAGCTAACTTGAAGTAGTATATGATGAGGGAGAAGTCCTCTTCGAATTCTCACCTGGAATATGAAATGTATCTATGCTTGAGCGATGTATCTGATCATTCTTCAGTGTTGTCACAATATTTTACTTTGTTTTTACAGGGTGTTCGCCTTCACTTGAAAGTTTAAAGAAGTTTATGTATTTAGATGCATGTCTTCGTCATGCCCATTTCTTTCTTTTAGTTCGGAGGATTCTTCGTAATTCTTTAAGAAGCATAACTCACATCCATTAGCATCTGACATTGCATAAACTTGAGGTTTATCTATCCTGTATAATTTTGTGCATTTTTTATACGCTAAACCTTGGTGTGTGAATTACTTCTTTTGTACGAGATTTGTTTTGCTCGCCGCTGACTGTGCCCTTTTGATAACAGGATGCTCCGCCTAAGACTGCCGTCCATGGTGAAAACGTGGTTGAACTTCAAAGTCTTCCATTTGGTTGCAAGAGGGAGAGATCAGAAGAACCTGAACTTCTCTGTTTAAGCCAAAGTAAGAAGTCAAAGCATGATGTTGCGAGCTCTAGCCGTGCAAATGGTTCTGAAGATTCAACTATTACTAGCCAGGATATGGTGAATGTGATGACGACGAAAGATTACCCTGTTGCTCTATTAGGATTCCCCTTGTTGGAGTCCTTTGGGCCCAAGGAAAGCCAGCCTTCTAATCCCCCAACATTTGATTCCTCCAACCTTGAAAAATCCGTCCCCCCTGGCTACTTGAAGTTTATTAACAACTTAGAGACCGGGATCCTGAACATTTCGATGGAGAGGGAGACGCTGAAGATTGAAGTGATGAGAGCTCAAGCCATGATCAATGTTCTTCAATCGCGGATTGATCTTTTGACCAAAGAGAACGAAGACATGAGAAGACTTGTCCGCGGTGGGTAGATGATAGCAGCATTTCAATGCTTTTTAGGTTTGTACTATCTTCAGTAAGAGCAAGCAAGATAGTATAAGAGATGTTTCAGACATTTCTGTAGTTGTTGCTGTAACCTGGATCAACTGTACCTTTTAGATATCTGCAGATATTTTCCTGTTGCAATTGGTTTTAAATTTTAGTTAAACTTCAATCATCTTGAGTCTTTTACTCTGATCTGAAAGATATTATCGTTCGACAGCAGTGATGTTGATGGCTATGTTGTTCGGATTCTTCAAGAGCATAAAATAGTGCAAGTGCACTTTTCGTGCTATGTTGGTGTCGCAATACTTTTGAAGAATCCAAGTGAGCAATACAAGTGTCATGATTAGATCATCATAATTGTACATTATCTCACTAATTAATAATTTTGTACCAGATTTTAAGTCAGATACATCACTCATTCAAATGTGAAGTTACATATATATATATCAAAAATACTAAATATATGTAATTTTGATATCAAATACAATCTAAAACACAAGTATATGTGAATCACACTAGATACGAGATACCAAATACATTACGAAATACAAACACAAATAGAGAGGCAAGTGAAAAACATCAATGCATCCTAGATACATGCATCTAGGCGAAATAAACGCGATACAAAAAATACCACTATATCAAATTTAAAAGGTGATTTTATGCAAATTTCATAGTATTAAGAGTTAATTCCAAAAATTCATACATCACTCAATATTTCGATACATCACATCCCGATACATTGCATTTCTAGTTTCGAATAGATGAATATATTACTCAGTGTACCGATACATACATTACCTCTTTGTTGATTGAAAAATAAAGAAGAGTAGAAATTTTTAATCTTTTCAAATGATGGAAAGTTTTTAAAAATATGATAAAATAAGTTACGTATTTAATATCTTTTGTGAACTATTACATAGAAACGAAGATTTTAGCTTTGCCAGTAGTCTACAAAAACGTGTCAAAGCTTTAACTATTTTACGTCGCTCTAGCTTGACCCAATAATAATACTTTATATAAAGTCATATAAATTCTTCTTTACCAATTTTTTCCAATTACAACACCTCTTCATCTTCTTCTTCTCTCTCTTTAACCCTTAAATCCTACCAAAATTGTGAGTTTTTGGGGGGTTTTATGAACTTTCAGCTGTTATACTGAAGCATTTCTTGTTAAATTGGTACTTATTTCACAGAATTTGATCCAAAATTGGTCATTTTTGTTATCATTGACTGATGGAATCAAAAGGGTCGAAGAAATGGATGGCGCCGGGGTTCAGATTTCATCCGACGGATGAGGAATTGGTTAGGTATTATCTCCGGCGAAAGATTATTGGTAAACCCTTGAGATTTGATGCTATTTCTGAGATCGATATTTACAAAGTTGAACCCTGGGATCTTCCGGGTAAGACCATTTTTCTTCTTCTTTCTAGAAGCTTCTTCTTCTTCTTCTTCTTCTTCTTTTACCCTTGGATTTTCTGTAGAATATTTGCTTTTTCATTTGTTATTTGATGAATTATTGGTGGAGAATTTTGGTGTTTATGTGTTGGGTGAGGGTGAATTGGGGTTTAGTTTGTTAGATCTGTGGAACCTAATGTAGTGAATTCATTTGCCGTGTATGTTTGATTGTTGTATGAGCTTTATTGGAGCTGTATAGCTGGTTTTAAGTCTGAGGAGGGTTGTGGTAGGGAATAGATATGATGACAACAACAACATCAACACGTAATTCCACGAGTGAGGTCTGGGAGGGTAGGATGTATGTGAAACTTACCTTCACCTTTTGGGTAGACGGTAGAGAGGTTGTTTTCAATAGACCCTTGGCTGAAAGGAAGTAATCAACATGCCTAGTGTAATTCCTTCCACAGTTGAGGTCTAGTGAGTGGGGATGTATGCAGAACTTACTCCTGCCTTTTAAGTAGAGAGGCTATTTTTGATAGACACTCAGCTCAAAGGAAGTAATGAAAGCAGGATTGAAGGTAGATGACGAATAGGAACGGATATGGAGGAGGATTTTTATAGGAGACTTAGCTAATTTGAGATTGAGATGTAGTTATTGATTGATAAACTTCCAACTAAATGGACAAGATATCTGTATGAGTTTTTGGAAGGGTGTCCTCTCTTGCCCTTAAAGTTAATAGCTTGAAGGCATGTAGTTCTTCAATTGTCATCAGCTAATACAGAACTGCTGGTTCACAAATATGATCGACATTTCTGAACTGGGGTGGAATCTCTTCCTTCAGGGAGATTGCGCCAGTTAGTTCTGGCTCATCTTATTTGCTTCCTTCAACGAAGTAGGTTTTGATTTCATTTATTTTTCCAGATTTACTCCTACTTTCTAATGTTCAATTGTAAGTTAGGAGATTGGCTCATGGTTCAAGTTTTTTGTTCAGAGTGTGAGTCACGTGTATGCATATATTTATCAGCAGTATGTACATTTATGTGTCTGTTGATTGTTATGTATAATGTGTACGATCCGAAGAGCATGCAAGGTGTTGCTTTGTGGTTATAGAAAGGGTTGAGAACTAATAGATAGTTTTTTTCCCATCTATTCAAGCCTCGGGACAGAGTTATTCAGTACTAGGTAGCATGTACCCCATGGAATTAGTCGATGTGCATGCAAGCTAGTTAGTACACCATGGTTATCAAAATAATGTGTACAGTGTGAACTCAGATTACAATCTAAGGTCTAAGATTGAGCATAGGTATTTTAAGTCTTTCTGTCAGAAATTACCAATTTATCTGTTTAGTTGAGCATCAACAGTGCATTCTTATCTTTTACTATCATTTTTCTGTTTATGGCATGTTATCCTTCAAGAATACGTTCACCACTCTCTTTTGTGATTTGGCATGTTAGACAATAGCTTTTCTACCTTATTTTCTTCTGCACGGAGTAATAAATCACAAGCTGGTAGGCCAATTTGGATTTTCTTATTAAGACACCTGATTATGCTTTTACTGAATTGGTGTTTATATAGTCATGAGCCCTAGAGTAAGCTTAGTATAAATAGTTTTTTTAAAAAATTGGTTAAGCTTCACGTAATTTTATCTGTGTCTTAGGTATGTCGAGGTTGAAAACAAGAGATTTGGAATGGTACTTCTTCAGTGTGCTTGACAGGAAGCATGGTAATGGAGCAAAAACCAACCGGGCAACAGAACGAGGCTACTGGAAGACAACTGGAAAGGACAGGGCTGTCCATCATAAGTCTAAGGTTGTCGGTATGAAGAAGACTCTAGTTTTTCATAGTGGTCGGGCTCCAAAAGGTGAAAGGACTAATTGGGTCATGCATGAGTACAAACTAATTGATGAGGAGTTGGAAAAAGCTGGAATTGTTCAGGTAAAATCGTATGAACATGTGGTTGTGCTCGTTTAATACAACGGCTTCGTTTGACTTTCAACCCCTCTCCTTAACCTGTTGCTGCAGGGAAAGGAGAGATTGAAAATTAAGGGGTCGTTTAGTGTGAAGGATAAGTGTAAATTATCCTGGGATAAAAATATAGTGGTCCTTAAATTGTTGTTTGGTTGGCAAATTCGGGATAACTTATCCCGGGACTAATAAATAGTACCAGGATAAGTTATCCATCCTTTTGGATGGTATACTAATACCGGGATAACCTAATCCCGGAATAAAAAGATAAATGACAAGGAAATCCTTTTAAATCCCTTTTATATCTCACTTTGTACATTTACATTATTTTTAATACAATATATAATAAACATTACAACCTTCCCTCCTTATTTTTATGATACTTCTTCATATGTCTCTATTGAAGAATTACACTATATGATATAATTTTTATTGACAAATTCTTATATTTTTTATATTTTAGTTTTTTATAAATCCTTTTTTACTTTAATAAACTTAAAAATGGAAGTTTTGTTTTTATATTAAATAACAGCAATAAATGCATATAGTATTATCACGGAAATGCATACATGATAATAATTAAGCTAAATAAGATGAAAGATTTATTTTAAAAATGAATATTGAATGACTAAAGCTAGCAAAGAAAATACATAAAAAAAACTAATAAAATGAAGGGTATTTTTGCAAACAAACAATCTATTCTTAAAATTTATGCAACAAACCAAACTCAATGACAAATAATCTCAGCATAACTTATCCCATCATTATTAATCCCATCATAACTTATTACTTCATAACTTGTATTCCCAAATGACCCCTAATAGTTAATGACTATTTCTCAGGAAACTCGAAGGAGGTGTCTCCCCCCCCCCCCCCCCCCCTCTTCTTTCTTGAGCCAGATGATGCTGATTGTTTTTGCTATTTTATGTAAGTTGTGTTTCTTCTAGTTAACTTATTTTCTTCGCCTCTTTTTTGGTGGAAAGGATGCACTTGTGCTATGCAGAGTCTTCCAGAAGAGTGGTCCTGGGCCGAAGAATGGGGAAAAGTATGGGGCACCTTTTGTTGAGGAGGAATGGGAGGATGATGAGTTAGAAATTGTTCCCAAGGAGGAGGCTGCTGAAGAAGTTGAATTTGGAGATGACATCTTTCTGGATGGACATGACCTTGAGCAGGTATATCCACTTATGATATACATTTTACGTCACTCTATTCGGGTTATGCCTTGGTCATCGAAAAATCTGGTTCATTTTTGCTCTCCCCAATACCCTTCATCCTCTATGTGTCCCACCAAAACCATATACACGCACAAAAAGCCTACCCAGACATGTAGCATGTAAATGTAATAAAATGCAAGAAATGTTCACTTCCCTCTGTTTTCAGTGTCTCGACATTATTGCTATACCTGATTTTTCTTTTGTTCCTTTTTTTAAAAAACCTGGAAATCTCCAAGAGGTAACATGGTTCAAAACTCTGTGGATAAAGGTTTTGAAGGGACGGCTGTTATTAGTATGCCAATCTGATTTGTACAGAGTGCAAATTATTACTCACTTGCTGGAATCATCTTATACATCTGCGTAGGTATTTGGTTTATGTCCATGAAATGTGGATGTTGATAGGAAATTATGATTCATCCTTGAAGTTACTCTATTATGGTGTCTTTGACACCAACCTGAGTAACAATGTATATTTTCTCATTATCAATCTGCGTAGTCTGAGTTGATGAAGCTTTTGGATTCTATATCTTGATTCATCCTGTCTGTACCTCGAAACAAAAGAAAACAAGGCTAGCAGCCCGTTTCCTGTTTATATTTAGATAAATGTACTATCTTTTTTGGATAGAGGTGATATGTATTTTTTCATTTGGTGCATGTTTCTCTTGCACCAGATTCTCGGGGCTGACACACCTGTGGATGATGCTCCACTTCCTTTGAACTGCTACAGCGAAGGAACTGCTAGCAACAGTGGGGAAACAAGTAAATCCTTTGAAGAAGCACAAAACTGGCTTCAGCAACCGGACGAGCAGGAATCATTAGATCCCTCAATTCAACAGAATGCAAATGCAAATCCCGTCAAACATGAATTCATGAGTGAACCAAGCAATAGTGTGAATGCTGAAGATGTGGATTACTTGCTTGATGAACCAATTGTAACTGCAGCTGACAACCTTCAATTCAATGATGGAGCATTCCTTGAAGCTAGTGATCTTTCAAGACCCGTTGAGGTTGATACGTCAGGTTTTGACATGCTTGAGGAGTACCTTGCATTCTTTGATGCAGATGATGATTTCCAAAGTATGGGTTTCAATCCACCAATGATGATTGGAGGTGAAGATCATGTCTCTGACTTAGCATCTCTGGAAGAGAAGGTAACATCACCTACTAACTCAACTTCTTGTATTGTTATGTTCTGGTCTTCTTGGATCTTAGCTAATTACTTTCATGACAGAATATTGGCGAGGTAACTGATCAACCAATTGCACCAAGTGAGGAACCCGAGGATCAAAAGAAGAATGTTGCATCATCTTCGAAATTGGAACCATCTACATTTGGATCAGGTAAGAGATTTTTTGCACTCGATACTGAAGATTAGCTTAACATGAATTTCAGTTAAACCAACATTTTTGTTTCTTAAGATAAACATTTTTTATCTTATTTTAACATATATTTCCATGATGCAGATTATAAGTATCCATTTATGAAGCAGGCAAGCTGCATGTTGGGTGGTATTCCTGCTCCTCCTGCATTTGCTTCAGAGTTCCCTTCAAAAAATGCAGCTCTCCGTATCAATTCTTCCTCAGAAGCATCATCCAGTTCAATCCATGTCACTGGTTTGATTCAAATAACAAACGTGACTGTCAGTGGCTATGGGATGGACAGGTTGGTAGGCAAGCATGGGAATTACAACGTTATCCTATCGCTAGGCTTATCACAGCGTAGTGATAGCTCTGCTGGCTTGGAATCAGCAGTTAGCATTCTTCCTGGGAAGACGATTTCGATAGTGTCCTGGTGCTGGTTCTATTATCTATTCCTTTGGGTCCTTATTCTTTCCACAACCTTCAAATTGGGGACCTTTATTCGTGCCAATTAAGGCCTCAAGAATCTAGAGAGCTCAACCCAAAAGGGGCAAAAGTAGTTTACTTTTGAAATTCATGGCAGGTTGTCTTGATCTTGATTGAAATGAACATTATTATCTATGGTACAACCTATACCAAGAAACTTTTAGTGTTCAGACATTCAAGTGAGTTGATGCAGATTCTGACTCCTGAACAAATTTTAAAATTCAATGGTGTATCACAGTGCAGCTTGGAAGCTGCAAAACTTAATTTTACACAGCAACCAAATACTGTGATGATTTTACATAATGCCATTGTCTTTTTGGCTGATCAACTACATGCCATTTTTATTAGTTTCCATATTGCTTTGTTTCATGCCATTACTTGTTATTTATGTTTTATCACAGACGTCTCTACCTTCGTAAGGTATAGGCAAGCACTACCCTCTTCAAACTCCACGTGGTGGGGTGTACTGGTTACTTGGTTGCTAATGATATAATACTATATGATTTATCAAGTCAAGAGTACAAAGAAGAAAAGAATATATGTAAAGAGTAAACGCAATTGCTATTACGATAATTGAAAACAATTTCACTTTCAGCCATTAAAAGGCAAGTTGGAAATGGGCAAGCATGCTTCCAACTTTCTATTGGGAGTTGTGTTGGACCAATGCTATAAGCTTTCAAAATCTAATGGAATCTTTATAAGTTGTTTGTTTTGAATACTGTTTATATTTATTCGATTGACATATCCAATCAATTTATAGCTAACCTTTCAAGCAAAATGTGTATATATTCATGTACGAATTATACTATTCGAAGATTCATATAAAGTTCTATAAAATGCTTTAGAGATCAAGAAACATATACTTTATTCAGTATTATACGATAAAAAGAGAAAAACGAGTTTAATTTCTATAATGATATATAAATTGTTAAATTATACAAGTAAAGGGATTCCAAAATTGCTATAGTTTCTTTTTAAATCTTCTCATATAAAATTTTCTTTCTATATAATTACGTGTAAGATGATTCAAACACCACATACTGATATTTTAAAGTAAATAAAAAGGATAGAGCTAGCAATACAAGACTTGGATGGTTAAATTTGGTGCCAATGTGCTATGATTGAATTTTCAAAGAGAAAACAAAGTGTGATGTATGCATATGGCCACCAAAGCAAAGCAAAGAAAAACATGACATTTGTCATTCAAAGAGTAATTTCCAAGAAAAAGAAGAGAAACTTCCAAACTTTTTTTCCCACTCCCCCCACTATATGCACATGTAAATGAAAAGGAATTTAAGAGTAGGTGAGTTTAGTGGCTACTTTAATTTGTGGTCTTCATTGGTCCTTACAAGTTCCCGAAAATATTGCATTGCATAAGTCTATACCCAACCAAATGGTAACACATGTAGAGCTATCTTTGTTTGACGAAAGTCAGATGATAATATCTTTTATCGAAAAATTACATTATGACTAGATTAAAAAATTATGTTCGTTTTTATATGTATATATTTTGAATTCTCTTATTAAAAATTCTGACCATATCACTCAATTCTAATGAATTTACTTGATATTCAATCAAATGTAGAATATTCCTTCCCCTTTTTCATATTGGCCCATGGAAGCACTAGTTATCACTGATGGCGGAGCCACTCTTTTGGCTGGGGGTCATTCGAATCCTCTTCGACAAAAAATTATACTATTTATATATAATTAAAATTATTTTTTATCTATCTATAGTAGATATCAGACCCCCTTCAACTAGTTTTTCCAGATTTTGAACTCCTAAATTGAAATTTTGGTTTCGCACTGATTATCACAAGGGTTTATAGGATACCACATGTAGAGTAAAACAATTATTAAAACTTATTGATCTTGCTAGGTGCTATAACTTAAGATTTACGCTAAGATGAATACGATTTTTTCAATTTTGATTGAAAATCTCAAATGCAACTTTTATGTATCAAAAATTTTTGAAAGAAATATTTTACTTTTTAATAAATTACATAACGTGAATTCAGATTAATAAAAATTTTAATATAAATATTAAACATCGATGAGTTAGTGGACTATTTTAAAGTGTGGTCTTCATTAATGCCTTGGGAGTTTTCAAAAGTTGCAAATATAAATAATGCCTATATCCAACCAAAGGCAAAATATGTTGAAGACCTAGTAATTTTATACAACCATTTAACCAATCAAATCCAAAATACAAATATTCTTTATATTATTAATATAGTATAAATCTCAAAATATCATTTCTTAATTAAACTACTTAATAATGGAATATGTACACCTAACACATATGTAAGTCACTCATATTTGTAGTCAAATGAAAACAGAAAATGACAGTGGAAATTCATCAACCCTCAAATGGAAAGTGGGAGCAAACTACATCTATAATAACACAAGTTTAAGTATTATGCACCAATATTATAAAAAAATATTTACATAATTAGGTCTTTTTAAAAAAAAAATGACAGAGTTAGATCTTTTATTCAGACGTCATTATAGATACATATTCTGATAAATATATCGAACTCCCTCAAATTAGAACTTGTAAACTTAAAATCCTTAATTCGATTCCGATATACTCGTATATTTTGCATGAAGGGCCACCACTTACAACATCATCATGATAAGTTTTTTATATACACTACCAACACCACTAACGACTCCAATCAACATGTTCATATTTTCCTCTTCCAATAAAATATTATTACTCTTGAAGAAGCTACTAGAAAACCATGCAACTTATAGAAGTTGGATTTTTGAGTGTCTATAAATAGCAACACTAACCTTAAACTTTGTCATTCACAATCATAAGCATTTATTTTCTTGGCAAGTGACACTTTCCTTTATAAATATTTCATAAACACAAGTACTTATTTCGTGCTATTGTACTTGATATAATATAATGGAGCATTCCAAAGTTATTGGAGTTGCAATATTATTGATATTGCTCTTTGTGGATCTTGCATTTGGTGCAAGATTTTATGGTAGGGGAGGAAGAGGAGGTGGAGGGGGAGGGGGAGGGGGAGGTGGTGGTGGAGGGTCAGCATTGGGGGTGGGGTCAGGTTATGGTTCAGGCTATGGCTCTGGGGAAGGCTATGGGTATGGAGAGGCTAATGATGTGTTTGGGAGTGGTGGGGGCGGTGGTGGAGGTGGTGGTAGTGGTGGTGGCGGGGGGAACTCAGGAAGGGGTATTGGCTCTGGATATGGTTCAGGATCAGGGTCAGGATATGGATCAGGTGGAGAAATAGGACGGGGTGGTGGTGGTGGAGGCGGTGGTGGCCAAGGTGGTGGTGGTGGCGGCGGCTCAGGAAATGGTTCGGGCTATGGAAGTGGAAGTGGTTCCGGCTATGGAAGTGGTGTTGGAACAGGTGGCGGCGGCGGTGGTGGCGGTGGAGGTGGTGGTGGAGGAGGAGGCGGGAATGGTTCGGGTTATGGTAGTGGCTCCGGCTATGGATCAGGGTATGGAGGAGGAAATGGAGGCTATGGAGGAGATGAACCTTGAAGTTTATTATATAAGAAAGTTAAGTTTACGCATAATTTGCATATGAATTTAAGAAGTTTGTGAAATAAATGCATGGTTTTCACTTAAACCTTATTTATTTGGTTTATGAAACTTTGCATGGATGCATGTAATGAGTTTTTTTACTCTTACGTTTTATAAAATAATTTTCCTTACAACCGACCTGAGTTTTCACGAGCGTTGATGGGTTTTGAAGTGCCTGTCAAGGACACGTTTCAGCCAGACGGGTCTTTGCCAGTAGTGCCATCCTGCTGGCTGTATGGCTGTGTACATTTATTTATTCTACAAGACAGGATAAAGGAACAAAAATAATGTCATTATCCAATAAAAAAACACAATTCTCAATTTAATGTTTACCTACTTAAAAATTACAACTGTATAAAATGACCATATATTCAGTCAATTAAATCAATTACAATAGTTCTATTGCCTCAAATTTCTGCTTCAAATGATCAAAGACTCAACAAAATTCATGCACTGTTTTTTCTCTTTTAGTTGAAACTTCTCTTCTCTTCTGGCCAATGTGGAGCAGCATTTCACAAACTCATCAACTATACAAATGTCAAAATAGTTCCAAAATCAACATATGCATATGATATTTCAGTTAATACGTTACCGAAATCATAACCAAATATTAAAAAAATCAAAATTCATCAATCACCTCTCAGAAACTGTTGCTACTTTCTTATATATCATGGACTCGGCTAGGCTGATTGCTCTTTGAGATCCGGTAATAGTCACCTTCCTGTAAAAGCCAGAAATTATTATCTATATAGTCCTACGTTGCTCCGACTTCTCAAATTGCTGGTCCACCCCATGTAAGATCGTCCAAAAATGACTACTTTTGGAGGACTAAACACACATCCGGCAATATTTTTGGAGAGTCTAAGCAACATAACCATATACTTCATGCCGAATGGAACAAAGAAATCAAGGAAATCGTATTGTACCTGTCAGAAGTGCCTGACATGAAATCACCCCTATCTGATATCTTTATTCTAGCTCCACTTACCTGCAAAGACAGCAGATACTTAATCAGGACTCCTTTGGTTTTGAGGTATAAGATGAAATAATCATGGTATAAAATTTGGTATTCTTTATCCCGTGTTTGGTTTGTATTTTGAATCTTGAATAGCTAATCCTATATATTGTTTTATCCCAAATATCCCCTTTCCAATACAAAGGACCAAATGTCCGATGAAAGATGCTCTCTGCACTACTAATCCATGTATTGTAATTCCTGCATAACTTGTTTCTAAACCAAATGACCCCTTAGAACATATACAGGCAAGAAAAGATTACAACTTCTTTACTAACCTGACTAATCTCTATTACACTCCTTCCATTCCGGCCAAGCACCAAACCGATACGTTCATCAGCAACACCAATAGTGACAGAATTGTTCCTATCTTCCTGCAAAACCACCAAAGTGTGCACAGGTCAAAAAACTGATAACAAAATCTGACAGTTCGAAAGAGAAAGGCAGAATCTTATTTAGGAACACGATAAGAGCATTGCCGTTATCAGCTTCAAAGCCAATACAAAGAATAAGTTTAGTTCAAGAAAAAGCGGGTTGAAACCCAGTCAAAAGCATTAGGGGCAAAAGATGATGTCCTCACAGAATTATACTCCATCTTGTTCTGATATCTGTTATTTGGAAATCTCCCTCCAACTCCATTTGGTGGTCCATAGTTCATTCCAAGATAAGCTGCTATGAAAACAGGTGGCAGTAGAAGCAAAACTAGGAATCAGAATATGACATTAAAAACAACTTATCGATGCAGAATCAACTACTACGATGATCTCCTAAATAGAAAACCTAACAGCTCGGAAAACATTAATAAAGATATGGTCATATAGGAAGTATGACAGAAGAAACAAGTAATGTCTTCCCTCCATTCAACCGTTCATTTACCTTAGGTCCTGTAAGAATCAATACCAAAAGAATTACACAAGCAAAGATAATGGTTAAGACAGAGAAGCAGAGATCATATTCCTCCTGATCTACACTTAAATGGAAGTATTACAAATTAAGTTTGAATAATACCTGCATAAGGAAATGGAGCGTTCATGTTCTGTACATAATGAGTGTCTTCGGCCAACTTATATAGAATCAGTTCAATAGCCCGCATCTGCTCCCCCAGAGTTCCAATCACTATTACTAACCTATCATGCAGTCCCGGAAAGTTGTCATCCTGAGGTAATATTTTTATGCCAGCACGAGACTCTTCAATAAATGACCTGTAAAGAAAACCATCTATGTTAATTTGATGATTTTGTCTACCACTTTTGTTCTGCATCTCAAATTGTATTTGGAAATTTGTAAAATATGCTTCCTTTATATAATTTTGGTTGCAGATGAAGTTCAAAATGCACTTTCGCACAATGTTTACAACTTACAACTCCATTATATAATAGTCAGTGTTGTCAAAGAAGCGCTTGAGATGCACATAAGCCCTAAAGCTAGAGCAATACGACGTGCATTTTGCGTCACTCAAGCATTGTCGGACAAAAGCACCAAAGCACGAATCTCATTACTATGTTTTTTCCTAGAAATAGAGGGACGTTAAACAATATATATTTCACCTTTTTTAAATCAAATTCTAATTTTTTTCAATTTCTGACCATACTATGGTTTATAGCCATCATACTTGAACTACATATAGATTTTATCTTTTGCTTCTCCAGTCCATAAAACTCATGCTTGATTTGTGATTCTGCAGAAACCTCCAATAATTTAAGCACTTCTTGTTGCTCATCTGTATTCCCTCAATTTGCAGATGGACTATATGGTTATGATCCTAACTTTTCTTGTGGGCCCTTGATGACATGGATTTTGAATCTGTGGTAAATAGGAACCTCCCCGAACAATTAAGTCATAAGCACAAAAGAATAACAGACAACTTTAAGCATTCATTCACAACAGACTCACGTGTTACACATTGATGACATCTGGAGTGAGACAGGGTACCAAGACATTAAACCAGGGAGTTCAACCATGAAGAGTAAGTTTAAAAGTGAATCGAGTTCAAATATTCAAATGGGACAAGGAACTCAGTCAGATCAACAAGAAGAATTGAACCAAAGCTTCTAATGGCATAAACAGCAAATTCAGATTGATCATGTCACAGAAACTAGTTAACATTATCAGTACCAAACCAAGCATCTTAGAATCAGGAAATCTTTGCTTGGAAGAACTGAAGAAGAGCTAGTTATCTTAAATGAGTAATGAGATTACGAAACCTGCATGCATTTTCAGGAGCAGTGTATTTAGGGGAGGGTGAGCAAGCTAAAAACTTTTAGGACAACATTGAGGAAAGATTCATACTTTATCACAGATCCTCCCTTCCCGATAATTCCACCACAAGAGCTGTTGGGCACAACTAGTCTAACTTTTGATCGGGGGCCAACATCACCACCGTCTTCAACATAACTCTGAGTTGGAAGAAGATAATATTTTTCAAGCTATCTGTCAAAAAAAGTACACAGAATGGGATTTAAGACATGATATTACCTCATCTAGTAGCTTATTAAGAATAAGATCAACTGCCTTGAGTACATCATCAATCGGCCCAGATACCATTACAATCCTATCCATGGTACCAGGGAAAAATTCATTGTTGCGTGACAACTGAATTCTCGCCCCAGAACGAGACTGAAAGTCACTGATGGTCGACCCACCCTTTCCAATAATAGAACCAGCCTCAGCATTTGATAGAAGGAACTTAACAGATATTTTGTTTTCCTCATGGTCTGGAAATATAACAAACACAAAGGTAAACATCAGCACTGTGAAGAGTAAGAAGGGAATGAAATACTGTGGCATAATCAATTAAATACTTTGGTCAAATTACTGAAAACAAGATGAAAAAATTTGATCCCAGAATCAGAAAATGTAAATTAACAGTATACACGGTGCCAGTATAATGATCTTTATAGGCGTAACCCCTAGCAACAGAAAAAGAGTTAAAACGTATTCTCATCTCCCTAAAGCGGCAAAAGAGACATATTCCCATGTTAAGTACAAAATGTATAAGATAGGTGATCTCTCTTTACAGATCATTAACCAATACTATCATCACAATGCAGGGAAGCAAGTCAACCAGAAAAGGATTAGACAATGTGTTGTGCAAAAGTATATGCAAAAACTAATTTTGTAATGACCAAGTTCCTGATTATGAGGAAAAACAATGTCGCAGAAAGATAATTCTTTTAATGGGAGTATATTAAAAAAAATTCTTCTTTCCACAAAAGGATGTAAGATTGGAAATGCCTATAAGGAATGACGACCATTCACTGTTTGACATGGTTCCTTCAATCTTAAAGAAATTGTTGCTTTTTAAGGTAAAAAATTTGGCACCAAGAGAGTGACTAGGAGGACCAGAAAATTATTAGCAGCAATGATCTTTACATACTTGAACTTCATTGTTGCGTCCTTTTGCAAAAAAACACTACGTTCAACTTATCAAGAGGGGGAGTAGTGTATCATGAAGGTGCATTGTCACATCAAAAGATAGTTGTTTTCTCAAAGGTATGTAACTGATAATGGTTGCAGCTCTGCTACACAATTAGGTGCAAGACGCACTTTTACTAAGCACCTTGTTTATTTAGTATTTCCAAAAGCAAAAACTTCCCATCCAATCCGTAAGGTGAAGTGTTTGAGGGTCAATATTAGTCTTTGGGAATCAAGACTGAAAACAATAACAGCGGCACATTGTGAGAATGAAAAGGTGTCATATAAGAGTCAAAATACAATGGCATTCAGTGAGATACAGTATGTGACAAAGATTGCAGTTTTTTTGGCTAAATGTGAATTAAAAAATGAAAAATGATCCCTTTTCTCAAGACATAGGAGAGGTTATGCCCTTCCAAAAATCTATCATGATTAGTTTACAGAAGTTTAGGCTTCCTCCCAATAGAAACTAAAAAAATTCATGAGGCTTCCAATATTAAGCAAAAAAGTCAATTATACCAAGAAATGCTTGTCAAGTTAATTACCATGACTAGACGAACCAAAAATTGTTTTTGACACAAGACAGCAAACAATCATACAACACAGAAGTCAAACAACCACCATGACATCTGGTTGCAAGCAGAGACTTCAAATCATAATTAGCAAACATACAAGCTCATTCTGAAGGATCCACCTCTACAAGTCTCAACTCCCTTTTCTTGTTTAACTCCCTTAATTTCTCAATGATCTTTCTTTCTTTTCTTTTTTTGCACGCTGGGGGTGGGGGTTGGGTTGGAGAGCTTGTTGATCATTTGGATCTAATGGTCAGAAAGTTCACCCCTTCAATCATACTATTCAGTGTGCTTTAATCGGGGACATGGTGAAGCTAAATATCCTTAAGATAAAAGAAACAAATGATTGAGAAATTGTTGATCGTCCCAATCCTACATACCCTGTGGCTAAATGGAAATCTCAGCAATGAGAACCTTAAATTTCACTATCTTAACACCTCCACAACATCTTGTACAAGCTATCAACGAATAGCAATCTCTGGAAATTGAATTGAAGGACATCAACCCTTCTATAAAGCATAATGTCTAACAACAAATATACTCATAGACCTCCGAACAGGCACTTCTGCCTATTTAGTCAACTTGAGCAGCAATGTTGCATGAAGGAATTTGATTACCTAGTCCATTTGTATACTGATCTGGTTGTACTTTCTCAAGGTACTGTACATGATCGTATCATATGTTCAGGGACTAAAGTCTACTCCTTTGCTAAGACCCTACATCCACATTATTCTGTCTATGTTCCAAAGTAATGATCTTCGTTAATTGGATGGTATGCACACCCTCAGGAAGAATGGTTTGCTTAGAATCCAATATAACACTGGCACATCTTTCAAGAAGTAGGTCGGTGGTCAAGTTAAATTGTATTGTTCACTAAATGTTCCTATATTCTTTTAAAATGTCATTAAGCAGAACGAAACCAAACTCATTCTGATATGATTCTGTCAAGTTGTGTTTGGCTAATAAATTCAAATAGCACTTTTGCGCAGCAATTATTGTTTGGCCAAACTCTTAGAAGTGCTTCTAAGTGTATTTGTCTCAAAAATGCTTTTCAAAAAAGTGTTTTTTGGGAAAAGCTCCATTTTTTATCCCAAAAGCTTGGCCAAACACCTCACTCTTTTTAAAAAAATAAGCACATTTTGGAAAAATTTAGCACTCTTGATCACCCTAGAGTTTGGCCAAACACTTCACTTTTTAAAATAAGCATGTTTTGGAAAAAATTAAGCACTTTTAGCCTCCACAAAGCTTAGTCAAACAGGTTATGAATCTGCTAACTCTCCATTGCTTCTAATTTCTTTCTCAGTCAATAAAACTGTCATCTTTCAGGTTCAAGTTCATTTCTTTATCTACGGGACCTAGTAATTGTTGTTGAGCATCTTTAGTTTGCATGCATCTCGACTAATTTCACGAGATGCCTATTACTCCAAGTAACAAATGGAAATAAATCATCTACTCACTACATTTGCATTCAAACTCGAAGACCTCATTATTCTCAATCCACTGACATCGACTTGATCAACGAAATATCTTTTAAAATAAAGGAATTCATCTAACCGACCTAGTTGTTGTTGTTGTATCAGGTTCAGTTTGCCTGCATCTCAACTAATTTAACAGAACAAATGGGAAAAAAAAGAAATCACTACTACTTTTGCATTCTAACCCGAAACCTCATTATTATCGACTTCATCGACATCTCGTTCACACCTTTAGGTCCCATAACTACACAAAATTTATCACCAAACAAACAACAGATAGCAGATCCGAAGCTTATAAAGTGAAACAAAAGATTTATATACCTGAAGAAGGAGGAGGAGATTGAGATTTGCGAGGCGAAGAAGAGTGCTCCTGTAAACCTTCAGTAGATGAATTGTACTCAGATTGAGCTCCTTCCATCGCCATTAATTACCTTATCAGTACGAATTAGAGAGAATTAATGGATGAAAAATGGAGTCAAAACATCAGCAATTTGTGAAGAAGAAGAAGAAGGTGAAGATTGTGATTTATGTAGAAATATCTACTGTGTGTGTGTGTGAAAAAAGAGGAGATTTAAGAGAAAATGGAGAGAGAGTGGAAGAAGGATATGCTAAGGGAGTGGTAATATAAAACAAGAAAATAATAAAACAAGTCACGGGTTTGAGTCTCGAGTATGAAAAAATAATTGTTTCGTTATCATGTTTATTTTTATCGTTATTTAAATTTTATTATATTGTATCGTTCATCATTAGATAATGATGAAAAGTCTCATTCTATGTGATAATCGCATTATTACCTTAATTATGTTCTTATTTTGGCTTTACTTATAATTTATAGTGTTTTTCTTTATAGTAATTCTATTTGTATCTTATTTTTATTGTGTTTACAATGAAATTTTTTCATTTTATGGAACGATCAACTTAGTGTGATTGTGTCATTATTTTTAATATTATCTACTTAGTTTGACTTAAATTATTATTTAGTAATCTTATTTTATGATTTATCATGTCTTTTTATGGTACCTCTATGCATTCATGTATTTCTTTCTTCTTCGTCGACCACGACGACTGAAACGACGTGAAAAATTCAGACTCGTAAAGGAGAAGGGCCGGTGGGGGGCATTTGGGAAAGTCGGGCCGATCGGGTGTCTTCATTCAAACGATGGTATAGAAGAAGAACGAAGGGAGAAGCAAAATGAAATCAGGATTTGGCTTATTTTTGTTGTATTTATTATTTAAATTGTTGACGTGTGATACTATGTAACCATCAAAACTATACAATCTATCTAAATATTGTATTCATTAAACAATACTGTAAAATACAATATATCATAAAATAACACATAATAATCTTCCAAACATACTGTGAAGGAGACTTTATATAACGTGAATCTAAATGAATTGAATTTTAATACAAATAACGGACATCGGATAGAATTTTTTTTTTAATAAAAAAAAATGAAACTCATTTTTGTCAACAATAAAAGAGAAAATGACAAAAAGGGTTGCATATATGTTTGGTGATAGTTTCGAAAAAAATAGCTCTTTCAAGTTTTTTTTTTATTTTTGGCCATTTAAATTTGCTAGAAGTTAATATTTTAGTCTTTATCAAATGTTTAATAATTTGTATCAGTTACTCTTCATTCCAAATTATTTATCAAATTTTAATTTGGTAAGAAATTTTAACAAATAAATATTAAACTTTTAAATTTTATGATTTTAACTAAACATATATAAAATATATCAGAATATCGTCAAATTTTATAATTTTAAACATATTACATTGAGAGTTAAAATTAATTAGTTTTCGAAGAAAAAATAAGACAAATAAATTAAAATATAAAAAATACATTTAATAAAAAAGTGAATCATAATTCTACAAAAATCTCATTAAGTCCTGAGAGAAGTACTAAAAACATCATCGAACTTGGCACGAACTATTAGTTTCATCTGTAAACTATTGATAGGCTTAAAAACACTCTTCAACTTGGCGAACTAAGTTTAAATACATCCTCAAACTTGGTCAATAGTTTAGGGACGAAACTAATAATTCGTGCCAAAATTCGAGGGTGTATTTAAGCTTACTTCGCCAAGTTTAGGGGTGTTTTTAAGTCTACCAATAGTTTAGAAACGAAACTAATAATTCATGTCAAGTTCGATGGTGTATTTAAGCTTAGTTTGTCAAGTTGAGGGATGTTTTTAAGCCTATCAATAGTTTAGAGACAAGACTAATAACTTGTGTCAAGTTTAAAGATGTTTTTAGTACTTCTCTCATATATATATAAAGTAAAAAGCACAAGGCACTAAATTTTAAAAGAAATACACCTCGAAGACACTTTTTAATCTTATTCAAATATCATAAAAATATTTTAAAATATAATATTAATTAAAACGCATCTAAAATAAATCAATTTAAATAGATTCTAAATACTATACTAATTATGTTGCAATTAATTTTGTTTTAATACATTGACCAAACCAACACTTGGAGTAATAACATAAACTTTGTCTTGGCCTTGGGGAACACTAGGAGGCATTTTCAATAGTTATTGTCAACTTGAAATGAGTCAACTAAATAAAGTATGGACCAATGATTAGATCTTGAGAATCTTAATTAACAAATCAGTTAATTGACTATCTGAAATTTTTATTTTCTAATTAAAATTTAATTTCTCATTTTATATATATTTTAAAAAAATTCTTTTTCCACCATTTGTTTGTATTAAAATTCAGATATTTGAATTTTAATGAATATTTGAATTATTAACATTATTTTTTTCAATACCTGGTGATTGTGAATAGAGAAGAGATGAAAATTATTTACATAAGAATACCTTTTAATAATATTAGTAAGACTTAGTTCAGAATCCTATCATTAAGATTTATTCAAGTTAAATATGTATTTAAATTTAGATGTAGATAAATACACTTATTGGTCAGGGTAAAAAATATATAGATTTTGAAATTCATTAAGTGAAGATAAATGAGTAGAGCTGTAAATACAGGTCGGCTCACCCCATTTGGGCTAGGCCTTATAGGCTTTGGAATATGACGGGTCAGGTCGGGCTGACCCCATTTTTAGTTTTTTACGGGGAAGAAAACAGTTAGCCCAACCCATTAGTATGTGGGCCGTGGGGCTTAAAGGGCCGATCCACATTTTTATTCATATATTTTTTTTAATAAATTTTTGAATTAAATTATGATTTAAAAATATTAGAATAAATAACATAGGACTATATTACATAGTATTAGTGTTACTATTACTCCCTCCGTCCATCTTTACTTGTCTACTATACTATTTTGAGATGTCCAATAATACTTGTCCATTTTATGAAATCAAAAGATAATTTCACACTAAGTTTCTAGTTTACTCTTACCGTTAATTATAATTATTTTCTTGTTACATTTTTCAAGACATTGTATTAATTATATTCAAAAGTTGATTTAGTAAAATTATCTCTATTATTTACTATTTTTTAATCCCTGTGTCAAGTCAATAAAAGACAAGCAAAGATTGGCAAAGGGAGTACATATTATAAAAATATAATTTGTATTAAGTTTTATTATTTAAAATTTTTAAATGAACTTTGAGTTTAGACTTTTATTATTTTTAATACTCTATTTATTTTTTATTTTTAATTCGGCCCACGGCCCGGCCCAATCCATATTGCAAAAGTCCCACAAATCAGCAGACTTATTCAGGCCGGGCTAAAAAATCCATTTTTTAAATGGGGTCCAAAATCCTAGCCCAACCCTACTAAATCACGGGTTAGGCCAGACCGGTCCAACGGTCCTAGCCCATATTGACGGCTTTACAAATGAGACTTGAGTATTTTTTTGCGTGATTACATCTATGACAGTTAGACGACATGTATTGTGTGTGACAGAGTGTTTGTCAGTCAAGAATTTTCACGTTTAAAATGAAAGTTGCGGAATGAAGATACTACGGTGGACATTTATATGAACACATTAAGGAAGCCTGTGATTAGAAATGGAAAAATGAAATAAAAAAGAGTGACCTCAGTAGAAGATAAGATGTCAAAGTTAGATTAGAATAATTTGAACATGTAAAGAAAAAAAAAATGAGTGCATAAACATGAGAGTTTGATTATACACAATTACAATGTTTGTGTAACAAAGTTTTGCTAACATGGGATAAAATTTGTCTTTCAAGAACTTCAGCTGGGCTGAATATACGTGATATCACAGTGTTGTTCGTACAAACTCGACCTTTGTAGAATAGCCTTACACGAAGAACGCGACTATTCATTTATTGACAATTATAATTGCTTATGTCAGAATACATGTAAAATCCTTACATATCTCGAGATGATTGTTATTTCATGAACACGTTAATCGAAAATCAACAATAATTATCTTATTGACTTAATTATCAATTTAGCTAATTCATAAATCAACAAGCTATATTAAAAATTTATGAAATCGAATCGACCAATAAACACTCTTAGTAATCTAGTTATGGTTGTTCCATAAGATTAATCTTTTCTAGATAATTTTTTTTATCAAAGTGCGTATACTCTCTTACCAAAATGACCCGGATCGCAAAACTATTAATCAGCACCGTTGATTAAATAGTAAGATCAACGTCTGTCCTTCACGATCCGCGTCAATCCTTATCAACCAATCAGAACACCCCTCTAAACCACTATATAACCAAAACCCGCCTCCAACTTCTCTCCACACAACTTTCCAAATTCCTATCAATTTTCACCTTCAAAGCATCTGTCAAATTTCCCCTATCTCTCCCTACGATGGCACCAAAGGCCGAGAAAAAGCCCGCCGAGAAGAAGCCGGCAGCTGAAAAAACTCCAGTCGCAGAGAAAGTTCCGGCAGAGAAGAAGCCAAAGGCCGGTAAGAAGCTACCAAAGGATGGCGGTGCAGCTGCCGGAGACAAAAAGAAGAAGAGATCGAAGAAGGCGGTTGAGACTTACAAGATCTACATCTTCAAGGTGTTGAAGCAGGTACATCCAGATATCGGTATTTCTAGCAAAGCTATGGGTATAATGAACAGTTTCATCAATGATATCTTCGAGAAACTAGCACAGGAATCATCTCGTCTTGCTCGTTACAACAAAAAGCCTACTATCACTTCTCGGGAAATTCAAACTGCTGTTCGTCTTGTTCTCCCTGGTGAATTGGCTAAACATGCTGTTTCTGAAGGCACTAAGGCTGTTACCAAATTCACTAGCTCTTAATTTTTAGGCTGTCTGTGCTGCTTTTATGGTTTGAATTAGTGTTTGTGGATGTAAAATAGTTCAATTAGCTTGCGTTTAGCTTATCCTTTTGTAATGAACTGATAATCATGAATGAAAATTTCCAGTTTTCTTCATTCCTTTTGCTTGATTTCCAGATTTCTCCATTCCTATTGCTTGATTTCCAGATTTCTTCATTCCTATTGCTTGATTTCCAGATTTCTTCATTAATTTTGCTTGATTTCGAGATATTGGCGGTGTATTTTAGCGAGTTTGAAGGTATTTAACGCCAGGTTAGCTGGTGGGTGAACTTTAAGTGCGTCACCTGCTGCTTAAGTCCAAAACCAGTACACGGTTTTTTCGTCCTCAAATTCTAGTACATATTTTCTGTTGGCGGGCACTAAAATGCGCCGTTGATATTTCCAATGATTTTTGCTAATTTTATTTTTTCATCCAAACTATTTTCTTATTATTTGGAATAATAAGTATTTATTTGTTTTAAGTTATTATATTTATGTAATAAAAAGAAATAATACAATCTATTTTGATTCATAAAATAATTATACAATTATGCATAAAACCATCTACGCTAAGTAGGAAATACCCTTTTCCATTTTTTTTTCTAGTTATTACATGTCAATTAAGAAGAATTATTTTTAAAACTAAATTAATTTAATTTTTGAAAATTTTAAAATATTGATCAAAATTTATTCTTTCGATAAGCTAGTAAAATGAAGAGGATATTTTTTTACAAATAGTTATTACTAATAAATATCTTAATTATTTTCATTTGTTACATTTTATCTAATTACATTTCATAGGTATAGTTTTTTTTATGTATTTTTATTTGTATAGTTCGTTATCAATATGTGAATATAGTAAATAGTTTCGTTACTATAGAATTTTTGTTTGTTTAATTTGCTGTCAATATATGAATTCGTTTGTATAAATTCATTGTTAATATACAAATTTAAAAGCAGTCCTAACAACTCGGATAAAACATTAATGGCGAACATAATTATCTAAAACTTATAACTATTGGAGTAAATAGTTCGTTTCAAAATGAATGACCTCTGCTTTGAAAAGAATAATTCCTTGTTTTGGTAATATTTTACCATCAACTTTTCATAAGCATATTTAAAGCAATAAGATTAAATTTTATTTTAATACACGATTTTAACTTGAAAATATAAAGTTATTTTTTTAAATTTCGTATCAAGTTAAATTAACCGAGCAGTACTTCGTCATGGGTCAATACCACAAGCTAATGCGCGCCTCTCTCCCTTTAAAGCTAAAATACGCTTTTCTTTTTAAGGGAGTGACGTATTGTATTCCTCACCACACTCGTGAACTTATCCTCAACCTTACATCTCAATACCCCCAAAAAAAAAATTCAAAACCAACCAAATCTCCATTTTTGCTGTGAAATTTTTTTCCATGGCGTTGAGCTCAGCTTCTTCTTCGCTAAGCTACATTTCGTTCCAATACAAAAACCCTAGGTCCTCTCTCGATTCTCCAAAATGTTCTCTCCGCATTACCGCTGATTCTGCTCCTAAAGCTCGCTTTATTGGCCGACGGAAAGAGTCATTATCCGTGAAGCAGCTTCAACGTCCGTTAAGTAAGTTTTCTTCAACTTTAATTACACATTATTTGATTTAGTTAAGTATTTGAGCTTGAAGTAGCTACTGAAATTGTTTCTATTTCGCTAGTTTTTTTTTGGTTGATTTAGTGAAGTATTTGAGCTTGCCGACGAGGTATAATAAAAGTTGATTGATTATTTGAAGCAGTGACTGTTGATATTAGCTTTTATTTGTTGAGTTTTACTATTTTTTTGATTATTTTTGGTTGATTTAGTTGAGTATTTGAGCTTGAAGTAGCTACTGTTGTCTATTGAAATTGTTTCTATTTCGCTGGTTCTTTTTTTTGTTTTGTCGTTGATTTAGTGAAGTATTTGAGCCTGCCGACGAGATATTATAAAAGTTGATTGATTATTTGAAGCATTGACTGTTGATATTGGCTTTTATATGTTGAGTTTGCTGTTTTTTTTGATTATTTTTGGTTGATTTAGTTGAGTATTTGAGCTGGACAGTGAGTGTATAATCTAAATTGATTGATTATTTGAATTTTGAAGCAGTGAGTGCTGATATTGTTTTTATTTTGTTGAGTTTTACTATATTTTATTATATTTTGGTTGATTTAGTTGTGTATTTGAGCTTGATAGCGAGTGTATAATCCAAATTGATTGATTGTTTGAATTTTGAAGCAGTGAGTGTTGATATTGTTTTTATTTTGTTGAGTTTTAGTATATTTTATTACTTTTCGTTGATTTAGTTGTGTATTTGAGCTTGTAGCTAATTCAATCCAAATTGACTGTTGAGATGGCTTATATATCAGTTGATTAATTGATTTAGCTGTGTAATCGAGCTTCCCTTTGAAGCAGTGACTATTGTTTTTCTTTCATTTGTTATTTTTGAACTTGACAGGGAGATAGAATCCAAGTTGATTGATTTTTGAAGCAGTGACTGTTCAAATTGTTTTTATTTGTCGAGTTTTTCTGATTTTTAGTTAGTTTTTGGTTGATTTATTCGTGTATTGACCTTGCCTGCAAGCCACTACCGAGTGTTAGAGCCAATTTCACATATTCATAATCCAAGTTGCTTCATTATTTGAAGCAGAGACTGTTGAATTGTTTTTTAATCTCGTGAATTTTCTTGGTTGATTTATGAAGTATATGATCGTGCGTGTGAGCAAGTACTCGGTGTTAGAGTTTAAGGGGAAGAAAGTAGTTAACTCTAATTTCACAAAGTATAATCCAAATAATTTGAATATTGAAGCAGTGTGTTGATATTATTATTCTTTGTTGAGATTTCTGTGTTCTAATATTTTTTGGCTGATTTAGTGGAGTATATGAGCTTGCCGGCGAGCCAGTACTCGGTGTTGGATGCTGAGAGGATTGAACGAGTGGACGATAACACTTTCAGGTGTTACGTGTATAAGTTCAAGTTCTTTGCATTTGAAGTATGTCCTGTTTTGTTGGTTAGAGTTGAAGAGCAGCCTGATGGATGTTGTATCAAACTGTTGTCTTGCAAGGTGTATTGCATTTTTTATGCTCAATAACTGATTTTGCACTTGCTTAACATTTCTACTAATTTATGTTTATCTAATCATGCTATTATTTGTATTGTTTGATTCTCAGCTTGAGGGATCTCCTATTGTGGTCGCCCAAAATGATAAATTCGATGGTATGTAGTCCTTTGAAGTGTTATTTCTACCACTTTGAATATTTGTGTGCTAGTCTCTATTCAAAAAGAAAGTTCTGTCACTTTGAACATTTGTGTGCGAGTCTCCTAAAAAGTGGAATTGTGATAGTGGAATTTAATAACCTGCTCTTATTGGTAATATATTCAAAAGCTGTATTAGTTCAATCTGGCTGCAATTTTGTTTATTTGTTCTGTATTGGTCCATAAACTGAAATAATGCGGTTAAATCCAGATTAACTTTCTGGTATGCAACTTGATAGTGGACTCACTTTGAGTTGCATATTTCTATATTCTTTCTGCCGACATATTCTTCTTAGAGGTGTTGTATTTTCAGCACTTGCTTTAAATTGTCTGCATATTAAAACTGGAAAACATTTGATGAAAAATTAAAACATTGGCAAAGAAATGACCATTATAAGATTCGTCTATCCTCTTTAACTAATTATGAATGTTTGCATGAATCCAATCAATCTTCTTTTTTTCTTCCTTGAACTGGCATATGTAGAATAATAGCTGCAAACTCAGGATGTTTGTCTTTCTCTTTAACAATGGATGCGTGATGGTGGCACCACTAGAGGCCTGTGTTCTTTTGATTACTGCAATGCAAGCTTAGTCCTGTTCCTTGTGAAAGGGAAAAAAGGTTCCTGTCTGTTAACTGCACCATTAGTTACCTTTCTTCCCCTAGAGCTGAAATAGTTGCATTTATCATCATCTTCGAAAGTTAGCAACTTTCACACTGCCTGAAAGGTGATGAACGTAAGTTATCTTTCTTGATTTAAGGTAAATCCAGGATTCTAGTCGTCAATTAACGAATAATTTACTTCTGCATCGACTTGGAGAGGAAATTTGATGTCCCCATAGGTTCAAGTTTGGTCAAAACCCAATTTTAAAAATGTTTTCCTAACTTCCACTAGTATATTCCAATTTGTGTTATAAGCTGTTGGTAAAAGGTTTCTGTTGTGGACATTGTTAAAATAAATAAATATTGATGTAATCATGTAAAAACATGAGTCACGCCATCATGTGATTGCTTCAAGTTTAGTGGTTTATGACGCTGTACCTTGAGATGAACTTGTCTCTTCTTTGTTAGATTAAAGAACTTCATGTGACAAGTTGCCATCTCCAATAGTAATCTCACTTTGTGTGCGTCAATTCTGAATTTTATTACATAATTCTTTTCAGGAGTGCTTTGACACTGATTTAGTATGGGCATGCAGCTTCTATGGTGAACAAAATATCTTATGATAGCAAGCGAAGAGACTCGCCTTTGCAGCAGCTCACTTCAGATGCTGTTATTGAGGTACTAGCTGAGTTTGTCCATGTTGCAATAAGAAGTAAACACATTATGCTATTGGTTAGTTTGAGTTGATTTTCATTGACTATTTATGCAGGTTAACATTGAAATTCCCTTTGCATTTCAAGCAATTCCAGTGCAGGCAATCGAGTCAACTGGTTCTCAGGTCCTAGATCAGATACTAAGGATCATGCTCCCTCGGTTCATGGCACAGGTTTGTTTGTTCATTGTCCGAACTAAGCTCGTTATTGACAGTTTGCTTTCTGTAAGAAAGTTCTTGTACTGTAATCCTTTCAACTATTCAAATTTCTTTTCTTGTCATTTCCCTGCTCCGTTTGTCTAAATGCTAGAGTTCCTTGCGTCAAGACGGTGACTGCATTCTAATTAAGACTAACAGCTGGTTTAATCTTCTTGTTGTCCTTGTCACTTTTATGGTTGACACTAGTATCTCTTCATTTTTCACTATGTTCTATTGCTACTTCCTTTTCTTTATCACCATCTTCCTCACATTTTCATCTTCTCTACCCAATGAAAATTGTACAACTTTTACTATTATCACTAGTCGGTATTAAAGCATTACAAAGTTATAGGCACAAGCAAATTTGATTATCTGGTTGTTATATGAGGCTGCATTAGGAGGCATGTAGCTGCTACTCCCTGAAAGTACTTAGGTAAAGTATGGAATAAATATTTCCTAATTGATGGACAACAACCATCTGACTGGATTAACCAACAGCTGATATTTTAAGTGGATATATCCTTCATCCTTCACTTTATCTTTTGTTCTCCATTATTAATTTAAAGCACCTAGTCAGCTTAGAGCATTAGATATTTCTTCTTTTGTAAATTTCTGTGCTTCCTAATGCAGTATATATGAGATCATTTTCTTTAGTTATGTAGTAGGTCCTCGAAAAACTTCTTTTCCCTCTAGAAAGTTTTGCCAAATAAGGAAAATAAAGAGATAGGAGTTAAAGATAAAGGAGAGAGAAAGACAAAGGGGACAGAAAATAGTGCCAAGAGTGACAAGGGATAGATAGCCTAGTGAGAAGGGGTGTCTTTCTCCACCTGCAACTATGAAGATGAGGCTTCGAGTCACCAAGAGGGGGTAATGTGGGAGAAGAGACAGTGTGATGTCTAGGTACAGGGGTTTGGTTATGAAATGTACTATACTAGAAAATGGCGTCTTTGGTTTCTGTTTCTGTTTAGTGTTTAACCCAATGATCAGAGTTCAAGCATAAATTTTACGGCGTTGGAGGGGGAAATGGCAATAAATAATAGTTTCCATTTTCAATAAAGTAATAATTTATCTATGGATGAAACCGAATGTAGAAGAAGTAAGAAAAGTAGGACCATGTCAGAAGATTGTTCTCTAAAATGAACCAATCAACAATACTTTGCGAGTGCACAAAAATTTATCCAAAAACAGAAGGCATGTCCTTGATTGAATAAGCTTGTTCTCCATCCGATTTTGAAGTTAAAAATGGACCTAGAGGTAACCCTGATCAACCAGTACTGAGTGGATAGGTATGTACTAAAAAATCTAATCCAATGTGTTAACTGTGATGGAGTTCTGAGTTTCTGTGAATTGCCTTTCTTTTGCAGAATTTACTATGCTGTTGTTAATTGTGAATATTGTGGGTGTAAATAGACATTATATTAGCTTAACTTACAATTACTTCCAATTTGGGGTTTAGCTGTAAAATTAGACCTTTCCTGTTCTCAAAAATCATGATTCTTAACCTCTGTGAGAATTTACATCACTGTTTCAAGGAGTAGTCTCTCTTTAAGATGCTTCCCACTCTTTTGTATTGAAAATCTCGCCTTTTAATGCGCTGGATTTCTTGCATCCAGCTAGCAAAGGACTATCAAGCTTGGGCTTCAGGTGATACTTCGAGGCAGCCTCTAGGAACTGGTCAGATTTGAGACAGCAAGAGTCATCGTCCTATGCAGGTCTAAATTGGTTGCTTCTGTCAGTTAAAATACCAATGGAACAGGAAGTTCTTTAGCGGAAACAAATATTCTCTGCCAGTTTCTCCATATCAAGCATAGAATTTGATTTTCTCAACTTATGCTCAGTTAGTGGATAAATGCAGCTCACTCCAGGCAAGTGTTCCCGCCAAACGCCAACCATAAATGTGTAAAAATATATTGATGAACAATCTGTATGTATTGAATTTCGTTTCCAGATTACATCTTTAATCCCTGCGCAGCTTATTTTCTTCATATATTTGGTGTAAAAAGACGGTCTGGCTGCCGTTTTATGTAGGAGTTGTTTCAGTCAAACTACTTGGGATATGTCTTCTCCTATTCTGATGGCGCTGTCATTTTTTTTTACTATAACAATGGTATTTTGTATTATGTCATTCGAGACAAGGTGGAATTGACTCCCCAGGCTGGATAAGACGAGAGAAGCAAGATTGAGATAGTTACCCTGTATAAGACGGGTTCGAGGATTAAACTAGGAGGTTTGTGGGTAGTCGAGTGGGATAGCCTCCTTTACCTTCTCCTTATTATCTTATTTAACAATCACTTTTTTTTTTCTTTATACCATTCGAGTAGCTTGTGGTATAAGCTCATTTTTAGAGGCTACTTATGCGAAGTGACTTTTGATTAGTTAATATGAATCTTGTTCAACTAATAGTAGGTCATCCACTTTTTATCTTCGAAATATTTTAGGAAAAACGTAATGGTGAAGTTTACAACTACAAATGATAAGATGCATGTCCCTTTAATTTGTAGTTGAGTCAATTTACTTTGACCACATAAGAGTTGAAAGTAGGGTTGTGTAAATTTCGAGTTAAATCGATAAATTGAACTGATAATAGAGTTATTGGGTTATTGGTTTGTCAGTTTTATAATGATTCAATGTCTTCTGATTATTGAATTATTTATTTGGATCTTGGTTTGATCACTTAGATCGGAAATAATAAAGATAATTTTATCAGTTTACTCAATAATCAAATGGTTGCTCTTCCTATTCCGTTCTTTTCCTTTCTTTTTTTGTCATATCTAGTCTTATTCTGCTTATGGGTTGTTGAGACGAGGGTTCCCAGGAAACAACCTCTTATGAGGTAGTGGTAAGGTCTGCATACATTCTACCCTCCTTAGGCCCCACTTGTGGGATTCCACTGGATATATTATTATTGTACTCAATAATCAAATGATTAATGATCGATAATTCGTTTAATTATCGATTTTGCATTTCACAAATGGGGTAACCTATAAGTCAAATTAGTAAATGTCAACTTTTTCCGGTTGAAAGTCAAAGTCAAATTTAAATTCAAATTTGATTATCAATAGACTTGATGAATACTAATAAAAATAATAATGATAAATACTTACTTAGTAGTATTAATATTGTCAAAACTTTTGAATAATCACTGGTCAATTCGAAGGAAAAAAAACTAGCTAAGAAGTAGTTATACACCATGTTTACTTGGACCATCATTTAAATTTAAATTAATCATAAGAAAATAGGTAAGATCTTGACCTACTTCAAGTAATACGTGTACATTTGGACTAGTCAACATGTTGGGATTGGAATTCAAATTATTTTAATTTGAATTTTTTCTTCCTCATTTGATAAAGGCATGGATCTTAATATATTAATTTACATCTCAACAATCACTAAATATATTTATTTTTAGACTTACATTTTTAATTATTCTTATCTCAATCATTAATTGTATTATTTTTAGTTTTACAAGCACTTGATAAATGTGAATGATCAATATATCAAAATCTTAATATCATTAGGGTTTTGATATTAATTCTTTAATTTTCGTAAAAATTAGAGCATGAGAAACTATCATCGCCTCGCCGCCTCTGTTCTTCACCATCCCTTTGTCTCCTACACGATAAAAAGTCACTTGTTTTGGTTGGCTTTCCTCTGACGTTCAAAATCTTCATGCTCAGTGACGAACCACTGGTTTATTCAATCCATCGGTGTTGATTCAGTCACCGATTGAAACCTGTTGTAGATTTTTTTTTTGATTTTTTCCTACAAATTTTTAACTCCGACGAGATTATGTCATTGGTGAGTATTCCTTTTTTGGTTCCTTCTTCCCCCTTTTTCTTGTTCTCGGAGAAAATCTTGACAGATCTGGCAATTAATTTCCAAATTTTAGTCGTTCAATCATTTCGATGAATTTCAGTGTTTCTGGTGACGTCCAACCATTTCAGTAGATTTAGCAGATTCCGACAGATCTCGGTTCGACTTAGCAGATTCCGGCGGATTTAGTATTTTCCCCCAAATATTATCCAGGTGATATCTTCCAAATTCCTCACTATTTACTATTTTTAATCAATTGTACCCTTCTATTTACCTTCGAATCCTTGCTTTTTACGTATTGTGCGGTGGTTTTTTAACAAATTTTGAGAGGTCGCGGAGATGAGGATGTTGAGATGAATGTGTGGACATACCAGGGGGGATAAGATTAGGAATAAGATCATTCGGGGGAAGTTAGGGGTGGCCCCTGTGACAGACAAAATGAGAGAAGTGAGACTGTGTGGTTTGGGCATGTGCAGAGAAGAAGTATTGATGCTCCTGTTCGGAGGTGCGAGAGGTTGGATTTAGGGGTTACGCGGAGGGTAGAGGTCGATCGAAGAAGTATTGAAGGAGGTGATTAGACAAGATATGATGTAGCTTCGTATCACCGAAGACATGACATTAGATGGAAATGAGTGGAGGTCGTGTATTAGGGTAGAAGGTTAGACGACTCGTAGGGGTAAGATGATGTGTTGCCTTGTGATATAGTAGGTTAGTAGAGGTAGTTATATCTTTATATATTGTGTTGTTATTGTCTGTCATTTATTTGTTACTTTTATTGTCTGTATAGATTATCTTTTGCTTTCCGCTCTAGTCGTTTTGTTTCATATCTAGCACTTTCTGTTTTTGGGATGATATTTTTTAGATGAGGGTCTTTCGAAAATGACCTCTCTATCTCTATGAGGTAGTGGTAAGGTCTGCGTACATTTTATGTCACACCTCGAGTTCACACACTGGGCGTGGCCAACACTTGATGTCACACCTCGAGTTCACACACTGGGTGTGGCCAACACTTGGAACCGTTTCTGGTCCCAAGTGAACCACTTGACCTGGCTACTTTACTCAGCGGAAGACTTAAATGATAAATGGAAGGCTTAAATATGTTTAGGCTTAGAAGGGTGAGAAAAGATGAAAATACCCCTCTTTAAAATTGCTGGCCGGGTCGCCTACGAAATCCTCTACGGTCGGTAGGGACCTTCCGTAAAATTTTGGGCAAATTTCGGAGTCCCTGGATCACTTTACGAGCCCCATTCTATGACCCGTAGAATGGTCCGTAACATTTAGGGTTGAAAATGTGAAGTTTCAGGACTTCTGTCACGATTTAGCAGACGGGCCGTACTTTGATTTATAGCCCGTAAGTGATTTCGTAGAATACACTCTGCTCATGCAGTCTTTAGTAAAACGGCCATAACTTTTCACTCCGATCTCCAAATAAAGTAAAATCATTTGCGTTGGAAAGCTAATTCAAAGGGTTTTCATTTGGTATGTCATGAGACATCTAGTTATTTATGTGCAGATTTATGATCATTTAAAGTTGACTCTTGCATGATTTATGACTAGAAACTCAACTTATAGGAAAATTTTGAACTCAACTAAGTACTAGGCGTCTCTTGTGACCTTGATACACTTCCCACATATAAGGGTGGGGCTTGAAACATTATTAGTTATCATTCGAGTTATCATATTATCGATCATTATTAGCACAATACCCATCAATCACTATCATTAGATATCGCTATCATTCATCACAATTATTGACCGCCGTCCTATTGAACCACCTACCATCATCATTACCTACTATACTCAAGTTTATCGATTTTTCTTATAACACTTTTTTTTATATTATCGCTAAATATAAATTAAACTCATCTAAATTACTTCTAACGAGCTACTAAACAAGGGAATAAATAAAACAAAAAATGCTAAGGTCAAAATTCATCATTAATCTCATAAATTCATCAAAAGATCAATTGCAACAAAATAATCCTCTTTACACTGGAAATATAAAACAATTAGATTAGATAAACATTTTATTAACATCAACTATATTGTATATGATTCAGATCAAATTTGTCTGAATTCTTGAAAACATTACAACTTCTTCTATATCTAAAAAAATAAAAGTATAACAAATACATACAACAAGATCTTAAATTCTAACATCTTATAACAACCGAGATCGTTGTGGGATGAACAAGATTCTCTGTATCGAAAATTAAAAAGAATTTGGTAGGGAGCCTTTTTGTCCTTTTGATGTGAGGGTGCGAATCTGATATAGTCGAGATCTCAAAACATGAAATCCAAAAATGAAGAATCTTCAATCTAGGCCAAAACAGTCGAGATCTCAAAACAGATATCGAATGAATTTTTGTAAAAAAGTTAGTAATATCTTTTTGTTGTTATGAACATATACAAGACATCTTCATCTTCTTCTTTTCTTGGTAGAATTCACATGAACAAACCTGAAAAATGAGTCAATTTCCTCTTTTCCTTCTTCATTAATCTCATGAAAAAACTTGAATTCATCAAATAATTTCCTCTTGCATGAAGAAAAAGACACCCTTTTTGGCTTCTTAGGTGCTGGTGGACAACTAATAATATTTGGAATCAAATATTGAGAAGATTTTGGAGTTTGACAATTAATATATTCATCTTCACAAGAAGAAGAAGAAGAAGTAGTAATTACCTTGATATTTGGTAATTTCATCTCTAATAATTCTTGTGGGAATTCTTGATCTATAGACATTTTGTTATATGTTTATGAAGTTAGATTATGTCAAGATATATTGAGTAGAAAAAGATAGAAGAGTGCAATGGAAGGCAATTGAGTAAGAAAAAAGAGGCTTTTTATATTTCTTCATTCTTACACAAAACATAAAAAAACATGACTTCTACCTAGCTTTTCTTCTATGTCCCTTTCACATAGAATTCCACACTATTCGGGTTCAGAAACAGAGTCAGAATTTTAACTTTATAAGTTCTGAATTATAATAGGAACGACTTCAAATAATAATAACCGTCTTTCAAAAACAGTCTCTCTATCTCTATAAAATAGAGTTAAGATCTTCGTATAAATTATATGTATTATGTGTTCTATGAAATGTGTTTTTATCTCAAATTTTATGTGAACGCGAGATATTTTTTTGGGAGAGTTGCTCCTTGTTCAAGTTTTGAGGCCAAAAAAAAAAGTGATATAACTATATTCTAACTTTGTGTACTTTATTTACAACCGTCACATTGTATACACCTTTAGTATATTATTAAACTATTAGTACTTTTATATTAAAAAAATATTTTGGAAATTTATATTGTATGCTTTTTTCTTTTTTCACCTTTTCAGCTCACCATATTCTCTTTGACATGTTTACTGAATTTTAGGCAATTTATATATTATATTCCAAGTAATTTTTTTATTTACAAAATAAAATTATTTCAAATTTTCACCAAAACAAAACTAACACCACTACTTGGCAATACTATTCCACGTTCTTATTGGAAACTAACTTTCAGTATACCGATAAACACTTATATGATTAAAGCGTGAAATATCACTTACTTCATCAAGAAACTCGCCAAGTGAACAGAACAAACTTCACCAAGCCAATGAATTGCAGCATTACAAAACACCCCATTGTCAAAACGCGTAGTATAGTTTCCAAAGAAACGACAACAAGATCTCCACGACTCAGTACCTGGGACATAGACTATGATTTCGATATCTCTAGAGCCCAAAAAGGAACCTTGAAAAGTAGTACCTAAACGCTTAACACAAAAGACTCTGTAGTAAGGTGGTTCTAAAGGATCAAACACCAGATAATATCTATACACCAATTCATAATGATGAACATAAGGGTCTGGCAGTGGATGTATGACACTCATTTGTTGCAGGATTGTAAACAAAACCGAGTTTCTGATCAAATATTTCATATTCTGAGGTGGCCACACACATTAACAAGCCATTGCAAGATTGTGTAACCTTGACTGAAGATCTTGTTTTTGCAGTTATTTGATCGAGAAACGGAACAAGAGGGAGCTTTATTACATTATCATTCAGCGGAACAGAGTTGATTTGTTGAGGATCAGTCAAATAATTATAGAAGTAAACACTGGAATGGTGGAAGACATAGGAAAATGTAAGATTACGACTGTGACTAAGCCTGAATTGCACTCCATCAAATGATGTTCAACCAAAGCTTGCATACTAGACCGAACTTGATGAGAGACCTTGCAGGCAAATGGAGTAGGATTTCACATAAAAAGATCAATATTTCCAAGCACGACAACCATCAATGTAGCAACAGTGAGTCAATGTTGCTACATTGATGGATATTGTGCTTGGAAAAATTGATCTTTTATGTGAAATCCTACTTCGTTTGCCTGCAAGGTCTGTCATCAAGTTCGGTCTAGTATGCTAGCTTTGGTTGAACATCATTTGATAGCGCGCAATTCAGGCTTAGTCACAGTCGTAATCTTACATTTTCCAATGTCTTCCACCATTCCGGTGTTTTTACTTCTATAATTATTTGACTGATCCTCAACAAATCAACTCTGTTCCGCTGAATAATAATGTAATAAAGCTCCCTCTTGTTCCGCTCCTCGATCAAATAGCTGCAGAAACAAAATCTTCAGTGAAGGTTACACAGTCTTGCAATGGCTTGTTAATGTGTGTGGCCACCTCAGAATATAAAATATTTGATCACAAACTCGGTTTTGTTTACAATCCTGCAACAAATGAGTGTCATACATCCACTGCCAGACCCTTATGTTCATCATTATGAATTAGTGTATAGATATTATCTGGTGTTTGATCCTTTAGAACCACCTTACTACAGAGTTTTTTGTGTTAAGCGTTTAGGTACTACTTTTCAAGGTTCCTTTTTGGGCTCTAGAGATATCGAAATCATTGTCTATGTCCCAGGTACTGAGTCGTGGAGATCTTGTTGTCGTTTCTTTGGAAACTATACTACGCGTTTTGACAATGGGGTGTTTTGTAATGGTGCAATTCATTGGCTTGGTGAAGTTTGTTCTGTTCACTTGGCGAGTTTCTTGATGAAGTAAGTGATATTTCACGCTTTAATCATGTAAGTGTTTATCGGTATACTGAAAGTTAGTTTCCAATAAGAACGTGGAATAGTATTGCAAAATAGTCCTTAGTAGCATTTTGCAAGGACTTTTAGTTGCTCGTGTTCTTCAAATTCAAGTTTAATTTTGTCTTAACTTCTAAAAGATCAATAATTTGAAATTAATTATTTTTAGTATGGCATACTCCTTGAGGTTTTTTTTAGAGTAAAATAATATGAATTTTGATTAATATTTCAAAATATATTTTTTAATCATATTGATATGTACATAGTAATTTTTGTATAGTTTGAATATCTAAGTTTTTATCTTAAAAAAACGAATTGATGAAATCTAATATAACTTTGTAAATTAGTCAAATTGACTCGCAAAAAGCGCTACATGACTACTAAAAAGGAACATAGGGAGTAATACGTAAACAGACACTCAAACTTGACCTCAACTGGTAAGTAAGCACTTAAGTAATGCACAGCTAGACACCTCGACTAACAACTAACACTCAACTCGTTCTACTACGTCTCGACATCTAATGCTGACGTGACATATAAAATTTAGAAATGTTTAGATGATCATTTTATCTGTTAACTAATATGGTGAAAATAATTTGAGATCTCTAAATGTGCTTACTCATAATTAAAGTGCATACTCATCCAATTAAAATCAAATCCAAACGTCTATTTATATATTATTATTTTTAAAAATTACGATAAATAATTTGAGACGATATTAAGAATATGTAGTCATGTAATGATTGAAAAGTGCATAGCCATATTGTTGCTCAACAACTCATTTGATGCCTTTTGAAAGCTATATAAAAGAATCTTGTATCTTTTTTTTAATACCAATCCAGTTTGTTTCCAGCCATATCATCACTCATATTTTAATTAAAAATCTCACATTCGAACTCTAGCATGATCAATATTTCGATAGACGCGAGTTATCTTTGATTAAACTCTAAGTACGTTATGTGAATTTAAAGTAATCAAATTTTGTGAATTATCTTATATTGAATATATACATATATACTTAAAGTGGGATAGGGTGGGGGTTCTCTTGATACAGTAAAATTTCTTTGAAATGAACTTTATAAATTGTGAATTCAAATTAATCGGATCGACTAATCTTGTTGCCTGGATCTTGGGTGATAAAACCAATAAGAGGTGTTTCGAATTTTTTATTTATTTTAAAATTAATTTCTTATCGAGAGTACGATATTTATTTCTAGAGCTTGACTTATCTGAATTATTTTGAATGAAGACAATGCAAATATCACTTTCATAGTATGAATTCTAACTTTATTGTTAGAGTTAGATTGGAAATTTTGTGGTCCAACAACTATTTGTATATTTTTTATGTTTTCACTTTAAAAAAATATTTTTATAATAATAATATCTACGCCATAAATTATTTGTTCAGTAGAATTTTTTTCAACAATAAAAAAATATAACACGCCTGAATCTAACTAAAAATTTTTATTCAATATTCTCGATTAATTTAAATTTGTATTGAAAAATCTAAAACTGATCAATATATAAAATTGAATTTAATGAAAGTGCACCAAAATCATATAATGTACAATATCATGTCAAATAAAATGGAATTTAACGTTTTCTCAGATCAAGTGTTGACGATGCTATGTGAACTCCATAGGAACAAGGCGGTAGCTAACAACCTTGGGCATGATAAAAAAATCTCAGGCGACTTATATTTGTCATATGAAGAACAACTTGAGCACTTAAAGTTTTGCGGGGTGGGTTAATACGAGGTGGAGTGGGGCAGGTAAAGATAAAATATTATGTTATGTGGGATGGGGCAAAACGAGATAAATCCTTGCGGGTTTATACGGGTATTGCTCCGCACCCGCCCCATTGTTTATAATGACAATAAGATATTTTATGTGCTTTTAAAAATTTTGAACTTTTTTTACTTTTAAAAAAATTAATTATTATTATAATAAATAAAATTAATAATTACTACATGAAAGCCAGCATAATAAAGACAACTCACCATTGAAGGAAAACATTTTTCCACACACTGAGAAAAAAACACTCTTGAGAGAGAGAGAGAAACGAAATCACAACCAAAAAGGTCCAAAAATCTCCTCAAAGTCTACAAATTTCAATCGATTTTCTTCAAAAGGAGGGGAATTCATGAATCCCCACGAAAAAATAGAGAAAAAATCTTGAATGTTGGTTAATTTTTTTGTAATTTCTACGACATCACGTGCATAGCACGTGCCTATCGAGATCTCGCTGGCGGCGACCGGAGATACTTTCCGGCGACATATTTCACCTTCTATGATAATGGGTTCTGTCCCAATTGTGGTTTCAGGGTCTTCAGGTACGAGGACCCGACCCAATAATAAGAGCAAGAATGATCCATGTGGTTGCTCTTCTGCGTTGGTGTATTTACTTGTGGCGTTTGTAGCTTTGGTTTCGATTTCTGGGATTTATGTTCGATTTGTGATGACCCCAAATGTCCATGGGAGTATTTCTTCAATAGGATGTAAAGAGGATGACGAAGGTTCTTGGTCTATTGGTGTTTTCTATGGTGATTCTCCTTTTTCCCTCAAACCTATTGAAGATGTAAGGCTTTTTTTTTTGTTTTTGGTTTTCATATTGTGCGATTTGTTATTCTGTTTGTTTTTTGGCTGAATTTTGGGTAAATGGGGTTCTTATTTTGCTTCTGGTGATGGTAATTGCTTGTTCTTGTTGGGTGTCATTTTGGCTCAGATTTCAGTTTTGTGCTGTTTTGGTTTGAATTTTGAATCTATTGAGGTTGTGGGTTGGGTGGGTATTTGTTAGATGGACAATTCCTTGTGATTAGTTTGAATTTCGTTGGAAAATTTCTGAAAGGTTGCACTTAGAGTTGAGTGTATTGCTCAAAGTCTTATGTCTTTCATTTAAGCTCAAAGTTTCAGTTTTGTATTGTTTTGGTTTGAATTTTGAATCTTTTGAAGTTTTGGGTTTGATGGGTATTTGTTAAATAGGCAACTGCTTGTGATTAGTTTGAATATGATTGGAATTTTCTGGATGGTGGCATATAGTGATGAGTATACTCTATAACTTTTTGCTCAAAGTCTTATGTCTTTCATTTTTGTTCAAAGTTTCAGTTTTTTACTGTTTTTGTTTGAATTTTGAGTCCTTTGAGGTTGTGGGATTTCTGGGTATTTGTTGAATGGGCAAAATCCTGGTGATTGATTTGAAAATTGTTGGAAATTTCTGGATGGTTGCGCATAGAGATGAGTGTACTCTATAACTTTTTGCTTAAAGTTTTATGCCTTTTATTTTGCTCAAAATTTGAGCTTGTTAATGTTTTGGTTTGGATCTTTTAAGCTTCTGGGTTTCGGGTATTTCTGAAATTTGCAAATCCCGGTGATTATTTTTGGAATTTGCTCAAAGTTTTGGTCTTTTTTGATGCTTGAGGTTCTAGATTTCTTGGAATGTATTGTTATATGGCTTTTGTGTCTGGAAATGTGTGGCAGATGAATATATGGAGGGATAAGAGTGCCGCTTGGCCAGTTGCCAATCCTGTTATCACCTGTGCTTCAACCTCTGGTGCTGGTTTTCCCAGTAATTTTGTTGCTGACCCCTTTCTCTATATTCAGGTAATCTTTAATTCCTTGATTATTTTCTGGGAGTAGTAAATAATTACTGGTAAATGTTACTGTGCAGTAAATTGCGTTTGAAGATTTTGTGATATATGGGGTTAAAATGAAGCATCTTTAGCTCTATTTGTCATGTAATCACGTTGGTGAAATGATGGATGAGTATCATTGATGGGACCTGTCTGGATAAGGATTTAACATTAATCCTCTGTAAGGAGTAGTTAGTTGATGTGACATTATGGAACTTCTCAGTTTAATCACTGCTGAAACAGATGATTTATAATCTTGTGTTTGCTATAGCCTATAGCAATGATTTACCCTGGTAGATGGGTTCAAAATCTGTCATGAAACTATTCCCTTGCTGAGGAATCCTGGAGGGATGGATAGGATTTCCAATTACTGCAAGTGCGTTGAGGGAGAATATATTAGTTAGGATGGGAAAAGGTGATATGTGGGAATCACTAGGTATGTTGTTGTTTTTGTTGTTGTTGATGGGAAAAGGTGATAGTTGTTATCAATATTCTCTTGGCTCTTTCTGGTGTTTCTTTCCTTGGCTATATTTTACGTTTATCCTGCTGTGAGCATACCTAAAGCATATTAAAAAAATGAAGTATCCAACTTTTTCTTGTACCACTTAAAGGTAACGTTTCAATCCATTAAACACCCATCCTTCTTGTTTATTGTAATGCTCCAATGTTGACTGGTCTATCTCATAACAGCAGCATGTCATGAGAATCAAAATTGTGGTACCCCATCATTTTTCTTTATTTCTTTTTGTTTAACTGTCTGGTGTCTTGAACTTGCTAAACCGACTAATTGAGATTCGCACTGTGTAAGATACTTAGTTAATAATATAAATATTAGCAAAATAGTATTCTTATACTCTTTCCTACTCCTTGTATACAGTATTTTTATATTTTACCTACTTTAATACCTTAACCAAGCACTGAAGGATGATCCTCCATACTATTGGCACTCTTATGTTCTACTGTCATTTAAGCAACATAGGTAGTTCTTGTCGAGGGTTTCTCTTTTAGTCCATCAACACAGAGCTTAAAAAGGAATTAGATTTCAACTGGTACCTATTCAAATATGCAATTATATTGTGCACTTTTATAATTGAGATCGGGGTTTCAAATCCCTTGTATGTGTTACTGCTTCTTATGGAAAGACCACAAAAAAAAAAAATAAAAAAAAATTACAGGCTTGATTAGAATATTTACTGTTAGAAGCAGTATTGTTGGGTGCATCATAGTTTGCATCTGAAAGTAGCATCTTATATATGACATGTATGTTTGGTACTATTGGATATTTTATGTTTGAGTTTCTTTCCTATAGGTGTTTTCTTGTGCTGGAAGCCTAGAATATTTAGATTTCTCTACTTCTCTGCATAAAGGATCTTGATTATATATGTTGTTTGTTGTGTTGGAAGCCTGGAATATTTAGATTTCTCTACTTCTCGGCCTACAGGGTCTTGATTATATATGTTAACTTTTGTTTGTAAAACCTCAATTTTGAACTTCTTTTGTATTTCGATCTGGTGTTGGACATCCTTAATTTGAGGTTTGATGATATAATTCAGGGAGATGTCTTTTACCTGTTCTTTGAAACAAAGAATTCAATCACAATGCAAGGGGATATTGGAGTTGCGAGAAGTACTGACAAGGGAGTATCATGGGAGCAGTTAGGCATTGCTTTGGATGAAGACTGGCATCTGTCCTATCCGTATATCTTTGAATATAATGGCAATGTAAGTTTGTGAACGATGTGCATTCACGTAACTCAATTTCATCTGTAACAACGTTAGACTTGATGTGTAAAAATCTTAATAACGAGGTTGAAGGTAGACATAGAGGGCCTAGAGGGAACGGAAGGATATATGTATGCAGGCTCATGATTGCATGTGAAAAGTTCATATTTGTTTGTATTCTAGACGCTTATTAGTTGATGCAATCCTCTATCGGTAGAACAAATTTTGAAAATTTACTATGTGACATCTTTCTTCAGTACTTATACCATGCAATGCTATAGATATGTTAATATTGAAGATATCTTGGATTGCACCAGATACAAAATATACACAATTTTCTATTATTAATTTTCAGTCTTCTTACATTTTACTTTCCTTACAAGGTAAATAACTAGGCCGTTAAAACATTTTAATGGCAAGAGTTTTGCTGCTTACCAGCAAACATGAACCTTGGGCATCATTAATTTTTCTTGGACTAGTGATTAATATTTTCATCAATTGTATTATTGTCTACAGATATATATGCTGCCCGAGGGCAGAGCAAAAGGGCAACTTCGTCTTTATCGAGCTGTAAATTTTCCCCTGGAATGGACACTGGAAAAGATCATAATGAAAAAGCCTCTTGTTGATTCATTTATCATTCCACATGATGGAAACTACTGGCTATTTGGTTCAGATCATAGCGGTATAGGTGCAGAGTATAATGCTCAGTTGGAAATATGGTACAGTAGGTCACCACTTGGTCCTTGGAGACCACATAAGAAAAATCCAATATATAACACAGATAAGAGCATGGGAGCCCGAAATGGAGGTAGACCATTTTTATTTGACGGTCATCTTTATCGAGTTGGCCAAGACGATGGTGAAACATATGGGCGGAGAGTACGTCTGTTCAAAATAGAAATTTTGACCACTGATACGTTCAAAGAAGTTGAAGTCCCAATGGGCCTTGAAACATCAATTAAGGGAAGAAACGCCTGGAATGGTGCCCGCAGACATCATCTTGATGTGCAACAATTAAGCTCCGGAGAGTGGGTTGGAGTTATGGATGGGGATCGAGTGCCTTCAGGAGATGCAAGTCTGCGGTTTCATTTAGGTTGTGCATCAATCTTAGGTGTTGCAGCCCTGGTTATACTGTTTGGTATGTTACTTGGAGCTGTTAAAGGTTTAGTTCCCCTAAGTTGGTGCCCGCATAATGTTGGAAAGAGGAGTGATGCTTCATTGGATTGGGAACAGTCGAGCTTGTTCTATTCTAGAATGAGACTAATCTGCAGCCACTTGAATAGAGCAAACTCATCACTCCGTGCCAGAATAAAACCAAACTCATGTACTGGAAGCTTGGTTCTTGCTTTAATATTTTTATTAACGGTGTTGTTAATGTGTACTGGAGTTAAATACATATATGGAGGTAGTGGTGCGCATGAAGCTTACCCACTGCAGGGTCAGTACTCTCAGTTCACTTTATTAACAATGACCTACGATGCTCGGATCTGGAATCTGAAAATGTATGTCAAGCATTACTCGAGATGTTCTTCAGTGCGTGAAATTGTTGTCGTGTGGAATAAAGGACAACCTCCAGAACTGAGTGAATTTGATTCTGCAGTGCCGGTAAGGATTAGAGTAGAGGAAAGAAACTCACTGAATAACCGATTCAAAGTTGACCCTTCCATAAAGACGAGAGCCGTTCTTGAGCTTGATGATGACATTATGATGCCTTGTGATGATGTTGAACGAGGATTCAAGGTATGGCGTGAGCATCCTGAACGAATTGTAGGGTTTTACCCCCGACTAGCTAATGGTAGCCCGTTGAAGTACAGGGCTGAGAAACACGCTCGGCGGCACAATGGATATAACATGATTCTGACTGGAGCAGCCTTCATGGACACTAAAAAGGCTTTTGAAATGTACTGGAGCAAAGAGGCAGCAGCAGGTAGAGAAGTAGTAGACAATCTTTTCAACTGTGAGGATGTGTTGTTAAACTACTTGTACGCAAACGCTAGCTCTTCAAATACAGTTGAATACGTGAAACCTGCATGGGCAATCGATACTTCAAAGTTTACTGGTGTCGCGATTAGCAAGAATACACAGATCCACTATGGCCTTCGGAGCAGTTGCCTTCAAAAATTCTCTGAGATGTATGGAAGTATAACCAACCGGAAGTCAGAATTTAACCATCGGATGGATGGTTGGGATGTATAGCCAGAAGAAAATCCTAACATCAGATTTGAAGTTAGCATTTTTCTTTTAGTTTCTTTCATGTTGGTATAAGTTTTGGTTTTGATGATCTGTAAGCTTTTCTTTATCCCTCCTATTGTGAATTTTTCAAAGGGGAGGGATTCTTGTTGTAAGTTAGTTTTGTCAGTCTTTTAGATGCATTTTTCACTTAAAATTCTTGTTTCAAATGCACATATTTCATACTTCTTTGTCATCCTTCTACCAGAAACAAGATACTTTTTTGGTTGATACTTCATTTCAAACTTGTCTACAAAATTAAATGCATATCTATCTTAATATGGTATTTGTGTTTTGGTGCTGTAGTTTCACATTAATTTTTCTGAGAAATCTTTACAGAGTTGTTTGTAATGACTTGGATATATCTCTTTCCTATGTATCCAGATGTTTACTGATATATCTAAAAGTCTATGTATCCCGAAATTCATGGAGCTTTTATTATTGAAAAAAGAATAGAAAAATAATATAATTAACTTTTAACACTATGACATTTGTGTAATTTTATTAAAAAGAAAACTAACATAATTAAGCAAATATATGATATGTATTTACATTATACAACTATAGTTTGAAAAAATTTACGATTTATAGCTATAGTTAGAGTTTTGTTGCTATTTTCTCTCTCATCTCTCTCTGCAATTTCTTGCAGATATACAATTACAAATGGATGCATATATATAATTATTTTGACAGATGTACACATACAATTCGCCTCTCTCCTCTCTCGTTCGCCTCTCTCCTCCCTCTCCAATCTCGCTTGCCAGATATACAAATATATATATGAAAATTACCCGATTTTTAACCTTATGTACTCCTATGTTATAGGCCCAAGCAAAGTTATATCCTCTGGCCCAACTTTATTTGTTTTGATGAAGTAGCCATGTGTATATAAAGTTCTCTCTTTTTTTTTTCTTTTCAAATTGTTAGTTTGTGTTTGGTGGATGATATTATAATTTTGCATGTGGCTCTGTTAGTTTCAAATTGACTGACAAAGATACATAGTCTTTGGAGTAGCACAAAAGCAAAAATCAAACACCTATATAGTCCCTACACAAAGCAACATTCAATATATGTGGTATGGTTACTAAATTTTCATTACTCCATCGGTCTCAATTTATGCGGTATCATTTAAATTTCGAGAGCCAAATAATCAAACTCTTCTTTTATCCTAATTTTTCCATGTGCCTTTTAGATATTTTACACTCCCTTCTTTAAAAAAGAATGACCTAGTTTGATTTAGCATGATATTTAAAACAATAAAGAAGACTTTTTGATTTTGTAGTCGTAAATCAAAGTTATGTCAAAAGTACCAGAATACCCTTTAATATTTTAGGTAAGAAAAGGAAACAACTGATAGTTAAGGTATGTTTCGATAAACATTTGGGCGTAATTCAGAAAAGAATCTCGCACACTTAATACTTCAGATATGGAATTTGAAAAGCCGGAATACTTCAGATGTGTTTTTTGATCATTAACTCTTAAAGTAATATAATAATTTGTCTGATAAGACGATAAAAATAATAATCTTATAACTTTACTCTATATAATAACTACAAATAAAGTTCAGTGACTATACGCAAAATTAACACACCCTCCACTCTCTATATATAGCACCTTCTCCTAGTTCTTTCTCTATATACTCACACCTCAAAGTTACTTTATTTTTTCACACTATACCATTTTCTTGGCTAGCTTAAATTATATTTAAAGAAATATATATTTAAGATATAGCCAAGAAAATGGACTTGAATATTTATTCTAATCATGACATTACTAGCCAAATTGGATTGTTTTGGGAACAAGTTAGAGCACCATTACTTGTGCCATTTCTTAAAATTATGGTTATTTTGTGTTTGGCAATGTCTTTGATGTTATTTGTTGAGAAAGTTTATATGGGAATTGTCATTGTATTTATCAAGATTTTAAGGCAAAAACCTGAAAAAAAGTACAAATGGGAGCCAATAAAAGATGATTTGGAGCTAGCAAATTCTTCTTATCCTATGGTATTAGTTCAAATACCAATGTACAATGAAAGAGAGGTAATAATACCTGTCATTTTTCGCTTCTCGAGATCCAAATTACATGAATTATGACTAATATTATATGTTTTTTTCTATTATAAAGATTCATCGTGATTTGATAAGTTTTACATTGGCTGTCAGCCTCTCATGACTCTCCTCCTTTTACCAACTTGTTTAGGACTAAGGCATAATAGTTGTTGTTATTATTGATCTATATTTTAAAAGATATTTTTTTTATCAAAATTGCAACTTAAAGTACTTTTCGTATGATTTATTTTAACATCATTTTCAAAATTTAGTTGATTTAATTCGATTTGACTTTGGTATAGGAAAAATTCACACTTATTTTGGGACGTAAGGCGAGTGTCTTTTTTTTTTCCATTGTAGTTTTGGTAAGTGCATGGCTTGCATTTAATAAAATAATAATGAGATCATTGAAGGATTAACTTTCATACTATCAACGTATTTTAACATGTTGTAGCAGGTATATATTTGTCTAACTTTTTGACTCACTAATCTCATTTTTCATGAACGTGTTACATGTAAATATAGTTCGTGTCTTAGAAGATCTGATAGTGTAAAAATTCATTTACGTTATCGAAGTTCAAATCTTCTTTGCAAATTGTTCATTTGCAGGTATATCAATTGTCTATTGGAGCTGCTTGTAACCTTTCATGGCCAGCTGATAGAATTTTAATCCAAGTTCTTGATGATTCAACTGATCCTATCATTAAGGTCTAATTAATACCTTAAATTAAATTCCCTTTTTGTAGAAAGAAAAAAAAAATCTTTTTCTAATAAAATTTGAAAACTTTTATTTTCTAAAAAGAAAATATCCTAAAACTAGTATTCATATTGCTCGGACTCTTCAAAAATATTAGTTAAGAGTAACCTCATAAGCATGGTGAATGTTATGTTGTTTGGATTCTGCAAAAATGTTATCGGACTCGTTTTAATCTATGTTGCTCGGACTCTTCAAAAGTGTCAATGGGCGCGTGTCGGATTCTCCAAAACTAGTGTATTTTCGGAGAATCCGGCATAGGTGAGACATTGAAAGTGAAGAGCCCGCATAACTTAGGTTTTAATCCTCCAACAATATTGAGTCGGGGGATTCAACACCTGGTCAACAGTATTTTTAAAGAGTCTGAACAATATATTGCACTCCATAAGTGACCTTCTATCACATATTAATCTACATTGATTGTGTCGATATATATAACTTAACGATTAACTTACACACACCGATTGTCTAAAAAAATATTTATTTTTACCCATTATATACCTCGTTTTCAAGATTACGATCCTGTAAATATCTTTTAGATGACGTGATAGAGTGTAATTGGTTAATAGGCAATGGTGGAACAAGAGTGCAAGAGATGGGCAAGCAAAGGAGTGAACATCAAATATGAAATAAGAGACAATAGAAAAGGGTACAAAGCAGGGGCATTGAAGGAAGGAATGAAGCATAATTATGTGAAGTTGTGTGATTTTGTAGCCATATTTGATGCTGATTTTCAACCTGAATTTGATTTCTTGTTGAGAACTGTCCCTTTTCTTGTACACAACCCCGAAATCGGACTCGTTCAAGCTCGTTGGAAATTCGGTAAACAACTTTTTCCTTCACATGTATTAGGGTAGTAGGTTAGCAAGTAGTCGTGTGTTGTCTAGTTAATTGATCTTCCATACTAGTAGTCGTAGTATATTACTCTTGTAGTTTCCTGTCCTTCAATTTTTTTGGTTATTATCTACTGTTTCTTGTACTTTGATTATCGTATCATCTATTGTTATGCTTTCACATCCATTACTTCTTTTCTCTAGATTGCTTTGATTTGTTTTTTTTTCCCTTAAGCCGAGGTCTATCGTAAACAACCTCTCCACCTCTGTGGTAGGGGTAAGGTCTGTATACACCCTGCCCTTCCCAAACAACTCCACAGTGTTAGACTACATTGGGGTATGTTATTGTCGTTGTTACCTTTTTCCTAACACGTCGTCCCTCAACGTGCTATTTTGTGTGTGACCTTGACCATCTCTATTTACCAGAAAAATAATTGTTGTTGTTTAACATGCTTTGTTATGCTTTCACATTCGTTACTTCTTTTCTGGATTGCGTTGATTTGTTTTTCCTTGATGAGTCGAGGGTCTACTAGAAATAACATTTCTACATCTGACGTAAGGATAAAGTTTGTGTATCCTACTATGTTTGAGTACACTAGTTATGTTATTGTACCTCAACGTGCTTTTTTGTGTGTGACATTGAGATTTGAACCCAAAGATCGTGTTGAATTATGTAACCATCTCGAATATTACTCGAAAAATAATTATTGTAATCAAATTGTGCAGTGAATTCTGATGAATGTTTGTTGACAAGAATGCAAGAAATGTCACTTGATTACCATTTCAAAGTGGAGCAAGAAGTTGGATCAACAACTCATGCATTTTTTGGCTTCAATGGTAAGACTAATGTTATGTACAACACAAAAGTTCAGTTACTTTAACGTGACACAAAAATAGTCGATTATGACTTCACTGTTACAACGGATAAAGTTTAATAAATAATAAATCATCACGAATTCGTTTAATTCCAAGGAACTGCTGGGGTGTGGAGAATTTCAGCTCTTAATGAAGCTGGAGGATGGAAAGACAGAACTACTGTGGAAGACATGGATCTCGCGGTTCGAGCTGGTCTCAAAGGCTGGAAATTCGTCTATGTTGGTGACCTAAAGGTAAAATTTTACATGGTTCAATCACGTTTAGCGCGAGTTCTGTAAGTTCAACGTAACATATTGATGATCAGCTCGAACCATATATATATATGTATACATGGTACTTAGTCATATTATTGTTGAACATGATTCTCTATGGCGTGGACATCTTTGATTGAATGGAGACGATGACAACAACAACATATCCAGTGGAATCCCACAAGTGGAGTCTGGGGAGAGTACGTAGACTGTACGCAGACCTTATCACTATCTCATAGAAGTAGAGAGACTGTTTCTTGGGAACCCTCGTCTCAACAGCCCTTAAGCAGAATAAATTAGATATGAAGACAAATATATAAAAAACCGAGTATGTTAATGGGAATCACATTTATTTTTAAGTATACTGACTCTAAATTCTAAATTCACGTATTCTCAAAAAGAGTGATGGAAGAAAATAATTAGTCATGTGTATTAAAATTTTTTTGCAGAAATAGCCAGTGGAAATATGTCAGAAATCATTCTCTTTGAAGTAACTTCAACAAGTACTCTGAAAAATCTAATGATTGGAAGTTAAATTTAAGCTAAAGGATAGACTGAAATGGTCCCATAAATGTACGTAGATTTTATCACTACCTCATAGAGATAGAGAAGCTGTTTTCGAAAGACCCTTGTCGATCTCAAAAACATCATCCCCAAAAGCAGAAAATACTAGATATGAAACGAAACGAAACGACTAGAACAGAAAGCAAATGATAATTTATATAAAGACAATAAAAGTAACAAAATAAATGACGGACAAATAACAATACAATATATAAAGACACGATTACCTCTAATAATCTACTATATCACAAGGTCAGACATCATCCTACCCCTACTAGCCGTCTAAACTTCTACCCTAATACGCGACCTCCACTCATTGGTGATACGAAGTTGTGTCATATACATATATCAATCACTCATTATAAATGTTTACGTGCAAAATAACTGCGCCTCAATCTCAAGTAAATTTTCGTCAATTTTATGAATAGCCATTATCCATATCGCAACCGTTTATTTTATTTTATTTTATTTTTTTCTCTTTTTGAATTTTTTTTTTATCAATTAGGTGAAAAATGAATTGCCAAGTACTTTCAAGGCCTATCGTTATCAACAACATAGGTGGTCTTGTGGACCTGCTAATCTTTTCAAGAAAATGGCAGGGGAAATTATGGCAAATAAGGTGAGTAAAGAAATTTCGATGGATTTAACTTATATACACTAGCAGTATAATAATTTTTACACTTATACACACACACTAGTAGCGTAAAGAATATTTAAACTACTAGTGAAACAAAGACTTAGAATGTCTCAATATTTAAACTACTAGTAGTTATTAGTCGTACTGTACACTTTACGTATGTAGTTATCTTTTACTTGATCTGACGGAATATAATTATTTTTAACTTTGATGATTGCAGAATGTGTCAATGTTGAAGAAGTTTTATTTGATGTACAGCTTCTTCTTTGTGAGAAAAATAATTGCACATATTGTTACATTTATATTTTATTGTGTTATTATGCCTGCCACTGTTTTGATCCCTGAAGTTCAAGTTCCTATATGGGGTGCTGTTTATATTCCTTCAACAATCACACTTCTCAATGCTGTAGGGACTCCAAGGTAAATAAATAAATTAAATAAACAATTTGTGTCGTGTCGTGTCGTGACCCAAGCCCATGGGACGTATTGTCTGTTATGGTCTAACAGACCTCACAGATTTGTCCCTTGGGCTAAACAATTGGTGCCGTGTCGTGTTGTGACTTGAGCCCATGGGATGTATTGTCTGTTATGGTCTAACATACCTCACAGATTTGTCCCTTGCGCTAAATAATTAGTGTCGTGTCGTGTTGTGACCTGAGCCCATGGGACGTATTGTCTGTTATGGTCCAACAGACCTCACAGATTTGTCCCTTGGGCTAAACAATTGGTGTCATGTCGTGTTGTGACCTGAGCCCATGGGACGTATTGTCTGTTATGGTCCAACAAACCTTACAAATTTGTTCCTTGGGCTAAACAATTGGTGTCGTGTCATGTTGTGACTTGAGCCCATGGGACGTATTGTCTGTTATGGTCGAACAGACCTCACAAATTTATCTTTTGGGCTCGATATCTTAATTCCCAAATGTGTTCCTTTCTTGATTTTCTTTGTTTGTTTTGATGTGTAGATCACTCCATTTGTTGGTGTTTTGGATCTTGTTTGAGAATGTAATGTCCCTTCATCGAACGAGGGCGACGTTCATCGGTCTATGTGAGGTAGGGAGAGTGAATGAATGGATCGTGACGGAGAAATTGGGGGATGGATTCAAGGCAAAAACGAGCGCGAAAGCTTCAAAGAAGTCTCGTTTTCGGATTAGAGAATGGTACAACAAGGTACATTTCATGGAGGTTATCGTCGGGTTGTACCTTATGCTTTGTGGGTGGTACGACTTCGCGTTTGGAAAGAATAGATTCTATATATACTTATTCTTACAAGGCATGGCCTTTTTTGTAGCTGGATTTGGCTACATCGGAGTGTTTGTTCCAAATTCTTGAAAATACGACAACACTTACGCCTCAGTTCCAAACAGATTGATGGATCGAGTAATCTTTATTTAAAATTTATAAAACGTAACTTTGAAAATTCATTTATAATGTGAATAAGCAACTAAGATATGTGTGTTGCCTATCACTATTGTATTTATTTTTCTAATGTTATGGTTAAAATATTTGTATTTTTGTATTATACCGGAAAAAAATATTTTGGTTGTTCTATATGAAATGATTTCGAAGTTCTAATGTTAGTTTTTTTTTTTTTATGTGCATATGCACATACTTCGAAGCTTCGAGTTGACACTAATGATTCCAATCGAATTAAAAAAATCCATCTAAAAGGACGTTAAGAAATAGAAACACGAAATGCATGAGCTAAATGCGAATTCAATAATTAAAGTCGGTAGGTTCAAAAAGAGCGTGATCATAATGTGTGTGTATATACACATTGTTCGAGGCTTCACGGTGACTCTAGTTATTGAGTTCGGTTGAATTCCACAAAAGAAAAAAAACAATCGACCACAGTGGGAGTCGAACCCACGACCTTTTGATCCGAAGTCAAACGCGCTAATCCACTGCGCTATGCGGTCTGAATGATTCACACCTTCCAGTAATTATATAAATGTAATCAAATTTAATAGTTAATATTTTTCGATTCCCACGATATTCAATCATCTTGACCTTGAAAATTAATTTAAACTATATAATGATCCATATTAACCATTCACAAAAATTTATATTTTATTATTTCATGTAATTATTCACTCAAGAAAATTATTCTAGTAATATTAATATTGCATTACAAAATCATAATATCTATATGTATGTGTAATTCACGTATTAATAAAGTAGAAATAACATAACAAATCAAGAACAGTTAGATCTCTTTATATATAACAGTTAACAGATTTTAGCCAACTAAAAAAATCTTTTGATCGATTCAGAAATCGTTTGGATTCCATTAGTAGATCTCTTTATATATAATAGTCACTCTTTATAATAATATTTTACTATAACAATTAAATTTTTTTTATTAATAATAATATTTTGTGATGACAGTCAAAAAAATATTCAGACAAACGATATCGAGATATATTTTCTTTATAGCCATGTTTCAAGAATTCATTGTGTTTTAACTACAATCACAAGAACATTCAATCTATCTAGACAATTATCTTAGTTTTTTTTTTTTTTTTTTTTAAAAAAAAATATTGTCCCAACCATCCATCTTTATAATTAAATATCCATATTCCAAGATTGGAAAAAAAGAATTAATTAAAGGTAGGGGCACAATGGATAGGGTTTGAAGTTTGGTTTGTGAGCCATATTAAATCCACCTGTTTGCTCTCTTATATTCACTGAACTTGCTGATGCTGACACAAAATTTATGACACATTGTCGATTTCAAGTTCGGATAAAAAAGAGTTATCGAGGGTTAATCTGATGTAAATTTTTTGTCTTATAAGGATAAAAAAAAATTAAAATAGTGTCGTCTTACTTTCTTCATATTTCACTTATAAGATTATACTGTATCTGTTGCTGTTGTATTATTATATTATTAAGTGATAGTGCTAGTAAAATTGACTTTCAATAGTTTCAAACATTTGATATTTCTAAAGATCCAAAATGGGAAAACCAAAGAAATTGTTTCTTCTCAATTATATATGTAACTCAATTAACTAGTAAAGATGCCCCCCACCCCCCCCCCCCCCCCCCCACCCCCCAAAAAAATAAAAATAAAAATAAAGATATGTATAAAGTTAATTTATCCATCTCTATACGTCGAATTTGAGATCTTTAATTAAAACTGAACAAAAAATCTATATCATACGTACTTAACAATATAATGCCATATTAACAAACCACATGCACAGGCGGAGCCATCCATGGCCGAAGGGTATCAAGCGACACCCCTTTATCGAAAAATTACATCGTATATATAGATAAATATTTATTGTAATGGTTAAAGAATTCCAGAAATTGTTTGAGATTAGATATTCTATCGTCGATAGCAACCGTTTACGGCTATCATGTATTTGCATGTACATAAAGTTTTAACACTTAATATTATAATTATAATAAACATATATTATTCTTTCTTTGTTAAATAATTTAATATAAATATCAAATAAAAAGGTTTTTTTTTTTTAATTTCAGACAGTCCACCCTATGGTGATGTGAATTTAGATGTATGTACCTTTCTGGAGTTTTGAAGATGCAACTAACTTCACATGCTTCATTTAATTTTCTTTATATATATATATATATATATATATATATATATATATATATATATATATATATATATATATATATATATATATATATATATATATATTATTTATTTATTTATTTATTTTATTTGTTTTATTTAACAGTTAACAACTGTGACCTCCTCAAATTTATTGCTCTCAACCTCCCATCTATTGTTTTAATTATATAGTACAATTTGTTTTTGTTTTTCTTTACTCATTACTCTTATAAATATTCCCTTACCAAAACATTTAATCTAGCTTGTACTTTGTTTTTGAGTGGTTGTTACCTATTGTATCGTATTGTTAATTTAAATATTATATTTGTTTTAATTATAACTTAAATTTTATTATATCAGATGTTTGGATTCGTCTTTTGGTAATGAGGAACTGTCTCATTTTATGTAATGACTGATGATTTGGTGTAATCACATTGTTATCTTTAATATTTCTTCTCATTTTGTCTTTACTTATTGTTTAATAATCTTATTTATTATTTACTCTACTCTTCTTTTGTAGTAGTCTAAACCATATTTAAACTTTCGTGTAGGTTTAGCATTAAAATTATTTATGTGTAACAGTATGTAACAATGAAAAATGATATAATTGTCTATCCAAATGTTGTATCGATTAAATAATATGTTATGATTACAATGCAATAATATACCATACATTATGACACAATACATAACAACCGTCTAAATAGAGTGTAACTAAATCAATTATTTAGATTTACTCTAAAACAGAAAATGCTTTAAAAAACTTTTAAAATTTTCGATTGAGATTCTAAGTCTATAAGCGAATCGCTTTACTACTCGTCCATCTAGCTCATGTGTTGTAAGACAAGCAGTTCGATAATAGGGGCAGAATTAGATGTCCGAGCTATAAAAAGTTCATGCGAATCTTTTTCTATTGAACGTTACATTAGCTATATACAAGATCAATATTAATTTTTATGCATATATAAAAGATATTAAATCTCAAATTTTAAATCAACTTGAAATTCTAGCTAAAAACGGAAATCTTTTTCTCCGAATTTACTCAAAACAAGGAAAAATCCTTATACTCCTTCCGTTCACTTTTACTTGTCATTATTTCAATTACCGAGGTCAGATTATATGAACTTTAACCAATATTTTAAGGTGTATTTTTGCATCATATTAATATGAGAAAAATTGTAACTTATATCATTTTTCGTATAGTTTTCAACAATCTAAACATTAGATTTTAAATATTAAATTTAACTTTGAAATTTAGTCAAATTGATCTTGAAAAGCGAAACATTGACAAGTAAAAGTAAATACGGGGAGTATTAATCAACTATTGATAAATGAAAGTAGAACAATAATTGAATTTTGCATTATTGTAGAAGAGTGAACACCATTTATAATACTACACATAAGTCAATTTCATTTTTTAATGAGAATTATTCCCAATAAGTATAGCAAAGGGTTTTAGGGTAAGTGCAACTTACAACAATAAAATTGGTTATTATTAAATGCAAAATCCACTACTTGGAGTTTTGCTAGCAAAAGGACAGACAAATATGCCAGCAACAAAATTAATGAAGTTATTGAACATCATATATATAATATCATGTTTATAATATTGACAAGAGGAGGACGATAACATACTCGATGGAATCTTACAAGTAGAGTCTGGGAAAGGTAGAATGCACGTAGATGCACAAGTGGCGTACGAGGAGGATAAAATGTATGCAGACCTTGTAATTATCTCATAGAGATAGAGAGACTGTTTCCGAAAAAATATAATTTATATATGATTAAAATAATTCTTTATGTATATATAGTTGTTGTCAAACCTTCTTCGACTAATTTGCGTGTCTACTTCTTCAGATTTTCAACTCTCTTAATGAAAACTTTGACTCTGCCGCTACCGCATATTCCCACCACAATCTTGATGGATTTTTTCACCTTCTTATTTATGATTAAAAAAACTATTCCCTTGTTTCATTTTACTTGACATTTCTTCCTTTGATTTTTTTTTTCTTTTTTTACTAGACTAAAAATAAATCTCCACTTTTACTTGTTTAATTTAAAAAATCAAAAAATAGATTATCACTTAATTTCTAATTTACTTTTACTATTAACTATGATCATTAATTTCTAAAACATTATATGCAAGGAGATTATCTTTTTCCTCTCCTTTTTTATAGTAAATTTATTTTACTAATTACTATTCCCTTCGTTTCAAAATAGTTGTCATATTCTGTTTTTGGATAATCAATTCAATTAAGTACTCCTCTGTTCATGTTTACTAGTCATTGTTTCACTTTTCGAGGTCAATTTGATTAAACTTCAAAATTAAATTGAAGTAGCTAAATTTAATATTTATAATCTAAAATTTAGATAGTTGAAAACTATACGAAAAATGTCATAAGTTGCAATCTTTCTCACATTAATATGATTAAAAAAAATGCATCTTAAATTATTGGTCAAAATCACTGTAGTTTGACCTCAATAAGTGAATAGATTATATCTATATCTGAAAATTAAACTTTACATATTTAAAACTTATACAATTACTACAAATTGCAATAACTTTTATATTAATATGATAAAAATATATATACTAAATTATTAATTAAGATTTATATTATCTAATTTTTTTGATAAATAAAAATCAATAAAGAAAATATTTAATAAGTAAAAATTTGTGCACAAAATGCCATGCATGCTACATAAATGTCTCTTAAAGTCAACATTCAAATTCTTTTTTCTTTTTTGTCATGTCTTAATTAATTTTTCTGGTCTAAATTTTGTGAGCATTAGGAGGTAGTTGTAAATGCTTTACTCCCAACTCCACCGTTTTGTCATCCCATCATGGTCATCCATATGGAAATTTGAATTTAATTCATATAAATAATTGATTTTAATAAATTTTTTTATATTATCAATATATTTTATGTCACGTAATGAACAGACACGCAAAGAAGAAGTGTTGACTCTCTTGTAAGAAGGTGCGAGAGGTTGGAGTTAGGGGATATGCGGAGAGGTAGAGGTAGACTGAAAAAAGTATTGCGAGGAGGTGATTAGACAAAATATGGTGCAACTTCGTACCATCGAGGACGATAGACCTTAGATAGAAAGGAATGAAGGTCGCGTATTAAGGTAGAAGATTAATAGGCTTAGTAGAGGTAAGATGTTGTCTTGCCTTGTGATATAGTAGGATTGTCGGATTAGTCTTATTATTACATACTGTGTTAATTGTTATTGGCCATCACTTATTTTACTACTCGTATTATATATTTATGAGTTTAATTTCCAATTATTTTTCCCTATAGTTTCGTTTTTATATCTAGTATTTATCTATTTATATGTGTTGAGGATTTTTTCAAAACAGTCTCTCTATCCCTACGAGGTAATATTGCGTATATTTGACCCTTTTCGCAATCCATGACATGAGATTATTAATGATATGTAATAATCTTTATTTGCATTAATTAACGCCCATGGTTTTTTTCTTTTATTGAAAAAGTGCCTTATTAATTATTTCCCTATCCCCCACCTATAATTCCAAACTTTCTTCCTCTTTTTATACTCAAAATTTTCTCATTTTTGTATCAAACACACATTAAAAAATATTGAGAACCAAAAAAAAAAAAAAAATTCCACTATTTTCTTCTCTTTTATTTCAATGGATTTTTTCTTCCTTTCCCCTTATTATCATCTCATTTTCACTATTTTAGCCTTTCTTATTTCTACCATAATTTTTTTGTTGTCCAAAAAAAGCAAATCAAAAAAACTAAAGTTACCGCCGGGCCCACCAGGGTGGCCGGTAGTCGGTAACCTCCTCCAAGTCGCACGATCTGGAAAACCATTTTTCCAGATCATGCGCGAACTCCGTCAGAAGTACGGTCCCATTTTCACCCTTAGAATGGGTACTAGGACCATGATCATTTTGAGCAGCGCGGACCTAGTCCACGAAGCACTGGTCCAGAAAGGTCAGGTTTTCGCGAGCAGGCCTCGCGAAAATCCAACCAGGACCGTGTTTAGTTGTGACAAGTTCACGGTCAACGCGGCCGTATACGGGCCGGTTTGGAGGTCATTGCGGAAAAATATGGTGCAAAACGGGCTTAGTTCTATAAGGCTTAAGGAATTTCGGGCCGTACGGAAATCCGCTATGGATAAAATGATAGAGAAAATTCGGGCCGAGGCGGATGCAAATGACGGCGTCGTATGGGTGTTGAAAAACGCCCGTTTTGCCGTCTTCTGCATCCTCCTGGCCATGTGTTTTGGGGTCGAGATGGATGAAAAGACGATTGAAAAGATCGATCAAATGATGAAAACCGTTTTGATTGTTCTTGATCCAAGATTGGATGATTATTTACCAATTTTGAGCCCATTTTTCTCTAAACAAAGAAAACATGCCATGGATGTTAGGAAACAACAAATTGAAACAATTGTCCCATTTATTGAACAACGTAAGAAGATTCTAGAAAGTCCAGAAATTGATAAAACTGCTGCTTCATTTTCATATCTTGACACACTTTTTGATCTCAAAATCGAAGGTACGTTATCGTTTCAGTTATCGTATTATTTGTTTTCTTAGTATGACCAATCACAACTCGTTTGTTACTGTATTTGTTATGCTTCACTTGAGTCGAGTAACCAGAAATCGCCTCTTTTGTTACTAGTTGTTTAATTTCATATCTACAATTTTCTCCTTTTAAAAATGATATTTTTGAGATAAAGGGTATTTCGTAAACAGAGTCTCACTACCTCATAAAGGTAGTGGTAAGGTCTACGTACATTTTACCTTCCCCAGACTCCACCTGCAAGATTTTACTAAATATGTTATTATTGTCGAGCTCTGATGATATATATCCGACCTTGTACTTGTTGGAGTTTTTTTAACTAGTCTGTCTTAAAAAAAATGACGTTTTTAAATTTCTTCATCTATCTTTAAGATAATAAATTTTGCATGTGATAATAAAAGCTTTCTTAAATTGTGTGAAAATGAAAATTATATTTTGATATTTATAAATTCTAAATTATATTTTTAATTCTAAAATAGGTAGAAATTCAGCACCGACGAGTCCGGAACTAGTCACGCTATGCTCGGAGTTTCTTAATGGAGGGACGGACACGACGGCGACGGCGATAGAGTGGGCCATAGGGAGAATTATCGAAAATCCAAATATACAATCACGATTGTTCGAAGAAATAAAGAACACAGTCGGAGAAAATAAGGTCGATGAGAAAGACATAGAGAAAATGCCATATTTAAATGCGGTGGTAAAAGAATTATTACGTAAGCATCCGCCGACGTACATGTCATTGACGCATGCGGTAACTGAGCCGGCCAAATTGGGCGGGTACGATATACCCACGGATGTGAATGTGGAGATCTTTTTACCCGGGATTTCAGATGACCCGAATTTATGGTCCGACCCGGAGAAGTTTGACCCGGATAGGTTTTATTTGGGTAAAGAGGATGCGGATATAACGGATGTATCGGGTGTGAAAATGATACCGTTTGGTATGGGACGAAGGATATGCCCCGGTTTGAATATGGCAACGGTCCATGTGAGTTTAATGTTGGCCCGATTGGTTCAAGAATTCGAATGGGCCGACCCGGAAAATACCCGAGTGGATTTTACTGAAAAGTTGGAATTTACTGTTGTGATGAAAAATACTCTAAGAGCTAAAATTAAACCAAGAATGTAAGTGAAGTTTTTTTTTTAAAAAAAAAAATAATTTAATATTTTTTTTATTTTTTTTTTATTTGGGGGGGGGGGGGGATTTTTTATTTTATGTTCACATTTAGATCTTATTATTGTCTAATTTTATGAAATTAATTTTATTATTAATATTATTACTAGTATTAAAACATTACTAAACTTGTTGAAGAGATGAAATATAACCAAGGTATATCTTTTTGATCAGAGGTTGAATCGATCAGCCACTCTCATCTCCCCATAACAACTTCCTCCTCGGTCTCCGAACGCAACTGTGGTGGCGATACTGATGACCATTTCTCCGGAGTGAGTGGTTGCCAAAAACACTCGGCTATAGGATGACAATCCTTCACTCCGGAAGGGTAGGTTTCATACCGATAACTATTTTTTCCGTTCAAGAAATTGCTTATGTAAAGATGAGAGTCGCGTGAATCACAAAATGGATTTATAATTTCAAGTCCACTCGTTGATTTCGAGAAAAATAGTACTATTAATAAATTGAGAGGCATTAAATGAAGGCAAAAAATCTATTTTTCAAAAGAAAAAAAAATTCCCTTTGTTTGGTTTCTTGTTAGTAGTTAGTATTAATTAAGACAACAATAAAGTTTTATTATGCCCTACCCAAAAAGTTAAATGCAAGAGGGGGGCCAAGAAATTTTCGTATACCGCCATTCAGAAATATCTTAATTATGTTTCATAGTCATAGTCTGAATAATTATATTTTTTAACTATAGCTTTGTATATTTTGGTATACAATTCGCGCCACATTTGTATAATTCGCAGTTTTTGTATAGCGTTTATATAATTCGCTATACAATTCGCAATTTTTGTATAGCGTTTGTATATTTCGCTATACAATATTTGCTATACAATTCACAATGTTTGTATATTTCACTATATAATTCGCGCAACAATTCATAGTTTTTGTGTAGCGTTTGTATATTTCGGTATACAATTTGCATACAATATATGTATATTTCGCTATATAATTCATGCAGTATTTGGATAATTCGATATACAGTTCGCGGTGTTTGCATATTTGATATAATTCGCTATACAAATTCAAACTGTAATTATATAAAAATATTAGTCGTGAGCCATAATTATTTCAAACTATAGCTACTCATTAACTAGTATATGTTTACTTATCTGAGTAATTTTTCCAAAAAAGAAACTACTAATTTGCATGATTTGTCTTTTATCTGAAATTAAATTTGTACCTAATAAAACGTAAGTTCTTTAAAGACATAAGGCATAACTTAAAAATATTATAATACGAAAATATTAATTTATGCCTCATCCCCACCCCCAAGGGGGGGGGGGGTTTGGATAATGAGAATAATCATATGCTATTATTATTCCCTTTTTCTTACTTGACTTCAAAAAGAAATGAGTACAACTTCAAAATTATTGTTGTCATAAATAATAGTCTTTATGTACTATTAATTTTTGTGGCTACTTTATTGCAATGTCTACCTGTCGTTTGGTACTGTGTATAAAAATAAAGTTGAATGAAGTATATTAATAATTATTGCGTTTATTATATCTGTATTAATTATACATAAAATATTTTTATACATTATTTGATTTGATGCATTTATGAGGTAGTGGGAAGGTCTGCGTACATTTCTACCCTCCCCAAACTCCACTTGTAGGATTCAACTGGGTATGTTGTTGTATTTAATTTGATGCATTAAAAATAACATACATTGAATATTAAAAATTATTTATAAGAAGGGTATACCCTTCATATTTATGATGGAAAAGATGTAAAAAAAAAAAAATTGAGAGACAGTTGGGTCTTTAAGCATGCTAATGCATGCACCAAACATGGTACGACTAAAACATCAAATAAATGCATGCATTATCTTTACTAATACACTCTACCAAACGACCCCGTCTTCGTCTGAACAAACACGTCAATATGAATTAAAAAAAAAAGGACAGCCATATACACATCTATATCAACTGAAAAAATGGTTGTTATATAGGAGATGACGGAGACAAGATTTTCACCAAGGAAATTTATCCATCTACTATATAAACATAAACAAAGACTTTGACCTTATATATACAGTGTGATTATCCAACGAGCTCCTGTATAAAAGACTGCTACCTCCTAAATTAAACTTATATTTACAAAAAGAGAAAAAAATGTTCGCCTTTGAATGAAAGGAAGTCCGTCTAGGTTGTCCAGTGCACTAAGTTCTCGCTATTTGCAAGGTTCGGAGAAGGATCGGACCGTATTGAGTCTATTATACATGGATATCACCTTGCTATACTTGACAAAAGGGATGAGCAAAATCTGGAATTTCAGATGGATGTTATCACAACATAATAAACACCTTTCAGTCTCTGCCAATCTCGCCGTTTATATATACTCTTGTGGTCTAAAGGCTTATGCATTTGAATCACTCGCGGTAGCAGGGTTCGTTCTATGGTTGTCGTGTAATCTTGAAGAATGCCTCTGACCAGATGACGAGCATCGGTTTGAATTAACATTTATGATGTCCATCGCATATTGAGATCGGACAGCTGAACTAAACAAGGGCTGCAAGCAGCACTTTTTGTCAGCAGTCTCGCGTAGGGAAATCCGACAAACTGGGCATGTAGATTGCTGCTGAAACCATATGTCAATGCATGCGGCATGGAAGTAGTGTCCACATAATGGCAAAATACGTAATGTATCTTCCTCCTGGTACTCAGCAAGGCAAACTGTGCATCTATGGCAATGAAATACACAAGGCAGTCAGAAGGTGATTGGTTGAAAATTTCCGAAAGTACAGCAGAGGAGAGACTGACAACACGACGAACAAAACAATATAAGCAACATATATCGATTTCAAAACAACTCATTAACAGTATCCCTTTATATCCTATCACACAATTGGATCAAGAAAAATACTTTCAGCACCAAATCTTTGAGTGACCACAAAGAATTTCAGCATCATCTAACGATATGGATGATGGCCGAAGTCCACTAGAACATAGTTGCATGACCTCAATTAGAGCATTCTATGACCAAAATAAACTAGAAAGTAACACATACCGCCTCTAGTAATCTCCAAATAGATCCTCTATCAATTTTTTTGGATTCCACAATCTTCTACAATACCTCGTCTATATTTACTTATCAATTTAGCAGGTAGCGTCTAATTGATCCTAATTTTCTCCAGATTTGACTCATCCACTTGTGGGCTTACTGCTGTTTGTTAATATAATTGGAGGAAGACGGCACAGGCTAAAGCAAAAGAAGAGATTTAAGTAACTATAGCTGAAATCAGTGGAAGCAGCTGAAATTTTAAAGTTTCGGATAAGTAGCCTAACAAAAATAATTCACATAATCCAGTTAGATTCAGATATCAGAATTGAATCTTGACAAGATTTCACCAAAAGAAGTTCAGTTTGAAAACTTAAGAGCCTGTGGAAGTACCACAATTCTCCGTGGCCACCACTCCTGGTGGTTCAACAAAGTATGAACTTGCAAAAACAACAGTTGAGAAGTTAAAATTAGGGGGCAAAACTACAACTATCACCAATTGCCATATTAGAAAAGATGTTCGAATCATCTCCATATTATCAGTCAGCTTCCTATGAGCCTGAATGTCATCTTTACCCCAACAGCAGCTAGGAGTTTGAAGGTAATATCCAATTGTGACTTTCTTCTTGCTAGAAAAGCCGAAAACACTCGAATAAAGATTCAGTGCAGTTTGGTGGCCTCTCCGACAACACATATTGAGGCGCTTTAAGCTTGCCTGTAGCTATCTGTTCAAACCATACACTAAACTAAGACAATTTACACATGGATGTCAACACTCTCGTCCAAACACACAAAACTATGTTGCACTGAGAAGCTAGTTCTTTCTTCATCTCTAATGTTTGTTCAATTTATACCATGATGCAGCTGGGAAAAAAATAAAAATTCAAGATTTCAAATGATGAGGATTATCATGTAATAAAGTCAGGTATCAGATGATCACTATGTTCCTAATCTGCGCATCAGTCCTCTGCAATGTTATTTGACTTAAAATTTCAGAAATTTTCTAACAGTCATATTAAGAGTTAACTAGCATGGGCTTCACAAGTTATCAACGTTAAAATTATACAAAAACATATCCATAGTCCTACTATAAGGATCAATTAGTTTGATCCTTTTTCATCAACAATAAATTTGCTCCCGGATCTACAATGCTAATAATCCATTTCATGAAGAAGTCAAAAATAACCAACTAGAAACAAGTGCTGCTTATGTAAGATAGTTCAATATATGAGTTGGAGAAAAGATTCAACTCACTGAGTATCTTCTGCAAATGAAAAAAATGCATCACTATACTTCTTTGTTGGAAAGTTGGCAACAGCAAGAGGCTCCAGACCATGTAAACCACGTTCCAACTGTACGAGGTAAACAGGAACTATTGTTTAACGGAAGCGGGACAAATGATTCACAAGAAAAAAAAATCATGCTGCTTCAGGCTAGAAAGACGATATTCTTGAGTTATTGATTACACAGACCAACCACCAATTTAAAGACAGAGATCCACTACTAAAACAGAACAAAAACAGAAAGAGAACTCAATATATATCGTAAGCAGTTTTTTTTTATAACCGTGGTGTCTAAGTCATCTTTTGTGCACCTCAACTAATTCCATGGAATACCAACACCTCCTACAAACATCATGTACCATGTAATGCTGCCTACCAAGGTTAGAACATATGGGAAGAAATCACTTAGTCTTTTTGGTCTCACCTCATGCTTCTCAACCTACTTCATTGACTACTGTATCACACCCTTGGGTGCATATATATGGCAAAGGATATGAAGTGAGGGGAATAGGACCTACAAGCACAGCTTGATGTTTGGAAGGTTTCAAATCAAAGAGTATGACATGCCATAGAAAACATCCTAAAAGTCCACAAACCTAACAAACTAAATAGCACAGACCCAAGTGACCAATATGATTATGTTACCAGCAAGACTACTGAACCAATCAAAAACTACAGTCATGATTAGATACTTGCTAGCCAGCTCAAATTTAGATTCTCCCAACAAAAAAGTAGCAAACAATAGAGTAACAAGGAAAACTAAGGAAAGAACATCTCCCAGCTACAACACTTGGTGTGAGCCTGTTGCTGAGCTAAGGGATGTAAGGGGTTCATCCGAATTCTCTTCAATAGAAAATTATCTTATACATACAAGGTCATTTTTTTTTCCTTTTATGTATTTTGAATCCTTACTACTACGCTTTCTAAGCCTTGCTGATCCAACCTATGCAATATGGGGCTCAACTGAACCAGTATTTTCTACACGAAACATATACATATGTGACAAATCACTAAAATTTCAACAATATCAAATTCTAAACCTGTATGTTCAAGTACTTACAATGTTAAGATCAGATCTAGAAGTATATGCAGAAGACCTCCTCCTTGTTAAGTACTGAATTCTTGCACAAATTAACCTTGTGCACACAAATACTATGAATATGGTGCTTACTGTAAACCCAATCACTGTCATCACCAAATTCACAGCTGAAGATGTCATCTTTTTTTCCCAAATTTTTCCAAGACTGCAACTTTACCTTCCAGTCAACAACCCAATAATCAAATTTCCAAGAAAATTCCAAATCTTGTTCTGTTACTACCATTCGAAACAGAATTAACTATACCCAACTTGCAAAATCACAAGAAAGTCAAAATCTCCACACCCCCTTTTGTCACCTGGAAGAAAAAAAAAAGATACCCTTCTAATATTTTTCAATTTTCCAAGAATTTGACCTTCCCCACACTGAATAATTTACTTTAAAAGGCACCCAAATTGTTTATTCTACAAAATATGCAAAAACTTTCTTTCCAAAGGTTCCATCTTTAACAGATATTGACTCTTTCTTCATGTCTTTCTCCCCTTCTGTGCCTGCATGAATATGTCTACACATATGTGAAGGAAGCTGACACTTACTTTAGACAATCTCCCACTGGAATTCTTTCCCTCCTTTAATTATTATCTCCGTCTCATTTTATCTGACACCTTTGACTTGACACATTCATTTTATGTGATACTGTTTAACTTGATAAGAAAGACTTTTAAAACTTGTGCTCTATTATTCTTAGGAAGAAGAGCATGGATACACATGAGTTCGATGATCCCACCTAGATAAGCCCTAATCCGCGATAAGTTAGAATCGTGTTATGTCTTGTCTAATTACTTGTTTACCCTATCTCTACCTTTTCTGTAATCATCCATAGTCAGCCTCTCACTCTTCTACACTTAAACATCCGTATATTATTTCTTCAGATGTCCAAGATATTTTAATCTAATTTTCGTATCTTATTCTCTATAAAAGTTACTCCTACCTTAAGATTAGTAATTCCATAATTATATTACCTCATATAAAGTGTGGGAAAAAAGTAATACCATTAATGTGATTATGCACATTAATACCATAATTGTGATATGAAATTTTACATTATTAATATACTTTTAACTATTTTAATAGGTCACTATCATGTTTTTTTATGTTACTAATCAAATAATTGCTATAAAAGTTACTTGCCATTGATCTATAATTTACTATATGATATTATAAAATGTATAACTTCATGATTGAAAGTATTCCACTAAGACATGTTTGGTTGCAATAGTGACAAATGTATCTTTATTGAGCCCTTAAATCCACAAATATAGCAACTTATTGTTGTTTTATTCCAATTATATAGACTTGCCTTTTCAATTGATTATTTAATAAATATTTATTGAGAGTCAATAATTATAATATAAAATAATTAATTAGTGGTTTATATTCATTGTTAGCTATTAGAATTAATTAAATTATTTATTTTGATATTTATAGAATTTTCCTAATTATTATATGAATAATATTTGCCTAGTCATCACCCTAATATTATTTTAAAGATGTTATTTTGTGCATACATATTTGTCTTATAAATTATTCATTAATTAAGTTTCTATTCAAGACATTAAATAGTCACCTCTTAGTGAGTCTCTTAATATATTGTATAAAATTAAAAAAAAGTTATAAAAAGATTTGAACTTCAAATGTCAAAGATTAGGTGAATGATTACTATTATAAAAAAAATAATTAATTAATATTTTTCTTTTATTAATAAAAAAATATATTGGACTTGGGAAAGTGAACAAACTTTCTTACTTCACTATTCATCATCACATACATCACCATCCTAAAATATTTAATAAGAAAAAAAGAAAGAAATAGAATTAGAGAGGAAATAATCAAAATTGCTCACATAATTATCATGTATCTATTTTAATTAAACAAAATAAATATAAGTATAATAACATAAAGTATTATTGCTAAAAGTTTTTTTTGCATATAATATTTATATTAAATTAATATAAATTTTTACCTCTATTTAAATATAAGATTTATATCCAAAGTAGTAGCGAAGCCACATAGTAACAAGGGGGTTCATCTGAATCTCCTTTGATGAAAAATTATAAAAATAATTTATATATATATATATATATATATATATAATAAATATCGAACGAACCCCTTTAAGAAAATCTTGATTTCGCCGCTGATTCGGAGGACAAGTAAAAGGTCATATGTTGGAGCAAAAATAGAATGGTCAATTTATGCTTCAATATGACAATGATTAAAGAGTAGAATGAAAAGAATTTTGTTCTATTTTTTGATGATTTGACATTTAATTTTGGTGCAATATAATTGAGAATTTATATCAATGCAAAAAATGATTTAAATATAAATAAAACTAAATATACAATTGTGAATGTTATTAAAAAAAATTGTTTTCTTCTTCAATTAGCTCTTATATATAAGATTTCATATCATTTTTGCAAAGTTCGGAGAAATGTGTCTTGAATTTCAAAACCTGAAAAGTGACTTTTAAATCAGGGGTGGCTAGTATTGAAAAAATTTAAAAATATTGAAGTATCGAAGATTACTTATTTAAATTATCTCAGTCATATATGAAGTTTGTTCAGAGACGATAAATTTAAATTTTTTCTTATATATAAATTATAACTTAAAAATTAAATATCGACCCCAAATATATCAAAAGTTGATTCCATAATGGCTAAATTTACAAACTTTTATACAAATGGCTATAATTTAAATGATGGTCACAAAATAGGCTATTATATGCACTAACCCCTTTCTAAAACCCTGGTTGGATCGCTGAAGTAAAAAAAAAAAAAAAATTTGTTCTTCATCAGCTGTGCCTTTTGTCCTGGTAAGTTTATTTTTTCAAAAAGTTTTGATTTTTTTTTATTGTTGTTGTTATGTTCTTGATTGGATTCATGTATGTTATTATGTGTTTGTGCTTTTATTAATTTTAAAAAAAATCTAATCTTTGCAGTTTTGGGGGGATTACATGTGTTCTTATTGTATGTTTAAATCAAAGTTTGAGCCTTTGAGGTCCTCTTTTTGGTTAGATTTTATTTAATTGAGGTACGGGTAAGGTATGCGTGCATTTTATCCTCTCTAGATTCCTCTTTGTTTAGTGTGGACGGAGACGGATTCAGAATTTAAATTTTAAAGATTCAATTTTTAAGTTCTTTTATCACAAATTTGAACTGTTTTTTAGAAAATTTTAATCACGTATATTTGTGCTTCGTGTCCAAAATGATGGGTTTCAGTTGAATCTGTTATTTGTGTTCTCCGTCTGATGCTGCTGGAGTTAGGATTTGTGAACGCACGAAGAAATCGAGGGGATTCAGCCTAAGTTGCAGGGACTCTTCTGTTGCACTCGTTTTAGGTTCTTTGAAAATTAGCTACTTTTGGAGAATTCGACATGCATGTGTTGACATTTTTGAAGAGTCTGAGCTACATATAGGATTCAACATTTTTGTATACATATAATTTATAATCTTATATATACTGTGTAATTCGAAACCCCCTTGTGGTGCCTCGTTGGCTTCACCCTGAGTCTTGAGTAAAACAGATTTGTTCTTGCTCGAACTTTTGTTTAGCTCAATTTTGGCAATAGAGGCATCCGAGACAGCAAGTAGTAATAGAAAACTGAGAGTGAAGAGTATGGAATTAGTAAACTAATACTTATACTACTAGTAGGAGAGACAAGACAGGAAACTATTTACTACTAGCCTTCTACTTGAATCCTCGACCTCCACACCCTTCTGTTAGAGGTCATGTACTCGGTAAGTTGAAGGCTTGTCATGCCCTATCTACTTCTTTGGCTTACTTTTACCTCTGCTCACACCTCCACACTTAGGCGTTTGCCCATCTCCTCTTGACATGCTTGAACCATCTCTGCCTAGTTGTCCACCACGGAGGCCACTTCCACCTTGGCTCAATAACTTGGATAACAATGGAAGTTATTGAAAAAATGAATTACAAGTTCAAAAACCAGATTTTGACATGTTCAGAAGATTCATTTATAGTATTACTACCACAGTAGAAAAGAGGAGTGAATAAAATCGCAGAATCCAAACATGTTCTACTAATTGAACTACAGGATTACTAGATTAAAGATCTTTACTTGTGGTTTGACTTGAGCTTTATCTTATACTAACCAAACATATATATTGCTGAGTAGGTCATGGGGTATGGATTAGTGATAAGTTTGTTAGAGGCATGGGAAGTTATTCATAACACCCTAAAAAATGACAACATTATGGACTACGGTAACAAACTTCTATCAATGTCTTAACCGTCCTTTTAAAATCTTGTGGAACTAACGCAAGTTTGTCCGACTGAAAATGTTGGTCTCTGTGTTCATATCAGCTGTAGTCAGGTCCAACTTCAGTTGATCTACAGATAGATAGTATTCTCAAACTGAGATAATATCATTTTGAAGTTTTGCAGCAATGAAATTCTGTTCTACCCACCTAACACAGATCAGATGACATCTTTTTCTGTTCTTCGAATGTTGTGAATATGAACAGGAAGAGCAAGGATAGTGTACTGTAGGACTTAGAACTGTTGGTTGGAAATACTACCTCATGAGTATTTCAAATGCGTCTTTTAGTGTAAAGGAAAAAAAACTTGTCCTCCCCTCTTTCTTATAGAAATTTCGAATGCTATCTTCTGTAACTTTTTAGTTTGTATTCTGCTTTCAACATGTAAGTACAAATTTGTGGGTTCTTATACATGTACTTTTGTTTGTGTTACATTTTTCTATCAGTTACCACTCTTGTTCTATCTTCTTTCTGTGTCACTTGGTGATTGGGATTCTTAATATTTTACTTTTTTCTCGAAGAGAACTTCACTTGTTGCAGATGTCTGAAACTAAGGTGTATCGACTTGTTTCTGTATCATTATTGTTGCAACTTGTAGTTCATTTTTCTTGCATTTATTTGATAGAGGAGCCTTTTATTCTATAAGCTATTTACCTCAGTGAACCATTTTGATGATATGCAGATGATCAGTTGTTTGAAGTTTAATTGACGAACACCATCTAAGTAATAGTTCAAGAAGTACGATCAAATCGTTAGGAAGTTCTTATAAATGGGTGGTAACAAGCAAAGGCGATCCAAAAACCAACACCACTCTCATCGAGGGCAATCCAGTCGCACCCGTCAACCTGATGATTCTTTCAAGGTTGAAGAGTCTTTACCCGGAGAATTTGTGGAAGAAGAGGAACCAACTGGTCCAAGAATTCAGCTTGCTATGTGGGATTTTGGTCAGTGCGATGCTAAAAGGTGCACTGGACGGAAGCTTGCAAGATTTGGTTTGTTGAGAGAGCTGCGCGTTGGTAGTGGATTCGGTGGCATTTGCTTAAGTCCCACTGGAACACACTGTATCTCAAGAGAAGATAGTAGTTTAATTGATCGAAGGGGGATGGCTGTAGTTGATTGCTCATGGGCACGTTTGGATGATGTTCCTTTCACCAAACTACGCTGTCCTGCACCTCGTCTTTTACCATGGTTAGTAGCAGCAAATCCAGTAAACTATGGTCGTCCGTGTGAGTTATCTTGTGTTGAGGCCTTAGCAGCAGGTTTAATCATATGCGGCGAGGAGGAAACTGGAAATCTATTACTCAGCAAGTTCAAATGGGGTCACGCGTTTTTGTCCCTCAACAAAGAACTTCTGAAAGCATACTCGGAATGTCAAACGAGTGCTGATATCGTTTCAACTCAGAACAGGTGGCTCTCAGCACAAACCTCACCTATTCCACACTCTCTAAAGGCAGAAGACTCTGGATCTCATAGTGAAGGTGAAAATTCTTCTAATGATTCGGACGATGGACTTCCTCCTCTAGAAAAGAATATGAATCATGTTTCCTTGGCGGATAGCGATGAAGAGAGTGAATAGCATACTAGTAGTTGCAGTAAGAAAAATGTTTGCTGAATATAGCATATCAGAATCCTATGTTTATGTATTCTTCTTTTTTTCACCTAATTATAGCTGATTTTGCCCACTGATGCATAATGTTACAATGTAGAGAGTATTATACCAAGAATGCAAGTTCATCTTTATAATGATAGTGTTTTGATATTGCACTATACATGTGTAAACACTTATCGTCTAAACGATTGGATATGTGAGAAGAAATCACTTGGTGTTTTTGTCTCCGTTGAGATTTGGGCCCAAAAGCTTCATGATTCTCAACTCACTTCATTGACCACTAGGTCGCTACTGTTGTATTTTGGTTGGTCAGGGTAAGCTTCTATTAGGAACTAGAAGTCTTTACACCAACTCCTGTTGATTGAACCTGTGGAGTTTTCACCTTAAACCTCTCAAGCTTTTATTGAGATTCATCAATTCCTCTATTCTTGTATTTCAATGATTCATCACTAGAACTCTTTTTAGAACCAATAACTTGATGAGCTTCATCTTCTTGATCTTTGTTATGGAAAATAATGTTCTTGAATAAGTCTCCAATTCTCAAGTGGAGGTCTTCGAAGAACTCTAGAAGTATATTCAATCAAAGATCCGGCTTCAACTCGTCAAAAACAACACTGGCTCTACAAAATCAGAATCGAATCTTTCTGTTGGAAGAACTTCAAGGGCGTGAAGATAGTACAACATAGGTACAATTATCATGTACATATGTTGATAGAGGTAACATGTATGTAGAATAGTTGAGATGCGATCAAGCTGGTCAAGACCTATCCAATAAAAGATGTCAATCTAGCTAAAGCAAAATGACCAAGAAGATAATTTGCTGATAAATTTTATTGATTTCAGAATACAAAATACACATCTAATACAACAAGAGACTCAAATATCTTTACATAACTACACCTCTCACACTGGTTCAAGAAACCATATTAGATGAAGAAACTAGAGCCTCTTTCTTAATGAAATGTAGTGCTTTGAGCAATACCAGCTATCTATACATATTTGGTCTCAGAAGAGCATCATGATGTGTGACAGGAAACGATGGGGGTATACCTGTTTCATTCCTCGGAAGGGATCTTAGGAGTACCTCTTCGCCTGAGGATAAGTTTGGGACAACAGCGGGGCAGAATGTGGTCGGTGAGGATTCATATAGCGGTCTCCAACTTGCTTGCAATTGAGACATAGTAGTTGTTGTATTGGGGTGAAATGGATGGGTGGGGTAGGTTGATTTACTAGAAAATGGATGACCAAAACTTGAAGGAGGATTAAGGTAGTTGAATCCAGTGGAATGTGGTAGACCTGTAATAGCATTTGATCCAGACTCCATGTTAGGTGTAGCAGAGAATTGATCATAGCCAGTTTCATGAAAATGATTCGCTGAACTGAACCTTGACGGAAAACCTTTGTAGCTGGCTGTTGTAGTTGCTTCAAGTTGAAAATCTGTTGGTAGTCTAAAAAGGCCAGGGAATCCAGGAGGAATGTCAAATTTGTCCTCAATTCTAGTTGGAGGAATAGAATGTTTTATGGAAGATCTGCCTTTTGCTATTGGCGAGACGTTGATCTGTTGGTTAATCGAGAGTTTAGCTTGTTCAAGTGCTCCCAGGATAGAACCTATGTTATCTGAAGCATCTGGTAAGGCTTGTCCTGCTTGTGAACTGCTACCTCCAGAAGACGAGATAGTATTTTCCAAGGGGTGTATAGGGGAACCATTAGCAGATGGAAATTGATGGCGACTATAAGCAGGTGTCGGGACATGATTTTCTGGACAACTCCCATTAGACTTTGAAAGTGAAAACACTGATGCTGGGGACTCGGAATTAATAATTCTGCGGCAGTTCTGATCCTTCCAGCAGCTTGAACCGATATGCGGAGTGGACGGAACATTGTCTGTAACTCCATTAGTGGAGGGAAAATCTGCTTCCTGAAATTTGTTAGCATGATTTTGCAAATTAATCATTTCAGCGGAATATGGTTGCTCAAATGCTTTCATGTCATCTCTTTCTTCAGTGATGTCCGAGTAATTCCCAGGGTCACATGAATCCTGAGTAATTTATAACAGACGTAACTGAAATGAATTGTCTGTATGAAAACACTAAACAGATATATGCAGTACTTCACATGAGAATGATCTATGAAGGTGAAAACTAAAGTAAAGAGTGAGATGCATCAAAAGCAGAAATATAATTACACTTCTTTTGAGCCGATGGTCTTTCGAAACAACCTCTACCTCACAAAGGTAAGGATAAGATTTGCATACATCCTACCCTCCCCAAATGCCACTTGTGGTATTACACTAGATATGTTGTTATTGTTGTTATTTTTGCATCAAGAGCACAAATAGAAGCAATATTAAATACACGTTAAGAAACATATGACGAACCGACCGACTCCAGCTCAATCTCAGACTAGTTGAGGTGGGGTATATGACTCTTCTGTTTATTATTTAGAGGATCATCATGGTTTGACTAATTCCATGCTGGCCAACCAATCACAATCCTACTCTTATATGAATAAATAAGTAGATCGCCATATATTTATCCATGAATAGACCCAACATGGACAGATGACAGTAACAAATGAGTAGCATTCCCATAATTATTTTAGAATAACACCACCAAAACCAGTATGTAAAATCTTGACAAACTAACTCTACAAAACAGAATAGCACTAGGCTATAATACAATTATGAAGAAAATAAGATGATACTAAAAAATAACTATGCCATGAATATATTAATCTGAAATTCCATCATTATTTGCCAGTTATGTTCTTGATTATATTAGTCTAACGATGACCTCCACATCAGTGTCTTCGCACAGATCAGGTAACCAAAAGAGGAATAATGTGCATGTGCTTGATCAAAAATTTATATATACCTGTGCATAGTTGTTATTCTCTCTGTACTTCTCTTCCCATTCTCTTTGGGCTTTTTCCTCGGCTTCATATTGCCCGATTAGTTGTGCCTTCTGTTGCAAAGCTCTTTCCATGCCTTCGTCACTCTCATCTGCTTTTCTTTGATTTTCTGACATCTCTAAAATAGGAAAGTGAAGTTGATATTTCACATCATTATTGCCAGAACTGTCCATCAAGGATTGAGGCCCATTATTAGTAAAAGAAGGAAGACACTTGGGGGGGCATTCACCAGAGGTACTTTGTAATTCATCATTGGCCAATCTGGTCCACAAAAGAAATGAGGTTAAAAGGTGAACAATGATAAAGAGAAAGATGCTTAGACTGCTTTAGGATATAAATGCACAGGGACATAGGCATGATGCTTGTGCAAATATGCACCAGGAATTGACCGAGAAATATCGTAACTGAAACTGCCCCTCTCCCCCCTACTCCCGAAGCAATATCCCAAAAAGAATACATTCTTTCCTCGAGAAGACAAATGTATAATGCAATGAAGTCGACATGAGAAGAAACAAAAAATAATAGGTCATGAATATCAAGAATCAGGGTATTCAGATATTGACATTTGTGAAAAATGCCTTCCTGAAGTTCCTGCAGAATAAACTCGAGCTAAATGTGACCCCATCACTCAACCAAGCTTTTGTATTAAAAGATATAAGCATCATGATATGTAATACTCCAATCAGTGAACTTACTTGGTGTTACTGCGCCTTATCCGGCGGCATGATTTTCCAGCCCGTTTTGGCGAACAAATCCCAGTTGACGCAAAACTACCAGACCTCCTCCAGGCAGAATCAGTATATCTTCTCCTGTCAAAAGATGGCAAAGAATGTTTACCACTTTTCCACGACAAACTTCTGCCAGTTGATGGAGAAGATACAATCTCAGAGCTTGAGATGTCTGCATCATTTTCTCTCTCTTTCACATTTGATGGATTTGGCTTTTGCTCGTTTCTGTTGTCACTGCAGTTAGCACCTTTAGAGTCGGAGAATATTGCTTCCTGATCAGAGTCTGAGTCAAATTCCTCTGAAGCATCAGATATTCCTTGCTTCTCTAAGATGGACAGAACAGCTGCTGTGGCCTTCTCAGCCTTCTTTCTTTGTAGCGACACAATCTTTAGCTGCTCTTCCAGTTCCAAGACCTACAATACAATAATTACAAACATTCATCTTTCCCACTGCAATGGCGGAAACTCCTAGAACAGGGAATGAACATTTAGATGATGGTGAAATACACTAAGCTCATGATGGCAGAGGAAGGAAGAAAAATTCAACACTTAGGTGTTTATGCACTGTTAAACTAAAGACTAACCCTCTGTGCTAGTTCATCAGCTCTCTGCCTCGCTGTTTGTGAAACAGATCTTTCAGCCAATAATCGTGCCCGAAGAAATTCAATTGTCATGCGAGAATCTTTCATGCCAACGATTTTCCTGATCATGGAAATATATAACATGTTAGGATCCATTACTAAATAACAACCAACTCAACTGATAGAAGGGAATAACTATCCGACAGCAGATGATTTTGACAAATCCATTAGAATGAACATGAAAGAAGGATCAGATATAAAATGTCTTAAGCTGCATCACCAGTATGGTTCGGATCTTTTTCAAGCACTGGATAAGATTTATACACCTTAAGGCATTGATATCCCTCCTCACCACTCCCTCTCCCTCCCAATTGGGGATTCCTTTCTTGTCTTTCTTCTTTATCAATGGAGAGTAAGCATTTTAGTACTTCATCATCTCATAGAGAACCTTATACTTTTCGCAAGTAATATTCTCTATTAAACAATAGAGATTGAGTTCAACTTATTACTTCAGACAACAATAACCACGCCTCAGTCTCAAACAAGCCGGAGTCATCTATTTGAATCCCCACTTCTTCAGTTAAGCTCATAACTTCATAAATAAATAAATCAAACAAACGAGATAGAATTCTTAGGTGAATCTTTATACTGAATCGACACTACTACCCAAGATTTTCCTCTTTCTTTGCAAGCCCCACAATTGAACCAAAAAGAAATATAACAACCACATCTCATATCCCAATCCCCATCTCCATCTTAATGAAAGAAAACATTTTTACTTCTTCGGCTTACTCGTGTTGCTCTAGCAGAGTAAAGACACAATCTTTACTGGTTTTTTTGCTGTAAAGAGCTGTTGTAAAGCAATTAAAACTAAACCCCAGCTAGAAAATATGTCAAAACCTAACAGTTCATAAGTGCTCACATATATATATCTACACATAAAAAAATATCTATAAAGCATATATGATTCAGTACCTCTGATCTTGATCTTGTTTCCCATTACTTGTCATCTTGTAAAAAGCAGCTCAAAATATCAGCTCCTGCAAAAAAAAAAAAAAATTAAAAAATTGAAGTGAATAAACCAGAACCCAAAAATTATTTGAATGCCCCAAACAGAGAGATCAAAGAACCCATCAAGATTTTTTCAGAAAAAAAGTTAAAAAAATAAGAATGCCAATAAAAAAGAAACAATTTTTACTTTAAAGAACTGTTGTAAAGTAAACAACACAAAACCCCAAATAGGAAATATGCTTAAATCTGAAAGTTCATACATAAAAAAATAAGATTCAGCACCTCTAATCTTGATCTTGTTTCCCATTGCTTGTCATCTTGTAAAAAGAAGCTCAAAGTTCAGCTCCTACAAAAAAATGAAGTGAATAAAACAGCACCCAAACTGAAAGAATCAAAGATTTATTCACAAAAAAGTTGAAAACAAGATTGCTTTATAAACATAGTAAGACAAAGATTTGAACTTTATCCACCTTGAAATTGACACTAACTTCAGTTTTTTTTTGAGACCCCTAAAGGGAGGAGTAGTTGAATTCTTGCTTTTAGTTTAGGTGGAAAGGGTAGCTTTGGAAATGAAGAAAGCAAGTTGTATATATTTCAGAACCAGTATTTCTTTCCTCATTGTTATTGGTTAATTAACGAGAATTTTAGTAGCTTGATTGAGATAATGGATATCGATATAAATATTTATCCTACTAGATAGATTTGAAAATTTTGCCACAAGTGGTTAAGGAGGCGATAATTTCTTGTGGTTCGGGAGGCAATCGTGTCAATTGTTGGCATCATTAACGTCTTGACCTTCATCTAATTTTTGCATTCTTGTAAATACATAAAGAATTCTTCTATTTTTGAAAAGATAAAGTTAAAAATAATCTCTAATGTAGATATTGATATTGACTCGCCTTTATGGGAAGATCGATGAGAATCAAGAGTTATTTGAGTCTTTTCTGTATAATTTAAATTGAGTTCGCATCAAAATAACAATAATAACATATTCAGTGAAATTTTACGAGTGGAATCTGACTTCTAAGAACGGTAAAATATACACAGACCTTACCACTACTTCATAGAGGGTAAATTGAGCTCACATTAAATTAATAAATTTATATTAAATAAATTTCTACTTTGAACCCAAATATTTTTTTTAAAATAAAAGAAAAAACCTTGTGCATTTTAAAAACCTTATCTCTCTCTCTATATCACTTTTATAAAATATCACCGGAAAAATATATGCTCTTTCCAGCGCCGGGAGCTAATCCAACCGGAAAAATTTGACGGCCACCGGCAATCTGAAGCTTCTAGGGTACCTGAGCTCAGTGTTTTATGTATGTATCTCCTTCATCTTCACTCCTCTGCTCAGTGCTTTTGGTTCTTCGTTTAGTCGAACTTATTTCTTTATTGTGCGTCTTCGGATGCATGTGTGTGTGTATATATATTTATGTGTTTTTTGTATTTGAGCTTCGTTGATTCTTTTGGAGGATTTGTAATTTTGAAGCCCTTATTTTTCTTGCCTGTAAAGTAGTCAAATTGACACTGGAGATGTGAAATGTGATGAGTATTTGTTAGAATGATTGAAAATTTGTCAAAAGAAGTGTTTTTGCTGTTGCTATTAAGTGTAGAAAGAACATTAGCTAATATCTGGCTTTATATATGCTAAAATAACTTGCTTTACAGTTTCAATGCTTCAAAATCTCTAGCTTTAGAGAACGAAATAGTATGGTGTGTTGTAGTGAACTTGAATAAAGCAAAATTGACATAAAGGATTCATATAGGGTGCCCTAACTAGTCTATCTCATGTTGTGTTTTTTTGCTATGGGGAGCCAACATTTTCGTCAAGTGTGTTCATACTTTTAAAACATGGGTGGGTATTATATCAAAATATTTATATTTAACCTATATATTCAAAAAAAATTCCGACTAAGGGTGTTCATCTGACCACCCTTGAGTGAATGTAGCTCCGCCCTTATTTTTTTGTTGTTAGAGTTAGGTGCTTTGGGATTTAGAGAATGTTATGTAACTGAATGATGTTTAAATGCAGGGAAGCAAGAAAATCATTTTGACCCCTTTGTATGTAATCTTCAATTCAAATATGCAAATCTCACTAGCCACTACAATTCCAAAAGTACCTTCATTCTCCACATATCACCCTTCCACCTCAAACCAAACTCAATATAATGTTCAGAAACCAAGCCACGGTATCTCAACGCAAACACACATCAGTCTTCCGGCTCCATGTGCTGTCAAAAGCTCCTCTACCGGCTTCTTGTCTGCCATAGAGAGAGCAATAGAGGAAGAAGAGTATAGAAAAGCCAGGGCAGAGGTAAACCGCAAAGGGTTAAATGTTGAAGGTTATTCAATTGAAGGACACTCGATTGGTGGGCATGAGACCTGCGTTATTGTGCCACAATTAAAGGCTGCTTTTGATATTGGGAAATGTCCTTCAAGGGCTGTTCATCAAAACTTCTTGTTTATCACTCACGCGCATCTTGACCACATTGTAAGTTTTTCTTCTGTTTGTTCTAAGCTTTGAGTAATGATGGTTCTCAGAAAGAAGAAATTTGTTTTAATTACATAATAATCCATGGGCCTATGCACAATTCTTGGTACAGCACACTTCTTATGGCTTGATTTGAACTTTGAAACTAGCGATGGCTTTTGCTTTATCTTCTGGATCAGGGTGGACTTCCTATGTATATTGCTACTCGCGGCTTGTATGGCTTGAAGCCCCCGACTGTCTTTGTGCCTCCTTCCATAAAAGAGGATGTAGAGAAGTTGCTTGATGTTCATAGATCTATGAGTCAGGTGGAATTGAACTTGGATCTGATTGCTTTAGATGTAGGTAAATATTCTGTTTTCTTTACGTTCTTTGGATCTCCTTTGGTTTTCATATCTCCATGTTTAAAATGTATTTGCAAATTTGAACTCAGGGGAAACATATGAGCTGCGGAATGACCTGGTAGTAAGGCCAGTTAGAACTCATCATGTTATTCCTAGCCAGGTTTGTTTGCATCAGTTCTATTTCGCCGAATTTGGGTACTTTGAAACGTTTCATTTCAATTAAAATTAAGGTGTGAATAAACTGTCTGGCGTTTCATTTTTTGTAGACTAGTAGTTCAAGTTAGTGACTTGTTATTTCATCATTGGGTTTTCCAGGGCTATGTGATATACTCAGTCAGAAAGAAGCTGAAGAAGCAATACATTCATCTAGAGGGGAAAAAAATTGAGAAACTGAAGAAATCAGGCGTTCAGGTTCATAAGTTGTTACATAACTTGTTATGATAAGAGTGGTGCCTGAAATTATTTCTTGTCTAATGAAAATGTTCCTTTGTAGATAACAGATAGTGTGTTGTGTCCAGAAGTAGCCTTCACGGGAGATACAGCATCAGATTTTTATCTTGATCCTCGCAGTGCTGATGCTTTGCGGGCAAAAATTCTTATAACTGAGGTATAGCTCGATGGATGATCATTTAAGTTAATTGGTATAACCATGTTCAAGCAGTGTCCTATGTGGGTTTCTGCATTTTACTAGTTGACCTATTCTACTCTCAAACTATTGCTTAATTGGTATTGTTGTAGTTAGCAAGACAAGCAGCAACGCTGCAGCACTTACAGTTTGGATTTATCCTTAATAAACATCATGTTCATTGTGGATAAATCCAAACGGTAAGTGCTGCAGCTTTGCTGCTTATTTTGCTAACTTTCTAAGTTTATACATCGATGCCGTCTAGACCATATTGGTGAAGTTTCAATTGTTATAGGCCTAAAAGGTGACAAGAAATAGGAAAGGAAACCAAAGTGGCTTCTTATTTACATAGTCAGGACAACAGTCACATGGTTTACCTTAACGTCTTTTTTCTTAGTTTTCCGCGGATATGGAAAATCAATTAGCTGTTGTTACAGTTGTTCATTCTAGCTCTGAGTTTATCCTCGTGGAAGCATTCTGATGCAGCAGTTAGGGTCAAACTTTGATCTCATATCAAGGACATTATTTCTTCTTTGACAGGCAACTTTCTTGGATGACAACTGCAGTGTCGAGCATGCACGAGAGCACGGTCATACCCATCTATACGAGGTATACCTGAATCATTGAAACGTTTACATAAGACTGTATTATTATGATGTTGGATACAACTTCCAACTTTTGGAGTTGCAGATAATGGAACACGCGAAATGGATACGGAACAAAACACTCGTTTTAACCCATTTTTCACCACGCTACAATATTGAGGTAGTCTATTCAGTCTCAACATTACTGTTCTCAGCTTTTTACAACTTCTTGTTTTCTCACACACTTGGATAATAGAAAGCCTACACTCGGAAAAAATCGTTCCTGTTATCATTGATTTGATATAAACATCAAATGTGTGCGAATTCCCCTCTCTCCTTATAACGTTTTTCATCGATTACAGGAAATTCGTCAAGGTATTTCAAAGTTACAACCCCAGATATCAGCCAAAGTGATTGCCTTAACTGAGGGCTTCAAATCAATGCACTTATAGCCATTCTTTTGATCTTCTTTTGTAAGAAAGCTTACATATGAGTACCTAGTTAGTACATTTTTGTTCTCATTACTAGTCAAGTTTAGTTATAGCAACAATTAGAAATTTATGGAGAAGTGGGGGATGAGTTTTTTTTTGTCTCGTAAATTTGTTGTCATGTAATCAGAAGATCACAAATTCAAGTCGTGAAAACCTTCTTTTGCAGGAATTTTATAACAAACCTTCTGATTCAACTCTTTTTCCAAACCTCGTATATAACAATTGCTTTAGTGCATCGAAATAAAAGAATAATACTTTCTTTTGTCAACTTTTACTTATCTACCAAATTAAAATAAATATTCATTTTCTATGTCTAATTTAAAAATCAATTAATAAGAACGACATCTCGATCTACTTATTGCAGTCCAGAAAGAAAAACATCGCCTAGACGTTCCTTGTTGCTCCGATCTCCCCTACGCTTAGTACGTTGCTGTTTCTGGTTGTTTCTTCCTCGTTGTTGATATCGATAAGATCCAGTCAAATGATGTCCGCTCGTTGATAGTGAGAGAACTCTTAGTACCTGTATACTCAAAAGAGGGCGCTAGTTAAAAAATAATCATTTGATTTTCTTTCTTACTCTCCCCTAACAACGGAAAAGAAGTCTATCTATCCGCCCAGCTTTGGTTCATTACTTAATTTGTAATTTACATTTATAATTAATTATAATAATTTCTCAAATTAAATTACTCTCTCCATTTTAATCTTTTTAATTTTAAAAATAATTTAAATCTTATGACGTAAAATTAAAAATATATTAAAATATTTTTTAATTTTATACTTAGATGAAAATTAATAAAGTCAAAGGAAATGACACATAATTTATATTTATTTATTTTACCAAGGTGCAAATTACGATGATTTTCACACGTGTCTAAGTTCTAAAGTTGCAGCTGTAACCCACTTGATTATTTGTCAGAAGTCTAATTATTAGACTTGACATCTTTCATTGACCAAATATTTTTTTGCTAAATACGAGAAATATTATTTCAAATCTTCTTATTTTTCAAACATATACACCAGTATTATTTTCTTTCTTCCTCGGTATAGTTATTTTCATGTGATCGAAATAATAACGAAATTGTAAAATCAATCATTGGAAATAAAATAATCTGATCTGATGAAAAATAACAAAAACTTTTCAATCTTGTAGTTCTAAATTAAAATTATATCAAAATAACCTTCAATTTTATAATCTTAAATATATCACTTGAAAAATTGAGATTAAAACTTTACCAGAAAAAAGAGAGTCATTCTTAGGGATGTACATCAATCGATCCGGTTCGATTTTATACAATATCGATTTTTTATTTTTAGATATGCTAAACCAATAAAATAATTTTTATTGATTTTCGATTTCTCGATTTTAAGTCCTTAATGGTCCGATTTTCGATTTACTCGATAAGAATGATAATGAGAATTTGCATTAATAAAAACAAATCCTTAAAAAGAATCTGTATTGATTTTTGCACACCCTTAATCATTCTTTTTAAACATACTAAAAATAAAAAGAAAAGTAGATCATTTTTTTTAAAACGATTTAAAGTCTAACATTGCTTATAAACTGTGTACATCAAGTGGGGTCCTCTATTCTAGAGGAATGTACATGGAAAGTGCACCACCTGGCCTTCAATAATTTCTATAAAGAGAAATCAATTACACAGAGACTTTCACACACTGAGAGAGAGAGAAATAAGAGAGACAAGTCATGGCTTCAGAACATGAAACAAAAAATATGAGGGTTCTAATGTTTCCATACTTAGCTTATGGTCATATAACACCATTCTCAGAAGTAGCCAAGAAGCTCTCAGATAAAGGTTTTTCCATTGATTTATGTTCAACTCCCATAAATCTGAGTTACATCAAGAAAAAGATTCCAAACAAGTACTTTAATTCAATTCAGCTAGTGGAATTCCATTTACCAGAGTTACCTGAACTTCCTCCTCATTACCATACAACAAATGGCCTCCCACTCCATCTTCACTCCACTCTTTACAAAGCCATCATGATGGGAAAACCAGAACTTGAACAAATCTTGAAAGAGAGAAAACCAAATGTGTTAATACATGATACGATGCAACCATGGGCAGCAGGGGTTGCTGTTAGTCTCAACATCCCAGTTATAAGATTTTGTATTTCAAGTGTAGCTATGTGTTGTTATTTTGGTCATTTTCATTACCAACCAGGGGTGGAATTTCCTTTCCCAGCTCTCTATCTCAAGGATTATGAGAAACAGATAGAACATCCTTATGATGTTGATGTGGAGGAAGAAGGTGAGAGAATCATGCTGGTGAATAGCTCTAGAGCAATAGATGCCAAGTACATGGATTACCTTTCTGAAATAGGCAAAGCAAAGATCCTGCCTACTGGAGTACAAATTCAAGATCTTGAAGATGCAGGGGATATGGAGGAACCAGAACTCATTAAATGGCTTGGGAAGAAAAAGGAGCATTCAACTGTATATGTCTCATTTGGGAGTGAGAATTTCTTGACAAAGGAAGAAATGAAAGAAGTAGCTTATGGATTAGAGCTTAGCAATGTTCATTTCATATGGGTTGTAAGGTTTCCAAGAGGTGGAGAAGTTGTAAACCTTGAAGAGGTACTTCCTGAAGGATTTCTTGAAAGAATTGGAGAAAGGGGAAGGATAGTTGAAGGATGGGCTCCACAGACAAGAATTCTAAAGCATCCAAGTATTGGAGCATTTGTAACTCACTGCGGTTGGAATTCTACACTTGAAAGCATAGAGTTTGGTGTTCCAATCATAGCTCTACCTATGAACTTTTACTCAGATCAGCCTATGAATGCTAGATTGCTTGTGGAAATTGGAGTAGCTGTTGAGATGGCCAGAGATGGAAATGGAAAGATTCATAGAGGTTATGTAACTGAGACTATGAAAGATGTGATTTTTGGAGAAAAAATTGGGGCGGATTTGAGGAGGAAAATGAAAAGTCTCAGTGAGAATATAAAATTGCTAAGAGATGAAGAGATGGATAGAGTTGCTGAGGAGATAAAACAGCTTTGTGAGAAGAATCAGTCCAAGAATGCCTTAACATGATGTTTTCAAGAGATAGCAAAGTGTATCAACTAGAGCCAAAAAAAAAAAAAGTAAGTGTATGAGTGACCTCCCCTATACCTCTCTCTGGAAGTAGTGTTTTTAGCAGTACCTTTGCATTTCAACTTATTATGATATGAATAAACTCTGTTTCTCTTTGCCTCAATTTTCAGAAGCAAGTTATTTTTGCTTCACTGTTTCAGATATTAAGGCATTAAAATCCACTTTCTTTTACAGAAAAATGAAAAAAGCAAAAGCAAAAACAAAGCAGAAGTAGTGAGGAAAAGGTCAATTACATTAAACTTGACCTAACATTTCACCTTACAAGAGTCAAATTACGAGAAAAATTGCAATTTGTAGCAGTTGTAATATAATTTGTGAATATCTAAGTTTTAATGTGCTAACCTACAAGTATTAAATTTAGTAGTGGGACTCATAGTCTTGAAACCACCTGTATGAATGTACTGATTAAAAGGCCAATAAATACATTGACATACCTGTATGAATGCACTGATTCACACACACCCACTGTATGAATGCACTGATTTTCACACATGCATTTTCTCACATACCGCTGTATGAATGAACTGATTTTCACACATGCATTTTCTCACATACCCCTGTATGAATGAACTGATTTTCACACATGCATTTTCTTTCTTTTTCAATTGTTTTTTTTTCCTCCACTTATGTCTTGGAGCAACAGTAACGTTGTCTCGGGGGGTAGACTGCCTACTCCATCGAGGTGGGGTCCTTCTCTAGATTCTGCGCTGAACGCAAAATGCTTCGTGATCGTCTGACCTTTAATTATTCTATAGAGAGCTTCTCTTACCCAAAACTGTCACTTGCACACCAAAAGAACAAAAAATAACACAGAGAAGTCAAAACTGTAGAACCTACAATTACTCTGAGACTTCTAATGTTTCCATACTTAGCTTATGGCCACTTTACACATACAACAAACACTCAGATAGAGGCTTCTCCATTGATTTGTATTCAACTCTCATTAATCTTAGTTTCATCAGGGAAAAAAAATTCCACAAAAGTACTCTTGTCAATTCAGCTATTGGAATTCCCCCTCATTACCACACAACAAATGACCTCCCACTGCATCTTCAATATAACCTCAACCAAGCCCTCATGATGAAAAAACCACATTACCAAATCCTGAAAGATCAAAACCCTGATGTGTAGTATTTTAGTATAATGCAACCATGGGCAGTAAGGGTTGGCATCTAGTCTCACATTCCAGCAATAACATTCTGCAATGAATGTGCAGCTACATGTTGTAATTTTGGCCATTTCAAGCTCTCTATCTCAAGGATTATATGTAGGAGATAGAGTGTCACATTTTGGTTTAAGCGGAGGAAGAAAATGAGAGAATCATGCTGCTGAATAGCTCTAGAGCAATAAATGCAAAGTATATAGATTATTTTCTGAAGGCCAAGCAAACATTCTGATACTGGAGTAGTAATTCAAGATCTTGAAGATGCAGGGGATATGGAGGTTATATAGCTGAGACTATCACAGATGTAATTTGTGGTGAAAAGATTGGCGAGGATTCGAGGAGGTAAGTAAATAGTCTGGTGAGAATATAAGATTGCTTAGAGAGTAAGAGATGGATGGAGTAGTTGAGGGGATAAAACATCTTTGTGAGAAGAATCAGTCCAAGAATGCCTTAACATGATGCATTCAAGAGATAATAAAGTGCATCAGCAGTAACAAAGGCGGATCTAAAACAAATTCAACTAGTTCTGCAATTTTGGAATGACCTCCTCTGTACTTATCTTTGGAAGTAGTGTTTTAAGCAGTACCTTCATGTATCATCTTATGGTAATATGAATAAACTCAATTTGTTTCTCTTTTCAATAATTTTCAGAAGCAAGTTATTTTTGCTTCACTGATTCAGATGTTAAGGCATTAATATCCACTTTCTTTTGCAAAAAAAACAAAAACCAAGCAGAAAATAGTGAAGAAAAGGTCACTGCTCTTAGTTTCTGCAACTTTCTTGTAGCAGTGACCAAGTGATTCTAGCCATAATTTGAAAGTTCTATGTTTCTCTCTCTCTCTCTGTGTAATGAAGAAAAGGTCGCTGCTCTGTAACAGTGACGAAATAAATCTAGCCATAATTTGAAGGTTCTATGTTTCTCTCCGTGTGTGTGTAATGATCAGTTCCACCCATATTTGGTTATAGAGATTAAGCAATACATGTCTCCTTGTTTCTTCATTGGTTACAAGAACCCTTCAGTATTTGCGCAAAAAAGGAAGCATTACAGCAATATTTATGCATGCTTAAAGCTACCCTCATGACGGTATATGCCACTTTTCTAGAGCTAGCAAAGTGATTGGGTTTGGGGTGGGTTTCTTTTTAAATGTGAACATGAAACACCAAAGGTAGGGGCAAAGTTTGCTACATCCTACACTCCCTAGATCCTACCTGTGGGATTATATTGGGCTTCTTGTTGTATGAAACAACACCAATAGAAATGCAAGTAATGCTCAACTGCAATAGGCAAACAAATACCAAATGGAGTATTACCATCAGATTAATGGAACATTAATCTAATGAAGATATGATATTCACCATTCCATTTGGAAGGAGTCATCTTGTTCACTCTGACTGATTCCTTGGTTTGGTACTGCTATTAAGCCTTGCAGCTTGTTGAAGTGCTGTCTTCTAGTTCTGTTTCTCTCTCTTTTTTGCTCAGCTCAGATCATAGAACAACCTAGTCCTGATTGAAGTCAGTTTAGCTAAAAACGGTGAAATGCAAGCTTCAAGCAAGAGTTTCTCACCAATCTTCCAAATGTCATCTCTTGCATCTATCAGTCTATTCAAAAGGACTGCTGTTTCGAAGAGCAAGATATCTTAATATTAAGTACTAACATGATATCCTTTTTTTCAAAAAGATAAAAAAGATGATCTCCTTCCAACAACCACATATCTAGTGTAATCTCACATGTAGGTTCTAGGGACAATAGGATGTACACAAACCTTACTCCTACTTTTGTGGGGTTAGAAATGCTGTTCTGAATTTGAGATTATATTCTTCCGTGAAAAATGAAAAATAAAAAAGAAGAGAGATCATTTTACTACTGAATTATTAGATGTATTGCTCTTCAAAACAGCAGCCGTTTTTGCTGTATCTACTTTACAGTGTACATATATATCCTGTCAAGGTGGAGCTAAAAAGGGCCGAGGGGGTTCATCCCCCTTGATGAAAATTTGGCTCTGCCACTGTATCCTCTCTTTTACCTCCAAGCTTGAGTTCTGGAAATGAAAGTAGATTGGAACTCTATACCTGGTATGGAAAGAGTTGATAGTAATTGCAAAAAGCACCAATAAACTAAAAACATAAAGTGATAAAACAAATTCTTGCAAAGGATTACAAAAGCAGCCCTGCATTAGCATCTTTCAGCACTGATGAAACATGTGTTCTTTAATCTTTCTGGAGACCACAAGCATGGCTTTCATCCCAGAACCACACATGTTATTCTGACTAAGAGTAACGAAGATGGATGAGTAATAGAGCGCAAAAATCACATTAGTTCTCGGTAAAGCACCAAACCTCTTGCATGGAAGCACCCTTCCAGACAAAAATAAATTCAACAATAAACACACTTCATTTGATCATTTGAAATCTTTGTTTGTAGCTAGATTCAAGACAGCAGAAATTTAGAAGGAAACAATGTCTTCTTTGGGGGAAATACAAGATTTGGAGGGAATCAAGATTGATGTTGATATATCTCAGAATAATACTACAGCGAAGTGTCAATTAATTTTACAGTTGTTATATTACATTTGTCAATGTTTAGTTACAAAGATGTTGATTTAGAGCACAATGAATAATTAACAAATGATACCGGAAACGACAATGACAGTTTAAGCTGCCCCAAGAGGCATACACTTTCATAGAGTAATCTTTACTGTAGAACTAGCAACCAAAAACTCTGGTATAACTGCTTAGAGACACAACCCAATAATTTGATTACGCATTTTTATATTTAGTGCCTTTTTTACAGTTCATCTAACACACCTTGCGATTTGTAAACTATATTGTTTCCACATTCCAGCACTTCAATTAAATATAAATGTCTTTCCTACTCCGTTGAGAAAACAACAACATATCCGGTGTACTTCCAAAAAGTGAGATTTGCGGAGGATAGAGCATACGCAAACCTTACTCCTACCTCAGAGGTAGAGAGGCCATTTTCAATAGAACCTTTGCTCCAGAAAGAACTCCGTTGATAAAAAAGAAATCCTACAATTCTTTCTGTATGTACAAGACATCACTCTTCAACCATATTCTGGTGCAAAGTAGTACAATATGCAATAAGAGGATCCATAACATAGATACAGCATATTATAAGACCTTATACACAAATAGTTGCATTTGATTGATTTAACTTTTCAGCAAAAAGCATGCCAATGTCAAAGTTATCCAGACAAAACAAATCATGACGCTTTATAGTAATAACAACAAAAGCCATGAATTGTCTTATCTGTGGACAGTTGTTGTAGGAGTCCTCCATATAATGCCAGGAGAGGTGCTGCAAATGCAAGCATCATCTTTTGACTTTTGGAGGCAAAGGATGTATACATCCAACTGTTGCCCTGGAAAATTCACATGCTTATGAATAAAACGGTTTGGGAAAAAAAAAAGAATACGTCCCAACAAGAACACCAAAGAAATTGGTAATTAAAATCCACAATATGATGACATTATGAAAAATTAAGCACCAATATCTATTTAAGATGGCATCTGCTGAAGTAGGAAACTTAGTTCACATCATACTGATGATTATCACATCATCATGAAGTACTCCCAATCTAAAATTTAAATGTCCTCACAGCATGCTTCAATTTTTACACGGTAAAAACCAAAAGGAAACTACTTGATGAAGATATCTGAGACTAGATAAAGACTAAGCTTAGATACTTCAATTCCTCCTTCAGCCCCTTGAGCAGCAGGTCCTTTTTTGTAGGATCACTTACAGTTGACATCTCCATACAAGGACTTGTGTTGACAGTCACATAGCGAAAAATGTTACTAGCAGCTTTAATGATTATCACCATAAAATATCACCATAAATTTGTGTTGACATGGCTTTTCACTCTCTTTTACAAGGTTCACAAAGAAATGCATTTGAAAAAGATCGAAGTTTATTTCTTTCCAAGAATATAAGGCATGATAACATAGTTACAAATGCTCAACTGTCTGTAGTGATGGAGGTAAATAACAAAGTCAAAAATATCAACAAAACACCTATTCTCATGCTTGTTACAATGTTATCCAAGGCAAAACATGGATGAGATCCAACCAATGAAAAGAAAGGTAAAATGCAGAAATAAAAATCAACTGACATGAATACCAGTTCCAGAAGAAATTAAAATCTTCAGCTCTGCCAAATGTTCATCATTTGAAATATGGAGTGAGATGCGAAGATTAGTTAACAATGCTTCTTGGTCCCAACTTAAGGGACCGGACGCATACAATGCCTCCAACGTGCAGCGATAAGCATGTAACTCCAAATGATGAATATTTGCTGCTATTTTCACTGGTGAAGAAAGAGAGTGTCTTTCCTCCTTATCTGCAGAATCATGAAAAGACTCCGCGTCACTGTAAAGAAGCTCAGGTCCTTGACAATAAACTTCATTTGGGGATAAGCTGGAAAATTTGTCGTTGATACTACAACTACCAATGGAACAGGCATCACTATGAGAATCACTAGATTCTGTACTTCTGGTAAAGAAATAACCAACGCAACCACTTCTTTTGGTTTTCTCCAATGCACAATATCCATCAGATACATCATTCAATGAATCATGCACGTACTTCTCATCCATTATATTCTCTTTGCACTTCGCACTAACACTGACCTGTCCCTTTAAGGCAGCCGGCACCACTCTCCGTCTTTTAAAAGCTCTCTCAGTTGCCTCTAAATCCTGAATGTTTCTAAAGGTTTCATTTTTAGAGAAGGCAACTTGGGATACCCTATTCAGCAACAACGAAGAGCTAATATGAGACTTCCGCAACTCAGCACACTCCTGAGAAGCTAAATGATCATCCCCGAAATGAAATCTATTCCTTGCACTGAAGGACAGAACCTTGCTCACCTTTTTAGAAGGTTTTAAATCTGATAGTTGGTCAGGTCTCCTACACAGTCCAGATCCCTATGATAAGAAACAAACATATAGTCAACAACTCAAAGTAAACAACTCAGACTAAAACCACAAGATGACTACGAAGAATCAAACAACAAAATGAATGAAGAAAAACGAAAAAGGATTAAGTGGAACTCAAAATAGAAAAGGGAAAATCCTCAACATTAAGTGTGTAAAGGTTAAATATAACTGAGAAATTCTATTAGACACAATGGAATCAAGAAAATTGCAAAAAAAAAAAAAAAAAAAAAAAGGAATGAGGAATGCTAGATTTCTTCTATCATTCTACATCATGCAAACAAAAATCTCAGAATAAAAATGAAAAGAATTAGGAGAGAACAACACAAGGTTTTGGGAAATGGAGAGAGAGGGAGACTACAAACTCACCTTCCTTATCAAGTCCCGTTCCTCATCTTGCCAATGTTGTACCCCTTTCGTGTTTGATCTATGCACACAAAGCTCCTTCAGGCATCCAGTCTGGCGTACTAAATAGTAGTCTCTATCTAAAACCTTCACAATTGTAGCCGTTTTCCAAGACGATTCGTCAAACACCTCCACAACTTGACCAATTTCCTGATTTTCCAAGCCCTCCACACCTGGTGTACAAGATATGATATTCTTTCTAGACACCCTGTCAATCCTCCCCTTGCTTTCTGTTCCAGGATAGTAATCATACCTTACAGTATTCATATGCCCATTATCAGAGAGAATCTCTCCACGACGCCGTGATGCAGGTGACTGCTTCATTTTAATTACCTCATCTTTGCTTCCCCTTTTGAACCTCATGATTTGTAACTCAGCTCAAACCCGATAACCTGATTATTCCAAAAGCACATAATAACACAACATAAGACTTTGTAGTACAGAACCATAACAACATCAAAACTTCAAACCAAACATGATAGAAATACATCGTATCAACAACAAAAAACATTATCATCAGTAATCTCAACATATACATGAAAAGACAACATCTTTACATCAATGCCCAAAAAATTAATCAAATTAAAAGTTAATTGATTCAATGGAGCAATCCCCACAGAATGGATTTATACACAACAGTAATGGATTTAACAAGGTCTGAGCATATGATCACACACACACACACAACACCAAAAAGAAAAAAAAAAAGGAATCTTTCAAAAATATTGCAACCTTAACAAAAAACCACCAATCTCAATGCTGAAGTACCTGGAAAAAATTCATGAAATCATTCTATTATTCAGCAAAAAAAAAAAAAAAATTGCTTAGGCACTGAGCAAAATACACAAAACAAACTTGTGAGAAAAGCAAAATAAAATCAGAAAAAAATAATTAAAACCCAACAAATTCATTTCTACAAAAGATCGAAATATCAACAAAAAATTCATGAATCAAAATCAAAAATTAAATGCAAATAATAAAATAATTCGGGTTACCAAAAAATCGAAAACAAGGATCAAATTACGGACCTTTTTGCTGAAAATTGAAGCAATGCTTCAACTTATGAAGCTTCCGATCACAAAATGGATTGTTCCTTTGAAGGAATCGAACGAATTTTTCGGATTTGAGTTAAATTTTATTTGTGTTCTAGGGTTTGGTTTTGGGGAAAAAAGGAAATATTTAAGAAAAAAAATATATATTCAAAATATATATTATGTAGAAAGGGGTATTATTGGAAAACTATGATGATTTGATTCACAAGAAAAGTATTAAAATAATGGTCCCACCATGCCTATGTCGAGCGAGATAAAAGTTAAACACCTGATATACAAGGGGTTAAAAACTAAACACAAACTCGTTTGAGAGGAAAATTCTATTAAAAATTGACTCGTACTTACTGGTGCAATCGACTTAAGTTTTCAAAGCTAGCATTGTCTCAAAATGCAAAAGTGAAAACGTCAGAAGCTTAACTATATCAACATTGATGGGGAAATTGAAGTTCTAGACTTGATTAACAATCTTCCAGATGAAGTTTTACACTCAATGAATCTCATTTCTTCTAATTAAAAAAACCGTAGCACCTAGCATATATTCCAAAAGCCGAAAATTCCTCTAGGATTCCTCATTTTGACTTTTTTTCCGATTTGCGAAAAATCAATGATCTCTATAGTAGAAGCCTCTCCATTGTTAACAAGGTTCTTTCATCACTCTCTTCTAATGTCAAATTTTTTCACTTACATCATCCCCACGTGATTTCTTGTATGTATGAACAAAATTTTTGCCTAATTCTTTCATCCACAAAATTTTAAAATTTTGTATCCAAACTTTGAGTGACAAACATCCCTGAGTTGCCTTTTGGTGTGTAATCCCAAAGGTTTGGCCACAAAATTTGTAAAACTTGCTTGAGATTCTATGGAACAAAAAAAAGGTGTTACAAACACCAACTTATTTAGGGTTTTTAGAAATTAGGCAAAATTCTTCTACACGCATATAAAAAAATCTCTAATAATTTGAGTTTCTAGTGATGAACGGTCACATTGCTCTATATGTGGAAACAATGACGAAGGATCAAAAGACTCGCTAATAGTACAACCTTTGAGTTTTAGAGTCTTACCATGAGTATCTATCACAAGAACTGAAATTCTGTTAAGTTTTTTTTTTTCAAAAATTCAATTCATCGAACCATGATTGAAACACATCCAAACTTGTGTTGAGTGATGTAAGTGAAAAAAATCAATAACAGAAAAGAATGATGAAAAAACCTCGTTAACAGTGGAGAGACTTCAGTACAGAGATTGCAGATTTTTTGCAAATCCAAAAAAAGTTGAGATAAGGGTTTCAATGGAAATCTCCGACGCTTGGAATATACACTAGTTGACACGGCTTCTTTAGTTGAAAAAAACGAGATTATTGAGTTAAAGCTTCATCTGGAAGACTGCTAATCAAGTCTAAAACTTTGATTTCCCCATAAATGGCGATATAGTGCAGCTTCTGACGTTGTCCCTTTTGCATTTTGAGAGAAATGCTAGGGTATGAATGAACGCCAAAATAGCTAGCAAGCACTTTTATATGTTTTTCTAAAATTAAAAAAAAAGTATTTTAAAGCCAAAATAATAAAAATAAGTAACTTATGGCTAAAACGAGCATTCAACTATAGATTTTCAATTAGATTTTAAAAATCAATCTTCAAAAAGCTTTGATATTTTTAAACCCATCTAATTTTGTGGACAAATGTCACTTTCACTCACAAAAATTCATATTTTCCTTTGAATTTCAAAAAGCTTTCATTTTGTATTTGGACTGTTTAAGGATTTTTTTTTAATAAAATGGTACATGAATCCGATATTTAATTCATTTTTTTTAAAAAAAAATCCAAACTGAACCATAAACGCCCCTAAAGGAAAGATAATGCAAAAATCTTATATAATTATCTCAAGAGGGGATGCAAGGTAATTACAATAAAGGAACGCTCCGTTAAATTTTAGAAAACACATAAAAATAAATTATAATCTCGATATAAAATTTGGGATTGCATTTATAGAAATTGACATAAGTTTTATAAATAAAATTTTCTATACCATATTGAATGTGGGATTCTCTATTTTTTGGAATTTTTTTAAAAATACATATAATTATCCTATTTATATTGCAAAAATTATAGCCCAAAACTTACATTTTGGCCCAAACACAACAGGCTTTCCTGTTTTTATTTTTATTTTCATTTTTATTTCAAATACAAAAATTGGATTATTTTTTTGTCTTCCCAGCTTCATATACATTCCTATTCCAGCTATTAAAAAAAAAAAATCATAAAAATGTAACTCAAAAATTTTAGAATTTCTTTTATTCCAAAGTTTCAAATAGTATAAATAAAAATAAAAAAAAAATTAAAAAAATTGTTGCAACTTCTTATTTTGCAAAATAATTTTTAATTTCATACATGCTGTACATGTATAATAATGTATAATTTTGTATAAACTTGTATATGAAATATACAAAAATATATACCCAAAAAATAAGGATGAAAAAAAGAAGCAAAAAGAAATTATTATATAGCAAAATTAACACACCCATATACAAAATTATATGTTATTATATAATTTTGTATCATGATGTATAATGTTGTTTACAAAAATTAAATTTCATCTTCAATTTTATTTTTCAATTGATATGATATTCTGGATCTAACATTAGTGACTTTAATGTAATTAAATTAATTCAATTGTCGCTAAATATTTTTATGACAATAAAAAGAATTTATTGTCACGAAATATCTCTTTTGTTATATTGAGTTAAACCTGAGTCAAGCTTTATTAATTTATATACTGACAATGCACATAACTTAAACATTTTCAGGAATGGGACAATCTTCTTTAATTTGGGAAGTTTAATTGCAATAGAAGAAGCTTCAATAAGTTTAAGGGAGGACATCAAGAAGTAAAAGTGACAAATTAATGATTTATATACATATTTTTCAAAATATAATTATGATTTTTAAATAAATCGAACGTTTTTGACACGAAACAAAAAAATATATGTATGCAAAATGACTAAAAGTATAATAAATAATAGATTACAAACCTATAATTTCATAAATTATTATTGATTAAGAAGTAAAAACCTAAGCAAACTAAATTCATCATATCTAAATCTTGAATCCGCCTGTATATCTACCTGAACATATGATATATGAATCTCTAACCACATGTTACAAGCATAAAGGGTCGAATTCTCCAACAACGTGCAATTATCGAGGATGTTGATTTTTTTTTTTTAAATTGGGGGTAGGGGAAATGGGGAGGAGGATTACAATGTGGGGAATTAAATCGCACCAACAAGGTGAAAGTTCAGGTAGTCAACCGACTGAGCTACTAAGATTTCCCAGGATGTTGATTAGGGTTTCTTCACATGGGTGCGTACGATGCATGTCATGAGCTTTAGGGTTTCAACATCTCATAGCATAACTAATTACCCTTTTTATCATAACTTGTTTGGATGTAATTTGTTACCTTTATTTTGAAAAAAAAAGAAAAGAATTCTTGACGTTGTTATGTACCAAAGTTGTAAATATGATTTTGAAACTTAGTACAATCTTACAAGTATGTTTTTGAAAGACTACAGAGTAATGTATACGCAAATTTTACCTATATCTTGTGGAGATAAAGATGTTATATCTAATAGAACCTCGACTCAAGATAATTTGTTACCTATCATTCATAATGAATTTTGTTGATGAATATAATATTCAAAAAGATTAACTTTGTGTTTCACATCATTAAGCTTAATTACAATATTACAAAGAAAAAGTAAAATGTGCAATAAAATTATTTATTATATTAAAAAAAAAGCTAGGGTACAAGGTTAAACGTAGAATTATCATGGAAAATAATAAGGGCAAGAATGTAACGATAGTGATCACAAGTAAAGTAAGGATGTGATCACACCAATTAGTCATCACACAACAACAAATTTATTAGTATAAACACACTAAAATTTAAGTAAGTTAACAATCAAAACAAAAATTGTATTAATTTAAAATAACAATACTGGGATTACTATACTATACTTCATCCCAATTTTTCCAAAGTAGATATTGGTTCATAACAAAAGGAGGGGTGGGGGTGGCGGAAATCTTAGTACAAAATATCATCAAATGAGTTGATGTTTATGCTATAGTTTGCGCGCTAGGCTATTCCAAGTTGATTCTCCTTAACTTTCAAGCTCTCTTGGTAGTGAAGTTATTTGCAATAAGAGACATTTAAAGTTTATAAATTTTTTATCATAACTTAAAAGTAATAATACTATTATAACTTAATTCACAATTAAATATTGTCAAACTACTTGTCAAGGAGTTGCATAGCTAGATCGAAAAGCAGAAGGATATTTATTTGAACCTCATTCATCGTTATCACATTATATATATAAGAATAAAACATTTTCTTATGTATGTATATAGTATATGATGCACCTGTTGTTTTCCTTTTAGCAATTGCATCAGAAGTCCCTACATAGTTCGTCATCATATAGATAGAAAGAGCATCCAGAACGTTAGATTCTTCATCAAATAATGTACTAACTATATATACTGGGGGTAGGGGGTGGGAGAGAAGAAAAATCTTACCTTTAAACCCGGCAACCAAGCAACATTTGTCTGCAAAACTCGAAGATTTGGACACAAAATATGAGATTCTATGTCTGAAAATACACTATTTCCCAGTACCAACTTAACTAGGCTTTCAGAATTCAGGTAAAATTCGCGTGTACGCATATGAAAAATCTCTAGTAACTTGAGTTTCTGGTGACTAATGCTCACATTAAATGACTTATAATAACATCGATGAAGGGTCAATTTCTCCAACTCCTTGCAATTCTCAAGGATTTCAACTAGGGTATTCTCAACCAATAAGCTACCTCCGAGTTTTAGGGTTTTAACATTAACACAACCTTTAAAGGGTAGACCATCTGTTAACACATACTTATTCAACTCCACAAATTGAAGAAACCTCCCTTGGAATATATTTCCTTTGGGTATAACACTTTTTCGAGAAAAATATGTTATGGTTGTATCACCAGAAAGTGAAATTCCTTCGAGTCTTTTTTCATTTTTCAAAAACTCAATCCATCGGATCATGTAATCAGAGCATGCCCAAGTTTGTAGGGAGTGATGCAAGTGAAAAAATTTGACATTAAAAAAGAGGGATGAAAGAACCTTCTCAACAATCGTGAGACTTCTAGCACTGTGATTGTTGATTTGATATAGATCCAAAGAAAGTTGTAACAAGGATTTCCAAAGGAATCTCCAACGCTTGGAATATAAACTAGTTGCAACGGCTTCTTTTGTTGGAAGAAGTGAGATAATTGAGTGTAGAAGTTCATCTGGAAGCTTGCTAATTAGGTCTTGAGCCTCATTTTCTCCATCAATGGCGATATCGTTAAGTTTCTGACGTTTTTTCTTTTCCATTTTGAGAGAATGCTAGGCTGGGATGACCAAGGCAGACAAGTTTTAAGCACTTTTATAACGTATCAATGAAATAAGTTTGATAATATATATAAGATCAGATTTTGTTTGACCATATATTTGAATACAATATTTATTTGACCATATATTTGAATTGGATTTTAAGAATTTGATTAAAAAATTCAAATTTTAAAAGTTAGTCTTAAGAATTTGATTTCAAAAAATTCAACTTTTAAAAGTTGGTCAAGTTTTTAGACAAATTTACTTTTACTTGCAAAGTTTAGTTTTTTTTTCCCAAATGCCTCCTTGGTCCACTTTTACTATCTTATATTGATATGAAAATAAGTGGAACTTATGATACTTAACTTTTATTTACGTAATTTTTGAATATTTAAATTTTAATTCAAAATTTTAATCTAATTTAGCTTTAAAGATTAGTTAAATTAATTTTGCAAAAATAAAGCATTACAACCAATACGGAACAAGGTATATAAAGTGATGGTAAAAGTGACTTACGTCAATTTTTCGCTGTACATCACCTTAAAAAATCACACTCTACTTTACGTAAAGTTAGCAAAATACAATAAACCTCTAGAAAACCATAATGCAATAGATTTATATAAGCTCTTATACAATCAATGAAGGACAAACATATTCTCTAACAATATGAAATAACTTCACATATTCGAAACCTCAACTTGAAAATGAAAAATCAAATAGAGAATCTGTCTAAAATGACCTTGGTGAATAAAGTTATATGCTGGTAGAATGTATACGTGAATCGAGCTATGAATATAAAAAAATCTTGCAACACCAGCTTAGCTAGGGTTTCACAAAATAGATAGAATTCCCATACATGCATATGATGAATCACAATTATCGAGGACCTCGATTAGGGTTTCCTCGATCACACCACATGAAGTGAGTTTTAGGGTTTTTACATTGACACAACCTTTAAAGGTGAAGCGTCTCTCATTATGTATTCTCTTAATTCCACCACTCAAAGAAATCTTTCGTGGAGCGCGCTCATCGCTATAAATACTTCTTACAACAACTTCGTTGCATCGATGAATATGAACAACTCACATTTTCATATCATACTTCAGAAATACAAAGAAGAGTAAGAATACAATTTCTAACAAGTATAAATCTCCAGATTCAGATCTTCATCACGATCATCACCATTGTCAATATCATCAACCCTTATATCGAAAGAAAGGTGAATTAAAGACTTTCATAAAAATCTCCAATGTTTCGAAAATAAATTAGTTTCTACAACTTCTTTAATGGGAAGAAATTAAAGGAAATTATTAAACATAAAATTTTATCTCAAAGATCATTAATAGAGAGTTGAGGTTTTTGTTGTATTTGCATTTTTGGGAATTTGACAAATACCTTGTAATGAAATTACACTATTATATCTATATCTATATCTATATCTATCTAAATTTAAGAAAATATGATTTATACGTAACGTGTCTTTCTTTTAAAAGTACAATAATAAAACATGACATGATAGTTTTGAAGGAATAATTTAATATTCCATGTAGATAAAAATCCGTCTATATTTCAGGATTCAATAAGATTATCACATTAAATAGTGTTCGAATTTTTCAAAAATATTATCGCATTCAGATTGAATCCATTTTTAAAAAATTCGACACGCATCATGAAACATTTTTTAAGAGCTCAAACAAGTACTTGAAAGGCACTTATATTTGTTACAAGCACATTTAAGGCCTAGGTCCCTATATATTTATATATATCTACTTTGGAGGCATAATTAAACCATGTCATAATGTCACATTTTTTTTTTATAGTATTAATATTAATTTAATTTTCCTATTTTGAATTTGTTAAATCCAACATTAACCTTAAGTTTGAAGAAATACAACATTAATTTTGCTAGTTTTGAACTTGTTAAATCAAACATTAACTTAAAATTTGAAGAAATATTTTTCCTGTGGTACCAAAAGAGAAAGAACAATTTAATTCAGATACTCATAACTAATTTTTAAGTGTGGATCTAACAAAAATGTCAACTAAAAGAATTAAATTCAATTTTCTCTCCTACTAACTGTACTGACAAAGAATCAACTTTATTATTCATTAATTGCATGTGTTCCATAGTTGTCGACGGAGGTGTTCACGTGTTGATTTGGATTGGTTATTGGTCAAAATCAAACCCAAACCAACTTAATCGGTTCTTAAATTCTCAGTATGTTTATTGGTTTTAGTTTGGTTTAGTTAAGTTATTTAGTTATTAATCATACACAAAAATAAAAACAATGATACATTCAAAATGGAGAAAAAGCAACAACAATCCGTTCAAAATAAAAAACAATTAGAACGACTGATATTATAGAACTTTCCGTTACAAAATTTACTGTGAATAAAGTTTCAAAATTCATCATTTTGATCTAGAAGGAAGAGAGCGTAGCGTTTCTAGTCCCACCAAGAATTGTCATAGGCATTAATATACATGAAATCAATAAAATAAATGTTTTCGTCTTGAAAATTTATGCTTTCATAAGTGGATTAAAAAATAGAAGTTGATGAAAATGTAAATAAGCTAAGATCTTTAAAATTATTTTTATAAATAATATATTATGTATGTATAATTATAAAATATATAAATATAATTTGCTGTTTTAGTTTGGTTATTTCTTCGTTTTTTCCGAACAAATTCAAACCCAAACCAAATACTATCGATTTTTAAAAAACTAAAACCAAACCAAACCTAAAATAAGATTGATTTATTTAATCGATTTGGATCGATTTTTATCTAAATCGTGAATACCCCTAGTTGTGAAAACAAATTATACTATTGAGTTCTTAAATAAATATAAATGTAAATTATTTGCCTCCTAATATACTTTTCTATGAAAAAGAACTACCATCGAATAATTAATTTCGATTTCTTATGATAGTGAAAATTTATAAATATTAATAAATGCTTATAAGCAAAGTTAGAAACAAAGTTATATGTTTTTTTTTTCTATCAATGCCATTATGATCTTTCTCTAAAAAAAAAAAAAAAGGATTGAAAATGATAGCTATTTAATTTCTTAACAGAAATAAAAGAAGTACCCAAAAATATATTTATTTATCTATGTATTATTATTATTATAAATATATAAGATTTCAATTTTATTTTGTTTTTTTGGTTTGATTTTTGTTGAATAAATAAATATTTTTAAAAAGGAAAAATGGGACGGAGAGAGTAGTAAGGATGGAGTTTTGACAAAGTAACTAGTAACTCTTTGACTCTTCATCGTTAATCAAAAGTCTCGAATTTAAATATTAAGAATAAAATTATTTTTTTTTTCATAAAACTAATTTCCAAAATAGATATCGAAAATCGGTTAGATTAAAAAAAGGACACTGGGACCATGCATGCCCAAATTTATTGAATTTTTGCATTAATGTCATAAGTGTCCCTTTTTTCACCAACTCATTCATTGTATTTTTTTTTTTGTGGTTTGAATGATTGTATGATTATTCGTTCGTAGAATTAATTGCTCACATTTTATTATAATTCGTAGATACGAAGCCAGAATTGTAAGTTCATGAGTTTTCAAATCTGAATTATAATTTCTTTTGCATTCTGAAGAGATTATTTACACGTGAATATTTAAAATTGAGTTAAAATTGTTGATTTCTATGGAACACGTAATTACTATTCTGGCTCCACCCCAATCTCCAGAGGAAAGAAGAGAGATGATGGAAGAGTACATGAAAAACAAAAAATGAGTCGAAAGATTATGAAGGAATGAATAAAATCACATCATTTTAATCAGAAAGATTCGGGTTCAAACTTTAAAAGTAAAAATAAAAATAATAATGTGTACTTCCCCTAAATAGTGAGAGCCCCACATAGTACTCACCTCTTTTGTACTCTTTTCGTTTCTTTTTAGTTGTAATTATTTTCTTTTTTAAAGTCAAACGACATAAATTTTGACTAATATTTTCAGATGTATTTTTCATTATATTGATCTGAGAAAAATCGCATTTTATAGAACTTTTCATATAGTTTTTGAATATTCAAATTTTTATTTGAAAATATCGAATTAATGTAATCTAATTTAGTTTTAAAAATTTAATCAAATTGACTTTCGAAAAGTGTAACATAACGACTAAAAAGGAACAGAGGAAGTAGCCCTTACCTTAAAATGTTGTTGCTCCAGTATGACAAGTATTAAAACACAAAGTTTAAAAAAATAAAAATATTGTTAAATCTATTGAATTTAAGCTAAAATTTTGTGAATAGATCCTTTTGGTCGGGCACAAATCCTTGTGCGCGTAGTAGGAGCTTTGGTGCACCGGGCTTGCCCCAGATATGCTATGTATAGAGGATATCTGGATGTGAAAAGTTATTAAATATAGAAAGTGACATTCTTTTCCGAACAAACTAAAAGAAAAAGTAAGACAAACACGTTAAAATCGAGGGGTAGTGAATTTGCTTTCGCTTAGTCACATATATACCTTTCTTTATAAATAGCTTGTCGAATTCACTGTATACTTTTTCTAACCGATTATGCATGATTATGATCACATAGACTCCGCGATTGATTGGTCCACTCCACGATCGCGATGAGCTGAGTTTCCTCAGCTACATTTTTAACTTGTTCTCTTCTCAACCATATAAAACTTGTAAATGAAGAAAATGTTGTAAGCATGATAATTTTCTCATCATTATATATTCGCGAAAAGATACTAAAATATCAGACGACTATTTAGATTAATTCTTCTAAAATGTCAGCAAGTATAAGCAAAGATGAATTGTCCAAGTCTTTGAGAATGAGTTTTGGATCAGCAAGTGTTAGGGAAGTTTTTAGTGCATCAGGAGGTGATGTTTTCCAAAGAAATGGGAGAGAAAACAACGATGACGAGGAGCTGAAATGTGCTGCAATGGAGAGACTTTCAACATTGGATGATGGAAAGGTTGTTCATCAAGAAACTGATGTTACCAATCTTGGATTGAAAGATAAAAAGAAGTTGATGGAAAGTATACTTAATATTGTCGAAGAAGATAATGAGAGGTTTCTTTTTAGACTAAGAGATAGGATTGATAGGTAAATCTACTTTTATACTTTCTTGATTTCAATATCTTTTTCTCTTTTCATTGTCGTATAGGTTAGTTTGTACACACCTCGACTGTTTTATCTAGTACTTGGTCACTAAGGCTCAGTCAGATGGAAAAAAATCACCTATTCGTCATTGTTAGGACTCAAACCTAGAGTTCAATAATGATGTTGTTCAAATTATGCAAATTATGTGTATATCAATGGGAGTTTTGATGGGTTTTTTTTTGCATGATGTAGGGTTGGGATTGATATTCCGAAAATTGAAGTTCGATTTGAGCATCTTTCTATTGAAGGAGATGCATATGTTGGATCTAGAGCATTGCCTACTCTGCGGAATGCTACCATCAACTTTGTAGAGGTACTATTTCCTTTCGACAACTATATCGATTCGGAGGTTCTACGTTGTTTAACTTTGCTAGTAGAATGAGTACTCTGTGCAGGAAGGTACTTGTCCTAATCAAGTTTCTTTTTTATGTTCAAATTTCATAGGGGGCTCTTGAAAAGATCAAGCTTGTCCCTTCAAAGAAAAGAGTCGTCAAGATACTTCGTGATGTAAGTGGAATTGTAAAACCATCAAGGTATGTTCAATCACTACATTCCATCTATAGTCTGTTTGATGAAGCTTCTAAGATCCACTTATTTTGAAAAGTGCTTATCGTCAAATGGACGTTCCATCTAGAGTTTGTTTGGCACAGTTTACAAAATCTGCTTATTTCGGAAAGTGCCTTTCGTCAGGTGGAGTCTTAGAAAAGTACATTGTGCTTGTTGTATCTTATAGGATGACACTACTTCTTGGGCCTCCAGGAGGTGGTAAAACTACATTGCTAAAGGCGCTTGCTGCAGTACCAGACAAGGATCTAAGAGTATGTGAATCTTAATTAACTTGCAGCAATTATGGCGTTAAGTGTTTACTCTATGATGTATATCTGACTATTAGTTCATCGGTTTAGGTTACTGGAAGAATCAGTTATTGTGGTTATGAACTGTCGGAGTTTATCCCTCAAAGGACTTGTGCTTATATTAGTCAACATGATCTTCATCATGGAGAGATGACAGTCAGAGAGACGTTAGATTTTGCTGGACGTAGTTTAGGAGTTGGAACAAGATATGAGCTCCTCACAGAATTGATAAGGCGGGAAAAGGAATTGGGAATCAAACCGGATCCTGAGATAGATGCATTTATGAAAGCGACAGCAGTTGCAGGCCAAGAATCAAGTCTAGCCACAGATTATGTTCTTAAGGTTGGATCTTAATAATTCCATGCATCTAAAAACCGGATATGAGGTATCTTATTATTGATGTGTTCTGCAGATTCTTGGTCTGGATACCTGTGCTAATGTAATGGTAGGTGATCAGATGAGAAGGGGAATATCAGGTGGACAAAAGAAGCGTTTGACGACAGGTTTCATCCATTTCATTTTACATGACACTCTTTTCTTTTTAGTCTGTTCCCAAAAATGTGCACCTTTCTGTATGTGGTGGAGCTGTATGCCTTTAAACTTCTCGTAAATTATTAATGACATGCTTTTATAACGTGTATATCATTTCGTGTATGCACCCTTAAGACATTTGCATCAACTTTTTATTGAATACAGGAGAAATGTTGGTTGGTCCTGCTAAAGTTTTCTTCATGGATGAAATCTCGACGGGTCTTGACAGTTCTACGACATTTCAAATTATCAAATACATGAGGCAGATGGTTCATATAATGGATGTGACTATGATAATATCCCTTCTTCAACCTGCACCTGAAACTTTTGAACTTTTTGATGACATTATTTTGCTTTCTGAGGGGCTAATTGTCTACCAAGGTCCACGTGAGAACGTGCTTGAGTTTTTCGAAAGTGTTGGATTTAAATGCCCTGAAAGGAAAGGAATTGCTGACTTTCTCCAAGAAGTTACTTCTCTAAAGGACCAAGAACAGTATTGGTTCAGAAAGAAACAACCTTACAGATTCATTACAGTAGCTGAATTCGCGGAACGCTTTAGCAATTTCCACGTTGGACGTGAACTTTTTGATGAACTTGAAGTTGCTTATGACAAAAGCAGAGCTCATCCTGCTGCACTTGTCACAGAAAAATATGGTATTTCCAATATGGAACTCTTCAAGGCATGTTTTTCAAGGGAATGGCTATTGATGAAGCGGAATTCGTTCTTATACATATTCAAGACTCTCCAGATTATTATCATGTCAATAATAGCCTTTACAGTATTCTTTAGGACAGAGATGAAAGTCGGACAGATTGCAGACGGAGGCAAATTTTGCGGGGCATTGTTTTTTAGCCTTATCAATGTAATGTTTAACGGTACTGAAGAACTTGCACTGACCCTTTTCAGACTTCCCGTGTTTTTTAAACAAAGAGATTCTCTATTTTATCCTGCCTGGGCTTTTGCTCTCCCCATTTGGCTTTTAAGAATCCCCCTTTCCTTTATGGAATCATTGATATGGATTGTCCTTACTTATTATACCATCGGTTTTGCTCCTGCTGCAAGTAGGTATGTACCCGTCGTTCACTCCTAGACACTAAAGAATATGATCTATGGTCAATGTAAATGTTTAATATACAATAAACAATCAGCTCAAAGTGATCAAACTTACATTATTTGCACCTCGGAAACTTTTCAGGTTTTTCCGCCAATTCCTGGTGTTTTTTGCTCTGCACCAGATGACGTTGTCCCTCTCTCGTTTTATTGCTGCAATTGGAAGGACTCTAGTAGTTGCAAACACTATTGGCACTTTCACTCTACTGATAGTCTTTGTGCTTGGTGGTTTCATTGTTGCTAAAGGTCAATCCTCTATGATGAATTTCTTAGTACTCTTTCTGCGTCAGTTTGTTTGTCTGGTTTTTACTTGACACGGAGTTTAAGAAAGTAAAGAAGACTTTTGAGTCTTGTGGTTTTGAACTATAGATGTGTAGAATGAACAAAAATGTCCTTTAATCTTGTAGTCTTAAATATGTGAGTTGCCAAAACAGGAAAGAAGCACTCTTCTCGAAACGGACTTAGAAGGACAGTAGGACACAATTTTTATGGATTGACGTTCATATAAATATCCAATGATCCTAATGCCATTGCTGATTTATTGTTGCAGATGACCTTGGACAATGGATAAAATGGGGTTACTATGTGTCTCCTATGTCATATGCACAGAATGCCATAGCTGTCAACGAGTTTCTAGACAAAAGATGGAGTACTGTAAGCTCTATGATTCATTCGTGAACAATGACTACCGACAACATTTGATTATCTTTACGTGCCTATCCTTTTCTTTTCAGCGTAACAATGACACATATTTCTCAGAGGAAACAGTGGGCAAGGTTATTCTCAAGTCGAGGAGCATGTATTTAGACGAGTATATGTTCTGGATATGTGCCATCGCGTTATTTGCTTTCTCATTTCTCTTCAACTTCTGTTTCATCTTGGCGCTGACATATTTAAACCGTATGATAGAAATTTTCTCTTCTATTTAAAAGTTTAGAAGTTCATTTCTTGCTCTTTGATCCATTCTTGTAAACAAAATGCAGCATATGCTGATTCTAAATCTGTTATAATGGATGATGACAAATGCAAGAAAAATGAGCAAAGAAACCGTAATCCCAAAGAATCAACAGAGAAGAGTTCAGCATCTACCACCACGATGTTTGAAGGTTTGACAATTATATACATATCCATTTTCCATGTCTTCAAGATTTCTAAAAGTGCTTCCTTTAGAGAGATACTCGTGTAAAATTAAGTGAAAACTGAGTGATCATTGCAGGTATAGATATGGCTGTAAGGAATAACAAAAGAGCAGCTAAAAAAAGAGGAATGGTGCTTCCTTTCCAGCCATTTTCGCTTGCATTTAACCATGTCAATTACTATGTCGATATGCCAGCAGTAAGAAACATTCATCGGGTTCTAACCGTTGATACTGATATGCTTAATTTCTTACTCATTATCCGGTTGTATGCCTGTCAGGAAATGAAAACCAAAAAAATTGAAGAGACTTGTCTCCAATTGTTACGAAATGTTAGTGGCGCTTTCAGGCCTGGAGTCCTTACAGCCTTAGTTGGTGTAAGTGGAGCTGGGAAGACTACTTTGCTGGATGTCTTAGCAGGAAGAAAAACCGGTGGCTATACTGACGGAAGTATCCTCATATCTGGTTATCCGAAAAACCAATCAACTTTTGCTCGGATAAGTGGTTATTGTGAACAGAATGACATTCATTCTCCACATGTTACTGTTTACGAGTCATTGATATATTCAGCTTGGTTGCGTCTCTCTCCGGATGTCAAAAAGGAAACTAGGAAGGTATTCACTCCCATTATAATCATCTTTGCAGAAGTCTCAGTGTTTGCTTCTGCATATGTTTCTTAGAGGATGCATATCTAGACATCTTAACTTAGTCTCAATTGGCAACTTAATACTCCAACTCGTCCGCACAGTGTCTCATGGAAACCGACAATGATGAGACACATAAATTTTAGAGGTATCTAAATCATTATTTTGTAAGTTGGAGGGTGCATATCTAGACATCTTAACTTAGTCTCAGAGTTAGAGCGTCCACTTGCTTACGGAAGCCAAGTTTGAGTGTCTGTTTTTGTGTTGCGTCTAATATAAATGCTCCGGTGTGAGTCTGCTCGTATTTCCAGTCCTAAGTTCAGATAAAAAGGAGGGTAATAATAGGCTGACATCCAGCGTAAAACTAGTCTATTATGATGAATCATCACAATACAAAATAGATGACCCCATCTTTATTGGAACTTAGTCCCTGCTAACTTTCATTGAAAAGAAGGTGAAGGACTAACCTGCCTAGTGTTTTTGTTCAGAATTTCGTCGAGGAAGTAATGGAACTAGTCGAGTTGCATCCTCTCACGAATTCTCTAGTTGGCCTGCCAGGGGTAGATGGTCTCTCAACTGAACAAAGAAAGCGACTGACGATAGCTGTAGAACTAGTAGCAAATCCATCTATTATTTTCATGGATGAACCTACATCAGGACTTGATGCTAGAGCTGCAGCAATTGTGATGCGAACAGTGAGAAATACAGTAGATACAGGCCGAACTGTCGTATGCACTATTCACCAGCCAAGCATATATATTTTTGAAGCTTTTGATGAGGTAATGATTGGAACACAGGCTTATACTCCCTCGGTGCTAATTTACATGACACTCTTTTCTTTTTAGTCTATTCCCCAAATAACGACAACTTTCTATACTTGAAAACAGTTTAACTTAAACTTCTCATTTTCCACAAAAATGTCATGTTTTCACCACAAGTTCCAAAAGTTTTTCTTTCTTTATTAAACTCCACACTCAGTTAAACACCTTCACAATAAAACGGAGAGAATTTGAACTTTCAAAAATCTGCAATTCTTGTGATGCCATTGTTCTTCTCATGCAACAATAACCTTTGCAGCTGTTGTTAATGAAAAGAGGAGGACAAGTCATTTATGCAGGGCCTCTTGGACATCATTCTTGCCTATTGATTGATTATTTTCAAGTCAGTATGATCTCATTCAACTTGTCGCGGTGTTACTGTATATCTAAACCAATAACTAAGAATTGCTTTTCTTCCAGTCTGTTCCGGGGGTTCCTGCAATCGAAGAGGGACATAATCCAGCTGCTTGGATGTTGGATATCACCACTCCAGCAGTTGAGGCACAACTTAATGTGGACTTTACAGAAATTTACGCGAAATCTGATCTGTACAGGTAAGTTTAGAAAAGATAAAATGGTTTTTTTGCTTATATTTTCAGTACTGTTTTACTACTCAAACTTCCACAGGAGGAATCAAGAATTAATCAAACAATTAAGTGTTCCAGCACCGGGGTCTCGCGACCTTCATTTTCCTACGAAATACTCCCAACCGTTTACCAATCAGTGCATGGCTTGCTTTTGGAAGCAACACTTATCCTACTGGAGGCATCCACAATATAATGCCACACGGTTTTTCATGACCGCGATGATAGTAATCATATTCGGAATTATCTTTTGGGATAAAGGGAACAAAATGTAAGTCATTGGGTTGCAGATGAATTCCTCGTCCTTAATTCTGTCATCGCTGTTTCATCAACGAACTAAACAATAATACATAAACACACACTCAAATTTGGCCTCATATGGCAAGTCAACACTCCCACTCTGACTATGCACATTGAGAAACCTCAACTCGTCTCTATTGTGTCAGTTGAACACTCCAACTTACAAAATGACTACATAGACGCCTCCAAAATTTATGTGCCACATCAGCATTTGGGGTCCATGAGATGCAATAGGCACGAGTTGGAGTATTTAGTTGCCAGTTGAGATGTCTACATTTGCACCCTCAAAGTTGGAGTGCTTACTTACCAGCTGAGGCCAAGTTTGAGCGTTCGTGTATGTATTATTCAAGTACGCCTGAATCCTTATTCGTTCAACTCGATGTGATGATAATCATGATAACAGGCACAAACTACAAGACTTATTGAATCTACTTGGAGCTATGTATGCTGCTGTTGTGTTCCTTGGTGGAGCAAATACTCCAGCTGTCCAGTCTGTTGTGGCAGTAGAGAGAACAGTCTTTTATCGAGAAAGAGCAGCAGGGATGTATTCTGCGCTGCCTTATGCATTCGCTCAGGTAAACGAAACACCAACAGAACATAAAACTTGAAAAAATTTCTTCTTGGACAAATATGTCACTGTGGAAGAACTAAATGTTCCCTTTTTCCCTCTGCAGGTGGTGATAGAGATTATCTATGTCGCGATCCAGACTTTTATTTACAGCCTCCTCCTATACTCAATGATCGGTTTCCACTGGACAGCTGTTAAATTCTGTTGGTTCTATTTCTTCATCTTCATGTGCTTTGTCTACTTCACAATGTATGGAATGATGCTTGTAGCACTCACTCCAAGCTACTCAATTGCTTTCATCGTCATGTCATTCTTCCTCAGCTTTTGGAATTTGTTCTCCGGTTTCCTTATTCCTAGAACGGTAAGTACAATAACCCCTGCACTATCATAACGAGTTTAACTTCTCTACACTGACCGAGTTAAAAGAACTTTTATACTATAAAGTCACTTAAAAGATGCAAGAAGTAACCATCCATAGAAAGTGGGATTAGTATTCCAGAAAATAAGACATGTTACCTCCTATAACAGGCTTAAAACACTGATAATGTAAGAATGCTTGTCATTAGCAACATTGAAACGAAACGAAACTATATCCTATAACTTCCCATATGACATATTTAAGATCACAAGATGAAAGAGAGATTTGGTACACTCGACACATCTTTAGTTTAAGAGACAACAAGATTCAAACGCCTTCTTTTACTTTCTTAAACTCCGTGTCAAGTCAAAATCAAACAAACAAGTTGAAACGGAGTGAGTATGAAAAAGCACACATTTTAGCTCTAAAGAAGCAGAACGACGATAACAACAACACCAATGTCTCAATCCCAAAGAAGTTAAACAACATCTTTGTTTTTGCAGCAAATTCCGATATGGTGGAGGTGGTATTACTGGGGCTCTCCAGTAGCATGGACGATATATGGTCTTGTAACATCTCAGGTAGGTGACAAGGACGATAACATTGAAGTACCAGGCGTTGGCGAAATACCATTAAAGCTATTCTTAAAAGAATATTTAGGATTTGAGTATGACTTCTTGGGAGTTGTTGCTGTTGCTCATGTTGCTTGGGTTGTTCTGTTCTGCTTTGTTTTTGCCTATGCCATCAAGTTCTTGAATTTCCAAAGGAGATAAATGAACTTGTAGAAAGTATAGTGTACACATAAACTGTACAGAAGTTATACACTGAGAAAGCAATTGTACTTCAGACTCGAACCCTCCAAAAATGCACGATTTGTAATGCACCTGATGGTATTTTTGAATAGTGCGAGCAACATAGATGATGTATCAATTTTGAAATATAAATGTCTTGAGTTTTTTTCTCTTGAACTATTGTAATGTTAAATAAGTACAGGGTGTCATTTTTTCTCTCTCTTTTTTTTCCCACTTCAAAATTTATAAGTATTCTTACTTACCCCTCCAGCGCGACTCAAATGATGGAGGTGTTTAACCATCTGAGCAAGCCTCACTCGTCCACATGTAGAGTATCAAATGGGCGGGTTATATTATATTTGTTTGGTTTTCAATAATTTGTTTAAGTACCAGATCTAATTAATACAAGTTTCTCTCTTTTATTTATCATAATAACTATATTAAACAATCTTTAGATAGTTTGACTTGAGGTACGTCCAAGTTGATCTGTTAATGAAAAAGCCAAAAATGCCCCTAAATTACGTGAAATTAAGCAATTTTTCTTTTTTTTTTTGAATCTGATCGATTCCAAAAATGCCCTTATCGTTGAAGAACTTGCACCTTCTCGAAACTAACAAAATTCACTTTTTTTCAATCAACCCTTCTATTTTTAGGGTAAAGAATTTATTTGACTTCTATTTTATAGAAATAAAAAAAAAGATGCAAAAAGAGTTCTTCAAAAATACAGAGCAAAAAGATTAGAAACTCTTTTCCTAAAATCATTTTAACAATGGTAATTTTTATCAAAATTCCCCATAAAAAGTGGATATAATCATTTGATACATTATATGTGTGTATTCTACTTATTTAAAGAATACTTAACATCACAAGAGTTGAAAGATAAATTTATACATCAAAACGAAACAAATAATATGATGATATATGTTGCTTGAACTTTTCAAAAATACCAGGGGGGTACTTATCAGATCCTCGAAAAGCAGTGCATTCTTGGAGTATCTGACACGAGCTCGACAACATTTTTGAAGAGTCAAAGCCTAGCTTATGTACATTTATGTGTACACTAAACTTTAATCGTCTTCGAGTTAACTTATCTTCTTTGGAAATTCAAGAACTTGATGCCATAGGCAAAAACAAAGGAGAACAGAACAGCCCAAGCAACATGAGCAACAGCAACAATTCCCAAGAAGTCATACTCGAATCCAAAATATTCTTTTAAGTAGAGCTTCAATGGTATTTCACCAATGCCTGGTATCTCAACGTTATCGTCCTTGTCACCTACCTGAGATGTTATAAGACCATATATCGTCCATGCTACTGGAGAACCCCAGTAATACCACCTCCACCATATCGGAATTTGCTGCAAAAGCAAACAGTTTGATGTTATCAGATGCAGAGATACTTTTCCGTGTTTTAGATTTCAGTCGAGTGTTATGCTTATTTTTTATGCGATGATGACATGAATTGAGCTCAAATCGAACAATGAGGATTCATATAGTTGACGTTAACTTGTTGATGTATGAGGCATAGAGGTTTTGTTGTCGTTCTGCTTCTTTTGGACTAAATGTGTGTTTTTGCATAGTACTCTTAAGATTCATAGGTCGGGTTTGTTTCAGTGCTGCTAATTACGTTCAGGTTATTATTTGGTACTCCCTCTGTTTTAATTTGTTTGTCTGGTTTTAACCTGACACGGAATTTCATAAAGTAAAGAGAACTTTTGAATTTTGTAGTCGGAAAGTAAAGATATGTAGAAGGTAGCAAAATATCCTTTGCAGAAAGTGGAAATTAAAAAAATGGCCAAAAAAGGAAGGAGATGTTCTATTTTAAACGGATAAAAAGGAAAGAAAGACAAACAGATTGGAACAGAGAGAGTAGGATTTAACTTATATACACATATAGTACATTTTCTTGGTTAGTCATTCCTTTCCCTGTGGATGATTCAGCGTATAGAAATTAAATGCATTTCGATATTGTAGAGGTTATCGTACTTACCGGTCTAGGGATAAGGAAACCAGAGAACAAGTTCCAAAAGCTGAGGAAGAATGTCATGACGATGCTAGCAATCGGATAGCTTGGAGTGAGTGATACAAGCATCATCCCGTACATTGTGAAGTAGACGAAGCTCATGAAAACGAAGAAATAGAACCAAAAGAATTTAGCCGCTGTCCAGTGAAAACCGATCATTGAGTAGAGGAGGAGGCTGTAGATAAAAGTCTGGAGTGTGATGTAGATAGTCTCTATGGCCACCTGCAGAGGGCAAAAGAAAAGATTTAATTCATCGACGATGACTTGATTCTACATATATGACATATGCATAATACATAACAGACATTCAAACTTGGATTCAGCTGGCAATTAAGCACTCCAACTTTGAGAGTACACATCTAGACTCCTTAACTTGGTCTCAACTGACAACTAAACATTTCAACTTGAACCTACTGTGTGTCGTGGACACCTAACGCTAACGTGACATAAATTTTGGAGTTGTCTAGAAGATCATTTTGGAGGTTGGAGTGTTCAACCTACACAGTGGTGATGAGTTAAGGTGTCTAGATGTGCATATTCAAAGTTAGAGTGCTTACTTGTTAGCTGAAACAAAGTTCAAGTGTTTGTTTCTGTATTATGCGTACAGACATATTTGTTCTGTTACTGCTTCCCTTACCTGAGAGAATGCATAAGGCAGTGCAGAATACATCCCTGCTGCTCTTTCTCGATAAAAGACTGTTCTTTCTACCGCCACAACGGACTGCACAGCTGAAGTATTTGTTCCACCAAGGAACATAACAGCAGCATACATAGCTCCAAGTAAATTCAATAGGTCTTGCAGTTTGTACCTGTTATCATGATTGTCCCGTCAAGTTAAATGAACAAGGGATTCCATGAAACGAGGCCTAGTTGATTGATTCGTCCATTAAAACAGTGATGACAGAATGAGCAAAAGAGTTCTAGTTTAAAACGATAACTTACATTTTGTTTCCTTTATCCCAGAATATAATTCCGAATATAATTCCTATAATTGCTGTCATGAAAAATCTTATGGCATTATATTGTGGATGCCTCCAATAGGATAAGTGTTGTTTCCAAAGGCAAGCCTTGCACTGATTAATAAACGGTTGGGAGTATTTCGTAGGAAAATGAAGGTCTTGAGACCCTGGTGCCGGAACACTTAGTTGTTCGATAAGTTCTTGATTCCTCCTGGGAAAGTTACCGATGATGAGCTAGTTAGTAACATAGTACTGAAAGTAAAATGAGAAAGACTATGTTATCTTCTTATTTACCTATATAGATCCGAGTTCACGTAAATGTCTCCAAAGTCCACATTTAGTTGACCCTCAACTGCTGGAGTGGTGATATCCAACATCCAAGTAGCCGGATTACATCCCTCTTTTATTGCCGGAACTCCTGGAACAGACTGGAAAAAAGATGTTTTTAGTTACTGGTTTATCTATACAGTAATGCCATGACAACTTGAAAATTTTCGCTGAGATGATACACACTTGAAAATACTTAATCAATAGGCGAGAATGATGTCCGAGAGGCCCTGCATAAATGACTTGTCCTCCTCTTTTCATTAACAACAGCTGCAAAGGTAGTCGTTCATGTCAGAAGAACAGTGGCACACAAGAATTGCAAATTTGTGAAAGTTCTTTTAAATGAAGGCGTTTACCTAAGTATGAAGTTTAATAAAGAAAGAAAGGCTTTTGGAAGTTGTAGTTTAAACATGACATTTGTGGCTATAAAATCATGTCATAATGAGTAAAAGAAAAGAGTAACGCATATAGAAAGTTGTCGCTCTTTTTGGAATAGATTTAAAAGAAAAGAGTGACGCATAAAATAGAACCGAGGGAGCATAAGCCAAATATTCCAATCATTTACCTCATCAAAAGATTCAAAGATATCTATACTTGGCTGGTGGATAGTGCACACGACAGTTCGGCCTGTATCTACTGTATTTCTCACCGTTCGCATTACAATTGCTGCAGCTCTAGCATCAAGTCCTGACGTAGGTTCATCCATGAAAATAATAGATGGATTTGCTACTAGTTCTACAGCTATCGTCAGTCTTTTTCTTTGTTCAGTTGAGAGACCATCTATCCCCGGCAGGCCAACTAGAGAATTTCGGAGAGGATTCAACTCGACTAGTTCCATTACTTCCTCGACAAAATTCTGAACAAAAACACTGGGCAAGTTAGTCCTTCACCAACTTTTCAATGAAAATTAACAGGGCTGTCTGCCTCAATCCAACGGAAGCTGGGTTCGTCTATTCTGTGTTCTGATGATTCATCATACTAGACTAACTTTATGCTGGCTCCCAGTCTATCATGACCCTCCTTTTTTATTGGACTTGGGACCGACAAGGCGAGCAAGCTAACACTGGAGGATTTATTTTAGAATTGCTTTGACAAAAAGATGCTCATTCAATGGATATTTCAAGGTTTTGAAACATAAGAACAAGCAAAAATGAGACTTTTGCGGACGTGAACATATAAAAGCAAAAGGGACAATGGTGATGGGAGAAAATACCTTCCTCGTTTCCTTTTTGACATCTGGGGAGAGACGCAACCAAGCTGAATATATCAATGACTCATACACAGTAACATGTGGAGAATGAATGTCATTCTGTTCACAATAACCACTTATCCGAGCAAAAGTTGATTGATTTTTCGGATAACCAGAAATGATGATACTTCCATCGGTGTAGCCACCAGTTTTTCTTCCTGCTAAGACATCCATCAAAGTAGTCTTCCCAGCTCCACTTACACCAACTAAGGCTGTAAGGACTCCAGGCCTGAAAGCGCCACTAACATCTCGTAACAATTGGAGACGAGTCTCTTCAATTCCTTGGGCTTTCATTTCCTGACAGGCATACAACCAGATGATGATAATAAATTAAGCATAACAGTATCAGTGCTTACAACCCAATGAATGTTTCTTACTGCTGGCATATCAACATAGTAATTGACATGGTTAAATGCAAGTGACAACGGTTGGAAAGGAAGCACCATTCCTCTTTTTCTCGCTGCTCTTTTGTCAATATGCGAGTTATTCCTTACAGCCATATCTATACCTGCAACAATCATTCAGCATATGACCGGATCATGATCAGTACAATAACGTTCATCTGTATATATTTATCAGCATCTAAACCAAGCTATAAATTGTCGATGCTCGTATCCTACTGAAAGGTCTTATTAATTAGTTGCATGATCCCTGACATCTATGTGTCCATCTCAAAAGTAAAAAGAGAGATGCTTTTTTATGCTTAAGGTCAAGAAAGTTAAGACAAGCTCAAGACAATGTAATAGATTCCTATAGTGTTCAACGGTATATCAACATAGTTTTTGTTTTATTTTACACGAATATCTATAAAGGGAGACGCATTTAGAAATACAACGAAAGGGGAAATGGATATGTATATGATTGTCAAACCTTCAAACGTTACGGAGGTAGATGCTGAACTCTTCTCTGTTGATTCTTTGGGGTTACGGTTTCTTTGCTCGTTTTTCTTACTTTTGTCATCATCCATAATAGCAGCTTTAGAATCAGCTAATGCTGCATTTTATTTTCAAGAAAGGATGAGAGAGAAACAAA